>JBBGZY010000271.1:1535000-2205000 GCA_037952925.1 Lithobates clamitans
TGATAGGTGGACCTTATACCTTGGTCTTTCAAAACTCCCTAAAATAAATGTTATACTGATGTTGGGCAAGAATGTTTGTGTCTAATCTGCTTTCCCTGTTTAGGTGAAAAATGATTCATTTTTTTTCTTGTTTGACTCCACAGTTTCCTTCCAACCCACAGGAATGGCAGACTGTGGCCTCCCACTTTGCCCAGCGGTGGGACTTTCCTAACTGCGGAGGGGCAATTCATGGGAAACACGTCCACATCATCCCACCACCCAACTCGGGGTCATACTATTATAATTATAAGGGGTTCAATAGTATTGTGATGTTGGCAGTGGTGTCGGCTACTTATGAGTTCCTGTATGTGGACGTGGGGAAGAATGGCCGGATGTCCAATGGTGGAGTCATCGCCCAGATGGAGTTCTACATGCGTCTCCAGAATGGCAGCTTGGACTTGCCACCTCCAAAAGACAATGTGGAATGACTCCCATTCGTCTTCATTGCTGATGAAGCGTTTGCGCTGGGGGACCATCTTATGCGGCCATTTCCGATAAGGACCCTCACCCCGGACCAGAGCCAGAAGAGTGGTGGAGAACATATTTGGAATCATGGCCAGCCGGTTCCGCCTATTTCTTACACCCATACACATGGTGGAGTACAAACTGAATTATATCATCCTGGCGTGCTGTTTTCTACACAACATTTTAAGGCAAAATTCTGCCAACTATGCTGGCTCAGTTGGGCCTGAAGCCAGAATTCATAATGAACCAACCCTGACGGCGCTTGAAAGTGGCCGTCCTGGCTTGCCCCCCTGAGTGCCCGTGAGGTCCGTCTTAGATACCTTGATTACTTTGCGGGTAGGGGGGCCATCAATATGCCAGACAATGTCTGAAACATTTTTAAAATAAAAAAATCATTTTAACTACTAAAATCTTTGGTGACATTTACTGCTTGTGTTTCTTTTAACTGACCCTGACAGAAATGTGGTGAGTCCTGAAAATGGCGTGATTGTGTAACATTACAAAGCACTGTTGGGTGTTGAAACTGCACTTGTAATGCAAAGTGGATTTTCCCTTAGGAAATAACCCCCATTGTCACAGAAAACACCAATTTGAGCACAACAAAAGTTTTGGAGCGTTGAAACAATAATCCACACATTCTTGATTATCAATCTTTTTAATACCAGCACAATCACATGTGCATTTGTAAAAGGTTTTTAAAACAAACCAACATGTTTGTTGTATAACAATTTTTTGGGTCACATTACTAAAAGTAGAAATGTCCATTTAAGGTAAAACAGGCATGTTTAAAACCAACAAGAAAGACACAAATCTTGAACTTACAAAGTTCAACTTTTAAAGAAATTGAAGGCAATATCAGACATGAGTATTTCTAAACTGTGTTTGATATTGCGTTCAGATGGGGTGAAGTCACCTCTGGAAAAGACAAGTTTTGAAGATGTACACAAATTGCCAAATGTCAACATGTGCTACCTGCCATCACGGGGGATCAAGGGACGTGTTTTGGGGGTGCAACCCCTTCCTCCCATCTACTTTATTATTGAGGAAGGGGTTGCACCCCCAAAACGCATACATTGATCTCCCGTGATGGCAGATAGCACATGTTGACACACTGTGTGCATCTTCAAAATTTGGCTTTTCTCGAATATGTCAAAAAATGTTCGAAATTTTTAGATCCCAAAAAGCACAAAAAAGGTAAGGGATTTGGAGGGGTTTTAAACTCTGCCTAAAACGTCAATGATGTTCTTCATTTTTTTTTAACATCATTGATGTTTTTCTGGATGTTTTCCAAGTCCCTATTACACCCCATGATCTCCCCGATCAGGATCTGTGCACTTTCAGAGGTGAAATGACCTGGATCCACAACATCACGATCACCTAAAAAGATAGAAACAAAAACACACCATTTATTATAAATATGCCGGCATCCATCTCTTACCTGAGCCTGTGGTCGCAGACACTCACCTGTTGTGGTGACAATTTCCACCACATCTCCTTCCTCCTCCTCCTCCTTTTGTCTTTGGTGGGTCTCCACTTCTTCCTGAGGTGGGGGGTTTGTTGTCTCCTCGGATGAGGGGTGTCCTCCGAGTCTTTTATCCCCTATGTAAAAAAAAATAGGTATACTTAGCACACAGATATTTGATGGCAGAAATCGGAATATGAAACATTGCTTGGAAGTGAGGTACAATTGTCTGTTATGGCAGAGTTCCAAGATGAAGAAAATTTTTTGTCCTTTGTCAAGCTTGAATACTTACCTGTTTTATACAAGCTTCACAGATGGAGTCACCCCTATAGTATCCACTGGAGCACCTGTGTGGGACCCCCTAATAAAAAGGGTGTTCTCGTGTCCCACACTAGTGCTCCGGCTTCCAGATGTGAAAACTGCTGCTGAGTGTCCTCTCCTTACACAGAACCTAGTTTGCATTACATTTTAGTTACAAACCCATCTACACAACAAAAATTTTTTTAAGAGAAGTAGGCCATAAAAAATTTAGTCAAATGCATATGGACAAAGCAATGGTGTTTTCTAGGCCGAACAAACAATGTTTCATACGAAGGAACAATGTGCCCATGAACAGAAAAGTTGCCATTTTAAACTG
Source organism: Lithobates clamitans (assembly GCA_037952925.1). NCBI lineage: Eukaryota > Metazoa > Chordata > Amphibia > Anura > Ranidae > Lithobates > Lithobates clamitans. The sequence goes on from JBBGZY010000271.1 coordinate 1,537,604, forward strand.
TACAACAGTTAAGAAAAGCACATGGAGCAGCACGAACGTAATAAAAATAAAGAATAGGAACACAGCACAACTACTTACTTTTTTGCAGCACTCTCCTGATCCTTCTGTACTGCTCATGCTCCCTGATTTTGAGGTCCGACCACCGCTTCCTGATCTGATCCTTGAATCGTCGTACCCCAAACTTCCGGTGCAGACTCTTGACCACTTTCGCCATGATCTTGGCCTTTCTGACATAGGGGTTGGGGTAAGGTCCATACTTCACATTATAGTCGGCCTTCTTCAGGATGTCGACCATCTCCACCATCTCCACAAAGGACATATTTGAGGCCTTAAATCGTCTCCTTCTGGATCGGGACGTTTCAGGCTCCAGGCTTTCCTTCTCCTCCTCCTCGTTGGTGTAATTATCAGACACCTGCTCTGTCTCCGCCATGTGCTCTTCCCCACTGCGACAAACGAGAAGGGGCGGGGAATAGACTAGAAAGAACATCAGGGGCGGGCGGAATTTCACGCATGCGCAGTGTCTATAAAGTGTAACACGCGTGCGTAGTACGTAGATCTGTGAGCAGAGGAAGGAGTAACGGAGGCGCCGATCGTGATAACGAAGGTAAGATTTAACATTGGGCCTATACTGCTTCTAGATTGAGGCCTGTATTTGCACGAGTTTAGAAGACTTTAGGCTGACATTAGGGTTTGTCTTGTGTTGTGTGTTGCAGTTAAAATGGATATCTTGAAGGATCATGACTTTATGCCAATCTTCATAGATATGTTCAGGGAGCTGCCCTGTTTGTGGCAGATAAACCACCCTGAATATAAGAACCAAACAAAGAGGAAGGCAGCGCTGGATAATTTGCTGCAATTTGTGAAGTCTGTGATCCCCATGGCAGACATCATCCAATTTTAATTTTGGGGGGATCAGAAGGGCACACACTGGGGGGATCAGAAGGGCACACATTGGGGGAGTCAGGAGGGCACACACTGGGGGGATCAGGAGGGCACACACTGGGGGGATCAGGAGGGCACACACTGGGGGGATCAGGAGGGCACACAGCAGGGGGCAGTCACAATGCTTTATTGAGCCCAATTTCTCACTGTGTCACATGAAAAGATGCAGTCTCATTTGTCAGCTAACAGCTCCTCTATGCTAAGCTGCAATAATTCAGCAGACTTAGCATAGAGGTGCCTGTAAACTAATCCAGGATATACTGCTAGCTGAGCTTACCTCCAGGAAGTTCACAGTCACTCGGCTCCCTCTGCTCAGCTGCTCACACCTCCCTCTTCCAGGCAGGCGCGGTCTCGGGGGTCAGGCACATCCTCTTCCCTCCCACTCAAGCAGAAGCTTGCAGGAGAGAGGCTGGAAAGCTGCTGGGGGAGGTACAGGGGGCGGAGAGTGCAGTTCCGAGTGTGTGTGCAGTAATTCCTAATGCTGAGAATAGCTGTGAGTTGTCCCGCCCGTGGGACATTCTCCGGGCGCGCTAAGCCTCAGAGTCAGCAATATTTTCTCGGGGGGGTGCAATTGCCCTGTTGCCCCCCCCTGGATCCGCCCCTGCTTCCAGGTCCCACTCCTCCTCCTGCCACACCTCTAACACCAGAGCCACAGCCGGGAAGGAAGCGTAGAAGGAAGACCAGAGAGTGATGACCCTGGGTTCAGTCTGGTCTGGCAAAATATGCAGCCTCTTGTAGTACCACAGCCTGGGAACATACATGTCATCTGCTGCTTTCATGATCTCTGGGACTTCTGGACCAGACTGCACTCCCTTACATATGGACTCCTCAGGCCACCAATTTTGCTGTTAAATAATTTATGTCTGCCCTGGGGATCAAAGACTTCGCCAATTTCTGATGTTTCTCCAGCGTTGCCTCCCTCTTTGTTTTGGTTCTGAGCCCTTAATAAAGGAATTTTTGTTTCAATTATACTCGCCTATGTGTGTTTTCCTTCAAAAAGGGCAGTTTGTTTGTGAGGATTCAGGTACATTTCAAAAATACAATGTGAAATTAACAAGGGACACCAACACCAAGCAATCTCCTTCAGATTAAATAATACAAGATAATAATCGTGTTGTGGTAACTTGACACACTAAACACACACAAAAAGATTCAGGAGTTAAAAAAAAAAAGAAAGATCAGCCTTGAAAAAAATACAAACCAAAAAAAGAATAATATATATATTTTTTGTCAGATGTGACAAATCAAAATATATTGAGGGAATCGCGATAAATAATAAAGAAAGAAGTTTGTGAGAACTCTGTGTGAATATCAGCAGCAAAACTACTTTGTTCTTCCTGGATTATAAAGAAGAAGAGAGTGTGCTGTATTAAACAATTTTAAACATTGCAGCCTGACGAAAGTGCTCTATCCATTCCGAACGCTAATTTTACCAGACCGAGCTGAATTGGCCACACACGGTCGGAATTGACGCGATCGGATTTTGATTTTATAGCCTGCTCTCAAGCTTTGTGTGTCGGAATATCCGCTGGAAAATGTCCGATGGAGCCCACACATGGTCGGAATTTCCGATAACAAGCTCCGATCGCACATTTTCCGTCAGAAAGTCCGACCGTGTGTACAGGGCATTAGAGTGCTGATGGGGACAATTGATCTAAGAGGGACTCTGAAAGGGAAAGTTGATGTAAGGAGCACTCTGATGGGAACAACAGATGTAAGGGGGGGCTCTGATGGGGACAGTTGATGTGAGGGGGCACACTGGTGTGGACAGTTGATGAAAGGAGGTACTCTGATGCAGGCAGTGGATTTAGGGAGGTACTCTGATGCAGGCAGTGGATGTAGGGAGGTACTCTGATGCAGGCAGTGGATGTAAGGAAGTATTCTGATTGGAACATCTGATGCAAGGGGGCACTCTGATTAGAAAACCTGCTGTAAGGGGGGACTCTAATAAGGACACTTGATATAAGGAAGCACAGATTCTATTTAATCTTCCTAATCTAATGACAGTATAATACATACTAGTGATCTCTGTTCACTCCTGCACTGCCTCTGCACTACCTGTCAGACATTATTGTGACTTGTAGTACAGAAGCAGGCTGAGGGAACAGAGAATGCTAGTTCCTTACATCTTTGTCACACTGTTGACATTATACCCCCTGACTTCATTCTGCACTTCCAGATTAGATATGCTAGATTGGCCCTGCTGACATCCTTTGCAGCTTCCCTGCAAGAATTGTACAGGCATAATAATGATCTTACGTGGTTAAAAAAAACAAAAACATTTTAGATGGGATGAGGGAGGTTTTGATTGGAAATTTCAGCCATACCTATACAAATCCTTTAAAGAAGCATAAAAAGTTTAAAACATTAAATGTGACTTTGTTTAAATGTGTTTATACAGAATATCTTCCTCCACCATCAAATATCACCATAGGAATAAAGACAATGGTTAGTGGGTCAGAATGGGAGTTACAGTGGACTTGGAAGCCTCCTGTAGGAAATTGTACATTAGTCTACCCTGCTATCATAATGGATGGATCTGGAAAACATGTAAGTCTTTTTTCACTGTGTTTTATGTGAACGTATGTTGTTTCCGCACTGTTTGGCTTGCAGTTGGTAAATCCCAGTCAATCGCAAGTACATACACTTTAAATATCCATGAAAACCTCTACAGTGACAAATATAGAGGTTGCCTTTGCTGACTCCTCCTATCCTTGGGAAAATGGTAGTTGCCTGGCTGTCGTAATGAACCACTGACCTGGAACAAGTTTAATCCCTTGTCTACTAAGGTATGTTATAACCATCCTGATCTACAGAGGGTTAAAACAAGCTCACAGTGGCATTCAAGCTAAATTCACATCACTCCTGGGTTCTTACCAGCTAGGGGAGATCAGTGAACACACTTTCACTGGTCTCCTTCCATCCGGTGACACCCACTACATAAATACAAGGCCCACGGGTGAGCCATGGAAACATGGTGTGGGGTCAAAAGTGTACAATGGGTCATCAGCGGATGTGATCAGGCAGCTGTAGAGCTGCATGTCAGATTTACACACACACACTGCCAGCTGTTGTACCAGCCGGGAGTGTATGTAAAACCTCCCACTGCCACAGACGCATGACAGATGGCGGTTGTAGTAAGAGGGTTAGACACATATATTACCTACCCATTGCTTTTGTTTTTCTTTCTAGCATTATCTGTGTACACCACATGTCTTAATCGCAGCAGGTGCTTTCCTTACAGAACTGTATATTATGGTATAAGAATTAGGTCATATCTGGTGAGTGTGCTTGACAAGTTATATATTCACAAGGTTTATTAAACAGCTACAGTTTTATATACCACTGCAGCAGAAATACAGAATACCACCCCACTATTTAATATAGAAGAGGGGAGTGACTATCTGCCAGTACTTGCAATTGCATTTAGCGACTCTTGCAGGTCCAATTTGATTGCCCCAGACAACATTGCCAGCTTGTTTAATACGCTGGCCAAAACAGGAAAAGTCATCATTTCTTCTCCCAATGGCCCCATCCACCTGAGACTTCTCTCTAAGAAAGGAGCAGTAAGGAGGGATGGGATGAGTTCTAGTTTAAAATGTCATACTAGTGCAAATCTAATTGTACAATCTCCTTTAGAGCTACCATCAATTATGTAGCACTAGGGACTGTCTGATTTTATCCTAATTGAATGGATTGTTTAGGTTTGACCTTTTATTACATTGGTAAATCTACAGAGATTGTACAATCAGGTTGTATGGCCATCTTTAGTCATACTGCTACATACTTATGCCCTGTACACACGACCGGTTTTGCCATCAGAATAAACTCCAAAGTTTTCTCCGATGGAACTCCGACGGAATTCCATTCAAGCGGTCTTGCCTACACAGGGTCAAACCAAAGTCCCACCGTCAAGAACGCGATGACGTACAAGACGTACAACGGGTCTAGAAAAAGGAAGTTCAATAGCCAGTAGCCAATAGCTTCCGTCTCCTACTTGCTTCAGAGCATGTGTCGTTTTTGGTCCGTCGGAACAGAATACAGACTAGCGGTTTTCCCGATAGGAATTGGTTCCGTCTGAAATATTTAGAACATGTTCTATTTCTAGGTTCATCAGAATTTTCTAAAAAAAAATGTTCGATGAGGCATACACACGATCAGAATATACGATGAAAAGCTTCCGTCTGACTTTTTCTGTCGGACATTCTGCTCGTGTGTACACGGCATTACTATATACTGTTGATTGATCTGTGGTTGCAACATTTTTATGATGCTGAAGTTGTTTATGTGTTAGAACTCCATTTCTAGTTTGATTAATGTTCATCTTTATGACCTTAAAACAGTAGCTAAGGCTACAATCACATGGATGCACATAGGCGTCCAGGGGCACCCGCTGCCGAAGATCAGTAGATTTTCTGTGGTGGATATAAAAGCTGCAGCTGTCAGATTTGTACTCCATACAAATCAATGGCAGACCCCTTTGCTGTCTGCATGTAACTGCTCATCTGAGGGGTTACATGTGAATAGAGCCTCTGACTGACCCTGTATGCAGACAGTGTGCACCCAGGGACAGCGTTTTCATCTGTAATTTATTTACTAGTAATATTCTATGAACTACAGAACACCACCCCACTATTTAATGGAAAAGAGAGGAGTGACAACATTGCATCTAGGGGAAAAAGAGTAATACAATAAAACAAAAAATAGTACAATATTGGGGGTACAGTGTTAGCCGGCACCATAGAGGAAAAAGATTCGGGGGTACTTATTTCAGATGATTGCAAAATTAGCAAACAGTGTGACCAGGCAGTGGGAAAAGTGAATATAATTCTAGGATGCATCACTAAAGGGGTCACCAGCAGGAGGAAGGTGGTCCTGATTCTTCTATATAGATCTTAGGTGAGACCTCAATTAGAATACAGTGTCCAGTTTTGGAGACCTCACTTACAAAAAAAGATGTGGATCAGATTGCAAACGATTGAACGAGTCCAGAGATGGGTAACAAAAATGGTGAAAAGTCTGGGGGGATAAAACATTTAGAGAGAGACTTTAGAGAGAGGAACTTTACATGTACAGTCTAGAGGAAAAAAGGGAAAGGGGCGACATGATTGAATCCCCTAAATTGGGGGTCTCCAACACCCGGGCCACGGAAGAGTGCCGGTCCGCAGCCTGTTGATGACTGGGCCTCACAGCAGGAGATGAGCGGTGACCACTCTATGCACAGGGCTATCACAGACCTGCTGTGCGGCCATGTCTGTTTGTCCTCTCCTGGCTCCTCTGCCGACCTGGTCGATGTCATCCATTCAGCAGGGCAGGGGGTGGGAGGAGCTTCAGATTGGAATGGATAGCTCCTCCTGCCCTCTGCCCTGCTGATAAGATGACATTGTTGGGGTGGGTGGGGGAGTGGGGGAGAGAACATATGGACTGGTCACAGCTTCTGCCCTGCCAAAGGTAGAAGTCCTGTGCAGGGGAGGTAGAGATTAGAATGGGAAAGTGTAATGTTAGAAAGGAAAGGGCAGGGGCAGACTGCAGGGGCACTGTGATGGAGGAGGCTGTGATTGCTAGGGGCACTGTAATATAAAAGAGTCTGCACTATAAAGGGGCACTATAACCATTACAGTTCCCCTTTACAGTGCAGTCCCCTTTACATCACAGCCCCCCTTTACATTACAGTGCCCCCCCCCCTTACAGAGCAGTCCTTTGTACATCACAGCCCCCTTTACATTACAGTGCCTTCTTTACAGAGCAGCCCCGGTTACAATAATGTAAAGGGGCACTGTGGTGTAAAGGGGCACTGTAATATAAAGTGGGGCTGTTATGTGAAGGGGAACCTAGGACAGTGATATAAAGGAGAACTGTGCTGTAAAGTGGGCTGAGGACAGACTCCGTGTGTGACAGGAGTCACTTTGGGCGGAGGGCCCGTGGAACCCAGCTTACCTTAGAGAGGTTGGGAAACCCCTGTTTCAGCTCTCCAGGCCCCTCTTATGTGTAAGTTACCCTGTGTCTATAATGCCGCGTACACACGAGCGGACTTTACGGCAGAATTGGTCCGGCGGACCGGACTCCGTTGGATAATTCGATCGTGTGTGGGCTCCAGCTGACTTTTTTCCCTAAAAGTTCGACGGACCAAAAATTAAACATGTTTCAAATCTTTACAACTGACTCGAGTCCGGTTGAAAAGTCTGCTCGTCTGTATGCTAGTCCGACGGACAAAAACCGACGCTAGGGCAGCTATTGGATACTGGCTGTGAACTTCCTTATTTTAGTCCGGTCGTACGTCATCGCGTACGAATCCGTCGGACTTTGGTTGATCGTATGTAGGCAAGTCCGTTCATTCGAAAGTCTGTCGTAAAGTCCGTCAAAAAGTCCACCGGACCTAGTCTATCGAAAAGTCCGCCCGTGTGTACGCGGCATTAGGGACACAGGGCGACTGAGAAAATGATGGATGACTATCTAATGGACACTGAGAATGTGGTTTGGATTACTTCAGATGGGACACTGGGACAGTACTATTTACCAACAATTACTCTCAAGAAATATATGAAATGTATATACAATAATTCCGCGCTACCTAAAGGGGGGAATGGAAAGCAGCTAACACAACCAACAAGTATGGAAAACAGACAAAAAACAAAATAAGTGTAGCGCTAAGGAAGGGGATAAAAAATATGGCCTAAGAACTGACAGTTCAAAGTTCATATGCTGACAAAAACATCCTTGGAGAAAAGATGGAAATATAAAGTCCTCTGGAACAGATTTCAACCACGGTACAAATCCTCTGTAGAGGGAGCCCACACACCACCAATGATAATAAAGAGGCTTACCAGACTTGGTGGACCCAACAAGGCGTACGCCAGGTGAGGTCAATCAGGCTTAAGTGGTGCTGGGCTGGAACAAGTGCAGAAGAGCAGGGATGGTGGAATGACTTCCACGTGACTCTGTTCCTCCGACGTGGTCCGGCTCAGAGGTCGTGTCACTCGAATCCGTGTTGGAATGAATGGAGGAAAAGAAGAATGGGCCAAATAGTGTGAATCCGTATAAATGAAAATGTATTAAAATATAGTATACACTCACATGGAAAGTGTCTAAAAAACAGCGCTGTGAAGAAGTGGCGACAGTGGGGTCCTACCCGACGCGTTTCGTCTACATAGACGTCATCTGGGGGGATCCCCCCACTGTAGCCACCAGAATATATATAGAGAAACCATAAAAATTATGTAAAACAGCTCCACGGATGCTAAAAGCGTCACTTCCGGTATTAGGGGAAGATGGCCGAACGGCGTGCGTTCCACATCGGCCCACATGCGTTCCACGCCTCATAATGATGGGCACCGGAAGTGGAACGAAACTAAGTGGAATAAGGTGAATGCGATAACCTACAAAACCCCTATATGGTTAGTATAAAAAGGCCCAATCCCTGGTCTCAAAAGTGAATACATAAATAGATGTCAAAAAAGTGAGAAGGGCAGAGGATATAATGTGCGCACGCTCCGAGGGGGAATAATGTGTACTGCGCATGTGCCGGGAAGGCGAACGACGGAATGACGTCCAAAGTCTGAACGGCATGTGAAAAAATGTGTAGGACGTGTGCATAATGTGGGCCTCCCATAGGGGCGGGCAAGATGCAAATGCCTGGGTAGTCGTGGTGACAAGCCAAGGCACCAGGAAGGCCGGGAGGACGTCCAAAATATAAGAACCATGCATGAAATAATACGAGCCTCCCCCGGAGGCAGGCAATATAAAGTTACCAAGATGCTGAAGTGACAGGCCATAACCCCATCATTATCTAAAGGGAAATAGCGCGATATAAGAATACCCGTGTGTTATATAAATGACAACTGAGTGTCTTATATGTACAGCCAGGGTATACTAGAAAAATGATGTGTGAACAATAAAGACAGGTGTGCAAGTCCAAAAAATTTTGTGTCAATAATAATGTGAAATAAATGTTATATAATATAGGGAGGCAAAGATTCTCATAGAGAAGAATTGAAAACTCAAGGGATAAATTTGTAAAGGGGTTAGAAACAACCAATAAAAATGCACACTCGTGGAGCTGGTTTGCATATAAAATAACTAACATAGTTAACATATAGCTATCAAAAATAAATACAGTGATATTCTTCCATATGTGAAAGGCATCATCTATGTGTATATGGCACAGGAAAGAGAACATATGTGGGAGGGGCAAAATGGAAATTAAGATGACAACCTCAGGCCTTGTTAATAAAAGCGTTGACATCAATTTCAACATTCCTGAATTATGTTGGCAAACACTACATCTCCTACAAGAGTAAAATCCCTCCATCTCATGAAAGAGGGGTTGACGTATAGGAGGGTAGATGATGTTCGGGGCAATCTTACTCTGTAAGGTTGGGGCACCTTTAAAGATAACTCTGGCCTTATTTTTCAATTCAAGACACACTTCAAAGCCACAGACCGGAATAGCTTCATACCACCTGATAGCTGCCATCACCGGTCTTGGCTCGATTCGGTACCACGGAGCCAATTCCTCAGACTACGAAGAAATTGTTCAACCACCGACTCCTTTATATCACAATCGGCATTTTCGAACTATACATGTTCTTTGAAAGTGCTGGTCACATCGATCTCCGTTTCATGTACTCCAATGTAGTAGCCGGACAGTCTGTTGCTGGTGGTCTCCTGCTATTGTCTGTTTATTAGGTGTTATGTGTTTTCTGCTAAGCTTGTCTATCCCATGGTTATTTGTTAATTGGGTCACCTATTGTCTGATTAATCACATGTCTGAGTGGGCATTGAGTGACCTAGGCTGGTTTAAGTGACTAGTTAATTAGCTCAGGTTAATTAAATCACTGTCAGCTGTTAGTTTCTAGTGGGGAAGTAGTATACGGTATGGGTTAGTTGTCCCTTAGTTATGTTAATTATATTTCTGTATTAGACATGTGTAGTTCGTTTCGTTCCTTTAACGAATTTCAACAAATTTGTTAATTCATAAATATCCAAATTAACGAAAACCTGTTTAACAAATTTTTCCGTATATTTGTAAATTCGGAAGTTCGAAAATTCCTAAATTTGAAAACCCAAAAACCCGAAAATGTGAAAATCGGAAATAATAACTAACTTATAATAACCTAACTATCACTAACTATTAAATTATAGGCATTGGAATTTCCTTTCAAATTTGGCTGTTAGTGAGCGTAACGAATACGAATTCATCCGAAGTTACGGATTATCCGAAATAACGAATGCTGTATCTAAACGAATGGAATATAATGAATAATAATAATAAATAACAATAATAATAAAAAAAAATTTTATTATTGTTATTACCGTATTTATCGGTGTATAACATGCACAGGCGTATAACACGCACATTCATTTTAAGAGGGAAGTTTCAGGAAATAAACTTAATTTTAAATAAGGAACTTTGAAGCAAAATAAGGGTCAGTGCCCATCTGCAGCCCCACCATTGCCATCAATGCAGCCTGATCAATGCCCATCTGCATCCTCACAAGTGCCATCTATGCAGCCTCATCAGTCCACATCAATGCAGCCTCACCAGTCCACATCAATGCAGCAGCCTCACCATTGCCATCAGTGCAGCCTGATCAATGCCCATCTGCAGCCTAGAGGGGACAAGGAGGGGGGCGGGACGAGCGCCGACAGATTACAGTGAGAGTCTCCTATAATAGAAAGAACAGTGGTCCAATGGCGGCCCAGGAGACGGGACTTCCTATTACAGAGGCCACCAAATAAACAGGAGTTTCTCACAGTATGTAATCTGCCTCCTTCCCTGTCCCCTCCGAGGCAGCTAAAATTGAAGTATTGGCATATAACACGCACACGCTATTTGCACCCAATATTCATGGTGAAAAAGTGAGTGTTATACGCCAATAAATACAGTATTTATTATTAATTTGTTCCCTTCCATTTGTTTAGATGTGGCATTCATTATTTCAGATATCTTGTAACTTCAGATAAATTCGTATTTGTTACGTTCACTAACAGCCAAATTTGAAAGGAAATTTTCATACCTATAATTTAAAGTTAGTTATTATTAGTTAGTTAGTTATTCCTTCAAATTTTCGGATTTTCTTTCTTATTTTTGGATTTTCGAATTTTCAAATTTACGAATTGCAATTAAAATGAATGACCCAGAAAAGTCAGTAGTTGATGCTTGGAATAAACTTCTAGCAGAGGTAGTGAGCCAGTTAAAAAGGAAAAAACGGAAAAGGACAAACCGGCAGACTTGATAGACTACTCGGTCATTTTTCTGCTGTCACTTTTCTATGATTCTTTATAGGTACAGTGCAGTGAATGTGCATTGTTACCCTGGGACAGGGACCACTGGGTAGAAATAAAAGAAAAAAAGAAGGAAACTAATGTAGCCAGCACTTGAAGGACTGATAAGCTGTAATATATTAAATGATTTTGGGCTTAGACATCAGATCATTTCTATAAAAGACATAATTAATATTCCAGCACATTCACCACATTATTTTTTCCCTTGGCTGGCTCAGACAAACTCATGTTGAGGCTTGCACGCAATGCATTCAAGGTTTGCAAATTAATAATTTCAAACTACCTAGAACTTTTGTATAGGTCTTAAGAAAGAAACAACCCTGTATTAGCTCTGTAGGATTATACCACAGGTAAGTATTTGACACAGGATATTTTTGACACTGATGAGATAAGCATTTAATGTTAGTAGGACATGGGATAACATAGATTTTAAGTACTATAGGGTCTATTTATAAAGAGGAAATGTACATGCACGTTCACTGGGAGAACTGCTATACAAATATTATATAAATAAGTAGACTCCGAAGTGTCAAGTTAATCAAATGTAATGCTAAAGGTAAAGTGCTGATATGCGGTTTCCTATGCTTCCACATTGGCTCCCGCTGCTGTCAATCACAGCCAGTAAGGAGGAAGCAGGAGGGGCGGCGCAGAAGCGAGCACACAAGAGTGCCCCGACAGCAAGCGGCTTGCTATGGGGGCTCTTTAGCAGAGGGAGGAGCCAGGAGCGCTGGCGGGGGACCTGAGAAGAGGAACATCAGGGCTACTCTATTCAAATCATTGCACGGAGCAGGTATGTATAACATGATTATTTTATTTATTTATTTTAAATTTTTCCTTTAATAGCACTTTAAGTGGCCGATGTTTGTCATTTCCTCTTTTGGTGAAACTCTCAACTGAAAAAAAATGTTTTTAAAAAAATTAGAGAAAAGGCTATGATCAGGATGGGTGTAATGAACTAATTCTCCAAGTTAGGTTAGATGCCTAGTTTAAGTGTTTGAGGGAAGTTTAAAGTGGCCCTTAGATAAATACTAAGGCTCCTTTCACACTGGTCCACTTTTGCTGCACTAAAACGCATGTAGGCAGGTTGCCTATGGTATGCTAGTTAGATTACCGTGGCTGCCCAAGTTGGTGAGAGGAAGGGTTAACTCTTATGTTCTACTGCTAACATTTCTCAGGCTTTTGGGATCAAGTCCTGTGATATATAAAAGGTAGAGGTTCAGATCTCAAGGGTCGGGACAGATCAGCATGAAGAAATCAGGACTGTGCTGAGACTTGCAGTCCTTCTCTGGAGCACCGGTTTTCAGAATTCTTTCAAGCTTAAACTTCTCCCATGGAGACATGCCAACTATGGACTTCACCCACAGGGACTTTACCTGCACAGGTACTCTGGGGCAGCCACTATTAGCGTTAGATAGGGTAAGGTTGTTCTGCCATGTTATGCTTATCATGCTGTACTTTTAGTAAAAGTTATTAACCGCAAGAAACCTGGTCTGGAGTTATTCAAGGGGTGCACATAGGGTCCTGGTAACCTTTCCATCACAAGATGTGCACCCTACCCTTACACGTAGCTTAAAGTGCACCAAAAATGCATTCAGTAATAATATTTCCCTGTAACCACTTCAATACTGAACACTTTTAGGCACATATATGCGAATAGGATGCATTTTGATCCACGTCCGATTCGCATAACATGTCAAGGACTTCCCAACAGGGGAAAGGAGGCCTTCGTCTGATCCCCATATATTACTATGGGAATCCGAGGAAGGCATGGTGAGGCACATGTGATTTCCGTGCATGGGGGAATCCGCCTTAAAAAGAAAGAAATTTTATTACAAAGATATGAAGATTGTAAAGTATAAAATTGTAAATTTAAGAGCCAGAGTTTCGTATAATTTGTAATGTCTATTATTTTGAAGGGTACATGTTTATATTAAATATAAAGCGAATGGAAAAAAAAAATTAATGGGAATAAAGGAGCGCAGTAATATCAGAAACATATTTGGATGCCCAACCAATAGAAAAGGATAGGAAACCCTTTCTTTCCTATTGGGGTGACCAAAGAAATGTAAATTCAACTGTGAAATTGAGACTATCCAAAAACTATATATATCAAAGTAATGAAGAATTTTGAATAAACTTCAGTTAAAGGAAGATTTTTCATCCTTGGTGGTTGTTTCACAGTTTTATATTGAGAAACAAAAAAAGGAGGAGGAAATATAATAATATAAAAATAAATAAAAATTTAAAAAATGTGTATATGTATATATATACAGAACAAAAAAACAAAAAAAAAACCTATATATATATATATATATATATATATATATATATATATATATATATATATATATATATATATATATATATATATACATACAGACATACTAACTTAATCAGTCCACCATGCATTAGGGACTATTTAGGTGTTCAGAAAGTAAAAATATTATCTGAACGCTTACCATACCATGTTTCTAAAATAAAAGATACTAAAAAAAGGGAACTTAAATTCAAAATAAAAATGTTGTTATTTCACAATTTTATATTGAGAAACAAAAAAGGAGGAGGAAATATAATGATATAAAAATAAATAAATAATAAAAAATGTATACATACATATACATACACACATACAAAAAAAATACACATATATATATATATAATAATTTAATCAGTCCACCATATAATAGGGACTGTTTAGGTGTTCAGAAAGCAAAAATATTGTCTGAACACTTACACTACCATGTTTCTAAAATAAACAATACCAAAAAAGCAAACCTAAATTCAAATATAAAAATTTTGTTATTTTGCAATTTTTCCATTTAGAAACAAAAAAGGAGGAGGAAATATAATAATATAAGAATAAATAAATTATATATATATATATATATATATATATATACCGTATTTATCTGCGTATAACACGCACCGGCGTATAACACGCACCCCAATTTAGGAGGGAATTTTAAGGAAAAAAAAAACTTTTAGGAGGGAAGTTGAAGGGAAAAAAACTTACATTTAAATGCCCATCATTGCAGCCTTCTCAGTGCAGCCATGTCAGTGCAGCCTTCCCCAGTGCAGCCTTGTTAGTGCAGCCTTGTCAGTACAGACATGTCAGTGCAGCCTTCCCCAGTGCAGCCTTTCCCAGTGCAGCCTTTCCCAGTGCAGCCTTTCCCAGTGCAGCCTTCCCCAGTGCAGCCTTTCCCAGTGCAGCCTTCGATCCCCTGTCCTGAGATTTAAAATCGCCGACCGCGATTTGAAAATGGCGCCGCCGGCGCCGAAATACACCGAGCCGGTCCTCGGCTCTTTCTGGCGGCTCTCGTTCACTTTCGGCTCCACTCGTAGTCCCGAGCGGAGCTATCCGAACCTAGCCGAGTAGGTTCGGATAGCTCCGCTCGGGACTACGAGTGGAGCCGAAAGTAAACGAGAGCCGCCGGAAAGAGCCGAGGACCGGCCCGGTGTATTTCGGCGCCGGCGGCGCCATTTTCAAATTGCGGTCGTCGATTTTAAAATTGTGACAGCTCGGGATCGCAGGGGATCGGCGTATAACACGCACCTGCGACTTTCCCCTGATTTTAAGGGGAAAAAAGTGCGTGTTATACGCCGATAAATACGGTATATATAATATTTTATTCAGTCCACCATACATTAGGGACTATTTAGGTGTTCAGAAAGTAAAAATATTATCTGAACGTATACCATGCCATGTTTCTAAAAATAAAAAAATAAAAAATAAAAACTACCAAAAAAGGGAACCTAAAATCATAATAAAAATTTTGTTATTTAATTATAAACCTATACCAATAAGGTATAAATTAATAAGTTAGATAATCTAGTTCATAGTGTATGTCCAGTTGCTCACTAGTGAGCTAGATGGAGTATTAGTTTTTGGTTTAGGAAGAATATTCAAAAATGTAGTTACAATTCTGTTCTCCCAATAGGTGCTGTCATAGCTGAATATGGCTATATTATATAAGTGTATATTTCTCAGTCCATGGCGTCATCTTGTTCTTGTTGTGAGGATGCGAATCGTCCTCTTTTGTGTGTATGATGGTTTCCATTTTTTGTCTCAGAGGAAGATGTTTTCTGAATGGAGGAGGCAGAAGCTGATCTCCTACGTGAGGTGGAGGCTATAGTTGTATCGTCAATCAAGTTGAGGTCTTGGAGTACATGTTGTAATTCTTCAGGAGTTTTGCATGCGAATCTGGTCCCCTGGTGGGTGAATTTTAGGGAGAACGGGAAGCCCCATTGATACTTAATGGCATGACATTGAAGTTCCAGTAGATGAGGCTTCCTTGCATGCCTCGTAGATATTGTTAACTGGGTCAGCAAACAGTTGATAACTATGTCCCTGAAATGTTAGATTATTTTTCCCTCTAGCCACTTCTAGAATTTGTTCTTTTGAATGAAAAAAATGAAATTTTGCTATAATATCCCTGGGGGGGCCATCAGTTTTTTTGGGCATAAGTGCCCTATGTACTGTGTCCATTTCAAGCCTTTCCACCGAAATGCCAGGTTGTAATTCTTGGCATAATGCTGTGATTGTTGATTGCAGATCTGTGATTGATTCTGGTAAGCCCCTGAATCGCAAATTCGATCTTCAGGCGCGATTCTCATAGTCCTCCAGTCTATTCTGTAAAATAATATTTTCCTCTTTGAGGACATCTATTTCAGAGAAAGCATCCTGTGTAGAATTTTCTATATCTTCCATTTTCATTTCCAATGCTTCGGTGCGTCTCCCCAGTTCTCTGATCTCTCTAGTAAGATTACTAGTAATTTGCTCTGATGTTTGTTGTAATGCTTTATGTAACATTTTTTCAAATTGTTTCAAAAAGGAATATCAGAGTTTTGTTGTGAAGAATGTAACATATTTGAATCAGGTTCAGGGTCAGAATCCCCTGAGGAGATAGCTTTTGGCTGCTTGGATTTGAGTTTCTTGTCTGAGGTAAAATTACCTGAGGAGACTGGCGCTTTTTTTATAGTATGTCTTGCCTGGGTGCCGCTATTAGAGCTAGGTTTGGTTTTATTCCTGGCACCTCCCAGCACCATTATTCTTGAATAATGCCCCCCTCACCTCTAGGGTGAATAGTAATGCGATTCTTACCATTTCTGTGACCGTGGGCTGCCTTTATTTGCGGTTTATTCTCCCTCACAGAGCGGAGCTCTAGCCCGGCATGTCCGTTGCGCTAGCCTCCGCGCATGCGCCTCAATGAGGATTTTTTTTACACACTATGATTGCTTATAACAGTGTATTTCATTGCTATAAGCATTTTTACTAAATAAAATAGATACATTCAGTGTGTATTGTTGTAATTAGCTGTGATTGGTCAAAGCTAATCACAGGGTACAGATGGGCTTGGCCCTGTCTGTACCATGTGATCACTGTGACCAACCACAGCTAGCAACACAACTGTACACAATGAATGGCACGAATCGAAGCAATTCATTGTTTACAATTGTCATGTGATCTACTGTGATTAGTCACAGCGATCACACTGTACTGGCAGCGGGCCAGTACACTGATCAGTCATGACAGATTGTGGGTTCTTGGGAGGACGTCATATGACATCCACTTTGAACAATAGGGCTCACACTTAGGTGTTATTTTACAATAGTCTGGGAGGGAAGGAGCTAAATCCTATGGAAATCTTTACATCAGTGTGCTGCGGGTGTGGTGCATTTTGAAAAGTCCTGCATGCTGCTTCTTTGGTGTCCTGTTTAAAATGCACCAAAAATGCACCTCCCATTTCAATCAATAGCAAATACATAAAAAATGCACCAAAACATGTTAAAAACATGCTATGTGATTTTCCAAAGCACGCACTACTTTTTTAAGTGCAGCAGTGTAAAGGGGCCCTGATGAAGTCATCATTTTCTAAGGACTGGTTAACTGCAATATATTACATTTTTGTTCTTTGTTCGCTCTTTATTGCCTCCCTTGAAAACCTGTACAGTCTGTTCATTACTGGTGCTGGTAAATTTCCCTTTTCCTATTCTTTCTTTTATACTTTCAAAATTGCAGTGATTTTGTGTAAATGGAAGACCTAATAATCTGAAGATTTACATGCTTTTTATTCTTTGTTTTCCTGCAGTGGCTTATGTGTTCCGGTAATTCATATCTAACCATCCCTCTGTACCAAATTGTGGATCTGAACAATTTTTCACTTGATTTTAAAGCCTGTTGTGAACCTGAACCCCGTTGTGCTGTTTTGAATTCTGGTAATATTTTCTTTACATTCATATACTTTGAGTGCTTCTTTTTGGTTCCCTTTTGCCCACTTTACCCTTGTTGTTATTATTATTGTTATAATACATAATTTATATAGCGCCAACAGTTTGTGCAGCGCTTTACAACATGAAGGCAGACAGTACAGTTACAATACAATTCAATACCGGAGGAATCAGGGCCCTGCTCATTAGAGCTTACAATCTAGGAGGGAGGGTCAAGTGATACAAAAGGTAATAACTGTGGGGGGATGATCTCATGGAGAAAGTAAAAAGTACAGTTGTTAGGTGAGGGCCGGATAGGCTTCTCTGAAGAGAAGGGTTTTCAGGGATCATCTACAAGCAAGCAATGTAGGAGATAATTGAACAGATTGGGGCAGATTGGCGTTCCATAGGATAGGAAAGACTCTGGGAAAAGTACTGGAGGAGAGCATGGGAGGAGGTGACAAGGGAACTAGAGACAGGAGGTCTTGGGAGGAACAAAGGGAACGAATAGGTTGGTGTTTTGAGACTAGGCTAGTGATGTAGCTGGGGGTTGTGGATGGCTTTGTAAGTTGTTAGAATTTTGAATGTAATTTGTTGGGTGAGTGGAAGGCAGTGGAGGGATTGACAGAGAGGGGTAGCAGACACTGAGCGGTTGGTAAGATTGATGAGCCTGGCAGCAGCATTCATGATGGACTGAAGGGGGATAGACTATGTAAAGGTAATCCCATGAGAAGGGAGTTGCAGTAGTCGAGGCGAGAGATAACCAGGGAGTGAACTAGGACCTTTGTGGTGTCATTGGTTACCATGAAAATGTATGTCAAATTCTTTTGTATCTAGGATCTAATTCCCAATGCAATGACATGGAATCAAAAGGGATCCGTCTTCATACACCATTAGCCACAGGTAATACTTCATTTAAACCAATTTTAAATTAACATCAGTAATAGATTTGGTTTTTAACAAAGTCCGCTAACTGAAAAAAATGCACTTATTTGAAACCCTCCGGGAATTAACACACTGTCCATTACGTTATCTTTTCAAAGTATAGATGTAAGCTCAGTACTGTTTTGTCAGTGAAAATTACATCCTATTAAAGCTGCACTCTAAGCAGATATAAAAGGCACAGATTAAACCAGCTCTGATTTCATTAATACATCATTTAGAGCATTTTTCAATGTAATGAATGTAATTATCTACATTTTAGATGGGATTAGCAGCATTTAAACTGAGAAGGAGGGGTCAGGATCAACAGCCAATCAGGCATGCTGCATGCAAATGTACTGACAAGGAGCATACTTAAAGAAATGAGCAGAAAAAAACAGAAAGATGACCTCATCAGTTTGCTGTTGCTCTTTAATTGTATATTCAGCAAAATGGGATGCAGTGAGAACACCACTATATCCCTTAAAGTGATTGTAAAGCATTATTTTATTTTCAAAAAAATAATAAACATATTATACTTCTCTACTTTGTGCAATGATTTTGCACATAGCAGCCCGGTCCTCCTCTTCTCTGGTCCCACATCGGCGCTCCTGGCTCCTTCCTCCTGTCGGGTGCCCCCACAGCTATGGGGGCGCTCAAGCCGAGCCGCTGCTCTGTGTGTCCATTCACACATGGAGCCATTATTTGCCCCCGCCCCCTCCATCTCCTGATTGAATAACTGGCTGTGATTGTCAGAAGCGGGAGCCAATCGCAGCCAGTTAGCTGTGGCAATGGCTCCCGCTGCTGCCAATAGCCAATTAGGAGTGCGCGTCCCCAGAGAGGCAAGGCTCTTGTGGACATTGCTGGATTGAGAGGGGGCTTAGGTAAGTATTAGGGGGGCAATAGGAGCTGCTGCACTCATAAGTTTTTTTCTACCTTCATGCATGAAGGTAAAAAACCTTGCGCCTTTGCAACCACTTTAACCTGTTATGGACAGCTCCGTACAGATATACTGCAGCAGGGCGGCCCTCTTGCTTGAAATCACGTACCTGTACGTGATTTCGTGCACTGGGTCTGGGGCACACGCTCTCGCTGTGATTGGACACAGCAGGAGCCAATCAGTGGGTCCAGCAGGTGCGATGTCTGCCGGGACACGCTAATCATTCTCAGGTGAGGCAGAATGGTGGTCTGCCTATGTAAACAAGGCAAACCGCCATTCTGTAAGAGAGGAAGATGGAGGTCTTGTGTTCCTGCTAAGCACTCCCTAGGAGCACATTTAACCCTTTGATTGCCCCTGATATTAACCCCTTCCCTGCCAGTGTCATTAGTACAGTGACAGTGCATTTTTTTTAGCACTGATCACTGTATTATTGTCACTGGTCCCCAAAAAAGTGTCACTTAGCGTCAGATTTGTCCGCTGCAATGGCATAGTCCTGCTAAAAATCGCTGATCGCCACCATTACTAAAAAATGAAAAAAATAAAAATTCAATAAATAAATCCCACAGTTTGTAGATGCTATAACTTTTGCGCAAACCAATCAATATATGCTTATTAGGATTTTTTTTTACCAGAAATATGTAGCAGAATGCATATTAGTCTAAATTGATGAAGAAATGAGATTTTTTACATTTTTTTATTGGGTATTGCAATTGTCAGTTAAAGTAACTCAGTGCCATATTGCTAAAAATGGCGCTTCCATTTTTGAAAGTCCAGCATATGTGCAGATGTAAAGGGATGGTGAACCCGCGCAATGAACATAAAGACTTAATTGGTATGGTTTGGAACTGCTGCCTCCCAACAAGCAGTCACCCTAAAATGGGGACAGCTGAGATATATTAAAAATGGTAGAAGGGTTTGGCGCTGTTCCTATTTAGTTTCCTACCTCCATATAGGTTACTGGATTAAAATAAATTCTTAGGTGCACCGTGCATATATCAAATATTAAATACAATATGGATTCCCAAGTATACCGTGCATGAGTCAATTAAATATTCTGCTGCAATATTATGCCGTCATAGGTGATACATAATCGCTCCCGTAGACGTCCTAACGACGAAAAGCGTAGGGCGTGGCCTAATTTGTGCTTCCCAAACATCACCTCCTGTACCAGCGCTGAAGGATATTTATGACGGTTCTGACGTTTTTACCATTTCGCTTGATTTTTACTGTAAAAGTGTGAGTACCCTTTCATTTTGTGTAATAAAACCTTTTTAAAGCAATTTTACGCTATGGGCACTCCCTCTCTCTTTATATATGACATACCACGATCCTGAGCCCGCCAGCGATCGCTGTACAGTGGCGATAAAACTGTAACCGCCTACTACCCCCGCAGGGGTGAAGTGATCTGGTGAGTGGCTGCACTTTCAGAGCAAAGAGATATTATAAGTGAAGGATTATCACCACAGCACAAGAATATGGCACAAGAGACTTACTAAAGAATTTTGAAGCACGTTTGCACCTTATCTTGTCACTGTTGCCTTTTGGATTGCACCAGCACATTTGCACTTTATCCTATTATTGTAATTTTTCCTTAGGAACAGACTTCCTACACCCCCTCCCCACTTCCCTATCTCACTCTCCTCTCCCCCCCCCTCCCCCCCCCTTTCTTCCCCCATTAGCAATATCACATATGTAAGCATTTAAGTTATGTATCACCTATGACGGCATAATATTGCAGCAGAATATTTAATTGACTCATGCACGGTATACTTGGGAATCCATATTGTATTTAATATTTGATATATGCACGGTGCACCTAAGAATTTATTTTAATCCAGTAACCTATATGGAGGTAGGAAACTAAATAGGAACAGCGCCAAACCCTTCTACCATTTTTAATATATGTGCAGATGTGCCTTCAGAACCTGGAAGAGACCTGTGACACATTTATGCACAGACAAGCAGAGATCTGGGACTATGACTGCCCTGTCTATGCATAACCCTGTGCATATGCAGTTGTGCTGAGGCTCTCTGCCAGGTCCAAAAAAAAGGCAGAGCCCTTCAGCACATCTGTGTTAATTGTTGATTCAGGCACAATGTCATTCTCTCTCTCTCTCTCTGTGTATATATATATATATATATATATATATATATATATATATATATATATATATACACATATATATATATACACACATATACACACACACACTTGTAGCCCTCTTTTGGGAGGTTGAGACAAATGCCCCCCCCCCCCCCCAAAAAGGATGTTGTACTAAAGCTGTAGGTAAAGGGGGATTCCCTTCCTGGGAAATTAACAAGTAATCTTAAAGTAATTTGGAGCAAAGGGACTACTGAAACCAGCATAGAACATGAACCCTAAGTATATAGAACAACGGTGTAGAAATAGTACAAGCTTTATATTAAAAAAAAAGATTAATAATAGTACATACATCCGATGTACAAACAGGTATTATCAGCAAAGGGCCCAATAAGAGTTCTGGCAAAATTGTGCACATACAGTATATAAAGGTTTTACTAAAGATACCTCCAGATAAATGTTGCAGAAATTTTCAGTTGCAGATGCCCCTGAGGATGATCATGATGCGGCATCCTTCCTGGTGTCAGAGATCTGAGGACAAGATCAAACGTGATGGGGAGATCTTCCAGTTATTGTCCAACCGTAGCCGTTGGATACCTAACCTGGCTTTAGTCTGGTTATTGAGCCCTGAGCTAAATCTAGCTATAGAATCCCAGACCAGAATGAACAAAGTTAACTAAAATTACAGGAGCTGCATATAAACTCTATTGCAATACACAGCTTCACATACTAATCACTGGAAGGTGACCACTACACACATACAGTAGCACAGACCTACCTATCTGGCACCGAGCAAGTAAAATAATAACAATAGGACAGAGATACATCTGTCACAAGGATTCAGATCCACACTCAAAAAGCTATGGGCAGCTGCTGTTAATCAGTTAGAACATAGGTATGAGGTGGCCATGCCAGCAACCAAGATGGTAGCCGCAGAATCTCAGTTCCTCAGTTCCTTATGACAGTTCATGGCGCCAAAATGGGCTATTTTAACTGGGTCAGTACACAGACTCAATGCTGTCTGCTGTACAGCGTTCCCTGTGTGACCTTGCCTTACTATATCTCATATCTGTTCCCGTTGTGACCCGGCTTGCTTCCTGGCCTTCCTGTGCTTCCTGTCTGCTCTATCAGGGGCCTCGAGTCAGGGGTGTAAGAGAGGCCATCCTCTGCATATCAGGCTCTACCACTAGGTACGTGACAATAGGAATGCTTGCCTAATAGTATCTGCTTCTTGTCTGGGTGAAATACAGCAGCATCAGCAGCAGTTCTGTCTCTACTGTACTTCCTGGAAACTCCCCTTTATAAAATATAACAGTCTTCTCAGCTACCAGGGACAGGAAGTACCTGTCTATAACCAACTAGCTCCATGGTAATTAAAGCGGAACTTCAGTCATTTTTTTCATCCTTCCATCTATTAAATCTTCTGCCCTTTTTGTTTTAACTTTGGATAAGAAAACATTTTTTTTCTGCCAGTAAATACATTTTACAGCCCACTTGTTTCTTGTCTGGAAAAAAGCCTAGGTTTATGACATCATGCACAGCTCTCTCTCTCTCTAACTCTCGTCAGAGTTTGCCAGGAAGGGAGGGGGGGTGAGTCATAAGAGGGCCAATGAGAGATGCAGAGCTGGAGGTGTGCTTCTGTGTGTCTGTGTAAATCCAGGAAGTGAACAGGCAGCAGCTTCAGCTGCCCACAATTAATATTATTGCAGATATATATATATATATATATATATATATATATATATATATATATATATATACACACACACACACACACTGCATATGTTCATCCCTTCATGTCTGCAGTGTACCCATCTTCTGATGGCTACTTCCAGCAGGATAATGCACCATGTCACAAAGCTCAAATCATCTCAAACTGGTTTCTTGAATATGACAATGAGTTCACTGTACTCCAATTGCCTCCATAGTCACCAGATTTCCACTGAAAGATTAGGATGAGCTCTGTTATTACACAAAGGTGAGTATTCATAAAACATTTGTTGAGTTATATGTCCTGTAAAACTGCATGTACATTTCTTCTGTGTGAGTGGGGGTAAAATCAAATGTTATTAGGCTATTGTCTCTCCAGGTTGAATGTTACTCGAGAGTGGTACTGCATTAAGACCACTGGATTGAGCTGATTCTATGGCCATCACCTCCATCTGGTGGCTGTAACGCAGTATTTTCCTGATTCACTCTTTTATGTATGAATGAATGACACTCAACCCAAAGACGAAATAACCTAGTAACATTTGATTTTGCACATGTATGTTGTGAGTGTGGTATGGAATATTAATTAAGATCTCTGTGTTTTATTTCTCAGTGCCTTCAACCTTACGGTAATTTTGTGAAATTAGTACAGAATATCAGTGTATATCACAAACCTTTCCTGAGTTTGTTAATTTATGGGGTTTTCTTATCAAGGTATAAATATCTCCCAACAAAATTAATAAGTAAATAATTTGACTTTATTAAATAACGAGTATAGTTACACAATTTCATACAGAACTAGATTTTGTGGTGATTGATATTTCACACATACATTATCAAAACATCAACACGACA
This sequence comes from Lithobates clamitans, assembly GCA_037952925.1. Classification (NCBI taxonomy): domain Eukaryota; kingdom Metazoa; phylum Chordata; class Amphibia; order Anura; family Ranidae; genus Lithobates; species Lithobates clamitans. The sequence continues at coordinate 1,561,564 of JBBGZY010000271.1, forward strand.
ATGAAACAATATATCTAATATTAAAATTTACTCAGGGAAGCCCAAATTGGTCTGTTGGAAAAATATGTGCGGTAATCGCACTTTATATTCAAGAACACAATATCCCTTGTCACTCGGGGAAAAGGTCCTCTGAATTTCTCCGGCCGGAAGGAATCCACGGAGTCAACAGAAAATTATTGCCAATTTGAAATAAATATTAAACCAAAAGAGCTGCTAAAATTAAATGGGGCAATGGTACTCTCCCTGGGAACACAGAAATTTAAATTGATATAAATAAATTTTTCTGAAATCCCCTAAACACAGCTACAATAATACACGGCCTAGACAATCAATTAATATCAATACATAAACTATGTAGCGCTGGTAGATCTATGATCTACAATCTGATAGGTAAATTTAGTGAATTGCTCGTTAAGGGGAGTTAGATTTGCCTCTGTTCCAGCTTGGCTGACGTTGTGTGTGGTTCCACACTAAGCCAGTAGGTGTCGTTGTTACCATTGGCTGGTGTTAGAAGGGCAACGTGTCGAAGCGCATGGGTGCTCCTCTGTCCCGGAGACAACTCGGTGGAGGTGGTCCTCCGAGTTGCATTCTGGGAGAGGGTATTTATGGGACAGACGCCATGTTTTAGGGTTCGTTTTACAGCCACCTGCTTGCCCTCCTGCGTATGCGTTAGAGTGCTATCTCGCGGTCCTCCGCTACGGAAGGCGCGTGTCGCTGCGGCGCGTGGATGGGCCCAGAAGTCTGTCTGGGGCCTACCACAGCAGCCGAGGAATGGTCCTGAGCTGTCTATCCAGAGTGAAGAAGCTGGACAACCGAGAAGATCCCAGGGGAGGACCCGTCATTGAAGGATCATGCAGAGTGGTGGTCTGGAGAGGGGCCTGGTGACTCGGTTGGAGGACGTATCCTAGTTCTACAGCATAGTACTGCCGGGTTGGCTTAGAGGTCCAAGTACTGTGTCTGACGTTCACCGCTAAACCAATACATCCTGTGGCAGAGGATTGTATGGGTTTATTTCAATCAAGTCTGTGGCGAGGACTTTTGTTCATGCTACGTGCTGGCTGCTAGGCAAGTGAGAGAGGCCTATCCAGGCGAGCAAAGATTGTGTCCCACAAGGGGATTGCATCTGATTACAATATTCAACTTTAAAGGACGTTCTCAAGAATCCTAAATAAAGGTATTTGAGCTTTCCTGCAGTTTCCCTCCTGCCTCTTTCCTGCTACTTCCTTCGTTACTTGGTTCAATAAAGCATTGAAAACGTACTCAAGTGTTGGTGCTTTTATCGTCCAGAGGTAAACTCAACGGAACCCTAGACCCGGTGCTGGTGAAACAGAGGTGTCGAGAGGGAAGGTACCAAGCCCGCTTAAACCAGCAGCCCCACCGAGGGTTAGTGCTACAACTATAAAATATAATCCCTACAATTTTGAGAGAAAAGATAGGATTTGTATAATCTGAATCTTACCAACAGCTTAAAAGGCGAAGATGTCCGCCAATATCTAAGTACATCGAGTGGTTCCAGTCACAAGGTCCAGCAAGATGGGGAGTGGTCAAATATCAGTAGACTTCTTGATCATCTAGGGGTGTATCTGGTGTGTGGGTCTGTGATCCTTTGTCTATGGCCCTCACAACCTTTATACCATTTGGGACAATAAGCTCAAAAAAATTATCCTAAGCTCAGCCCAGAAGGTTTGGCTCATTCTCCATTGGTTGGGGAATTCTAATGATTTACCTGGTAAGCTTAGGTAATATCCTCTTCAGCCACTAGGTGTATCTGAGGACAGAACATGACTTCTAAACTTATTTGTTAAAAGAAAAATATGTTTTCTTTTATAATGGGTATTGATCTATATATTGGGGCTATGAACATATGTATATATTGCTTAGGGACCCCCAGCAATTGGTACAAAATATAATACATTTAGTATAAATTTGATAAATTAATATCACACACAATGGATATTTATATGGATAAATGCATGACTACTGTGTATCCCATTAAAACGTATATGTCTTGGGATGACCCATGTAATATGGGTATTTTCATGTAGATGTGGTTACGGTTTCTATGTCTTTACAACAATGATGGTATCTAAAACACAGTTCTTCATTCATTCTATATTAAAATCTTATATTCTACTTAGGATACAATACCACATGTATACAGGTTTTCAGTGTTTTCTCACAGCGTCTAAAATGAACCTTGAACATTTCAGACACATTTCCATTATTTACTATTCCGATATTGGTGTCTTATTTGTCCTTTTGGTGTAACATTAACTTTGCATCTCAGTAATTGTCTGAGGGACCACTTGAGTCAACATTGGGGTTATAATTTGACCCTTGGAAACAATGGGGTTATTTACCCACTCTATTTTCGTTAATCGAAGGCTTTGTGACTTCGGAAACTCAAATTTTGTCCCTTGTCAGCTGGTTTCATGTAAGATGACATTAGTGTTCATGTTTAGTCAGCTTCATTACAGGATTCTGTTTCTTGATTTTAGCCTTCCAATGGGTCGTATAAGTTAATCAACTGTTTCTATTGGGAGGGGAAGTGCTCTCTTGTACCGCTGACTCAGTTTAAAGTCTAAAGGAAAAAATATGCTATTTTGATGTGTCTCCGCCATGACATGTAGCACTGTCTAACTTCGGTAGGTGCTAGGGTAGTGTTTGTGTTTTTATTGCCAGTGCAGGTAAATTTAGGCAGGCCCAGCTGTGAGCTGTCAGGTGACTGACATGTGCTTCAGCTCTCTGGCGCCTCCTCTATTCCAGTAAAAAGGGGAATAGAGGAGGCAAGGGGTTGGACTGACATTGGGTGTATTCGGGAGCCCTGACCAATCCCCAACTAGGATTGGCAGGGGGCAGGCCTTCAATATATACCCATGGTCAGCCTGTTGTGGGTTGAGTTGTCAGGTGGAAGAACTGAATGATGGCATTTAGGCTGTGGTGGCCCTTGAGGGACCCCCTTTCTGAGGGGTGACCTCGGGCCTGGAGCTCGGGAGCTGGGAGGGAGCCTCTCTTTACACGGTCATTGAGAGGTGTCCTGGAACAGGAGCAGGAGAGAAGCAACGGGGAGCACAGCCAGGAAAGTCATTCAGGAGGGATCCATGCCAGGTCAGTGAGTGAGAAGCACAGTGAGAAGCTCTGGGAGAGACATGCCAGGATTTAGATGTGAAGCCAGAGGGAGAGACTGTGGTGTTGTTGAAGTCAAGTCGCTGCAGCCAGGAGGGTTGGCAGGATTTGCACCGGACTTGCTGGGATCAGTAGTCCACCAAGTATCAGTTAGCACAACTATCCTTTTCATCTAAAACGGTTGCTACCACAGAGAGACTGCAGACAACCGCCTGCAAATGGCTACTAGGAAAATGTGAGGACTTATTCAGAGTGAGGCCTAGCCATGTGCTAACGGTGACAGGAATCTAGAGTTGGACAGTAGAGGAAAGCAAGTGATCTCAAGTAGTGTGCTGGAGGCAGGCTCGGACTGGGACAAAAAATAGGCATTTTAAACTGGGCAGCCCAATCCCTATAGGGTGGAGATGTGGGACGGTCATTCGCGGGGTTGGTTGGAGACCAGATATTCATTCTGAGAGACATCCCAATACAGCAAAGAGACATCCCCATATAGCAAAGAGACGGCCCCAGACCAGCAAAGAGACGGCCCCAGACCAGCAAAGAGACCGCCTCAAACCAGTAAAGAGACAGCCCCATACCAGTAAGTAGACAGCCCCAGACCAGTAAATAGACAGCCCCATACCAGTACGTAGACAGCCCCAGACTAGTACGTAGACAGCCCCAGACCAGTACATAGACAGCCCCAGACCAGTAAATAGACAGCCCCAGACCAGTAAATAGACAGCCCCAGACCAGTAAGTAGACAGCCCCAGACCAGTAAGTAGACAGCCCCAGACCAGTAAGTAGACAGCCCCAGACCAGTAAGTAGAGAGCCCCAGACCAGTAAGTAGCCAACCCCAGATCAGTAAATAGACAGCCCCAGACCAGTAAATAGACAGCCCCATACCGGTAAACAGACAGCCCCAATCCACTCCCTTTCCCCGCCACTACAGAGCAGGACTTTGGATGTAATGCACTGGAACATATTAGGGTTTTTTTTCACTGTTCTCACCTTCCTCCCTGTGCAGCTATCACAGTGTCCCGGTCGATGTTAGGAGAGAGGCCGTCGTCGACTCCTTGAGTGCAGCTATACCTCCAGCGCGGCTGTCCAGCGAGGTGTCTGTCCCCTGCAGGCGCTTCCTGCATGTCACAGGAGCCTTCTCTCCTGCCTCCTTCTGCACCTCGCAAGTGTGCTGGCGCCGGCCCTGCTTTAGGAATTCCCGTATAGCGGGAGGTGAGCGGCGGCTGCGGTCCGTGTTAACCCCATCCAGACCGTGGTCGCCGCTTACCTCCCTCTGTGCGGCCCAGTCATCAAGAGGCCACTCTTCCTAAAACATGCAGCACCCTGCTCCTGCTGCCCACAGGGCACACGCCTGGTGTGCCCTATGGCCAGTCCGGGCCTGGCTGGAGGAGATGTGAAGTAGCAGAGACTGTCAATTTGGATTCAACTATCTTTATTTCTACTTAGAAAGATTCATTATTTGGGCATCTCATGTCCCTTTTCCCCATCCAAGTTTAATCCCTAATAAAAACAACAAAAAAAAGCAAGTTCATTGACTGGAGAAAGTGTGTCTAAAATGGATGTCTGACCAAGCAGGGTGATGTGTGGATGCTGAAACACTCAGCAACCCCCTGGGGGCACCGCGACACACATTTGCACAGAACAAATGTTGTTTCACAGGACAAATGGCTCTTCAAATTCTAATAAATACACCCCAAAGAGATTTAAACACTCATGTATCCAAAAACAGGAAACCCTTTTAAACACACTGAGATTTCCAGAACTCCAAAATTATTCAGTGATGCACGTCTACTCCTTAGGCCTTGAAAGTATTTTATAAATGAAAGCTTTGCATTTATTCTGTATACATTTATACTGAGAAAAGGATGATTGAAATAAGGAAGAGAAGATGAAGCCACTGTACTGTATATCAGTATTTTTCCCCATTTGGGTTCTGTTATTTTACTGACTTTATTCCATTGACAGGTGAAGGAAACACCTCAGTAAGAAATTTAAGTTGCGTTTGGTATTATCTGGAGCATGTCAATTGCACATGGCAGCCTGCTGAAGTTGTTCCAGCCAATGTTAACTACAGCTTGCATTACTGGTTGGTACAAAGAAAAAATATATAACTAGGTGACAATAATATAGTAAATAAATAATACGTATAAATAATAAAAATATACATAATATATTAAAAATATATAAATATATACACAGTATTTAAAGGGATTATGCAAAATATTTAAATTAAATGTGTTTTATTTACCTGACATAGCTCAAATTAGGCACATTTCTTGATATACTCTTTAAAAAATGTTTTCTTTTTTATATTATGCAGGGCGAAGGGTAAAAAAACACAATACAATGGTCCAGCAGAGTAAGTTATGTTACAAGTCTATGTCTACATGCATACCTGTCTAAATAAGGCTACATGTGATACTCAAGTCCTATCTGGATTATTCTCCAATAAAGGCAAAGTATAGTGGTCCTGTAGCATCATCAGTGTTTATCAGCTACTTCTGTCACTAAATTGCTCTCCTATATAATTTTTACATTTTGTATACATACACTAAATTGCCAAAAGTATTGGGATGCCTGTCTTTCCACATACATGAACGTTAATGGCATTCCAGTCTTAGTCTGTAGGGTTCAATATTGAACCCTACAGACTAACGAGTTTGGGGTGGAGGAACTTGACTGGCCTGCACAGAGTCCTGACCTCAGCCTGATAGAAAACCTTTGGGAAGAATTAGTGCACAGACTGCAAGCCAGGCCTTCTCATCCAACATCAGTGCCTGACCTCACAAATGCGCTTCTGGAAGAATGGTCTAACATTCCCATAGACACACTCCTAAACCTTGTAGATAGCCTTCCCAGAAGAGTTGAAGCTTTTATAACTGCAAAGGGTGGGCCAACTCAATATTGAACCCTAGGGACTAAGACTGAGATGCCATTAAAGTTCATACGAAGCTTCTATTTAGTGCACTCTTTTCCTTATTTGTGTATTTGATTGGTTGACAAATGAAGAAAAGAAAAAAAAAGATACTTAAAGTAACTGTTTTTTAAACATTATTTTAACTAATGTATTTTTTTTAGTACAGTTGTCATAGCTTACAATGACAGTATTCGTCCGACGCATCTTTAGGCTGCACTGGCATCTTTTTTTTCCATAACCAGAATAGTAGATCATATGGTCTTCTGACTAAAAGTGTCCCAAGCCAGTGTATTTTAGTTTCCTTTTTTAAGACAATGTTTAAACTATATATTTCAATCCTCTTCCATGTCTAGTTTATGTCACATACATACACCACCAGTTAAATCTACAATTGACCATGCCGGCACACATTTAGCAGGCATGGCCCACTGTTATCATTATCAGGTAACCAAAGCACCGATGTGTAGCTGAAGCTGGAGCAAATGGATGTAGACAGGAAATAGCTGAAAACAGTTGGAGGAGATCAGCAGCTAGTCGCACCGATTTGCAAAAACTGATGAATAAAAGGTCACAACAGTATTTAGTGGAAAAAATGTCTAAAGCTCATTATGTAAGGATTTAGGTGTAAAAAATATAATACACAAGTTGAAACAATTGCTGTGCCAGTTAGTGCTGCTTCTAAGGTACCTCGAATATTCTAATACATTTTGGACCTAGTTCAAAATAAATGTTATAATCAAATCCTTTTTGTCTGTAAAATCATATGCCAATACATGCTCTTTGTGTATTTAGGTTGGACAAAATAATAGACACCGGAAAAGCTTGTCATTCATATATCACTAATGAAGATGGCATAAACGTTGGATGCCAATTCCAACTGCAAAAATCTCTTAAAGATCAGACTGAACTTCTAATTGTGGTGACAGACAAGTTAAAGAACATAAAGCCCTTCACTTTGTTTATACGCGTCAATTCTTTTGGTACGTTTTTTGTTTTTGTTTTTTCAGGCAAACTTAAAATTTTTCGAATGGGTATATTCTAAAATTTAATGACAGGAACATCTATAATGATGGACATCATGCATTAACCTAAAGGGGCTAATTCAATTTTAGATTACTGCAGTTATGTCAGTTAAAGGGCATGCATAGTCTTTTCAGCCTTTGTAGACAAACCTGTCAAAAAGCTTGATGCAAATATTATTGTGTTAACCACCTGACAACTGGGCACTTAAACCCCCTTCGTGACCAGACCAATTTTCAGCTTTCAGCGCTCTCACACTTTGAATGACAATTACTCAGTCATGCAATACTGTACCCAAATGAATTTTTTGTCCTTTTTTTCATACAAATGGAGCTTTCTTTTGGTGGTATTTGATCACCTCTGGGTTTTTTATTTTTTGCGCTATAAATGAAAAAAGACCGCAAATTTTGAAAAAAAACGCATTTTTCTTAGTTTCTGTGATAAAATTTTTCAAATTAGTAATTTTTCTTCATAAATTTTGGCCACAATTTATACTGCTACATATCTTTGGTAAAAAAACCCCAAATTAGTGGATATTATTTGGTCTTTCTGAAAGTTAGAGAGTCTACAAGTTATGGTGCAAATCATAAAAATTGATCACACGTGATGCACTGACGGCCTATCTCATTTCTTGTGACCCGAACAAGTCAGGAAAGTACAAATACCCCCCAAATGACCCCTTTTTTGAAAGTAGACATTCCAAGGTCTTTAGTAAGATGCATGGTGAGGTTTTTGATGTTGTCATTTTTTCCCACAATTCTTTGCAAAATGAAGATTTTTTTTTTTTTTTTTTTCCCCCCACAAAATTGTCATTGTAATAGGTTATTTCTCTCACATGGCATGTATATACCACAAATGACACCCCAAAATACATTCTGCTACTCCTCCTGAGTATTACGATACCACATGTGTGGGACTTTTTCACAGCCTGGCCACATAGAGAGGCCCAACATGCATGGAGCACCATCAGGTGTTCTAGGAGCATAAATTACACATCTAATTTGTTGACTACCTATTACACTTTTGAAGGCCCTGGAGCACCAGGACAATGACACGTGACACTGAGGTGGCACTGATGACAAATGGCACTGATACGTGGCACTGATGTGGCACTGATGACAGATGGCACTGATACGTGGCACTGACGTGGCACTGATGACAGATGGCACTAATACATGGCACTGATGACAGATGGCACTAATACGTGGCACTGACAGATGGCACTAATACGTGGCACTGACAGATGGCACTAATATGTGGCACTGATGACACATGGCACTAATATGTGGCACTGATGACACATGGCACTAATATGTGGCACTGACGGCATGTGGCGCTGATGACAAATGGCACTGATATGTGGCACTGATGACATGTGGCACTGATGAAAGATGGCACTAATACATGGCACTGATGACAGATGGCACTAATACGTGGCACTGATGACAGATGGCACTAATACGTGGCACTGATGACAGATGGCACTAATACGTGGCACTGATGACAGATGGCACTAATACGTGGCACTGATGACACTGATGACAGGTGGCACTGATACGTGGCACTGATGACACTGATGACAGGTGGCACTAATACGTGGCACTGATGACACGTGACACTGATGACAGATGGCACGTGACACTGACAGGTGGCACTGATGAAAGATGGCACTGATGACAGATGGCACTATGTGGCACTGATGACAGATGGCACTATGTGGCACTGATGACAGATGGCACTATGTGGCACTGATGACAGATGGCACTTATACGTGGCAGTGGGGACAGATGGCAGGGGCAGATGACAGGGGCAGATGGCAGGGGCAGATGACAGGGCAGATGACAGGGCAGATGGCAGGGGCAGATGACAGGGCAGATGACAGGGCAGATGGCAGGGGCAGATGGCAGGGCAGATGACAGGGGCAGATGGCAGGGGCAGATGGCAGGGGCAGATGGCAGGGGCAGATGACAGGGCAGATGGCAGGGGCAGATGGCAGGGGCAGATGACAGGGCAGATGACAGGGGCAGATGACAGGGGCAGATGACAGGGGCAGATGGCAGGGGCAGATGACAGGGCAGATGACAGGGCAGATGGCAGGGGCAGATGGCAGGGGCAGATGGCAGGGGCAGATGACAGGGCAGATGACAGGGCAGATGGCAGGGGCAGATGGCAGGGGCAGATGACAGGGCAGATGACAGGGCAGATGGCAGGGGCAGATGACAGGGCAGATGGCAGGGGCAGATGGCAGGGGCAGATGACAGGGCAGATGGCAGGGACTGTTAACAGCGGGACACCTTTTTTTTTTTTTTTTACACTCACCGCCGCAGCGGTTCCGCTCTCCCTCCCCACACGCTGTCTCTGTGTGAGGAGGGAGAGCCGGCGATGAGAGATGATCTCATATGTTTACATATGAGATCCTCTCTCATTGGCACCGCCGATCGCACCGTAAACGGCCGCTGTCATTGGCCGTTTACGGTGATCTGTGACTGGCTGTGTCCGAGGGACACGGCCAGCACAAAACTTCCGCGATGCGCGCTCGCGGGAGCGCGCAATGCGGAAGTAAACAGGAGGACGTCCAGGGACGCCCTCCCGGCAATTTGAGTCCGCGCTGTAGCCGTCTTTCGGCTATAGCGCGGACGCCTAGTGGTTAAAGGATATCTAAAGGTCCATTTTTTTTTTTTTTAAACAAAAATGTCATACTTACCTCCTCTGTGCAGTTGGTTTTGCCCCGAGTGGCCCCGATCCTCCTCTTCTGGCGTCCCTGAGCGGCGCTCCTGGCTCCTCCTCTTTTCGAGTGCCCCATTGGAGAGCAGCTCTCCCTCAGGGCACCCGTGTGGTTGCGCTCCCATGTCCTGCTGCTGCATCTATTGACACAGACAGCAGGACTTGGCCCCCGCCCCCTGGCCCCCGCGTCATCGGATTTGATTGACAGCAGTGGAAGCCAATGGCTGTGCTGCTATCAATCTATCCAAACAGGACCCGAGACACAAGCTGGAGCTGGTGTGCTCACCCCCACCGCTGGAAAGACCAGGTTCAGGTAACTAAAAGAGGGGCTCTGGGGGGCAGCTGCATCACAGGAGGTTTTTCACCTTAATGCATAGAATGCATTAGGGTGAAAAACCTCAAGGGTTTACAACCCCTTTAATGTTTTACATACCTTGATTGTATGTATATTTTGTCTACTTTTATCTGCATGGACAAATTCATATTTGTTAATTTCATAAGCAGATTCTGCTTCCTTCTTCTTTTGATTTATTTTTCCTTCTTGTGATGTAAGTCTGTATCAGCTGATTCACTCAGTGTATGTCAGGGCAAAATACAAAAGAATAAAAGTTTTGCATAGCTTTATTTTTTGTACACTTTATCTACTTACATCGATCAGCCATAGTATTATTATGACCCACCTAATATTGTATAGGTCCCCTTTTGCCACCAAAACAGCCCTGACCTGCATGAACGTCACTAGACCTCTGAAGGTATGCTGTGGTATCTGGCACCAAGCCTTCAGCAGCAGATCCTTTAAGTCTTGTAAGTTTCTAGGTGGGGCCTCCATGGATCAGATTTGTGTTTCCAGCACATCCCACACATGTTGAATGGATTGAGATTTGGAGGTCAAGTCAACACCTCAAACTTGTTGTTGTGTTCTTCATACCATTTTTGCGGTGTGGCAGGGCACATCATCCTGCTGAAAGAGGCCACTGCCATCAGGGAATAACATTTTCATGATAATGTGTGCTTGGTTAGCAACAATGTTTAGGTAGGTGGCACATGTCACATCCACATGAATGGCAGGGCCCAAGGTTTCCCAGCAGAACATTGCCTAAAGCATCATACTGCCTGTACCTGCTTGCTATCTTCCCAGAGAACATGTACCCTGGCATCCACATAAAAAATAAAATCTGATTCAGCAGAGCAGGCCAACTTCTTCTATTGCTCTATGGTCCAGTTTTGATACTTGCTATAATAAAAATCCGCGCTTAGGAAAAAGAGTTGCAGCCTCCCCTAATTAGTTCCCAAAGGGACCTATAAGAGTATGTACAGGAGAGTGGGGAAATGGTACTAAATTAATAAGTCAGTGTTCAATAATATAGTCCAAGTCCCTGGGCAAGAGATATGAACTTATTGTGAAAAAATGTTTGCAATAAGCAAAAGATATATATATATATATATATATATATATATATATATATATATATATATATATATATATATATAGGTGATCAAACAAAATGTAGTCTCAGATTCCAAACAGAGATTCCAGTGACTTCTGTGCACAGCAGGTATGGTGACTTGGTGCTCCCCCAATGTGTCCCCACTCACCGAAGGTAGTTACCCTTACAGGGGTATTAGGCATAGAGTGGGAAGCTATACATAGATCTCCCCCTTGGATAGCCGTGTTGGTCCTCTGCACCTCCGTCAGCCCGTTCCTTTATTCCATAGACTTCCAGCGCATATTCCGAATCAGGGTTTCTCAGATTCCTTCACCGCAGCAAGCGGCACGGTCCTCACAGGAAAACACAAGGGGCTCCCATAGTGTAGTATAAATGATTTATTAAAAATAGTATATATAAAACCGCTATCCGGTGATAATCCAGTAAGGCAAGGATGCATGCAGCGGTGTAGGCAGGAAGCTAGTCCGTAGCGTGCGTGCCAGCTATGTTCCAAGCCGATCCTTCCGGGTATGACGTAAGAGCGTGCCTCCGCCTTACGCGTTTCATCACAGGACGTTCTCAAAGGCGGTGCCATCACTCCACGCTCCACATATCATATAGACAGGCGGACTCCGTGCCACCTCCCCTCCACTTACAATAGACAAATCAGCAATTAGAGGCGGCTCCAAGTATGCCGGCCAGGGGATGGTGTCTAGTACATGGAAGGAGCCGCTTGTCTATATGCATTAACAGACAGAGGCGGTATCACACACAGCAGATGAAAAACTTTTACGTATGTGTATATAAAAACATAGTGGCAGGATCCCTTAATATCAAACCATATAGGTGATCTTGCTAAAAATATGAGTCATTACGAGTACACAACTGAAAAGTTAAATGCTCTCAGAATATATATAAAATATGAAGTAAATTAAAAAATAATAAATAATAAATATATCTAGAGGAGACCAGCCATACGGAATATTAAATCAGTCCAAAGCTAATGTTAATATAGATAGGGGTTGACCAAAAGGATGTGCATACATTGAAAAACTGATCAAATAGGATCCCTAACAACAGGGACTGTAAGGGCCCTTAATGAAATTAAAAGGGCTAGCTACACGTATCAATTACATGCCTTCTGAGAAGGAGAAGGACCATAAAAGGTGATATATTATTATTAATTATACTGAGTAGAGCATAGACTGACTATATGATATGGTATATGAGGATATGTATATAATAGTACAAAGCAGAAAGTGAACATATTGAAAGGAAAAACTGGAATGTTGATGAAGAACTAGTTATATACGCCCCTAGCGTAGCTAACCTATTCATGGATATGTGGGAGGACAAGTATATTTACAGTAAGGATATACCCCAAATTAATATGTACAGAAGATATATAGACAATTTAATCATATTGTGGGACTGAACACCGGACAGTTTTAGTAAATTTCTTGAGGATCTAAACACAAACAGTTACGGAATCACATTTACAGGAAAGTGGAGTCATCAGAAGATAGATTACTTGGACTTGGAGATCTTTAAAGTATGGGATACACTATCTACCCGTACATTCTTCAAAGCCACCGATCGGAATGGGTATATTCCCATTTCGAGCTGTCACCATCCACGGTGGAAGTCCAATGTCCCCAAGGGGCAACTATTGCGGATTTGCCGTGATTGTGACACACTTGAAGACTTCAATAACCAGGCTGACATCTTAATCACAAGATTCCAAGAAAAGGGCTATGCAATTGACAGACTCCTAAAATTGAAAACGGAAATCATGGGAATGGATAGAAACACCCTACTCCAAAATAAAAATAAAAATAAGAACGAACAAACCGATATAGCTTTCATAACTGGGTTTAACAGTCAGTTTAAAGACTTTGAACGAATAGTGAAACAATACTGGCCGATATTAAAAGAGGACCGTGTCTTATCTAAAATTTTGCCCACAAAACCCAAATTTGTGTACAGAAAGGCACCCAGTTTAAGGAACCATGTAGTACGTAATGCTATAGACCCGCCCAGACCAATCAAAATCTGTCCTGACCTTAAGGGGTTTTTCAGATGTCAAAGATGTCTACTCTGTAAGGTTAGCAAAAGGCAACCAAGAAAGAAGACCTAATTTAAATCACTTACTGATCATAAGGAATACCACATCAACCAGTTAATCACATGCCGGAGTACACACGTCACATACATTATTGAATGCCCTTGCCACCTTCAGTATGTGGGCAGAACTACCCGCCCCCTTTTTGTCCGCATAAGGGAGCATATTAAAAACATAAGAAAAGGTTTTCCCAATCACAACTTGTCAAGACATTTTGATGAGGCCCACCATAGAGATCCAAGTGGGCTCATTTTTTATGGAATTGATCTAGTACAAGAACATTGGAGGGGGGGGCAACAGGTAAACCCTAATCTCCAGGAATGAAACCAGCTGGATATACCAGCTGGGATCCCTTGCCCCTAAAGGATTGAACTTAGACATTGACCTGAACTGCTTTATAGCGAACCCCTGAATATCGGGAAGATGATGAGATACTTAGTTATGCTCAGTAGTGTATACTAGGTTTAGGGGCAGTAATCGTACATTTGGGCATTCCTATTATAAGGATTAAATACCAACATATATGGTGACACCCATCCATTCTCAACTAGTGGGAGGTGGGTTAGGGCATAGTGGGCGTAGGAATATCTGTAGTAATTTGAAGGTCATTGCATTATGCCGATTAAGAACAAGTTCATTTATATTAACGAGTAATGTCTATTATCACCCCATTGAATTACATCTCTTCGGGATGGAATAGATCTTCTCTCCAAATCAATTGTGGGTTTCTCACGATTTTAAATTATCATATGAGGGAGGTTTTACTGTATGAACAATGGACTTGTGTAACTAGTCCTTTATATATATAGCATGCATTTATGTATATATAACTAGTTGTTCATCAACATTCCAGTTTTTCCTTTCAATATGTTCACTTTCTGCTTTGTACTATTATATACATATCCTCATATATCATATCATATGGTCAGTCTATACTCTACTCAGTATAATTAATGATAATATATCACCTTTTATGGTCCTTCTCCTTCTCGGAAGGCATGTAATTGATACGTGTAGCTAGCCCTTTTAATTTCATTAAGGGCCCTTACAGTCCCTGTTGTTAGGGATCCTATTTGATCAGTTTTTCAATGTATGCACATCCTTTTGGTCAACCCCTATCTATATTAACATTAGCTCTGGACTGATTTAATATCCCGTATGGCTGGTCTCCTCTAGATATATTTATTATTTTTTAACCACTTGACCACTGGGCACTTAAACCCCCTTAATAACCAGACCAATTTTCAGCTTTCGGTGCTCTCACACCTTGAATGACAATTACTCAGTCATGCAACACTGTACCCAAATGAAATTTTTGTCCTTTTTTTCACACAAAGAGCTTTCTTTTGGTGGTATTTAATCACCGCTGGGTTTTTTATTTTTTGCACTATAAAAGAAAAAAGACCAAAAATTCTGTAAAAAAATGCATTTTTCTTTGTTTCTGTTATAAAATTTTGCAAATTAGTAATTTTTTCTTCATATATTTTTGCCAAAATTTATACCGCAACATATCTTTGGTAAAAATAACCCAAATCAGTGTATACTATTTGGTCTTTGTGAAAGTTATAGAGTCCACAAGCTATGGTGCCAATCTCTGAAAATTGATCACACCTGAATTACTGACGGCCTATCTCAATTCTTGAGACCCTAACATGCCAGAAAAGTACAAATACCCCCCAAATTACCCCTTTTTGGAAAGAAGACATTCCAAGGTATTTAGAAAGATGCATGATGAGTTTTTGAAGTTGTCATTTTTTCCCACAATTCTTTGAAAAATCAAGATTTTTTTTTTCACAAAATTGTCATATTAGCAGGTTATTTCTCACACACAGCATATACATACCACAAATTACACCCCAAAACACATTCTGCTATTACTCCCGAGTACGGCGATACCACATGTTTGAGATTTTTACACAGCGTGGCCACATACAGAGACCCAACATGCAGGGCGCACCATCAGGCATTCTAGGAGCACCCAGGCCAATTCTGACATTTCTCTCCTACATGTAAAAATCATAATTTATTTGCTAGAAAATTACATAGAACCCCAAAACATTATATATATATTTTTTAGCAAAAACCCTAGAGAATACAATGGCAGTCATTGCAACTTTTTATCTTGTACGATATTTGCGCAGCAATTTTTCAAACGCGTTTAAAAAAAACAAAACAGTTTTGTGCTTTAAAAAAAACAAAATAGTAAAGTTAGCCCAATATTTTTGCATAATGTGAAAGATGAAGTTATGCCGAGTAAATAGATACCTAACATGCTACCTTTCAATATTGCACACGCTCGTGGAATGGCACCAAACTTTGCTACTTAAAAATGCCCATAGGAGACGCTTTAAAATTTTTTACTGGTTACATGTTGTGAGTTACAGAGGAGGTCTAGGGCCAAAATTATTGCTCTCGCTCTACCGATCGCAGCAATACCTCACATGTGTGGTTTGAACACCATTTTCATATGTGGGTGCAACTTAAGTATGCGTTCGCTTCTGCATGCGAGCACACGGGGACACGGGGAAAAATTTTTTTCTTTTTCTTTTTTATTGTTCATTTTACTTTATTTATTTAAGTTTGAGGCTTTTTTCCAAAAAATAAATTTTTTGATCACTTTTATTTCTATTACAAGGAATGTAAACATCCCTTGTAATAGGAATATGGCATGACAGGTCCTCTTTACAGTGAGATATGGGGTCAATAAGACCCCACACTTCTCTAGGCTGGGAAGCCTGAAATAAAAAATAAAAAATGATCCTGGCTTTGATCGTAGCGGTGAGTCGGTAGAAGCACCTGAGGGCGGCGAGAGGGGGAGACGTCCCCTCTCGCCTCCCGTAAGAACGATCAAGCAGTGGAACAGCCGCTGTGGTCATTCTTATGGTTTAGGGAATCGCCGGCTGAAAAAGCTGATATCTGAATGATGCCTGTAGCTGCACCCATCATTCAGATATCCCCGCACAAAGTCAAGGACGTCGTATGACGGCCGGCGGGCGGGAAGTGGTTAAAACACATTTTTTTAACACAAAATTGTCCTTTTATACAATATTTCTAACACATAGCATGTACATACCAAAAATGACACCCCAAAATAGATTCTCCTACTTCTCCTGAGTACGGTGATATCACATGTGTGAGACTTCCACAGCCTGGCCACATACAGAGGCCGAGTATGGCAGAGTATGGCAGAGTATGGCTGAGTATAGCCGAGCATGGCAAAGTATGGCAAAGTATGGCTGGGTATCACCGAGTATTGCAGAGTATGGCGGGGTATTGCAGAGTATTGCAGGGTATTGCAGAGTATTGCGGGGTATTGCAGAGTATTGCGGGGTATTGCAGGGCATTGCAGAGTATTGCAGGGCATTGCAGAGTATTGCAGGGCATTGCAGTGTATTGCGGGGCATTGCAGAGTATTGCAGACTATTGCGGGGCATTGCAGAGTATTGGGGGGCATTGCAGAGTATTGCGGGGCATTGCAGAGTATTGCGGGGCATTGCAGAGTATTGCACAGGGTATTGCAGAGTATTGTGGGGTATTGCAGAGTATTGTGGGGTATTGCAGAGTATTGCACAGGGTATTGCAGAGTATTGCACAGGGTATTGCAGAGTAGTGTGGGGTATTGCAGAGTATTGCACAGGGTATTGCAGAGTATTGTGGGGTATTGCAGAGTATTGTGGGGTATTGCAGAGTATTGTGGGGTATTGCACAGGGAATTGCAGAGTATTGCACAGGGAATTGCAGAGTATTGCACAGGGAATTGCAGAGCATGGGGGGGATGGCTGAGCATGGAGGGATGGATGGATGTGACTGTACATGTCACTGAACAGCACTGTGGGCACTACACATGCAGCCCACAGTGCGGCTCCCATCCGATCTCTCCCGCTCTGTACCGATCGGTACAGAGAGGGGAGGGAGGAGCCGGCGTCATGACATGACGCCGGTTTGTTTACATGTTGTTGTTACATGTTTGCTGTGATCCATGATGCGCCGGGTCCTCCGGACCCGGCGGTCACGGATGTTCCCGTGTGCGCGCCCCAGGGGGCGCGCGGGAGCAGTTTTCTGGAATCACGTCATATGACGTGATCCCAGAGTTATCCAACCGCCCTGCAGCCGTCATTTGGCTATGGGCCGGTTGGCAAGTGGTTAATGTACTTCATATTTTATATATATTCTGAGCGCATTTAAATTTTCAGTTGTGTACTCGTAATGACTCATATTTTTAGCAAGATCACCCATATGGTTTGATATTAAGGGATGATTATATATACCTGTAACCATGTTTTTATATACACATACGTAAAAGTTTTTCATCTGCTGTGTGTGATACTGCCTCTGTCTGTTAATGCATATAGACAAGCGGCTCCTTCCATGTACTAGACACCATCCCCTGGCCGGCATACTTGGAGCCGCCTCTAATTGCTGATTTGTCTATTGTAAGTGGAGGGGAGGTGGCACTGAGTCCGCCTGTCTATATGATACGTGGAGCGTATGATACGTGCACCACCTTTGAGAACGTCCTGTGACAAAACGCGTAAGACGGAGCCACGCTCTTACATCATACCCGGCTTGGAACGCAGCTGGCACGCACGCTACGGACTAGCTTCCTGCCTACACTGCTGCATGCGTCCTTGCCTTACTGGATTATCGCCGGATAGCGTTTTTATATATACTATTTTTTAATAAATCATTTACACTACACTATGGGAGCCCCTTGTGTTTTCCTGTGAGGACCGTGCCACTTGCTGCGGTGAAGGAATCTGAGCAACCCTGATTCGGAATATGCGTTGGAAGTCTATGGAATAAAGGAACGGGCTGACGGAGATGCAGAGGACCAACACGGCTACACGGCTATCCAAGGGGGAGATCTATGTATAGCTGCCCACTCTATGCCTAATACCCCTGTAGGGGTAACTACCTTTGGTGAGTGGGGACACATTGGGGGAGCACCAAGTCACCATACCTGCTGTGCACAGAAGTCACTGGAATCTCTGTTTGGAATCTGAGACTACGTTTTGTTTGATCACCTTTTATATATATATATATATCTTTTGCTTATATTTTGTGTTATTTTAGGATAGGGGTGGACGGTTGAGGGCAGACGTGTTTTTCAGAATTCTGTGCAGTTGGATTGCACCCCTGCCCAATCACATCTACTCACAACACTTATTCACTTTATAAGTTACCGTATATACTCGAGTATAAGTCGAATTTTTCAGCACATTTTTTTGTGCTGAAAGTGCCCCCCTCGACTTATACTTGAGTCAAGCACTTTTCTGCAGCAAAAAAATTTATTTTCCGAACTGATTTTGGGGCCCCGTATCTCAGGGCCAGTTAGTGCTAGGAACCCCAAATTTGGTGTGCAAACCCAGTGGAACTGGTACCACAACATATCCAAAGCTGAAGTTCTTAGCTCTAAGTGGCCCCGACATACGGGGCCCCAAAATCGTTTCGGAAAATGTCATTCTCTGCTGCAGAAAAGTGCTTGGCATTTTCTGAACCGACTTTGGGGCCCCATATCTCAGGGCCACTTGGTGCTAGGAACCCCAAATTTAGTGTGCTAACCCAGTGGAACTGGTACCATAATATATCTAAAGCAGGGGTTCCTAGCACCAAGTGGCCCTGAGATACGGGGCCCCAAAACCGGTTCAGAAAAATGTCATTCTCTGCTGCAGAAAAGTGCTTGACATTTTCTGAACTGATTTTTGGGGCCCTGTATCTCGGGGCCACTTGGTGCTAGAAACTCCAGCTTTAGAAATTTTATGGTGCTAGTCCCACTGGGTTTGCACACCAAATTTGGGGTTCTTAGCACTAAGTGGCCCCGAGATATGGGGCCCCAAATTCGGTCAACTGTGTCCATCTGCAGCAATGTAATTTCGGGACCCTTTGGGTTCAGAGACCCCAAATTTTGGCTGCAGCTAGGGGGCATCTAGGAACCCTTAACTACCGAGTTTGAAGTTCAGGGGACCTATGGCTGCAAATGGGCACAGTGATGCTGCAAATGGGCATTGTTGACCCACTTTTCCACTTACAGTAGCTGTGCATTTCTCACCCTCGTCTTATACTCGGGTCAATAAGTTTTTCCCATTTTTTTTTTTTTGTGGTAAATTAGGGCCTCGACTTAGACTCGGAACGACTTATACTCGAGTATATACGGTAATTCATATACCTATTGGTAGAAGACCTGTACACTTTTTATAGATTTATATGCACTTTTCAGGAATATGTACACTGGGATTTTATTTATCTTTTACCTTGTATGCTTAATTAGAGTTAACCTATCACTTTACATTTAAATATCCTGTGCCATATAGGGTAGCGCCATTTCCCCACTCTCCTGTACATACAGTTTTGATACTTACTTGCCCATTGTAGATGCTTTTAGCTATGCAGTCCCATACACAACAAACTGTGATGCCATTTTTTCTGCTTTCAACACATCAACTTCATGGAGAACATATATATTGGGAAAAGAACATGAAATTTTTAGGCAAAAACACATTTTCGTTATAACAATTCACATCATTTATATAGTAATGGACAACATGTTTACTTGCTGCCTAACATATCCCACCAATTTTAAGATGCCATTGTAATGAGATAATTATTGTTATTCACTTTAACCTCCCTGGCGGTAATCCCAAGTGTGGCTCGGGGTAAATTTTCACTCCTAAAAGCGGTAACCCCGAGCCACACTCGGGATCGCAGGATCCAGGCAAAGTTACTTACCTTGTCCCCGGGATCCTGCCATGTCCTACCGCTGTGTCCGCGGGCTGTGTCCTCTGCCCGATGTACCGTTCCCTGCGAGTGATGCAAGGGGGAGGAACCCGGCGGCAAATTCAAAAAGTGAAAAACACATAACACATACAGTACACTGTAATCTGTAAGATTACATTACTGTATGAAATCATTTCACATCCCTTTTGTACCTAGTGCTTTGTTCAATGCCCTGCATGCACTTTTATATTATATATGTCATTCTTTCTGCCTGGAAACATAGGAATGTCCATGGCATCCAAAAAGCATCCCTTTACATCAAAAGAGGTTTTTGACCAGTTAGAAAACAGCGATAGTAAATAAGAACACTTGCAGAATGGAGCGATAGTGATTAGTGGGGAAATTCATCATCAAACACTGAAAGTGACGACAGCGACAATTCTGCAGCTGAGCAAATTTCAGTGGTTTTGATTTGATTACATTATTGAATAAATTTTATGATTATTAGGTTATAATTTTTTGATAATTATTTAAAGTTATTTATTATATTATTCATGATTTTGTGTTTCAAACTTTATCATACCAGGGATGTCTTTTAGACTCTTGTTTGGACAGTTAAAAACTCAGTTTTAAGTGAGTTATTATTAAAACAATAGCAGTACGCTTTGAGACACAAAAATCTGACATAATCATGTCGCCAGGGAGGTTAACTGACAGTGATCTTAATGTTATGGATGATCGCTGTATATCTGCATGGACAAATCCATATTTGCTCATTTCATAAGCAGATTCTGCTTTCTACTTTACAGCACTACACATTGGTTGAGTTTTGTTCCTCCTTCTCGGGATGTAAGTATGTCAGGGCAAAAAAAAAAAAGAAGAACCTATACAATAGAATTTGGGCAATCTATGCACATTTCCCTAAGTGTAATTCCTTTAAAGTCCATGAAAGTACAGGAAAAATAACAATTTACCAGAAATGCACTCAGTTCCTATTTTCCAATTTTTTGCTGATTACATACAGCATTTTTGGGGACTGATTGGTGTCACCCATGCCCAGTTGGCTTTTGCTAAAGCACTGAATCCCTCCCAATCCCTCCATTGGTTTTGGCCATTAGTAGATTGTTTGTTAGTTTTAGAAGAGCAGTTTCTGTGGAGTGTTGGGATGAAATCCGGACTGAAGTGGATCAAGAAGGCTATTCTTGGCAAGGTGGTGGACTAGCAAAGCAAATGGGAGTTAAGAGAGTGAATAGCACCACTGACCAGCAATACAAGGTGTAGGAGGGCAACTAATTCAGCTGTTCATATTTTTATTACGGTATTCCTTGCAGAACCCAGAATGTGCATATAGTACCCTTTAAGAGTGGTTGTTGAGATAACAAGTCTTAAAGCGGTGTTCCAGCCGTAAAAAAAAATTTAAAAGTCAGCAGCTACAAACACTGACTTTTAATAAGGACACTTACCTGTCCAGGGTGCCCGTGATGTCGGCCCCCCGAGGCCGATCCGTCCCTCGTATCGTGTGCTGGCGCCGCCATCCTCACTAAGGGAAACAGGCAGTGGAGCCTTGCAGCTTTACTGCCTGTTTCCCACTGCGCAAGCGCGAGCCCCCCGGCAATTTCTGACTGGGCGGCTGTCTTCTGTGACACACACAGGTCCCAGAAGACACTACGCCCAAATTTCCCAGAAATCAATGCGAGGAGGAGTAAAAAAATTTTTTTTTTCTCAAATGTTTTTTAATGTATTTAAAGGAGCGTTTTTATGTATTTATTTTTTAGGGTGAACCTCTGCTTTAAAGAGGCTGCTGACAGGGTAGTCAATGTTTCAGATGGATGTGATCTGTTACATTAACAACGTTTAAGGAGTTAAAAGGGCTAAATGGATCTATTTAGTAATTAGAATTGTTCATTTTGCACCACTGCCATACTTTATTTTTTAAGTGGTTGTATTCCTAATAGACAATGTATAGGCCCTTTAAAGAACAATGTATTGTAGGCACAAACAAAATGTAACCATAGAGCTACACTTTAGTCCAAATAAACCTTGTTGGATTACTTGTGAACATTGTGTGTTTTCTCTTTTTAGTAAAACTGAGACCTCCAACAATATATAATGTGTCCAGGACTCCAAATCAACGTTTGTATATAAGCTGGAATACATCACATGTGAATGAAAGCCTAGTATATGAGGTAGCCTATAGAATGTCAACTAATGAAAATGAAGACTATATAAGGGTAAGAGGCTATCACAATTAGTAGATGCCTTGCTACTATTACACAGAAATGTTGAACACAATTTTATTCCAATAAATTGCACCAACTTTTCCCAAGTACACCCAACTTTTGCTAGCGCTGCCACTCTGTCACTGGCACTTTATCCCATATCTGGTGAGAATGTCACTTGCTTAAACCATTTTGGGATACGATAGCCTATATACATACTTGAGTCATCACATCTACCTTCACCATTGCTTCCAAACTAGCCTCCCTCTCAATATTCCCTTTATCTTCAGCAAAAACATCACTGCTCCACTTCTTTATTATCACTGCCAGAGACCAGTCACTAGAATACCACCACGACTCCCACCATCTTAGAATGGGTTACTGAGGTTTTTTGATGGATCAGCTCAGTATCGTGATACATTTGAGGCCTTCAGAAAGAAATTTCTGCTTTGGATTACCTTTATGGACCCTTCTGCTATCTCTCATTTTCACAATAGAACAATGGCTCTGTTTTATCTCCTCTTTAATGACTAATAAATCCTAAATACAGATCCTCGGCTTACCTCCCTTACCCTTATCCTTACTTCTTTTCCTGTTTCATGTTTTTTTTCATGTCCCTCATACCTCTCTAGTACCAACAATCTGTGTATATGTAGCACCCTCTAGTGTGCTACTAGTGTGAGTGTAGGGACATTTATATCCCGACTCATGCTTAAACCTGTGAATCTTTAATTGGGTCGGGGTTTATTAGAGTTCAGGGCAGCATGACTCATGTAGATAGCTCTCTGGTGCCTCCCCCTGGTTCTGGAAAGTTGAAGAACATTCTGGAAACTAGAGGGCGGAAGCTAGGATAGTTGTTCTGTATATTTAAGGGAGCTTAGCCAATCCTAGGGAGGTGGGCCTAGCAGGGACTAAGTGAGCCTGTAAATAGGAATGAGTCATGCTGGGAAGAGAGTCGGATGGACAATGGAGATGGAGTGTTGAGGAGAGTGTCGATTGCCCTCAAATAACCCCTGCCGGGGAGGGGCTCTGCCTTGGGCCGGGGCTCAGGTGCTAGCCTGGGAGGATCCTGACAACAGGAGAAGTTTGGAAAGAGTCTTCCCTGAGAGGAAGCGGAAGGAAAGGGGACTGCATGAGTACGACAGCATGGTCCAGGGACCTACAAGGGGAGAGACTGCCACATGAAGCTGGAAGATAGCGGTGTGCTTAAATCTTCTCTACCTTGCCTTGGAAGATCTCCAGAG
Organism: Lithobates clamitans; assembly: GCA_037952925.1. Lineage (NCBI taxonomy): Eukaryota > Metazoa > Chordata > Amphibia > Anura > Ranidae > Lithobates > Lithobates clamitans. The sequence goes on from JBBGZY010000271.1 coordinate 1,585,078, forward strand.
AGTCAGTCAGGTAGACTGGTGAAGAGAGTCAGTCAGGTAGACTGGTGAAGAAGCAGCCAGGTGGGCTAGGATTTCCTGTGGTGGTAGAGCTAGGACCAGTGTCTACTAGGCAGTTGGAGGTGATCCAGGATGCAGTTCACAATACATTGTGCTACTTTCCAAAGGGACTGAGAGTTCCTAGCCTGTAAGGGGCTGTTGGTGATCTAACATAGATTGTTGGCTATTAAAAGATGAATTAGAGTTGTAAAGAGTAAAGGAGAAGAATCAATTGGAGGAAGTTGTCCCTGGTTTTGTTGCTATCAAGTTGGAAATCCCATAATTCCTATCCCCATCCAAGTTATTACCCCCTAAGAAAAACACAAAACAAAGCTCAAGGATTGTTCACTGTGTTCAGATGAAAGCTGATGTTATGTGCCTGGCTGTGCAGTAGTGGGGAACCCTGTCATCTGTAACCCCTATGGGGCTAGTGCTACATATACTTCCACTAACTTAAATACATTAACTACAGATTTTCCCTTAGGGATCACTATACAAATATACTACCCCCCACCCTCTTCAGTAATTATGCTGCAAATTTTGAATGCTTAAATCCCAGGGATTGCATTCCATATTAGCTTCTTGCCTCAACTGGCAACATTACAAATTACTTCAGAGACATGAGAGGGGTCATATAATCCACTTTGGCAGTTCAACCACAAGGTTTCCCCCTTTTGGTTCTAAGATCATTTGTACAAACCTGAGGATAGAATCATAACATATTACTCCCTCTTTCCTTATAATTCTCTAGCTCAATAGCTACTGATCTCCTAAAAATGCACCTTTGAATGTTACTTTGTATCCCAATGTAGGTCTTCATTACGTGTTTACTTCTGATTGCTGTTTGTTGTAAACCATAACTTTGCTGCACAATAAAAAGAGAAAGGGAGAAGTCAATCAAAAAGTCACCTTTTCACGTTGTAATACTGGGGTTGATTTTCTAAAGGAAAAGAGGCTGCTCACCTTTTTAAAGTCTATTTTATTTTGTTAAAGGGGTTGTAAACCCTCTTTTAAAAATAAATAAATAAATAAATAACAAACATATAATGAAAACTGAGGATGACCAGGAGAAAATATAAATTGGTGCCCACACCTGTCCTTCCACCACTGTGCGTAGGATAATCAAAAACACCTGTAAGCTGCCACTTAAACTGAAAATACTTGTAAAACTGAAAAACACCCTGTGGATGAATGGTGGCGCTATATGCCTAATAAATATAATTAAGGGACCAATCAATACACTCTTGCTAAAGAGTGTAGAACTGGTCTTAAAAAGTCCAGTCTACCTATAACCATATAATAGACTGGTGTGATGAACCACAATACACTTCCCTAGTGTGGTGTAACCTCCACTTGGGACACTGTAAACCTGAAGTGCTATAAATGTATGTACAGCAAATTATCAAAAATAAATAACATTAAATACTGCATTTCACACAGTGACAATCATTAACATGGTGAAAAAATGATCAGCCTTAGTGAATAAGCTTCAATATATTAAAAAAACGAAAAGCCAGATAAAAATAAATGAAAATATATATATATATATATATATATATATATATATATATATATATATATATAAAAAATGTTGGTGAAGAGTCCACAATGTATTCGTGCCAAACACCGAAAAAGAGAAGAGATTCCAAAAAGTGAGTGTCTCTATTTCATAATCCTGTGCCACGCTGTCCACCACACCTCAGTGACATATATCCACACCCTTACGGATGGCAAACTCACCAGCTGTTGAGGCCTCACACTCACGTGTTTGGCCGGACAAGGCTTTAACCCACTAACATGGGGGTTACCATGTGAGCACAGTCATCCACTGCAGTCTACTCAATAGCTCTCCAGGCCACCTTACAGTCTTGGGTGCCTATAGCCATGGTTCCGTCCTTCTTCAGTACCTCAACCTCTTGCAGGAAGAAGCAGCAGAGGAGGCTTCCTGGGAGGGACTACACAACAGTAGGTCATTGAGGTACTGAAGAAGGACGGAACCATGGCTATAGGCACCCAAGACTGTAAGGTGGCCTGGAGAGCTATTGAGCTGGCTATTAGACCTGGCATTGTGATGCAGTGGACACTGTAGTGATTTGTGATCATGTGACATGCTAGCTTTCTCCCATCTTCCCTTATCAGTGGTTGGTGCTTCTTCACTGTAAAAGCAGCAAACACAAATAGGGCAGAGTATCAGGCTAGAAAGAATAAATAGCAATTTACTACAATAACAATATTCACAAGGTATTAAAGGCTTAAAAAATATCCGCAATGGATCTGTTAAATCCCTCACAGGGATTTAGCAGATCATATGTAGAGTTTTTAATAAGCTTTATGTCATCATGGGACAGCATTCCACATATCAAGGATAACTTGCCACACATTTGTGGCAGTGTTGAATTGTAAGTCTGTTAACTTGCTGCACATTTTCACTGGCAAGTTGTATACTTGCAGAGCATTTGAAGTACAAGTTCCAGTTGACACTTTTGCAATTTACAGCAAATTCGCGTGGGAAGTCTCCAGCAAGAGAAAAGTTGCAGCGGTGTGTCTCCAGCAAGAGCTCTGCAAGTCTACAGCAGTGTTTCTCAACTCCAGTCCTCAAGGCGCCCCAACAGGTCATGTTTTCAGGCTTCCGATTATTTTGCACAGGTGATTGGATCAGTTTAACTGCCTCAGTAATTACCACAGCCGTTTCATCTGAGGGAAACCTGAAAACACGACCTGTTGGGGCGCCTTGAGGACTGGAGTTGAGAAACACAGGTCTACAGCATGGAAATTCAGCCACAGTGACCCCCTGTGGTGGGATGACTATTGCACAAAATACAGTAACTAAATCAGAACTTGCAGCAGACTTGCAGAATGTTTGCAAAGAAAGTTGATCTGGAGTCATGCAATGCGGACTTGGTACAATTGTGTAACATATTTTTAAGCCTGGCAACTCTAGCAATAGCTTAGCAAGTCATTTTCAAACTTGCAGTACAATTGCTTGCTATCTGGGAAATTAGCAGGTCAAGGTAGAGGGACCTTTGCCAGTGAACCCTCCAAAGAGAATGGTGTGTCTGGTTGTTTGTTAAACAGACCCCAGGGAAGACAGTGAAATAAGTTTTACTTCCTTTTTGTGGTGGAATAACAAAGATATGTAAATGACAAAAGACGAGTTTCTTACCTGCCACTTGTAGTTATGAGACTCGCTTTACATTGCTTTAAATCATCTTAAATGTCAGACTATTGCAGAGCCGTCTTCCCAACAAAAGCTAATTGGAGGTTTGAAAATACTTTTTGCTTTTGAATGGAGCTTTGTAGAAGTTTAAGAGTAATTGGTTAATATATTTATTGGTTACTATATTTTATCTTTTTATTCTTGAGCAAACTCAACAGATGCATTGGCAGGCTAAGTAGTGCAGTGTCATAGAATTTTTATCTGATTTTATTGAAGATTGCTACACTTTCTTGTTGCATTATCTATGGTAGTTTGACATTGTCATATGCTAAAATTGTCTTGTTAGCAAAAATGTATTGTTCTATCACTTGTCATTCATTACCTTCTAGAACATAGAAGAATTAAACACTGAAATACCCAATGTTCTCTCTGACACCTATGCTGTGAAAGTACGAGCAAGAACTGGCGGCAATGGATTTTGGAGTGACTGGAGCAAGGAAGAGATTATTACAGGTTTAAAATATTTCATTTACAGAAAAGAGAATCGTTTTTCTTCCTAATCACCTTTAAATTAACAGCAGACCATCCAGACAAGAAGACGGCTGTGGCTGACTAATATATTGTATGATATCTCTCTTACAAAGAAGTAACATAAAATTCAGCAAATGATGATTGATGCGTATCTGAATATAGGCCCAAATCTAATGTAGACAGCAGCATTGGGGGGGGGGGGGGGGTAGCATTAAAGGGTTACTCTACTTTCATGGGGAATAAAACAGCAAATTAAAAAAAAATAATAATATAGCATATACAGTTGCAACACAAGTCATATTGTAATTGAATGTTATAAAAAGACTTTCTCTTTTCAATTTGCAGCTCTGTAATTTTCTGTAAAATGCAATGTAATATGGCAAACTGGAGGTGTTCTGAACACAGAATGTGTACATTACACCCCCCAGATATGTCATTTCCTGCTCGTGTGATTGGCTAACTCATTTTCCCAGACATCTGCACTAAGATACAGTCAGATTTCAGGTGTCCTCTGCAACAAAAATGTAATTTTTGGTAAGAAACTCACAATAGAAAATTATGTCTAAAGGAATGCAGACCCAGCAAGTTTCCTTATTAGAGCCCTGCAAGTACAGCAGCTGACTGATAATTATGAAACAACTCCGATTAGATTTAGACCCCTTTCACACTGGAGGCATTTTTCAGGCGCTTTAGTGCTAAAAATAGCACCTGTATAGCGCCCGAAATAAGCCTCATCTGCAAACCCAGTGTGAAAACTCGAGTGCTTTCACACTGGGGCTCTGTGCTGGCAGGGCATCACTAAAAGTCCTGCAAGCAGCTTCTTTGCAGCACTATAGGAGCGGTGAATACACCGCTCCTATAGTGCCCCTGCCCATTGAAATCAATGGGCAGCGCCGACGTACTGCCGGCAAAACGCCGCCGCAGCGCCATTTTGCGGGCGGTTTTAACCCGTTTTAACTAAAACGACAGTAAAGCAGCACTAAAAATAGCGCCGCTTTACCGCCGACGCCCAGGCATTTTCAGTGTGAAAGGGCTCTTACTTTCCACACACAACGGGGAAGGTTTTTTTCTCAACAAAAGTGGAGCTAACCTTTGAGGGCTGGTTCACACCACCCTTCTAGGGGGTTAAAAGCACAATGCTCCCGCTTGAATAGTGGCGCCAAATCGCCGCCATAACAGCGGTAAAATTAGCAGCACTTTACTGCTACCGCCCCAGTGTGAAAGGGCTCTTAAGCTGACTGCGAGCTTGCAATAAACAGCCTGCATGCTCACAGTCTTTAAAATTGAGACTCAGCTTTAAGTAAAAAAAAGTTTTATATGTAAAATGATCTGTTGTCCTGGGATTTGTGTGTCTTTGAAATGCTCTCCTGTGGTTATTTGTAACGTTTTTTAATTTCCATAAATTGTTTTATTGGATTGCAAGAAATTTTGTCTTGTCAGTTTCCTAGAACACAACCCTCCCTACCTGCACACGATGAGCTTAGGTTTGTCAGACTCAGAACTGGGTTTGGGGCTGAACCTGGAAGTCAGCTGTCATTCCTAGGCCAATGAGCTATGGACAATGGATTCCCCACCCCGCTGATGACATATACAAATGGGTAAGGTTGCTTTTGACATCATTGACCATATTAGGTCAATGATGTCATAAATATCCTCTTTTCTTTGTGTGCATCATCTGCAGGGAGGGAGGGGATATGCCAAGGAAGGATTTGTCACATTTGCTTGCTAGTTCAAAAGGGAATCCCCCACCTGCAGCTTATTTTCTCAGGAATGAGAGCTGATTTCTGGGTTTAAACAAATACAAGCTCATCTCTATTCTGCACCATGGTGTCCCAAGCTCTCAACTGAAAGGTATGACCCAGTACTGCTAAACCGGGAAGTAGTAAAGTGATGTTTCTGACTAACAAAAGGATATGTATCATAAGAATGGATGGCTTAAATTCCAAATCCCATGGCAAGTAGAGCAGTGAACATATGCGTATTTTACCTGGAGTTCAATTTAATACTAATACTTTCCCACAGTGGGGTTGATTTACTAAAACTGGAGAGTGCAAAATCTAGTGCAACTCTGCTTAGAAACCAATCAGCTTCCAGGTTTTATTGTCAAAGCTTAAAGTGGATGTAAACCCTCACATATACCAGTGAAGTGAACAGCCTCAGATGATACACAGATAAAACAAATCTCCCCACATAAGTTTCACATGTATATCTGCTGTCTTCAGCTTTACATATTCTTTAGAAAGTTCAGATCGTGTTAGGATATTTTATCTTCCTATTTAGCACAGCAGTGAAGCCTGGACATACAGCCAAGACAGCTGATTGGAGGAAAGGCACATACCCCCTCATAGGTAGAGACTTTCAGAGCTGTTCCTTGAATAATTTCAGCACTCTGCTAATCTATTTATAGCATCCTTCCCAACACAAAACTCTTTTTTATCTCAGTTGATGGAGCACTTGTCAGAAGTTATCAGGCTGCTAACAGAAGAACGGTGCAGGAGAAAGCTATGGGACATAGTGCTTTGAAGAGCAATAAGAAAACACTGCAGATATATGTGCCCAGCTCAAATTTCATGAATCTGGTTTACATCCACTTTAATTGAACAAGTTGAAGTTAGGAGCTGATTGGCTACCATGCACAGCTGCACCAGATTTTGCATTCTCCAGTCTTAGTAAATAAGTATTTTTACATTTCTGCTTTATAGATTTCTTACACAACAATTTCTTATCTTCTAGATACAGACCACAGCAGAACTATGACCATAATTGCTTTAGTTGTCCTTCCCATTATAATAGTTATATCTGCAGTTATTCTGGCTATCTACATAAGAAGGTAAGAGATTTTTTTAAATTATTTTATTATCACATTCATTTTAAGGCTGGTTTTACACCTTCCTGTGAAAACAGGTTATTAACATTTTTTGCATTTTCATGCGCTATTTCTATCATTAATATGCCTTACAACAAATGCTGATGCACCAAACATATGAAGAGGGTTAACTTATCTCACACAAATGCTTGTTTCAGCTCCTCAATCTCTGATGTGTCTGTCTTCTAAGAAATCTTCAAAGTGTATCTACAGCAAAAAACAAACATTTAATATATTTTATCTTACCTATCATTAAATGTGGTGGCTGGATTGGTTTTCTTTTTACGGCACTGCGTCGCTTTAACTGATAATTGCGCAGTAATTCGACATTGTATCCAAACAAAATGTATGTCCTTTTTCTCCCATATATAGAGCTTTATTTTGGTGGTAATTGATCACCTCTGCGGTTTTTATTTTTTGTGCTATAAACATAAAAAGAGTTACAATTTTGAAAAAAAAAACAATAATTTTTACTTTTTGCTATAATAAATACCCCCTAAAAAAATTTTAAACAAATTTCTTTATCAGTTCAGGCCAATATGTATTCTTGTACATATTTTTGGTAAAAGAAAAATCACAATAAGCGTATATTGATTGGTTTGCGCAAAAGTTATAGCGTCTACAATATAGGAGATATATTTATGGCATTTTTATTATTATTATTTAATGGTGGTGATCTGTGATTTTTAGCAGGACTGTGACATTGCGGCAGACAGATGAGATACTTTTCACACTTTTTTGGAACCAATGAAATTTATACAGCGATCAGAGCTAAAAATAGCCACTGATTACTGTAGAAAAAGTGACTTACAGGAAGGGGGTTAATGAAGGGGGGCAATCGAGGGGTTAAGTGTGTTCCCTGGGAGGTATTGCTAACTGTATGGGGGCTGGGCTGACTGGAGGAGGAGAGAGATCATTGTTCCTAATCACTAGAAACAGACAATCTTTCTCTCCTCTCCTGATCTGTTTGTTTACACTGACAGATCCCCGTTCTGTCTGTCTCTGGAGCGATCGCGGGTGGCTGGCGGTCATAGAGTCCGCTTGACCCGCCGGTCGGCTCCCCTGCTCGTGAATGGGTGCACGTGCGCCTCCAGTGCCCACAAATCGCCGTGTACACGCCCAACGTACAATGACAGCGATTCGCGCAGGGGTGCTAACTTGCCGCAGTGCAACTGCGGCGGGCGGTCCGTAACTAGTTAAACTTTTTCATTTATTTCCAACTGGTGATTCAGCTTCTAACACAGTTCCTGTCTTAGGTTCTCTCCACTCTGGATGGAAGAGCAGTGGAGCCACCTTTGGACAGCAGCATCGCCAAGTTGGGAAGAGGATACATTTAGACGCAGTAGCAAATTTAGATGGACTTGACTATCAAATTAATCCTTTTGCTGCCAGCACCATTTTTGCATTGCTTTGCACATTTGTTAAAAGTTTAATTGAGACCTGAAGATTTTATAAAACCCCCAAACATGACCATTGGATAACAGATGCCTATTAACCATTACCAAAACCCTTATACTTCTATTCCCAATAAATCAGACCACACCAGCTTCTGGAGTACAAAAACAAAGGCCGTAGCATTCTACTTTATTTTACTTAATATAAAATTATATAAATTCTGTCATCGGAAAAAACGATAAACAACAAACATCTGTTATGCAACCTGTTAATCAAAAAAGAGCGTTGGTCTGAGCAATAGCTTTAGCAAATCGATCTGATGGCCATAACAACTATAGCACTGCAGCCCTAAACCAAAAACTCTCCAATAGGCCTCAAGCCGACAAGCTGGCTCAGAGACTGCCGTGACTGCAGTGCCCCATATCACTTCCCGGCTAACCTCCGCTAACCGGGAACCAAAAAACCTCCGGACCCATATCAACGTTGGATCCCCACTCTTACTTTTTTAGCCATCTTCCTTCCCTTGCCCAGACCAACGCCCGCCGCTGCCACGACAATTTCTCTTCATTCACCTGTTGACAGAAGAAAAAACCACAATCCCTTCGACAATCCCATATTCTATTCCTAGGGAGGGTGGGCGGGAACTTTCTTGGATCTTCTGCTGTCCCTCCCAGAGCGGGAACCCCTTTTAACTATCCCCTCCCCTAATCCTCCCTCCCCCTCGGCTCCACTGTAGCACTTTTACCATTAACCCTTTCCCTGTTCCCACTGTCATGGGCGCCCTTTGCATACAGCATTGCATGCTGTTGCTCCAGGCTTTTCTTGACCATTGGATAACAGATGCCTATTAACCATTACCAAAACCCTTATACTTCTATTCCCAATAAATCAGACCACACCAGCTTCTGGAGTACAAAAACAAAGGCCGTAGCAGCCTACTTTATTTTACTTAATATAAAATTATATAAATTCTGTCATCGGAAAAAACGATAAACAACAAACATCTGTTATGCAACCTGTTAATCAAAAAAGAGCGTTGGTCTGAGCAATAGCTTTAGCAAATCAATCTGATGGCCATAACAACTATAGCACTGCAGCCCTAAACCAAAAACTCTCCAATAGGCCTCAAGCCGACAAGCTGGCTCAGAGAGTGCCGTGACTGCAGTGCCCCATATCACTTCCCGGCTAACCTCCGCTAACCGGGAACCAAAAAACCTCCGGACCCATATCAACGTTGGATCCCCACTCTTACTTTTTTAGCCATCTTCCTTCCCTTGTCCAGACCAACGCCCGCCACAGCATCCCAATAGTAATACCTTACTCTTGGGTGCTCCTCCACACATGAATAGCTCGCTGTATACCATCTTGTAAGCCTAAAGCCCACAAATCCGTCCCCACCTCATTAAGATGTACCCCATCCCGTCTTAAATACCTCCATGTCTCAAATTCCAGTTCACTATGCCTAATTGCCAACCCCCCACAACTAACCACAAATTTACTCACTTCCCTTTTGATCTTCCTCCTTGCTCTATTCACACCCTCCACTGACCTGGCCATTCTCCAACACATCCGGGCAACCATGTCTGACCAGACAATGATCATTTTCGGAAATTCTTTCATTAAGCGCCAGACGTCAAATTTAATGTCTCGCGTGATGTCTATCATCGTGCGAATGCCAAGATCATTGCCGCCCACATGTATTACCAGAACATCTGGAGGGCCCTCCCTATTTGCATAGCGTTGTACCTCCTGAACCAACCTGCCCCACAACATCCCTGGTATACCAAACCATTTTATATACACTTCCCGTCTATCAAAACTTAACTGCCTACCCTCAGGTCGAGCGTCTCCCCTCCGTGCCCCCCAACATACATAAGAATGGCCCATAATCCAGACCACACTTGGCGCTGCACCTGAAATTAGAAGAAAACAAAACCATGCTCAACATTGACTAATGAACTACTATCCCACCGGCCATAAACACTGCCTCCCATACCTATCCGATAGCCACAAAAACAACCCTGTCCCCTTACAATTTCACCGCCAGTTGCGGTCGCACATAAGATTGGAATCTGTTAGATTCCCACCGCCCAATCCGTTTTATTGATTCCACATCCATACCCAATCTGGCCGCTTCTGTCGCGGCTCCTATCCGGAATGAATGTGATGAAAAATCCTGCTCCTCCAATCCCAGCCCATGCAAACATTTCCTAAAAACAGCTACAAACTGAAAACGTGATAACATATTTCCATTTGAATGCACTAACAAAGGGCCCTGACAGTCCGGCCTAACTTTCAAAAATTCCCTGACTGCGCCCACTGGGCACTGGGGGGATCCCTGGATGGAATAAACTCGCACCATCCTACCTCTTCCCCCTTGATCCATCTTAGACTTCCTTAGGAATATCGATACCCCGTCCTCCTCAAGTGTAACCTCCTTTAACCCAACTCCCCCTTGCACTTTTTTGAAGGGCTAACCAACTCCCCTATCCTGAATGCACCAAAAAATGCTAACACAAAAGCTACCTTAAACAAACTAACTTCGTATGCAGATGAACAAACCCCCACCAGTTGTTCCACAATACCCCCCAGTATCTCAAAAGTTACTGGTCTCCTTGAATCGCGCTGGACCACCGCCCTCCGATAACCCTTCAACGCTTGTCTCACCCAAAAATCCTTGGTGACGTCGGGCTGCCCTTGTAGCTTAAAAAGGAAAGCCAAACCAGCTAGCTGTGTATTGATCACTGACACCGACGCACCCTCATTCAATTTTCTTGCCACATAATACAGTAACAGCGAACGTACTCCCTGCCCTATAAGCTCCTCCCCCAAAACTTGCACGAAGGACATCCACTCCTGCCATACCTTAGTGTATGCTGCCCAAGTAGCCCCACTTACCGACCGCTTAATCCATCCCTCGACGACGCCAGTGCAATCTCCCACAGCCAGTCTGGACAAGGCACCCCCTGTTGCTCCGCTTCCGGCGCCAACTCTCGGAACCTGTCCCACTGGAAGCGAGACAACGCATCAGCAATCACGTTCTCCACCCCCGGTAAGTGAACAGCATGAATGAAAACATTCAGTTGTAAGCATCTTACACTAAGTGTTGCAGCATCCTGATCACCGGCGGAGATGACGCCGTGACCCTGTTTATCACTTGCACCACCCCCATGTTGTCCCCATGAAAGCGCACTTTCAGATCCCTGAACAATGCACCCCATAATTCCACCGCCAGTACCACTGGAAACAGTTCCAGCAAAACCAGATTCTTCGTGAAGCCTTCTTTTACCCAAGATTGTGGCCATGGACCTGCGCTCCATTGCCCTTGAAAAAACGCCCCATAACCTGTTGATCCAGCGGCATCGGTAAACAGTTCCAAGTCAAAATTACTGACTGGTCCTGACATCCACATTGCCCTACCGTTAAAGGATTCCAGAAAGGTATGCCAAACCCTGAGATCCTCCCTATGCGTTTTAACTAAACGTACAAAATGTTTTGGGGATTTGATCCCGCTCGTGCTAGCCGCCAGCCGGCGACTAAACACTCTCCCCATCAGTAGTATGCGGCAAGCAAAATTCAGCTTGCCCAACACCGATTGTAACCTTCGCAGTTGTACTTTTTTTAGTCCTATCAAACCTGCCACTTCTTTTTTCAAATCCTCCAATTTCTCCTCCGGTAGTCTGCATTCCATTACCTCCGAATCTAATACAATTCCTAAGAACGTGATGACCGAGCAGGGTCCCTCCGTCTTTTCATCTGCCAATGGAATGCCAAATCTTTCTGCTATGTGCTGCAATGACGCTAGTAGCACTGCACAAACTCTAGAAGTGGCCGGGCCTATGCATAAGAAATCATCCAAGTAGTGAATTATCGAATTCACTCCGGATACATCCCTTACTACCCATTCCACGAAGGAGCTGAATTGTTCGAATATCGCACACGATACCGAACAACCCATTTGTAGGCATTGATCAATGTAGAATCCACCATTCCAATGACACCCTAGCAACCGAAAACTATCCGGGTGCACTGGCAGCAGTCGAAAAGCTGATTCAAATCTGCCTTTGCCATCAATGCCCCTTTTCCATAGTGGCGCACCCACCTTACAGCGGCATCAAATGACGTATACGTCACTGAGCACGCTTCCTGGTCTATGGCATCATTCACGGATCCCCCTTTCGGGAAGGATAAGTGATGAATGAGCCTGAATTTGTTGGGCTCTTTTTTGGGCACCACGCCCAAAGGTGATACCACCAAATCTGCCATTGGCGCCACTGGAAAGGGGCCACTCATTCTACTCAATGCAACCTCCTTCTGTAGTTTCTCCGAAACCACTTCCGGATGTTGCAAGGCTGACTTTAAATTTTTGGGCACTGGGGGGGATGGCCGATAAAGTGCATGGGATCCTAAATCCCACCGTAAAACCTTCTTCTAATAGCAGTGCTGCTTTTTTGTCGGGGTACTTACCGAGAAACGGTCGCATCCTTTCCACTATCACCGGAGTCCTCCCTTTTGTTCCCAGCTTCTCCATGTCGACCTTTTCCTTGCTTAAAACATCTGGATGAAGGATGTGTTCCCCCGCAGCCGGAGCACTCGTGTTTAAACTTACATGATCCTCCGAACTTACAGGCCCCCGAGTTATACTGCCAACAAACCCCTTTTTTGTTTCCAGCCGAATGTCCCTGGGCTGACGGTCCACCGGCTCCCCCCTGAAAAAACTGATTCGGTGCCCTCGTCGTCGTCATCAAACGCATCCACAGGCTGATGTCCTTATGGTCCCAACGTAGCTCCGGGTGTACTGCTCTCCGCTGCCTAAACTGTTCATCGTACCTCAACCATGCTGTACCCCCATATACTCTATACGCTTCCTCTATCGCATCCTGATAGCAGAAAAGCGCCGAACAGTGCTCCGGTTGCTTCTCTCCTATCACACTAGCCATAATTGCAAATGCTTGCAACCAATTCGTAAATGTCCTGGGTATCAGCCTATACCTCCTCTTCTCCTCATCCTCCTTCTTGGAATCATCCGGCTTGACTCTATCCAGGTTGAACTTTTCCAAGGGCAGTAATGAAAATATTTCTACATACTCACCCTTCCATAATTTTTCCCGAACCTCCTGTTTCAGGTGAGTTCCTAACGGTCCTTCGTAGCACACATACACTTCGCAGCGAGCTGCGTCCGCCAGCCTAATGATGTCTTTTCTCCCCGCAGCCTCCCCTGACGGCGCTACTTTGTCCTTCCAGTGCGCCGCTACACTCGCCAAGGCCTCCTGCGCGGGCAACACGACCTCAGCTGGAACTGTAGGTGTGGCGGCCCCCCGCCCTGTGTTATCCAATTCCTTCCCAGTCTGCTGCACCCAGGCGGCTATCGGGCCCCCCGCCGGCTTCTCTGCAGCCTCCAACCTCTGCACTAGCTCCTTAATTCCTGTTAAAAAACCCCAAAAACCCGGAGCTCCTCCCCCCATGCCTGTTCCTACCCTACTTTCTCCTGACCCTCCAGCCCCAGCTCCTGCTATCGCTTCATTATTTAAGCTAGCATTTGAAATAACCTGTGATAACTCACCGGGCTGCATAGGTGTCGCCCCATCAGCCGACCGTCTGCTCTCTCCTGGCCCCATCCTCCTGGGCAGCGGGGCCGTCTCCTCCTCCGATCCGGACATCTCTTCTCTTCCGCTCTGACCCGATTCTTCTTCCGCATCAGATGCTGGCTCGCCCGGGATATTGACCGCGGCTGCCGCACTATACGCCATCCTTCCCTTCCTCCGCGCAGCGAATCCTCCTGTGGATTTCTGGACAGCCTTCCCAGGACCGGTGTGGGCTACCGCAGCTAGCCTCCGCTCTTGTGGGTGTTAAGCCAGTCCTGTTTTTTCCTCTATTCTGCCTGTCCCCTGCCGAGGAAATAGAAGGCCCAGGGACCCCTCCAGGCATTGCAGTGGCAGCGATGGCGGAGCTCCCTGCCATCTTCCTGGGGGCGGGGCTTGCGCTCTCCGCGTGTCTCCTGCTAGTAGGCCTCTCTCCTGTCTGTTCCCCTGCCGGGCTCCTTTCCTGTCCTGCCGGGGCCGCCCACCCGCTGAACCGCTCTCTTCCCGCCGCTCGTTTTGCTGGTGGGCCCCCCCAGGATACTGGCAGCCATACTACCCGGGTGCCGCTGTGAATACATCACGCGGTCCGGGGAGAACCGCTCAGGCGGTCGGGAGCGGCGCGCTCTGGTGCCGCTTCTCTCTCCCCCACTAGCTTGCATAGTGGAACCTTGGAGCGCGGCTGCGATCGTCTCCTGCAGCCATTTAGCACCCCGCACCGCCGCTTCATCCCTTAACTGGGCCATAAGCCCCTCTAGCTCAGCCATGGTGTAGCACTAACCTTCCAACTAACTTTCCTGGATCTTCTGCTGTCCCTCCCAGAGCGGGAACCCCTTTTAACTATGCCCTCCCCTAATCCTCCCTCCCCCTCGGCTCCACTGTAGCACTTTTACCATTAACCCTTTCCCTGTTCCCACTGTCATGGGCGCCCTTTGCATGCAGCATTGCGTGCTGTTGCTCCAGGCTTTTCTTTATATACTTTCTGAAAGCAGACACCCTAGAGCAGGGGTCCTAAACTATAATTTACAGAGGTCCAGTCAGCAAAATTTTCTTTTGGCAGAGGCCCCAATTTCATATTTGTACTATAACACATCACAGCCCCCAGTACATCAGTGTCTTTAGCCTACCCTTCACATCTTAGGCCCTTTTGATCAGAACCCCCTCTTTACACCAGTATCCCCTCCTTCACATCACACCCGCCCTTAACATTACAGTTTCCCCCCTTACATCAGTGTCCATAGTCCCCCCTTTACATCAAAGTCTCAACTTTAAAGCAGTCCCACAGTGTCCTCAGTTCCCCTTCACATCACAGCCCCCCTTTATATTGGAGTGCCCCCTTATATTATAGTGTCCCTTTATAACACTGTGCCCCTTACAGTTCCTTGAAAAAGTATTCATACCCGTTGAAATATTCCACATTTTGTCATGTTACAACCAAAAACATAAATGTATTTTTTTGGGATTGTATGCAATAGACCAACACAAAGTGGCACATAATTGTAAAGTGGAAGAAAAATGATAAATGGTTTTCAATTTTTTTTTTACAAATAAATATGTGAAACTTTTTTCAAGACACTGTATATCACAGTGCCCCTTTATGTAAAAGTGCCCCTTACATCACAGTGCCTCTTACATCATACTGCTCCTCCACATCAAAATTCTCCCTTCAATATAAACCTCCCCTGCACGGTCCTACCTTTGGCAGGGTAGAGACACTTATCAGCTGTGTTAGCTCTCCCGAGTCTCCCGCCCGCCTGGCCACCGCTGTCATCCTCACAGCAGGGCAGTGGGTGGGAGGAGCTGCAGATCTAGGCGGAGAATGGGAGCTGGCCAACATACTAGGTTAACAAGCAGGTGATTCTTCTTAGTTTGAGTAAGGGTACCAGTTGATGGTGTAAGCTAAACTTAAATGTGATAAAACTATATATAAATATATTGCTTAGTGAACTATCGATACATGACTGGTATTTATGGCTGTTATTCACTTGAGCGAGATGATCCTGCCATAAACTTGGCTTATCTCCACTCAGTTAGCGTTTTCCACTAGTAAGTTAGACCCAATATATAAATCTCTAGGTAAACACAAGGTGAATAGAGCTCCAAATTACCAATCCTAGGTGATTATATATTGTGAGAGCTTTAGTGAATAAACACACCCAAAAATGAAATAATACACACTTATAAAAAACCTTATTAAGGGAAATAAACCTCAATTGAAAACCATATAAAAATATATAATGAAAAAATGTAAGTACACATATGCCTAATAGTAGTCCATAAATATGTAAAGACCCTACTCGGGGTAATTGACACAGCTAGTGAATACGAATGTTTCAACAGGTCTTAGTGCACCTGTGCATAACTAATAGTCCATCAGATACATTGAATCTTCATTCATAGTGATTAGCATAGAGACAGTGACTGTGAGTGTCTCTATGCTAATCACTATGAATGAAGATTCAATTTATCTGATGGACTATTAGTTATGCACAGGTGCACTAAGACCTGTTGAAACACTCGCATTCACTAGCTGTGTCAATTACCCCGAGTGGGGTCTTTACATATTTATGGACTACTATTAGGCATATGTGTACTTACATTTTTTCATTATATATTTTTATATGGTTTTCAATTGAGGTTTATTTCCCTTAATAAGGTTTTTTATAAGTGTGTATTATTTCATTTTTGGGTGTGTGTATTCACTAAAGCTCTCACAATATATAATCACCTAGGATTGGTAATTTGGAGCTCTATTCACCTAGTGTTTACCTAGAGATTTATATATTGGGTCTAACTTACTAGTGGAAAACGCTAACTGAGTGGAGATGAGCCAAGTTTATGGCAGGATCATCTCGCTCAAGTGAATAACAGCCATAAATACCAGTCATGTATCGATAGTTCACTGAGCAATATATTTATATATATTTTTATCACATTTAAGTTTACGTTACACCATCAACTGGTACCCTTACCCAAACTAGGAAGCGCCACCACCCCCTTTTTTGTTATTACTTTGTGTTTATAGACCCCTCAGGGGAGCTATATTAGGGGAGGCAGCATACCTAGATAGACCCCTAAGCGCAATCATTTACCTTTTTCTTGTTCAACAAGCGGGTAATTACCCGCTAGTAGAGGTGCGTCCATTAAGGGTGCACGGGCGCCGCCCCCTCAGTCCCGCCACCCCCTATATGATTAATGGATAGATTCATGTATTGCATAAATCTATCCATGGCCACCACTGCCACCCCCTATTCAGGCCTCCGGCCATATCATGGGTATAGTGGGTGCATATCATGGGGCACAGTGGTTTCATATCATGGGGCACAGTGGCTACATATCATGGGCACACTGGCTGCATATCTTGGGTACATTGGCTGCATATCATGGGCACAGTGGCTGCATATGATGGGCACAGTAGCTGCATATCATGGGGCACAGTGGCTGCATATGATGGGCACAGTGGCTGCATATGATGGGCACAGTGGTTGCATATGTTGGGCACTGCACAGTGAGGCTGCATTTGATAGGCACAGTGGTTGCATATGATGGGCACAGTGGCTGCAGATGATGGGCACTGCACAGTGAGGCTGCATTTGATGGCCACAGTGGCTGCCTATGATGGGCACAGTGCAATTGGTGGGCACAGTGGCTGCAATTGATGGGGACAGTGGCTGCAACTGATGGGCACAGTGGCTGCATTTGATGGGCACAGAGGCTGCATTTGATGGGCACAGTGAGGCTGCATTTGATGGGCACAGTGAGACTGCATTTGATGGGCACAGTGAGGCTGCATTTGATGGGCACAGTGAGGCTGCATTTGATATGCACAGTAGCTGCATTTGATGGGCACAGTGGCTGCAATTGATGGCACAGTGGCTGCATTTGATGGGGTTTTTTTCAGTATTTTTCAGTTTGTTTGCGCCCCCAAAACATTTTGAGCACCAGCCGCCACTGTTACCTGCTTGATAATTTGAAAAGACTCCCACTCTTCATCCCAATCTGCACTACCTCCCGCCCCCCCGCCTGCTGTGAGGATGACAGCGGCAGCTGGGCAGGAGACTCAGGAGTGTTACCACACTGATAGGTAGCAGCTGTGGTCCATACAGAACTGTCACTGGGTCCAAGCTTGGACTGCAGTCTGTCTTTTAGTGATCCCTGCCCGAGAGAATAAAATAGTGCCTTAAAATTATGTGCACCTGTGAAACGGCGATAAACTTCAGTACCCTATGTTTTCCATAGGCAATGCTTTAAAAGCCTCTACTGGTCATTATTTTAGAGTTAATCCTGAGTAATGGGCCTAAAATTTTTGTTCTCACTCTAGTGTACACAGCAATAGGTAACATTTGTAGCGTAATCAATGTTTTCATGCATAGGCGCCCCTGATGAAAATATTTACGCTCCTACATGTGTGTTTGTGGGAATGGGGGGGCTCAAGATTTCGGGGTGCTTGTATATATAATTTTTTACACTTCTTTTTACATTTTTTTACTTACCTTTTTTTTCATCACATAAGAGGCAAAAAGTCCCCTGTGATGATTTTTTTGTAACATGTTACTTTAATGAGACACCAGGGGTCTAAAAGGGGGCCTTAAAACCTTGCCTATCCTCCAATAAACTGAATGAACTTGTACTGATTGTACTGCATTTGATTCCTCCCCAGACATGCAGGCTGTGGAAAGTGACATTTACATGTAGCTTCCAGGTCTGCAAAAAGAAGGGGATTACATTGGAAGGATGGTCACTTGGCTTTCTCCCCTCTATCTAGCAACACCCGCCATTCCGGTCCTGAGCATGCCTATGGGCGTGCAGAGCCCAGAAAGCATGGCAGGGGCATGTGGGGGAAGTCATTATCAGGGGTGTATGGAAGTGATCGGGCAGATGCAGAGCCACTGATAGCCAGGTATACACACGATCCTGGTGGCTGCTGCTGACTATATCACCTGTGCGGCTACCAACGTAGTTTTTACATCAGTGGCAGCAAAGGGTCAGAGGCAAACTTTCAGCAAACACTTTTAAGCAGTTACAGCAACTTTTTTTCCTTTTTTTTTTGTTTAAGAACTGTTTATTAATTAAAGAGATATACAGTATCTCACAAAAGTTAGTACACCCCTCACATTTTTATAAATATTTTATTATAGCTTTTCATGTGACAACACTGAAGAAATTACACTTTGCTACAATGTAAAGTAGTGAGTGTACAGCTTGTATAATGCCCTGTACACACGGTCGGATTGTCCGACGGAGAAAGTGCGATCGGATTGTGTTGTCAGAAATTCCGATCGTGTGTGGGCTCCATCTGACTTTTTCCGTCTGAATTTCCGACAAACAAAGTTTGAGAGCAGGATATAAAATTTTCCGACAACAAAATCCGAT
This sequence comes from Lithobates clamitans, assembly GCA_037952925.1. Lineage (NCBI taxonomy): Eukaryota > Metazoa > Chordata > Amphibia > Anura > Ranidae > Lithobates > Lithobates clamitans. The sequence continues at coordinate 1,604,015 of JBBGZY010000271.1, forward strand.
CCTTTAAATTCCGATCGTGTGTAGACAAATCCGACGCACAATGTGCCACGTATGCTCAGAATAAATTAAGAGACGAAAGCTATTGGCTATTGCCCCGTTTATAGTCTCGACGTGTTTTACGTCACCGCGTTCAGAACGATCGGATTTTCCAACAACTTTGTGAGACCGTGTGTATGCAAGGCAAGTTTGAGCCAACATCCGTCGGAAAAAATCAGATGGATTTTGTTGTCGGAATGTCCGTTCAATGTCTGATCGTGTGTACGGGGCATGACAGTGTAAATTTCTTCAAGACGACCACTGTCTTGCTAAGGAAGCTGAGGGTAAAGGTGATGGACTGGCCAAGCATGTCTCCAGACCTAAACCTTATTGAGCATCTGTGGGGCATCCTCAAACAGAAGGTGGAGGAGCGCAAGATCTGTAACATCCACCAGCTCCGAGATGTCATCATGGAGGAATGGAAGAGGACTCCAGTGGCAACCTGTGAAGCTCTGGTGAACTCCATGCCCAAGATGTTTAAGGCAGTTAAGGCAGTGCTGGAAAATAATGGTGGCCACACAAAATATTGACCCTTTGGGCCCAATTTGGACATTTTCACTTAGGGGTGTACTCACTTTTGTTGCCAACAGTTTAGACATTAATGGCTGTGTGTTAGTGTAAATTTGCTGTCCCCTCAAAATAACTCACTATACAAGCTGTACACTCATTACTTTGGAATGTAGCAAAGTGTCATTTCTTCAGTGTTGTCACATGAAAAGGTATAATAAAATATTTTCAAAAAATGTGAGGGGTGTACTTACTTTTGTAAGATACTGCACATAGTGAACATAGTGAACAAAAATGATACAAATACTTTGTATAGAAAGTACGGATACAAACAAATATTACCCGTAGATCTTCAGGGACGATACACTCATGTGAGAAGGAGATAAAAACTATAACCTTGTGTGTTAGCCTGGGTCCAGGTAGACAATAGGAAGAAATGAGTTACAGTCAAGTACAGTTATGGTCAAGTAAGTACCAAAAAGGTTTATAAGAATAGGAAAAGAGAAAGGGGGGAAAAAAGAGAGGAAAAGAAAGGCAAGAGAATGAAGGGAAGGGGGGGGGGGAGTGGGGTAGGAGGGGAGAGAGGTAGAAGGCTGGTAACCAATGGAGTATTCTGATCTACATAAGCACAAATTACTACTAACCAAAAAGGAAAAAACAACATACTGAAAAAAGTCAAGGGGTAGTGTTTGTCTGTATAGCTTCAGGGGATGAAAACATGATATCTTTGTAGCAAGAGGTTGTTTTGAACGCAAACAATTGGACCCATATTGTAGTGTGACGTTTAATGTTGTCTTTAGTGATATGGGTGAGTCCTTCCATAAGGCAAACACCCTCCGTTTTTTTCCTTTCAGGACAAAGGTTTGAATAAAAGCTGACCATGGCATACCTCCCGACATTATGAGATAGGGATGAGGGACACCTAGTAACAAAAGTATGTAGGTATAGGCAGGGCAGCCATCAGGAATTTGTGCGCCCCTTACACAGCTTTGGGCCTGGCCACCAACATTCCCCAGGGCTTGCCCACGGGCCATCCGCACACCGGCCACCTCACCTGTACGCACTCAGCCCCCCCCCCCCCGCAATCCTGTGTATATGTCAGCCCCCTTCACACCTGTATATATGTCAGCCCCCCACTCCCCCACACACCTGTATATATGTCAGCCCCCCCCACACACCTGTATATATGTCAGCACCCCCCACACCTGTATATATGTCAGCACCCCCCCACACCTGTATATATGTCAGCACCCCCCACACCTGTATATATGTCAGCACCCCCCCATACCTGTATATATGTCAGCACCCCCCACACCTGTATATATGTCAGCACCCCTCCACACCTGTATATATGTCAGCATCCCCCCACACCTGTATATATGTCAGTACCCCTCCACACCTGTATATATGTCAGCACCCCTCCACACCTGTATATATTCCAGCACCCCTTTACACCTGTATATATGTCAGCCCCCACACACCTGTATATATGCCAGCCCCCCCCCCACACACACACCTGTATATATGTCAGCCCCCCCCCCCACACCTGTATATATGTCAGCCCCCACACACCTGTATATATGCCAGCCCCCCACACACACACCCGTATATATGGTAGCCCCTCACATACACAAACCTGTAAACACACAGGGCTCTGGCCCCTCCCTGTACACAAACAGCCACCCTCCCTTTTTCATCTCAGCCCCTACTTGTAAAGAAGGTCTTCCTACCTAGTCCCAGCCCATTTTCACAAAGCTGACATGTTGCTGAGAAGCACAGTACAAATCACACGAGGAGTGCACATACACATAGTAGCCAGAGGTGGCAGTAAAGAGCTTGACGTCTGAGCCCATTGATACGAGAACAGCAGAAGCTGTGAAAGCGTTTCTGTACTGCACAGCACGTCTCCCCTTCACCCATCCTGCCTTCTTCTGGGCTCCCTTGGGCCCCGGGGCCCCTTACAGTTGTGATGGCTGTACCCCCCTGATGGCGGCCCTGGGTATAGGGCACACCAACTGGGTGAGTTGAATGATGCTGGTCATAAGACTGGGGACATCTAGCATCACAAGAAATACTGCAGGGGAAATCTCCAGAGGAAGCTGAATATTGTTGCAAAAAGCTGGTTTTGTCATTTTGTCTTTTATTGAGCTAATCCTTTTTATCTTATTATTTTTGGCTGGAGTTCTGCTTTACGGTCACATCTGCAAAACTACTCATTACAGAAACTCTATTTTTCTACAGGATCAAGATATTGCTATTTCCTAAGATTCCAAGCCCTGGCAAAATGTTTCAAGAAGATTTTCAGGTAAAGCCTGTATCAATATATAATATGAGCACTGTTTCATAATGAACACTTTTAAACATAATGCAACAAAGAGAAGAGAATAAACTCAAGCTTACCTCAAGCCATGTTCGTCAGTGGATAAGTTCTGCTCACTCTATCATGCTAAAATACTCAGTTGTGTTACCCACCCTTTGTTTATATTTACAGCATAGTGGCCATTATAATGTTACTATAAAAGAGGATGCAAGACAAAGTTAACATCTTAGTATTAAATATATACAGTATATATATATATATTGTGATAAGTTGGGGAATTTGTAGCTCATTGGTAGCACCAAACAGTGAGTTTCCAAGCCAGAAGTACGTTTTAGGGTTTTTTCTGCCCATTTTTTTTTAAAACCGTTAAAAAAAAAGTTCACACTTGCATAGTTTCCTTCACAGGGGTTCTCACCATCAATGCAACAAAACATAAAATTCAGCCTCATAGCTCTGTTTGCAGCTCAGGTCTCATGACTTTGTCCTCCAGGCTGTCAAACACACAGTCCCATTGCTGGTGCACAAAACTCTGTACCTTTGTCAGCTTGACTGTTTCTCCTGTAACTCCCAGCTGCTACCTCCTCAAAGGCTCGGGCCTTTGTCTGTCCTGACCTAGACAGTATGGTGCGATGTGCACCTCACAGCAACCTCCACACACTAAGTGGGGCCACTGACCTCTAACCCAGGTCTCTAACATAAACTTAGCTCATACCTGCATCAGTAGTGTGCCTGTGTCCTGCAGAATCTGGCCTAGACAGCCATTTGAAACAGTAGCATGACCCACCACAATATATACTGTGTGTATATGTATGTATGTATATGTATATATATATATATATATATATATATATATATATATATATATATATATATATATATATATAGTTAGTCGTGTTCAGGTAATTATATTCATGTGGTAGATGAGTTTAATCAATAAGTTGTGCCAGTCCAAATTGTATTTTAGAACATGGCAGCCCACTTTTATTAAACAGAATGCAAAAGTGTAACAGAAGCTCAGTACATGTTGGAATGAGAAGGCTGGTTCATGCTCATACTTATGTGCATGCTCATAATTCTGAGCAAAAGCTCAATGCAAAACAGGTGCAAATGTATAAGCGTATGGAGAAAAAATGTGCATACGCTCATGCACAGGTACGGGCATTTAAGCTGGACTCTGACATGGATGGATTGCTGAGTGGTCTTCAGCTAGTTCCTGCTTTACCTGGGTCTTGACTTGCCATACCTGCTTACCTGTGTATGACTCGGCTTGCTCCTGACCTGTCTTTGGATTTCTGCTTGCCTGCTGTGACTTTGGCTTGTATTCTGACTCTGCTCCTGTCTTGCGTTCCTGTACCTCGCTGCCCAGGTGTGTACCGATCCCAGCTTGTGTCCTGACTCTGTCTCTGCCTCGTGTTCCTGTACTTTGCTGCCTAGCTGTTGATGACCTTGTGGCTCTTGTCCTGGCTACATTCCTGTCTGCCAATCAAGTGTCACCATGTTTCAGTTCCTGGTTCCTGCCTGGTGATCTACGGTCACCCGCTACCTGCTACTCCAGCCCTCATGTAACTCTGTGCCCTCACACTTCCTGTCATCACTACCAGGGGTGTTGGCAGTGCCGGGACAAGGTAATTCAGCACCCAGGGCGAACATGCCAAACTGTGCCCCCCCCCCCCCCCCCCGGTTGTGCATGGGTTAAATGCTCATTAATGCTTAGTATACATGATCAGAACATTGGATGAAAACAAGGGCATTTGGAGCGATTGTCCGATAATCTGATCAATAGTACACAGCTTTCAAGAGCTGATTACGCCAGTTCATGTCAAAATATCACAAAATAAGCACAAAAAAATTCTTGTAAGAGAACAGAACAAACGATTTTCGTGTAATTAGCATGGTATTTGCACAAAAAAAAAATCTGGAAAGAAACAAATAGGAGTTCTGTAATTTCTCAGGTTGCCAGTAAAAAATGTTTTGTCAGTAAAAAATGCTGCGGGAGGTTGGTAATCTTGGTTTCTGGTCCGAATTCAGCCAAAACTTAAGACCAAAATCAGACCTGAAACGGAGAACAGGGATGCACCGGACCCCCTGCTGTGAGCTGCTCTGCACAGCAGTGCGAACCCAGCCTAACAGATTCATCCATCCACACAAGAGAGGTGGCATATTCTGACAGTGGGGACTCTCTGTCAGAATACATTGATCAACGCTGCAGCTGATTGGCTGCAAGCTGCTGGTTGAACAAGGTTTTCAGCAGTCCCATTCTACAGAAGCTGATCTGATGGGGTGGCTTCTAACTGGCAAGGCCCCACCCGCCCCTGCTTTGTACCGGTCCTGGGTGTTGGACAAGAGGTGCAAGAGAAGCTCCAGCTCGATCTCCACAAGGTATGCAACAAAGTTCCCACAGAAATAGTTGCAGGGGTCAAATGAAAAATGCCAAGCCACATTGCTCCCTTAACAGCACCGCCATCTCTTACCAGTCTTACCCTGACTGTAGCACCCAGCTCTCCTGGTTCTCTTGGCTCTCTCAGCCTTTATTCACAGCACCCTATGGCACAGGTGCACTCCTAGCCTCTGGATAAGGGTTCTGCTGGCACCCTGGCTCTCTTGCAACACCCTGTTACCCTGTCTTCAACTGCTAACATACACGCTCTGGCTGCCCTGTAAAGCCTCACTGATTCCTGGGGAAGTTAGGAGTCTTCCTGACTCCTATGCAGAGATCTCCAGTCTCTTGAGTAGAGCGCTGAGCTATGCCCATGCCCTGCTGGTCTTTAACAAGACCTGGAGACTGGGTGGGAGACTTCTTCCCACCAAAGGCACTTTGAAGTCTCTGAACTCCAGACCCTGATCCGGGCAGGCATTACAAAATTCATAGAAAGATGAAAAACCACCTTCCTCTGCTCAGAACTGACATTCTGGAGTCTCGCACTCAACCTAAGTACAAACCCTGTGTCACTTTTTCCTATATTTTCACAGTGGCAGGGCCTTGCACTGCCACAATATATAAACATATGCTTTTTTTTGCCACCTGTCTGCCATTGGGGAGAGTTCTCCTCATTTCTAAAATGAGGAAGTCTCTGGTTGTCACCAGGATCCCCAGAATTAGTGGATTTTCTTTGACTTTTACTCTCAGTGCTAACAGTAAACATGACAAATAGAGAGAGCGAACCTCCCTAACAGGGGCACAGACAGCAATAAGAACCTGACAGGTGTTGTAATTATTATCCACTCCATTCTTTGGGGCTATGGTATCCCTCTAATGGTCTAATGCTATTACATGTTCCTTTATATCCGGATCAGCAAGAGAGTGAAGAAAGGGTAAAAAGAAAGGGTAAAAACATGCTACTGTGGGTGAGCAGTTTAAAACGAGCTGATTGGCTGCAGTGCTAATCAAACACAAATTTTCCAACAGTCCTGTTTGAGAGGAGTCAATCACTAGGGTTGACTCCTCTCCAATGGAAACAGCCATAGATGGATCTAAATTTGTCTAGTCTCTGCTGAACTGGCTGAATTTCTATCCATCTATGACCAGCTGTAGACTCCCTATCAGGTGTATTATTGCTGTCTGGTCCCCTGCTGATAATATTTATTTATCTATTTGTCCTAGTGACCATTGTCACCCAGACAAAGGAAGGCGAATTTAAACACTTACCTTCTGGGCACTTTTACCACCTTCCCACCCAGGCCAATTTTCAGCTTTCAGCGCTGTCACACATTTTTTCACACAAATAGAGCTTTCTTTTAGTGGTATTTAATCACCACTGTTTTTTTTTTTTACTTTTTTCCTTAACAAAAAAAGATCAACAATTAAAAAAAAAAAAACTTGTTATTTTCAAAATTTTGCAAACAGGTAATTCTTCTCCTTTGCTGATGTGCGCTGATGAGGCTGCAATGATGGGCACCGATAGGCTGCACTGATGGGCACCGATAGGCTGCACTGATGGGCACCGATAGGCTGCACTGATGGGCACCGATAGGCTGCACTGATGAAGCAGCACTGATGGGCACCGATAGGTAGCACTGATGGGGCAGCACTGGTGGGCAATGATGAGGCTGCACTGATGGGCTCTGATAGGTAACACTGATGGGCACTGATTGGCAGCACTGGTGGGCACTGATTGGGAGTGCCCTGATTATCAGTGCTGATGTCCCTTCAACGGGAGCTAGTTATCAGCTTTCTTCTTCTCTCCTCACGCTATCAGTGTGAGGAAAGAAAAGCTGATAACCAGCTAGTGTTTACATTCTGTGATCAGCTGTCATTGGCTGACAACTGATCATGTGGTAAAGGGCCACTGTTATGCGCCCTTTACCTTGACTTGTGATCAGCCAAAGGACTCAGCGATCACAGAGCGTGCTGCCCATGTACGTTCATGTATGCCCTCCCGGCAAAGTAAGCCAGCACTGTAGCCATCTTTCGTCTATAGTGCAAGTGTTAAGAGGTTAAAATTGTACAGTTATTACCAGAGCAAGATTTCACAGTGAATTACCCAATGGAGACAAATGCTCCATTGAAAATTGTCAGAGAAGGTAATTCCCCTAACTTCAGAGAGCTTTCCTTTTATTTCCTGTTGCATCTCTACAGGACAGGAAGGGAAGGAAAATCTGCTCAGCAGGACAGAGGTGGCAAAAAATTCACAGGTTAAAGTCTTAGTAAACATTCTTTTTTTTCTCTTTAAAATAACAAACATGTCATATTTACCTGTTCTGTGCAGTGGCCACTTCTCAGGTTCCCCGCTGGCATTGTGGCTCATCTCCCCCCTCCCGTTGAGTGCCCCCACAAGCTTATATAATAGCAGTGTGAACATCAAGCTTTTATAAAGCATTTGCAGAGCAAATTTGAAGCAAGATTTTTTTGAAGCATTTAAAGTGCCATTCAGCTCCAACCTGTAAATGTTGAACACAGATCCTAATGGGAGTGCTGATTGCCATTTTCTCAAACAGTGAACATTCAGAAATAGTCCATAGGCACAAATAAATATATAAAAATTGATGATATATACAGAAAGAAGAATATTAGTGAATGGATAAAAAGATGAATGAAAAAGTGTACAATTAAGTCCAAATAGGATGATAAGTTCCAAAAAGCTGTCCACCTTCACCGGGAGAAGGGACAAGGGAGGAAGAGAAAGGGTCTCAATCTGAAGAGAGGGAGTGCTGTGAGTAAGAACCCTTACCAGAACAGATGGACCCCCTAAAGAGCGAGGTCTTATGCTTAAGCAGATTACGCCCTCTGCGGGGACTAATGGATTTTTCAACACCTTCAAAATCCTCCAGTTGCAAGCCGGGATCACTTCAGCAGGATAAGGTAAAAAACCAAACAAGCAGACACTCCGATCTGAAAAACCTACACTTGGGCTCAAAGCCACAAGTATAGAAAATAAAGGGACTCCAATCGTGAAGTAACGTTTAAAAAGGAGACCCTTTAATGCTTATAAAAGAGCGGTGACAACTGCTAAGTAACAAATACAAATAAAACAGCCAGCAAGTTAAAAAACAACAGACAAACACCCGTGTAACGGGGTCACATGTGGCATGATGGCGTCAGCACATAGCACCGCCCTACATGTTTCGTAATACCTTACGTCTTCCAGTGGCACGGGCGATGCGCTGATCCATCACTTTTATATCACACAACTGCAACCAAGCCTCGTTATCATCTGGGCACCATATTGTGACTCACAAGTCTAAAGCCGCGTACACACGGGCGGACTTTTCGACTGGACTGGTCCGACGGACCAAATCCAGGGGACAATTCAACCGTGTGTGGGCTGTATTGGACTTACGACGGACTTTAGATTTGAAACTTGCGTCAAATCTTCGCGCCGGAACTCCGCCGGACTCAGTTCCTATCGGAAAGCCCGTTCGTCTGTATGCTGGTCCGACGGACCAAATACAACGCAAGGGCAGCTACAACACCTGCCCGCGAGAATATTTCCGGCACGATCCTATCGCGCTGGTTCTCGGCGACAGGTTGCTACATCTTGCGATCGCTGCAATAGGAAAAACACATTTTCCTATTGCAGCGAGCGCGGGGGGAGGCGACAATGTCCCTTAGGTCTGGTATGGATTTTAAGGGGAACCCCCTACGCCGAAGAAACGGAGTGGGGCCCCCCAAAATCCATACCAGACCCCTATCCGAACACGCAGCACGGCCGGTCAGGAAAGGGGGTGGGAGCGAGCGCCCCCCCTCCTGAACCATACCAGGCCGCATGCCCTCAACATGGGGGTGGGTGCTTTGGGGGAGGGGGGTGCCCTGCAGCCCCCCCACCCCAAAGCACCTTGTCCCCATGTTGATGAGGACAAGGGCCTCTTCCCAACAACCCCGGCCGTTGGTTGTCGGGGTCTGCGGGCGGGGGGCTTATCGGAATCCAGGAGGGCCCCCCCACTCTGTTTATACACCTCTAAGTAGTGCCTGGAAACAGGATGTCCCTTAAAACCTCTCCTAATATTCCCTAGGTGTTCATTCAATCTGACCTGCAGTGGGCGTACAGTGCGACCCAATACTGAAGCCCACATGGGCAGGTCAGAAAATACATGACACTGGGGGTAGAACAGGTAATAAATGGATTAATAGAAAAAACATGATTGGTACTCAAAGAAGTAAAATGGGTAATTTTCCTATCCTTAATAGCATTGACAGAGCAGACAGCACAATTATTACATCTGTAATATCCCACTAAATTCTGAAAGTGGGCGGATCACAGACACTAAGAAACTCCCCTGAACACTACCTGTGGGTTATCCGGAAGTATGGAACCCAGCACGTGGTCATTTTTTACTATGTGCCAATGTTTACGTAAGTTTTTTAATAAAAAAATGCTGATGGGAATAGCCCGTAATGAAGGGGCATAGAGAATTGTTAGTCTCATGTCCGGTTTCCGCAGTTTTATCTGCTGGTACATCTCATTCGTATATATTGGCTCTTGGAAACCGAATTTAGCCAAGAGCTATGATGACAGCTATCCCGAGGGATAAAGAAACTACGATCCATGGTTTTAAAGTGAGTAGACCTCAATAGTACATCCCCTTCATAGTACATCCCCTTCACTACAGATTCTCAGATCTAGATACTATCAACTTTCTAGATCTGAAAATCTGGAGTGATGGGGATGTACTATTGAGGTCTACTCACTTTAAAACACAGATCATAATTCCTTTATCCCTCGGGATAGCTGTCATCATAGCTCTTGGCTAAATTCGGTTCCCAAGAGCCAATATATACGAATGAGACCTAACTGTACTCGAGTGGAGGACTTTGAAGTGGCTAAAGTCCTCACAGATAGACTTATGATAAGTCTAGACTTATTGATAAGTCTATCTGTCAATAAGTCTATCTGTGAGGACTTTAGCCACTTCAAAGTCCTCCACTCGAGTACAGTTAGGTCTCATTCGTATATATACCTCTGTTTTAAATAGCAAACTTACGGAAGTACGATTGTTGGATCGTGATCTCTTACTGGCAGATAAACCTGCTGTAGCCGGACATAAGACTAACAATTCTCTATGCCCCTTCATTACGGGCTATTCCCATCAGCATTTTTCGATTAAAAAACTCTTACATAAACATTGGCACATAGTAAAAAATGACCAAGTGCTGGGTTCCATACTTCCGGATAACCCACAGGTAGTGTTCAGGGGAGTTTCTTCAATTAAACAGCTTGTGGCTCCTAGTGTCTGTGATCCGCCCACTAATAAGCCAATGTTCTTTCAGAATTTAGTGGGATATTACAGATGTAATATTTGTGCTGTCTGCTCTGTCAATGCTATTAAGGATAGGAAAATTACCCATTTTACTTCTTTAAGTACCAATCATGTTTTTTCTATTAAATCATTTATTACCTGTTCTACCCCCGGTGATATGTATTTTCTGACCTACCCATGTGGGCTCCAGTATTGGGTCGTACTGTACGCCCACTGCAGGTCAGATTGAACGAACACCTAGGGAATATTAGGAGAGGTTTTAAGGGACATCCTGTTTCCAGACACTACCTAGAGGTGCATAAACAGAACCCTAAGGGGACTTCAATGGTAGGGATCGATAAGTTCAGATTACCTTGGAGAGGTGGGCCAAAGAGGTGTGCCATTTCCAAGTTAGAAATGAGCTGGCTCTATAAAATTAGATGTCTCAGGCCCTCTGGCCTGAACGTCGATATAGAGACCAATGCTTTTATCGATAATGCCTGAATATTATAAATTACGTTTTGTATTATTGTTGAAGACGTGATTTCGATGTGGTGCTCGTTGGTATTCGAATTACAGTTCTGAATTTTTTATCTTTATTCCTTATTTGTAAATTCTTTTTAAAGTAAATGTCATAACTTTACTTAATAATGTACTACAGAGGTGCATGTGATCATATCGCATTGTATTATGTATTATGTGGAATGGCCATATATACCTGTGGTCTCTCCTCCTCCTTTTTTATTTTTATCATTTTTATTGTTGTCATGTGACGGCTACGAGCATCAGATCGAGGTCTGGTTCCTTCTTGCGTTGCATTAGACTTGTGCGTCACAATTTGGCGCCCAGACGATAACGAGGCTTGGTTTCAGTTGTGTGATATAAAAGTGATGAATCAGCGCATCGCCTGTGCCCCAGGAAGACGTAAGGTATTACGAAACATGTAGGGCGGTGCTATGTGCTGATGCCATCACGCCACATGTAACCCCGGTACACGGGTGTTTGTCTGTTGCTTTTTAACTTGCCGGCTGTTTGTATTTGTTACTTAGTGGTTGTCACTGCTCTTTTATAAGCATTAAAGGCTCTCCTTTTTAAACATTATTTCACGATTGGATTCCCTTTATTTTCTACACTTGTGGCTTTGAACCTAAGTGTAGGTTTTTCAGATCGGAGTGTCTGCTTGTTTGGTTTTTTACCTTATCCTGCTGAAGTGATCCCGGCTTGCAACTGGAGGATTTCGGAGGTGTCGGAAAATCCATTAGTCCCCGCAGAGGGTGTAATCTGCTTGCGCATAAGACCTCGCTCTTGAGGGGGTCCATCTGTCCATCTGTTCTGGTAAGGGTACTTACTCACAGAGCTCCCTCTCTTCAGATTGAGACCCTTTCTCTTCCTCCCTGATCCCTTCTCCCGGTGAAGGTGGACGGCTTTTTGAAACTTATCATCTTATTTGGACTTAATTGTACACTTTTTCATTCATCTTTTTATCCATTCATTATTAATTCTTCTTTCTGTATATATCATCAATTTTTATATATTTATTTGTGCCTATGGACTATTTCTGAATGTTCACTGTTTTAATATTAATTTTTCATTTGCACTTTATGTCACTTCATCTGTGATTTTTCATGTTTAGCGCAACTTATTTATTATTATTTTACTTGCAACATAGGGATATTTGATGGTTTTTTTTGCAGCTTCTCTTAATTTATGTAGTGCTCTAGCGCGGTATTAAGGCTTGTTTCACACTGAGGCGCTTTGCAGGCGCTAAAGTGCTAAAAATAGCGCCTGCAAAGCTCCCTGAAAGAACCATTCAATGCACTCCAATGTGAAAGCCCCGAGGGCTTTCACACTGGAGCTGTGCGCTTGTAGGGCGGTCAAAAAAGTCCTGCAAGCTGCATCTTTGGATCGTTGTAGGAGCGGTGTATTTACCGCTCCTAAAGTGTCGCTTCCCATTGAAAACAATGAGGCAGCGCTGCGGGCAGTTTTAACCCTTTTTCATCCCCTAGAGGGGGTTAAAACTGCCCCGCTAGCGGCCGAATAGCGCCGCTAAAATGACAGTAAAACGGCGCTATATTTAGCACCACTGTACCGCCAGCGCCCGCATACCTCAGTGTGAAAGTACCCTTACTTCTTTTTAATTTTATGATTGCCACTTTCAACAAGCTGCTAGCAGGCTTCAGCACTACTTAAAGCTTGTTGAAAGTCTGCTGAAGCCTGTTAGCAGGTTGTTTAAAGTGGCAATCAGCACTCCTATTAAGGCCTGATTCACACCTATGCATTTTTTATCGCTTTTTGCATTTTACAGACTTGCACTACAGCCAATTTAACATGGTTTCCTATGGAACACGTTCTGTAGCGCAAATTTGCAAAAAGCACTAAAAATGCTTCATTGTTACCTGAATTCACCTTCAGCCTGGATGTTTACTTCACACATCCCTCTTCCCCTCTCCTCATATGTGGGTTAATGTGGACACTATTTGGATGCGTGTGACCCTTCTTCACTGGACTTTTCTTTTTAATTTTTATTTTTTATTCAATATTTTTTCTTGTTTCATCTTGTATGTTTACGAATGGTCTTTTTCACATATCTCTCAAGGAGTTTGTGATATTTTTGGTCATTTTTTTCTGTTGTCACTTTAGTATGTGATCACATATGTTTTATGTTTACATTTTTATGTCACTTGATTGTTCGAATATCAATTTATGTCACTGATTGCAAGCGCACTTATTTTCTATTTTCCAATTCACATCTATGCATGTTGCTTTTGAGCGTTTCTGCAGTGCTTTTTGCAGTGTTGTCTTGTTTTTGGACACGCGTTTTTACCGCGATTTTACCACGATTTTACCGCATTTCGTGTTTTGCATATTTTTTTTTACACTGTATGTAGCTGGTTGCTAAGGAGGGGGCTGGGAAGCCGGCCGCCGTGTCCTTAACAACCGATGAGTCATTAGTTGTCAGTGGGCTTCCCACTCAATGTAAAAAAAAAGAATTGCCGGGTAAAAAAACAAAAACCGAGAGAAAAACCGACGTGGGGTCCCCCTAGGTCCATACCAGGGCCTTTGGTCTAGTATGGATTCGGAGGGGACCCCCACACACCGAATTTTTTTTTTTTTAAATGGCGCGGGGTCCCCCCAAAATCCATACCAGACCCTTATCCGAGCATGCAGCCCGGCAGGTCAGGAAAGGGAGGGGATGAGCAAGCGTCCCCCCTCCTGAACCATACCAGTCTGTATGCCCTCAACATGGGGGGATGGGTGCTTTGGGGCAGGGGGGGCTCTGCGCACCCTCCTCCGATGCTGCGTCCCGCTGATCGGTCGGCGCCGATGTCCTGCATTTATTAAATAATGATGGGGCGTGGCAATCAGATTGCGTTATCCAGAGGCCATGCCCCCTTGTGACATCACCGCCCAGTGCATGATGGGCCAGTGACGTCACAAGGGGGTGTGGCCTCGAGATGACGCAATTCGATTGCCACGCCCCCATCGTTATTTAAGAGATGCATGACATCGGCGCCGACAGATCAGCAGGACGCAGCATCGGAGGAGGGTCGGCGGCAGAGGAAGAGGTGGCAGAGGAAGAAGAAGAGTGGAAGAAGAAGACAGAAGAAGAGCGGAAGAAGAAGCAGGGGGAGAAGGAGAAGACCGGAGGATAAAGATGTGGGAGAAGATGGAGGAAGACCGGAGAAAGAAGCGGAGAAGAAGAAGATTTTTAATAAAAGACTTGTCAAAAACTGTCTACTGTATTTTTTAACACTCACTACTTTTTTTTTAGTGAATGGGTAGGGGTACAATGTACCCCATACTCATTCACATGGGGGGGCAGGATCTGGGGGCCCCCTTATTAAAGGGGGCTTCCAGATTCCGATAAGCCCCCCGCCCGCAAACCCCGACAACCACCGGGCAAGGGTTGTCAGGAAGAGGCCCTTGTCCCCATCAACATGGGGGCAAGGTGCTTTGGGGTGGGGGGTGCAAAGCCCCCCTGCCCCAAAGCACCCACCCCCCCATGTTGAGGAAATGCGGCCTGGTATGGTTCAGGAGGGGGGGGCGCTCGCTCGTCCCCTCCCTTTCCTGACCTGCCGGGCTGCATGCTCGGTTAAGGGTCTGGTATGGATTTTGGGGGGACCCCTACGCCATTTTTTTAAAATTTTGGCGTGTGGGGGTCCCCTCCCAATCCATACTAGATCCAAGGGCCTGGTATAGACCTTGCTGTTGTTTCTCACGATTTTTATTTTTAGCCGGCATTTTTTTTTACATTGCGCGGAAACGCAAGACACAAATCGTGGCAAAATTGAGGTAAAAATGTGGTACTTGCGTTTTGGATGCGGGTTCATTGAATTCTATTACATGCAAAACGCTGCATTTTGCGGGCGAAAAAAGTCCCGACCCTTTTTAAAAATGCAGAGGCACAAAAATGCATTGATGTAAACATGTTCCATAGGAACTTGACAATAACAAAGATTGCAGCGCTGGTAAAATAATCTAAAAACTAATAATATGAATGTCCATATGAAATTCTGTTAGGAAGAAAGTAGACATAGATGTAATAAGAAGGCAAAAACATCTGCGGTGGTAAAGGGTGCTTCATGCAAACTCTGAAGTGCTACTTATTCCGTGCTCACACCACTTGCTAGCCAAACCACTCACCTTACGAAATGGACCCCTGAACTAACAGGTGGGTCGTACAGGCATTCACCACAACTGGTGGTTAAGGTTAAGATCTTGGATGGAAAGCCGGGCACCTCTTTAAGATAGTCTGCACTCAGAAAATTTGTATGTTTTCGTCCATAGTAACATGCAATATAAAAAATAATATAGTGCACTCTGTATAGCTAAAAGTGTATTCCTTTATTCTAAAAGACAGGTACTCACATTGGTGGCACTATAACCTAGTGCTAGGATTTTAGGTGTATACACAACAATGGTGACAGAAATCCATAAGGCGGCTACAGTGACGTCTGGGGGTGCTCCCGCACGCGTATCATCCAACGGGACTTCCTCAGTGGTAACCTTACCGCTAAGGAAGTCCCGTTGGACGATACGCATGCGGGAGCATCCCCAGACGTCACTGCAGCCATTCTGAAAGGGTTTATATATTTGCCTTAAGTGTCCAGCAGCTTTAGGACTTTAGGAGGTGTTATTTTGCTGACTGTTTCTTTCAATTTTCATGTTCCATAGGAACCCATGTTAAAAAATTTCCCTGCATTTCTGCAAAATGCATCAAAAAACGCATTAGCGTGAATCAAGCCTAAAGCAGAACTTTTATCTAGAAAAATACATTTGGCAAACAGGCAAGATTTTTAACACAGAAGAGACATACTCAATTTACGCCCTATATACGGAGTTGCGCATGCACAGCTAGTATACAATTTTCGGCAATGCCAAGATGAATGACTTTCATGCATGCTCAGAAATGATGTAATCTCAACCAGGCAAATGAAAGTAGCCACAGATCAGTACCCAAAAGCCGATCCGGGTGAAGATCACAGCGGCCAGCTCCAGGACTCCACAGTGTTGGAGAACAGGTGAGTATAGTTCCACTTTAAGACAACAAACTCACCTGTCCAGCGAATCCAGTACTGTCCTACTGCAATCTGCTACTCTTTTGCCACAGGCTGGGGTCTGTGCTGCTAGCTTCCCTTCCTCTGGCATCGGAAGCCAGCTGTCTCTTTCAGATTCTTGCAGCCAGTCCCCTATGATGTGCACCAGGTAGGCCTTCCAGTTTGTCCCTACTCCTGCAGCCTCCTGGGAAATGCAATGGGCATATCCCAGGAGGCTTCAGGAGGAGGACTCATCATTCTTGCCTAAGTGAGAATGGAGTCAAAAGGTGGTCATTTTTATTGTGGAAGGGGTTTCCTGGGGGAAATGTCTATTTTGGGAGTGAATGCCTTGGGTTATGAAATGCAGAGGTCAGAGGGCACAAATCTAGATGGCAAGCACTCTGCTATTTGCAAATCATAGTTATTATGTCTGCGTAGCTATGCAAAAACATGTTTGTTCTGTAGCCCAGTTTCCTGAGCGATGGGAGAGATCTCACATACACACATCCTACAGGAAACATGCAGCAAGTTGATACAATGATAACGCCTTAAATATTGCTTTTTATCATGTATTTCTAAGAAGTAACATGATAAGAAAATAAATCAGATATAACAATGGCTAGGCTCCAGATGTTACATTTCAGACACAATGATATTAAGATGTTTGCAGTACATAGATTCATTGTAATCAGGGAAGCTTGTACTAATATAATTTTGTGTGTGTGTGTATATATATATATATATATATATATATACACAGTATCTCACAAAAGTGAGTACACCCCTCACATTTTTGTAAATATTTTATTATATTTTTTCACAACACTGAAGAAATGACACTTTGCTACAATAGTGAGTGTACAGCTTGTATAACAGTGTAAATTTGCTGTCCCCTCAAAAGAACTCAACACATAGCCATTAATGTCCAAACCGTTGGCAACAAAAGTGAGTACACCCCTATGTGAAAATGTCCAAATTGGGCCCAAAGTGTCAATATTTTGTGTGGCCAAAATTATTTTCCAGCACTGCCTTAACCCTCCTGGGCATGTCTTTCACTTAGGAGTGTACTCAGTTTTGTTGCCAGCGGATTAGACATTAATGGCTGTGTGTTGAGTTATTTTGAGGGGACAGCAAATTTACACTGTTATACAAGCTGTACACTCACTACTTTACATTGTACCAAAGTGCAATTTCTTAAGTGTTGTCACATAAAAAGATGTAATAAAATAGTTACAAAAATGTGAGGAGTGTACTCACTTTTGTGAGATACTGTGTGTGTGTGTATACATATATATATATATATATATATATATATATATATATATTTATGTATGTCCCTCCCTCATCCTTTTCTTCTACAAATTCTAGCTGCTTGGCTATTATATTGACCTAGCAGTCCTAACATTTTGAGGCACAGAGCTGGAACAAAGATGCAGATCAGGTGTTAACTTCACTCTATCTTTCGAATCTATGGGGGTTATTTACTAAAGGCAAATCCACTTTGCACTGCAAGTGCACTTGAAAGTGAAGTCGCTGTAGATCCGAGGGGGACATGCAAGAAAAATAAAAAACAGCATTTTAGCTTGCACATGATTGGATGATTAAAGCATCAGAGCTTCCCCTCATTTCAGATCTACCCCTTAGATTTAGAGCGACTGCACTTCCAAGTGCACTTGCAGTGCAAAGTGGATTTGCTTTTCATAAATAACCCCTATGATAAAAATCAGCGACTCAAAGTATTGAAGACAGAGAGCCAGGTAACTGACATTTTTAGGCTATGTGTACACTGAGCGCTTAGTCTATGTGTGACCAATACTGGCAATTTTGTGCAGGCAGAAGGCATAGGTGCATCGTCCAGCACCACTGCAAGCTACCTGTATACGAGAGGCTGAATGCTGCTCCAAATGGAGAAGCCTTTGCGCTCTACCCAAGTGGTACAAGTGGTACTAACAATTAGTATTATATAAGTCTTCAGGTGGCAGTATATAGGTTAAAGCGTTACTAAAGGTACATTGTTTTTTATTATAACAAACATGTTATACTCACTTGCTCTGTGCAATTTTATTGCACAGAGCAGCCCGAACCTCTGTTCAAGGAAAGAGAGCAGCAGAGACCGGTCTTTATTAGAGGAAGTTCCTTCACAGAGGCAAATTTCACACTGAATTACAGCACAGATCTAAAATATACAAAACACACCAAGAATTAAGAATACACTTGCCTCTTGCATCTAGACTATTAGTTTACCCTATAGTTCAACTTTAAGCCTGATTAAAGGACAAGTGTATTGTTAAGTAAACATTTAAAAACATAAGGGAAGTGCATAATGTAGACATTTTAATGTATACTATTTGTTACATCCAACTTATCTGCTTGGGTTTCAATATTCTGTGTCACCTCCACTCCTAGCTGCCTATGTAGAGGATGCTTATGTATGCTGTCAGCTATACATTCTATTGAGCTGATATATCTTTGTTTCCTGTACTGTTAATAAATTCATGCAAATTCAACAATGGCAGTCATAAGATCTTGCAACTTGTACAGCCATAACTTCCTTCTTTTTACTTTATGTTCTTAGACATTACCAATGTTTATGTGGAAATGTGTTTTTTGTTCCTTGTTACAGGAATGGATAAAGAATGGCAGCATGAACCACCTCAATAAACCCCAAAAAGAAGAGGTCTGCCCGTTGTCTGTCCTTGAAATGCCACTTACACCTATGAAAGCTGATTAAGTCTATCAAACACTTAGTCAAATCATAAACATTTGTATGAGGAATGCGAACAAGTTCTTCAGGGACCCATCCTTTCTAGAGAAGGTCTTATATTGCAAGTTGGAATTGATCATATTTCATAAGCTAACTGCTGAACAGCCAGTCAGAAGTGGTTGAACGTTATGACTATTACCCCTGATTTACAAGAGAAAATAAAGTTCCTAAAGAAAAGAATGGATCTTCGGTGGAACAAAATGAAAATACATTTGAAAAATATGTATGTTGAAAACACTGTAGTGTTGCTTCTGTTGTGTAATGAAGAGAATCAAAAAAAGCATTTGTGAACCTGGCTTGCTTCTGCTTGCACACCTGTTGCTTTAGCCAGATTCCCTCTTTAGCAAGGGAGAAAACAGATGTAAATAAGTAATGATGTGTACAGTGTAGAACAGTCAATCTCAACCAGGGTTCCTTCAGAGGTTGCTAGGGGTTTCTTGAGATGTGGCTGATTGACCTCCAATCTGATGGTGCCTGCGTAATTTTAGGTCCAACGCCACTTAGCTGAGCCAGCGGTATGGTTCCAATATTCTTTTTAGTTGTCTGAGTGTGGACACCACTGTAGGGGAGGCTATTTTTCCAGTGACCACCAATGTAAGGGGCATTCTTCCAAATGAACACAAAATAACTTATTTTAGCATGACCTCACAATTATTTCAAGGGATTCCTCTGGGGTTCACAGGTTGAGAAAGGCTGATCTGGAACATTAGTGCTTGGCTTTTTTTCATGTTTTGCCCTTTTTCTGCGATCTCTAATTTTAGTTCATTATTGATTTGAACTGCCAAGTTTGAAGTGTATTATATCATGCATAATGCATTGCATATTTGTAAAGTGTATGTGTGAGCTTTACGTTTTACAAAAATAGTCTTAATGCTTTAATGTTACTGCACTGAGCCTTGTATATACTTTCTGTTAATGAGCCTTCCAGTTCCGAAGCAACACTTCAAAAAGCTCATGGGTTTATTAGGCTAATGCTGCGTGCACATGAGCGGACTTTTCAACCAGACTGGTGAGACAGACCAAATCCGGCGGACAATCTGACCGTGTGTGGGCTCCATCGGACCTGCAGCAGACTTTTTTGGTCGAAAATTAGATTTGGAACATGTTTCAAATTTGTCCGAAGGAACTCGAGTCCGGTCGAAAAATCCACTCGTCTGTATGCTAGTCCGACGCACGAAAACGACGCTAGGGCAGCTATTGGCTACTGGCTATCAACTTCCTTATTTTAGTCTGGTTGTACGTCATCACATACGAATCCGTCAGACTTTGGTGTGATTGTGTTTAGGCAAGTCCTTTGGTTAGAAAGTCAGTCGGAAGTCCATCGGAAAGACTGTCGGACCTTTGTTGCCAAAAAGTCTGCCCGTGTGTACAGGGCATTAGAGCAATGTGCAAATGCAGTACCTAATAGCACCCAGCCCCCATTCTTCCAGTGATCTGACTCCTATGAATTGGTGAATTCAGTGAGTTCTGATTGGGTGCTATGGCTTTTCCATAATTTGCTCATCTGCATTGCTTTTTGCCTTGCCCCGTTAAAGGCAAACTCCAGTCATTAAAGCTGAAGCACATGAGCAATAACTCTAAGAAGGAAGTTATGCAAGAAAGACATTTTTGTTTATAAGTTCTGAGGGCTAATAAATTGTTAGCAATGTGTGCTGCCACTTTAGGCTTCATAATTATGCATTCAGAATACCTCCAAGTAGGAATTTGTTTTACTATTTACATTTTCAAGTAATTGGCTCTTTAAAGTACACATTTCATTGGTATAAAAAACCCTACATAGGTTCTTGCGTCCCCCTCCTATGTAGTGGGAATGAACTCAGGCGTGCTTGAATACTATTATGTAAGGAGTTGTTGGTACCATTTATTGTTTGCCTACTAGGTTGTACCCTCCCGATAGAGTTGTAGGAGTTTGGGCAGGAAACCAAATAGTACCAATCACCGTGACCATAATGGTTGAGAAGCTGTATGCCCTGTAGTTGTATGCCCTAAAGTTGAATGCCTTGAAGTTGTCTAACTTGAAGTATTGAAAAATAAATCTTTGAAAGTTTTGGACTTGTTTCCTCCTGTTACCTATGGCCTATCCTTTGAACTGGTACCTGGTTCAGCCGAGAGGAATGTGGGGTGTCAGGCATGGTAATGTACATGTGCTGGTGTGAATGTACTCTGCTCCCTCTGGGAGCAAGGACTCACAGTAAGGTAAATTAGAACAAGAGGCCTGCTAGTGGTACCCAGGAATGAAACATATTGCCAACATTCAAATGTCCCTGCCTACATTTTGGCATATAGAAAAAAGGGAGGGAATTAAAGAGGATTCCCAAAAGCAATTCTTCAGAGAGGAACAGGCAATTTTTGCAAAAATATAAATGATTTTATTGTACAAATTCACTTAACACTGATCAAAAATATAAAATGCAAGTGGATAGACAGCCCCACCTGATTAAGACCCCCGGTCCCCAACCCCTGAATCAGCCACAGACACCTATTAGAATCATCACAAAATTTGGTGCCCAGTGGGACCAGGTCGGAAACATACTTAATCACCATTGGCATATATTGGCTGATTTACCTGTCCTTGGAGATATATCGTTGGTGACCGTCCTCTCTTGACTGCGCGACGTGCACGGACCCTCAAGCATGGCCTCACCCATTCAGATTACCAGACATCAGCTACCCCAAACTGGCTGTCTGATTTGCCACCTTTGAAAGGCATGTACCATTGTGGCAGATGCACAATATGCAAGTATGTGGATAGAGCGGATGTGTTCGCCGACTCTGATGGGATAAAGGAATTTAAGATTAACAACTTCATTGACTGTAATACCACTAGGGTGGTCTACATGTTGACCCTGTGGTAAGAATTATGTTGGTAAAACCAAAAGATAGCTGAAAATCAGAGTAGGCGAACATATCCATAGCATTGTTAAAGGGGATGATGAGCGTCCACTTGCCCTGCATTTCATTAATTTCCACAATGGTGATCCCACCGGTCTCTCCTTTAAGGGTATCTACAGGTTGAACTTACCTCTTAGAAGGGGCGATTTTGACAGTATTTTGTGTCAGAAGGAGAAAATGTGGATATCCAATTTGAATAGTATGCAACCTTTGGGGTTAAACTATGAATGCAACCTTTCCGTATTTCTTACACCATAGATCCTAGTGAATAGGCCTTGCCCCCCTTTCTAGTTCCCTTATCCTAAAAAATGTGAATTTCCCCTGGAGACATTCTATACTTCCTTTCAGCAGCTTCATCGGCATGCTGTATGGCTTACTCCACCAGTGGAATATAGGGACTATTAAAAGAAAGGCCTTTCATCAGTCTTCTGTTCCTTTTATTTTATTTTTTATTTTTATTTTATATTTTCTAAAATCTCCCAATTCAATGTGGATCTGTTGCCCATTCTAATTGAATTCCATAACTATTCTCTACTTAATATGCACGAGTATAATTAATATTTCTGGAGGCACAGTATCCAATTTTTTGTTTCTATGGATGTCATGCCAATGGTAGTTATTATTATTATTATTATTATTACTTTTTCAATTTCATTCTCATTCTTTGATCTTCATATATATTTTTTATTAATTCCATTTTTTTTGTTTTTTTATTAGTATCTCTTTAATTAGTTATTGTTTTCTTTTCCCTTTTTTTGTTTTTCTTTTTGTTTTCATCTTAAGCATTTATTTCGCTTTTTCTTGTTCCTTTGTATGTGACCAATGGGATCCCCGCTCTCCCAGACCGGCCCGAGTAATTACTGTTGTACTTGCTATTCTGTTTGCATGGTTGTTAACTATATATGTTGCCACCTTTGTAATCAAGCGCTGACATCAATATGTGGTATGGTGCTTGCGCTACTTAAGGATACTCGACTGGTGTCTGTGCATGCTCTGAAGAAACTCGGGTCACGAGTGAAACGCGTCAGCATGACGCCATCATGATCCCTGTAGTGAGGACTCAGCCCCACCTACAAGCTAACGAACCCCCTTCGGACATTTCCATGACACTTGGTAGAGCCTGCGGAACCCTCGGACAGCCGTGTAGGCTTTCTACATTCCGAGGGACCCCAGTATCAACTTCTTGCTCTTTGGAAAACAGGAGGAATTGAGCAATTGGGGGAAGATATTCCCTGAGCTTTTGGAAAAAACGGAGAGCTAGTCTTCCATTGGTGCAGAGGTTGTGGTGGTCATCAGGAAAGCGGTGAGATCCACAATTTGACACCTTCCGGCTGGGAGGACAGTATACACATATATACTCGCCTGCACCCTAGACTTGTACCAACCCGCCAGCATACATGTTCCATGGCTTGAACCTGCTGTTATGTAGTTACAAGCTCAGCACAGGAACTCCCCATATGACCTGTCTACCTTTTCTACATTAAAATTCTCAGTGATCGGTACTCCCCTTTTGTCAGCATACCATGTGAAAATAGCAAAAAAAACTGCGCTAACTGGTGAAAAGAAGCAGCTACATACAGTGTGACAAACAGCAATATAAACTCTATAGAAAAAATGTAGCGCATAGAGAAACAAAAAAAGGCAATACAATGTAGTCACAAACATCGCAAGTCTGACGACCGGCTGTAGTGAATACAACAAATAATAATAAGAAGTCCATATGCGATAAGGAAAAATAAAGAAAAATACATCTCCAAATGAATGTGCACATGTAAAGAGTCACTGGCAATGAAGAATGTTCCAAATGTAGATAGAGGACTGGGTTAGTTGGTACATGGGAACCACATCAACCAACAACGGCATCAAATCAGAAAATGGTAGGCGTAAACTCTTACTGGATCCAGTGGACTCCCCTGTCAGCGACATGGAGTCAAGAAGACATTGTGCCACCCAGAGCATATAGAGCGATATCCAGACCGTCAAAACTCACAGGTAAAAACTTCACAGGAACTCACAGGGTCATCATATGAGTGTGATTCTGCCGGCTGAGATGCCGGCTGAGATGTACTGCATGTAATGGAGGTTGGGCATTCACTTCTGTCTCCATGTGTTCATCTCTTTAGAGATGAACACATGGAGACAGAAGTGAATGCCCAACCTCCATTACATGCAATACATCTCAGCCGGCAGAATCCCGGGAACACTCATATGATGACCCTGTGAGTTCCTGTGAAGTTTTTACCTGTGAGTTTTGACGGTCTGGATATCGCTCTATATGCCCTGGGTGGCACAATGTCTTCATGACTCCATGTCGCTGACAGGGGAGTCCACTGGATCCAGTAAGGGTTTACGCCTACCATTCTTTGATTTGATGCTGTTGTTGGTTGATGTGGTTCCCATGTACTGACTAACCCAGTCCTCTATCTACATTTGGAACATTCTTCATTGCCAGTGACTCTTTATATGTGCACATATCTTGCATCCTTCCTAGAGAATCGCTCTCAGACAGTGAAACTAGGAACTTTCACCTCAGAGCCCCGGGCAGTCTCCTGCGGAGTTCCCCAGGGCTCACCCCTGTCACCAGTGCTATTCAACATCTACATCCGCCCACTTCTCAATATCATCAGAAAAACGGACCTCTGTTTCCACTCATATGCCGATGACACCCAACTCTACTTTCGCATCACCGGTCAAAAAAACCATCATCAACAATTAGAAGAATACCTCTGTTCAATTGATGATTGGATGACCATCAGCTCCCTCAAACTTAACGGTTCGAAAACAGAACTTCTTCTCCTACATGCCAACAAAAATTCCAAAATGAAGACCCCGTGGACACCCCCCACCATCCTCGGACAGACCATCACTCCAAGCCTCAAAGCCAAGAGTCTCGGAGTCATCTTTGACTCAGGAATGACAATGGATGCTCAAATAGGATCAGTGGTGAGCGGATCCCACCATCTCCTCCGCCTCCTACGCAGACTCATCCCCTTCATCCCAGAAGAAGACAAACCGGCAGTTGTGGGAACAATCATCAACTCCCGACTCGACTATGCAAATTCGCTCTACATAGGACTACCCCAATATCAGCTTGCGCGCTTACAACTCATTCAAAACACGGCGGCAAGACTGTTAACAGGCAAAAAACCCTGGGAATCCATTTCACCATCCCTAAAGTGCCTACACTGGCTAACCGTAAAGAATCGGATCAAATTCAAGACCCTCTGCCTCACCCACAAATGCATACAAGGAAATGCTCCGCTATATCTGCAGGAGAAAATAAAACACTACACACCCAATCGCACCCTTCGATCAGCTAACCAAAACCTCCTCTTCATTCCAAAATATCGCTACAAAGCAAAGGGAGAACGAAGATTTGCAGTCCAAGGACCTCGACTATGGAACGCTCTTCCGACCCACATCCGCATGGAAGAAAACCATCAGGCCTTCAGGAAAAAACTAAAGACCTTCCTTTTTTAAAAAGCTGGCAACAGAGAACGCATTCTAGCGCCTTGAGGCGATTTAGTTCGCATTTGCAGCGCTCTACAAATCCTTCATTCATTCATTCATTCACATTCATTTGGAGATTTATTTTTCTTTATTTTTCCTTATCACATATGGACTTATTATTATTTGTTGTATTCACTACATCCGGTCATCAGACTTGCGGTGTTTGTGACTACATTGTATCACTATTTTTTGTTTCTCTATGTGCTACATTTTTTCTATAGAGTCAGCATACCATGGACTGTGCATAAAATCTCTATCTGCCTATTGCAGTTATTATTATTCAACATTGTGGCTATACAAATTAATGGAAGGACTTTTGTTCCTGTTTGACTTTCATCCAATATCAATATATTGTTCCTAGGAAGATTACTACTTATACCTTTCCAGGAAAATTAATGACGTTTATAAACTATCTAAGTTACTCTTGGGGGGTGTACGTATGCGTGTGGTGGTCATCTGAGTCTGTAGACAACGTTGTCTAATTTTAATGAGTTGTTGGTGGTATTTTCTATTTTTGATCAGTGTTAAGTGAATTTGTACAATAAATTAATTTATATTTTTGCAAAAATTGCCTGTTCCTCTCCGAAGAATTGCTTTTGGGAATGCTCTTTAATTCCCTCCCTTTTTTCTATATGCTTGATTAATTCTGAGGAACACACCCTAGTCTCCAATTGGAGTATTTTGTCTGCTGTGTAAGCACTTAGTGAACCATCAGCAGGTGCTGTCAATTTCAGCTTCCTGCCTCTGGTCACGATTAATTAATTACCAAGAGTTGAGCCTTTAAAAAGTAATTTTTACCCCCCTTTTTTTCTTTTGTATATACATTTTTGCATAGTCGGCAGGATAAACTACAAAGAGGGGCATGAAGAGTCCTGGAACCTTCAGGAACTTTTGAGAATGTTCTAGTAACTTCTGGAAAGTAGGCTGACTGTGGGTGGAGCAGCAGCCTAGAGTAGTACTTATTATGAAGAAATTTTGGTGGTGATTGCTACTGATCATGATGACATCAATGGTAACTTACCATGTTAAGTGAGGGAGACCGTTAGTGGATACTGGGGTGCACTTCGAGCCCCTGAGGAGGTCTTGCATTCTGCAAGGAAGGGAGTCTGGAGATGTTCTTACCAATTTACCCTGAGTGTTCGGAAGTCGCCCCGTTGACTACAGCATGGACATGATGTTGCTGTTGTTCACGCTTCTTGTACCGGATGCAGCTCGAGCAGGACAAGCTACACGACCTCCCCAGTTTGCCACTGGCCTGCAAATTGGAACCACCTGTTTCCCCACAGCATCTGGATTCTCTGAAATGGTATAAACAAATAAGTCAAAGTCCTTTCCCCTAAGCATACCACGTTACTCTAATCCTATCCAGTCACAGGACTGGACACCCCTGTCCTCTTTATTTGATGAGGGTCCTGTTCGGCCGGAGGCATTGGATGTGGAGATTGCTTCTCAACCCTTTGAGATATTGCCCCACTGAGAAAGCTAGGATTTCCTCCCATGGAAGGTGCAGCTGCACCTGCTGCTGAGCCCCTGTAGTCCATTGTGCCTGTGTTAGGGAAATCACCTGCAGATCAGTCTGTGCCAGCTTCTTTGGGGGCTCACCTGTTGGGGTGAAGGAGGAATGCCAGAGACAGTATGAGGGTACTGTGTGGGAATCCCTTGGTTACTAAGGAATGTTACCAAGGACTGTATCACCACCTGGGAGTTTAAGCCCTGGCTACAGGAATATAATTATAGACAGCATATTGGCAAAGATAAAGTGTTACTGGGGCACCCTGAAGTAGAGGACATGGTACTGTCCATCGTTCAGGATCTGAAGACCAATAAATTGGTAAATACTATTTAGACTTAACTGTCATGAGTTGTGTAAGTTGTATTCTCTGATAAACCTATGCACAGTTTTTTGCATTATAATGTCCTTCTTGTAATGCCATTTAATTACCTATGTTTTGTGGTTTGTAATGTGAAGTGCATGTACCATGGTTGCTAGTTGAGCATATTTTATGTCTGTAAATTTGTTTTCTTTAATTTAGTATATTTGCACTGTGTTTTTTGTTGACCATTGTTAGCACTTTTCCATAGTTGGTGGCACAGGGACATGCCAGGTTCAAGGGGGTGGGGGGGGGAGAGTGGAAGGAGGCGTTAATACCATTCAGTGGCGGCCGGTGGTAATTTTTTTTGGGGGGGGGCGGCAAACAGTAACACCCCCCCAGTCGGTCAGCCAGCGGTCGGTCGGTCGGCTGGGTTTGGTGTACTTACTCCAGCTACGGTGGGCAGCGCTTCTCCCGGGCTTCACCATTGGCTTCTCTTGCTCGGCGGTGATGGCTTTTCCTTCCCCTGCTCTCCACGAGCATCGCGGAAGCTCCCATTTCCTCTCTCCTCCTCAGTGGCCAATTGGGACTCTTCTCTTTTCAGCCAGTCGGAAAACTGGTCTCAGACCTGCTTCAGATTGGCCGGATTGAGGATCAGCGTTTTAATAGCGAATATTCATTTGCTGTTGTAACACCTGGGTTGGCTCCTGGCGCAATACTCTGCGCCTTGAGCCCACCCTATTTTGAAGCCTTTTAGAGCTTCTGGCTCTAAACAGGTGCTTCAAAAAACACAGCTGTAATTCACGCTCCTGGTGTCCTGAAGGGGGCCGGATGCATGAATAGGAGATGGGAGTGTCCTGTACAAAATAGTGGCCATGAATAGAGCATGGGGGTGGCGGCTGTGGATAGAGGGGGAGGCTCTTTAGTGCCCCTAATGAACGGGCTGCCAGTGATACCATTTATTCTTTGGCTAGTAGGTGCCACGCCCATAGATAAATAGTGGGTTATGTGAGAGAGTAGGAGGAGTTTGGGCAGAGTGGGCTCTGAAGCTGGCCCTCATTGGACTTGGTAGGGCTTATTCTACGGATATGTAGCATTTCCAGGAATTGGTATTAACCACATGGCAAATATCTGGAAAGTTCCTGAGATCCTAAATAGGAAGGAGTTTGGAAAAAGGCCATCAATGGCCCAGCCAGGAAAAGTGCCAAAGACTGCGACCATAATGGGTGAGACTCTGTATGCCCTGAAGTTGTCTACCTTAATGAAAAGTAATGAAGTAAAGGTTTGAAAATTATTGGACTTGCCTCTTCTTGTTGCCTATGGCTTATCCTTCGATCTGGTACCTGGCTCATCCAGGAGGAATGTGGGGTTAAGTGTTGGCCATGACACTGTACATGTGCTGGTGAGTGTACGCTATTTGGCTTTGTCTGGGAGCAGGAACTCAAAATAACGTAAATCAGGGCAAGAGGCCTGTTAGGCTTTGTTCACATAGGGCATATCCTTATGTACACCCATGGGAGGCTGTGTATACCCGCACACAGATGCACAGGTGTTCCATGCATCCCCATGCAGGAATTGACATCTGGGTGGGTGCGGGTCCCCGAATGCACACACTGAGCTTGGGGTCATGCACCCACACAGATGTGAGTTTGAGAGCAGCAGCTTTGTCCGAGCAGCCACTGCATTCCAATTGACATCAATGGGACTGACTGAACGGAGATGCATGGAACACAGTGACTTGTGCACCAAATTCAGGTAGTTCTAAAATGCGACACTTTTACACTGTGGTGCAATGAGTGTGCCAAATTCTAAATAAAATACCAACATTCTGTATCTTACGAAAGTAGAAAGAAATAAACCAACTGGCGCACAGAGACAGAAACTGGCGTAGACAGATTTAGCATGCACCAAATTCAAGTACACGTTCTAGACATGTACATCAAGATCCAACAAGTCACGGGAGACACACTTTTGCAAAATCTGCTTGCACCAGTTTTTATGAATTCCAGGGTCTGTACAGAAATGCAACAGTTTAAAAACAACTACAGATGTATACAGTATCTCACAAAAGTGAGTACACCCCTCACATTTTTGTAAATATTTTATATCTTTTCATGTGACAACACTGAAGAAATGACACTTTGCTACAATGTAAAGTAGTGAGTGTACAGCTTGTATAGTGTGAATTTGCTGTCCCCTCAAGATAACTCAACACACAGCCATTAATGTCTAAACCGCTGGAAACAAAAGTGAGTACACCCCTAAGTGAAAATGTCCAAATTGGGCCCAATTAGCCATTTTTCCTCCCCGGTGTCATGTGACTCGTTAGTGTTACAAGGTCCCAGGTGTGAATGGGGAGTAGGTGTGTTAAATTTGGTGTTATCGCTCTCACTTTCTCATACTGGTCACTGGAAGTTTAACATGGCACCTCAGGAGGATCTGAAAAAAAGAATTGTTGCTCTACATAAAGATGGTCTAAGCTATAAGAAGATTGCCAAGACCCTGAAACTGAGCTGCAGCATAGTGGACAAGACCATACAGCAGTTTAACAGGACAGGTTCCACTCAGAACAGTGTAGAAAAAAATGATCCGCACTCCGGTTGTTGATCTTAAAATGTATTTATTTTATTGAATAGCCACAGTGAACAAACGCAGATTAAGTCAGTTAACGCTTTTCGGCCTATAAAGCCTTAGGCATAACCATATTACAGACATAAAACTTTGAAATAAATAGTAGCTCTAAAGATCATAGGCTCCATCCATTGATTGTCTTAATTGACGGCAGGCAATTATCCAAAAAAGAGAATCAGCTGCAATACATATAGGATGATCCATGTGTATGCCACTGATTTTTACATACCTTGTAGTGATAATATGAACATGTATGTCTTATGCCTTAATGACAATCAGTTACATTTGCATTTTTCAATTGAGCATGATGTTTTCAGTATCAACTTTTTAGACATCACCCTAATGGGCGATCCAACTACAGGTGATGTTTCAACATCATTACTACCAATTTTCTTCAGAACCTGTAATCACAGCAGAAGAGGTCACTTGTAGCACCACATGCAGGGGTACAGCTAATTTATTCACATACAATGACAGCCAGGTGTATTTATATAGCAAGTCCAGGGAAAAAGATCCTGATTTGAGAGTGTATTGGAATATATTACACTGATTAGAATGCTCGCAATCCAGAGGTCTGCGTGTTCAATGTGCTGAATGTTCACGTATGCTTCCACTACTCACTGCTCAGTTCAGTTCAAAAATGACATTTGTACATGGGAATTCTGCCAGCAACTAGACCTTCACAGAGCAGTGGGCAAGCTATGCACAGGTGTCAGAAGCTGACTTGCTGAAGAAGCACATCGGGAACTGACATAAGTATTTCTTCAATACACCCACCGGTACATTAATCTTTTCCTGACCCCTTTAGGGCTCGTGCATGCAAAGCTGAAGCGACCTGCAGTTTTCTGCACTGGGCACTGATAGCACCACATGTCACCACACAGCAGCACAATGCACCATGCTGCTGCGCAGTGACCTAAATGAAGTGCACTTCAAATAAAGTTAAGGAAAAAAAAAAAAAAAGCACACAGTAAGCATTGTGATTTTCTAAAATGTGCACATTGCGCTGCTCCTTGTCGGAGCTGGACTAGCACCACCCCCCATGGTAAAAAGCTGCATTTTACCATGTGGAATAGTGTGAATATAGCCTTAAAAAACATCAAAACAATTAAAGTTAGTTGCTAGTGGTTACTGCATATTGCCTCTGCCTTTTAGCCCCGGCTCACACAGGGCGGCACGACTTGCAGGTCGCCTCACCGAGGAGACCTGCACACGACTCCCACGGCGACTTGCAAAACGACTTCTGTATAGAAGTCTATGCAAGTCGCCCCAAGTCGCCCCCAAAGTAGTACAGGAACCTTTTTCTAAGTCGGAGCGACTTGCGTCGCTCCTATTAGAACGGTTCCATTGTACAGAACGGGAGGCGACTTGTCAGGCGGCTAGGTCGCCTGACAAGTCGCCCCTGTGTGAACCGGCACTTAGACATATTTAATAAGGGTCTATAAGAGCTACTATATAGGATAGGCTGATCTTTAGCTTCAAACCAAACTGATGGTTGCATTAAAAATGTGGGCAAGATCCTACTCTCCACACTAAAGCGTGTCTAACCAATTTGCTAAAATGTAACAAATTGCAGCTCCCCAGTCCTTAGTGATGGCTGCCTTAGCTTTCTCTTTTCAAGATAAGAACATTTTCAGTAAGTACAGAAAAAAGCTGTTGTTCTTGCCAGCAATGCAGTGTATTTGTCACATTCACATTGGGAATTTAGACCTCTGCGAATAGCTGTCAGCAGCTAGGTGCGGCCGCTGGCCCCATTCAGTGTAGTAACAGGTTGCAGGTGGCCGCAGCTATTCGCAGCTGGTAATCATTGCTGGGCGCAAGCTTTTTTAGACCTTTCTACCTTGACTGATAGCTGATTGTTTCCCAATTCTTAATTCCAAGGCTACTCTAGAATGAAATTGAGGAGATGGACACAAAATCACTTTGCCTAGAAGCAGGGTACAAAAGGGTTTGTATGACATTGTGGCAATCTCTGAAATTCTTCTTGCGGAAGTGATGGGCATAAAGAATGTGACGAATTTCAAATTAAGAAGCTATAAGGAACGACTTTCAATTGAACTAAATGGTAGTTGCATTAGAGTTCTGAGAGCTACAGCCAAGTCCCAAGATAGAAACAAAGCTGTCCTAGGAGGTCTTATATGGATAGCTGCTTGCATGAACTGTTTATAATTATAGGATCTTCTGCCCATCTGATAGTGAAAGGTAATGCCAAGATATTCTCCTCTATTGAATTATAAGCTATCTTGCTGTCCAGAGCTGAATGGAGAAAATTTAGAATATTTGATAAATTCAGACTTACCGGTGAAAAAAATCTTTGCTGTGTAAAATGTTTTTGTCATATTCTACCATAAAATTGCATTAGTAGTATTTCTTTTTTTTTTGACAAAAAAGTTTGGACCACCCTAGATGAGAGACCTTGAGCTTTTAGTCTGGCCAATTCAACAACCATGCCATCAAGCATTAGGTGTATCTTGGCTGGGTTCAATAGTTGCTAATGCCCTTGTATCAGAAGATCCTGTCTGACTGGGAGTGGAATCTGAGCTACCAACGCCATTTGTACTAGAAAGGGGACACCATGGTCTTCTTGGCCAGTAAGGCAGAATTGCTATGGTTTGTACTGCCTCTGCATGAATCTTCTGAATGAATCATAAAAGCGTTGGACTATGGCTTCATTGAACTTGTAACTCGCTGCAAACATAGGAAGTTGAGCATTCAACAGCGTTGCTATGTGGTTGATCATCAGTGCTTCTCACTGTATAAAGATTGGCTTATTTTTTTTTTGAGCGACCAACTGGGAAACACCATACTGGGATGGTCTACCAAAAGATTCTGCTTTCCCTGCAGGTAGATTGCCATTAAGGCCTTCAAGTATATTTCTGCCCACTAGAATATCTCGGTTGAGAGCTGTAAGAGGGGGAGACTCATGGTGCCTCCTTGTCGTGCATTGTAGGCCACTTCCGTTTTGTTGTCTATTAGTATTTTCACCTGTTGACCATAGAAGACCCTGGGATACCACTATTGCTAGATAGGCTGCTTTCAATTCCCCAAAATTTGAATGATTTCTCTCCAGAGGACTCCATTGGTCTTTCACCTGTTGTCCAGGCAGTGAGCACCCCAGCCCTGGAGACTGGCATCTGACATAAGAATGATCCAGTCCCCAGGGCTGAGAGGCATGTGAAGAGAGAGATTCACTACTGATGTCTGCCTATTCAGATCCAGATGAATTCATCAGGGCAGACAAAAAAAATCGTTTGGTCTAAGGATACTCCCATTGATTTAGAAAAAATGCTTGAAAAATTCTCAAATGCCACCTGGCCCAGGGAATGAGCAAGATGTGAATGTCCCTAGGAAGAGCATGCAATTCCTTGCCGACATTCTTTTCTTAAAAAATTACCATGGCTTTTTTGTGATTGGTAAAACAAAAAACTTTCCTCCACTTGAGAATGAAAGATAACGCCCAGGGACTCTATTGGCACTGGCATGATTGTTTGAAGAGACTCCTTCATGAACTTTTTCAGTCAATGAAGACATTCAATTTCTTTAGGTCCAACACGGGTCTGAAACTGTGTTGCCTTGAGAGTTGGGCAACTCCACAATGAAATCCATAGACAGGTGGGTCCAGGGCCTCTCTCCATTGGGTATGGGTAATAGGAGGCCCACTGGAAGGTATCGTGGAGTCTTACTCTGAGCACACACGGAACTGGCAGCTACGAAGGCAGTTACATCAGCACGTAGACTAGGCCACCAGAATTGTTGGGAAATGGCCCAAACGAGTTGATTCTTCCCAGGGTGGCCAGCTGCCTTGGGAGAATAGTAAGTCTGGAGCACGACAGTACGGAGACACTCTGGGACAAAGCAGCGGTCACAAGGTTTCTCAGGAGGAGCATCGACCTGAGCAGCAAGAATGTTATCACCCAAAGGAGAAGTAAGACTGGTGCGAACCGTAGCCAGAATACGATCAGGAGGAATCATAGGAAACGGAACCGACTGCAATTTGAAAGTGGAGGAAAATTGTCGTGACATGGCGTCAACCCTTACATTCTTAGGAATGAGAAAATGTAATTGAAACTTGACAAGAAAAGAGCCCATCGCGCCCTTCTGGGAGAAAGGCATTTAGCCTCAGACAAGAATGTGAGATTCTTATGGTCAGTAAGAATGAGAACTGGCACAGTGGTACCTTTGAGGAGATGGCTCCATTCTTTCAGGGCTAAAATGATTGCCAACAGCTCTCTGTAACAAATCTCGTAATCGCACTCGGCAGGTGATAATTTCTTGGAAAAGTAGCCAGAAGGATGCATAGCACTCTCAGAGGTAGGACGTTGAGACAGAAGGGCGCCAACACCAGTCTCAGAAGCATCAACCTCAAGGATAAAAAGTAACTTAGGATCAGGATGTGCCAACACAGGAGCAGAAACAAAGGAAGCATTGAGACTTTCAAAGGCCTTATGGACTCCGGAGACCAACTCTGTGGGTTACCGTTCTTTCTGGTCATATCGGTCTGGGGCTTGACCAGAGACAAGAAGTTACGAATAAACTTCCGATAATAGTTGGCAAAACCCAGGAAACGCTACAGAGGACGTAACCCCACGGGTCGAGGCCACTGAAGGACTGCCAAAAGTTTCTCTGGGTCCATCGAAAAACCAGCAGTGGAAGTGACATAGCCCAGGAATTTAACCTATTCCTGATGGAACTCACACTTCTCCAGTTTACAGTAGAGATTGTTCTCTCTTAATTTCTGAAACACACGACAGACATCTGTGTGGTGGCTCTCCAGGGACTTGGAAAATGTGAGGATATCATCGAGATAAACCACCACACATAACTGCAACAAATCTCAGAGAACATCGTTAATAAATTCCTGGAAAACTGCCAGGGCGTTACAAAGGCCAAAAGGCATTACGAGATACTCATAATGGCCTGTTCTGGTATTAAACGCAGTTTTCCACTCGTCACCCTCCTTAATCCTCATGAGATTGTACGCCCCTCTCAGATCAAGCTGTGAAAAGCATTGCTCCCTTGAGGCGGTCAAATAACTCTGTAATCAACGGGATTGGGTAGGCATTCTTAATCGTGAAGCGATTGAGACCCCTATAATCAATACAAGGTCTCAGTTCACCGCTCCTCCTCTTCACAAAGAAGAAACCAGCACCAACAGAAGACAAGGATTTGCGGATAAAACCCCCAGAAAGTGCATCTGCAACATACTCCTCCATGGCTTTATCCTCCAAGACTGACAAAGAGTAAACCCGGACACAAGGGGGAGTGGCACCAGGTTGAAGGTCAATTGCACAATCATACGGTCGGTGTGGAGGCAAACTACCAGCTTGTCAAAGACATCGTAAAATCACGGTACTCCTCTGGCAGGGAGGAGAGTGAAGAGGTATACAGGACCTTGGCTACCCTCTGAAACATGTTTCACTGCATTGTGGTGACCAGGAGAGAACCTCAGCATGGAGCCAATCAAAAGAGGGGTTGTGCCCCTGTAACCAAGGATAACCAATAACCAGCAGAAACTTAGGAGAGGAAATCACTTGGAATTGGATTATCTCATGGTGAAGAGCCCCTACGGCCATGGACAACGGAACCGTCTTATGAGTCACATGGGCAGGCTGTAAAGGTCTCCCGTCAAGAGCCTCAATATCAAGTGGAGTGTCACGCAGCTGCAGTGGAATCAAGTGCTTTGACACAAAGGCAGCATCAATGAACAGGCCTGCAGCCCCAGAGTCGATTAGAGCCTGTATCTCGATAGACGACTTAGCCCAAGAAAGGGTGACCGAAACCAGGGGCTTATCCTTCTGGATAACTGGGGACGACACAACACCAACTAAGGTCTGTCCATGACAGGACCTCAAGGTTCGGGTGTTCCCAGGACGGGTAGGACAAGACTTCAAAAAGTGACCTTCCTGGCCACAATAAGGCGCAATCTCTCCCCCTCCTAAGTGCATGGGTTCATTTTCACTGACCGACTCGGTACCAGGAGGCATGGAAGGTGAGGGAGGCATGGGTGGCACTGCAAAGCTTGGAGGCAAACGTACAGGAGGCTTCCACAAGCGCTCCTTAAAAGAAAGTCTCTCTGAGTCTGGAGTCAATGAGGATGGCAAACGAGATTTAGCTCTCCAGCTCAGTGGGTATGACTCAGGCTGCTATCTCATCCATGATGGAATCTGAGAGACCATTAGAAAAAGCAGGGCCTCATAGTTCCAAGCAACTGCTGCGGCCAGAGTACGGAACTCAATAACGTAGTCGGCAACAGTTCTCGTACTCTGTTTGATGGACATGAGGCACTTGGCAGCAGAAGCGGAGCGTGCGGGAACATCAAATACCCTTTTAAAGGAGGCCACAAACTCTGGGTAACTCAAGACAACAGGTTTTTGCGTCTGCCATAGAGGGTTAGCCCAGGCCAAGGCTCTGTCAGAAAGCAAAGATATCACTAACTCTACTTTGCTTCTGTCCGTGGGAAACGCCTGGGGCAGCATCTCAAAGTATATCTCAACTTGGTTGAGAAACCCTCTGCATTGAACTGGATCGCCCCCAAATCGCTGGGGAAGCCGGGTGGAACCAGACATACCTCTTATAGAGGTAATACTCAAGGCGGGTGCCTGCACAGAGACTGGCGCAGCAGCAGGGACAGCCTGCAACTCAGGTTGTACCAGAGCAGCCACAGTGGGGGATTCCAGGTGACCCGTGCGACTCAGGAGCGTTTGTAACGCCATGGCAAACTGATCCATGCGGTGATCCTGCTCATCCAATCTGGAAAAAATATTACTAACAAGTGGATTGACTGTATCTTCTAAATTCATGGCCTTCGCCTACTGTCAGAAACCATGAACCAGACCAAGACAGAAGTACAGTAAAATCACACTTGTTTATTAATAAAAATAAAAAGGTAAATAGAGTAAGCGTAGTCAAAGCATAGCCAGAGTCCAGTAACCGGATCGAGTAGTCAGCCAAGCCAGAGTTCAGTAACCATATCGGTTCATCAGCCAGGCCAGAAGTCAGGGATCCATGTAGAGGAACAGCAAGCAAGATAAGGAGCCAGAAGGGATGTCAGCAAAGCCAGTCTTTAAACAGGAACGCAGGAGATGGTTTCTAGTGATGTGACCAAGGCGAAGGCAGGAATGAAGTGAGCTGGAGATCTTTAAGTAGGCGGGACTGACGAGCAGATCCACAAGAGCTGGTTAACTGTGGAGAGAGATGAGAGCTGGCAATTAGCCGACAGCTGAGTGGCCAGCTCAGAGAAGGAAGGGCTGAGCCAGCCCTGACAGTTACTGGGTCTTGAGGATGGACCACTGGCCAGAACTTGCTCAATATGCAATTGAGCTACTGGCCTGTCCTGCATACAGTGTTCTTTCTGAACGCACATTCAGTGCCACTGGAGGGTTTGTAACGGATTAAAGAGTGTGCCTGTCCACAGACTCCGTTGATAGGCTCACATTCATAAAAATGAATCAGTCTTGGATCAGCAGCTATCAAGCGCCTGATGCTGATGTAACTGATTGAATTTTCTATGCTTGTGGGATCCCTTGAAAACTGTTTTTTATATAATATTTCAACACGGGGCCCGTTCCTGCGCCCCAACAAGATTAACTGTGAGGGCTTACAGTGTTCTGGTACTACCTACTACCACCATCACCACCAAAGGCCAGTGCCATTTTTCTGCCCCTGTTTAATAGGGGCATGTAATTCCAAATCCTGATACAATATTTCACAGCAGGGCCCGTTCCTGCGCCCAACAAAACTTACTGTGAGGGCTTACAGTGTTCTGGTACCACCACCACCAAAGGCCCAATTTTTCTGCCTGTAATTACAATTTTTGATATAGTATTTCACAGCAGGGCCCATTCCTGCGCTCACCAAGAGTAACTGTGAGGGCTTACTGTGTTCTGGTACCACCAACACCTAAGGCCCAATTTTCTGCAGAGTATATAGAGCAGGCCATATAGTATATATACTGATGTTCAGATTATATAGTGCCTGGGGGCCTGGGGGACCTCCACGCCATTTTTAAAAAAAATTTGGGTGGGGGGTTCTCTATAGTAGCCATACCAGACCCAAAGACCTGGTAATGGACTGGGAGGGGGGGGAACCCATGCCATTTTTTCCAATGGTTTTCATCTATATTGCAGCGACCTGACAATGCATTACAGCCACGAGCAGTTTTAAATAACTTTTTTTCCTTTAGAAATGTCATTGTGCTGTTGTATTGTTCTAAACATGGGAAAACGGCGCTACTTTACAGGGATACTATAGACACCCCCCAGGCACGATATTTAAAGGAATATTTCATTTTTATTGTTTCACTTTAAGCATTATTAAAATCACTGCTCCCGATAAAAACTTCAGTTTTTAAAACTTTTTTTTGCATTGATACGGGTCCCCAAACACTTTTTATGGAAATAACTTGCATTTAAGCCTTTAAAATTAGCACTTTGGATTTTTCATGTTCGTGTCCCATAGACTTTAACCACCTCACGCCCGCCTGCCATCAAATGACGGATAGACGGCATGACTCTCACTCTGGGAGGCCGTCATATGACGTCCACCCAGAATGACCGCTCTCGCAGCGATCGGTGGTGCACAATGTCAGTCAGACACACCGCTACACCAATCTCTGGATGCACAAATAGGATCAGTGGTGAGCGGATCCCACCATCTCCTCCGCCAACTACGTAGACTCATCCCCTTCATCCCAGAAGAGGACAAAGCGGCAGTTGTGGGAACAATCATCAATTCCCGACTCGACTACGCAAATTCGCTCTACGTAGGACTACCCCAATATCAGCTTGCGCGCTTACAACTCATCCAAAACATGGCGGCAAGACTGTTAACAGGAAAAGAACCCTGGGAATCCATCTCCCCCTCCCTAAAGAGCCTACACTGGCTAACGGTGAAGAAACGGATCACATTCAAGACCCTCTGCCTCACCCACAAATGCATACAAGGCCCCACCATATCTCCGCGAGAAAATAAAACACTACACACCGAATCGCAATCTTCGATCAGCTAACCAAAACCTCCTTACCATTCCCAAATACCGCTACAAAGCAAAGGGAGAACGAAGATTCGCAGTCCAAGGACCTCGACTATGGAACGCTCTTCCTACCAACATCCGCATGGAGGAAAACCACCAGGCCTTCAGAAAAAAACTAAAGACCTTCCTTTTCTGAGAAGCTGACATCAGAGAATGCATCCAGCGCCTTGAGGCGATTCAGTTCGCATTTGCAGCGCTTTATAAATCATTCATTCATTCATTCATCTCAGTAAAGTAATCTCTTTACCACATGATCAGCTGTGTCCAATCACGGCTGATCACGATGTAAACAGGAAGATCCATTGATCGGCTTTTCCTCACTGGCGTCTGACAGACGCGAGGAGAGCCGATCGGCTACTCTCCTGACAGGGGGGTCTGTGCTGATTGTTTATCAGCGCAGCCCCCCTCAGATTCCCACCCAGGACCACCAGGATGCCGCCAGGACCACCAGGGATTGGCACCACCCTGGACCACCAGGTATGCCACCATAGACCACCAGGGAAATCAGTGCTCAGGCAGCTGCAAATTAGTCCCCATCCCCAATGCCTGACAGTGCCATCAGTGATGCCTATTAGCGGCAATGATCTGACCAGCATACAAATTGCTTTGGTCCACAATAGATCTATAGAGATCTTCCGTGAAAAACAGCGAATAAAAATCAAGTGATGTAAAATCAACTGTTTCCACCTGAATTCTGGGTTGGCCAGTGAATGAGGGAAGTACAGGCGCTGCAGAAGTGGTGGGCTCCCAATTAGGTTTGGCGAATGCAGCAGGAAGGGCACTATGGGCTCGATGGGCCTGTCTTTGTCTTCTTGGTGGCTGCGGGACACTACTTGTGCTAGCCACCGCACCAGCTTGAACTGCACTTATGGGACTCGCCACGTCACCAAGTGTTACTGCAGTGCTGGATGTACAACCAGGATGTACTAGGCCGCTGGTGCTTGCCAGTTCACCAGAAGGATGAGCGGCATTAGTACTGGCTCTCTGCTCCATACGAGAGCCCTGCGGTTCTTGCACCTCAACAACAGAAGAAGAATGGGGTCAGGTATGCCTGACCTTGGCAGGGACCACTACTCTGTCATCAGAGCTATCTGTCAAGGTGCGGTTGCTGTCTACAGGATCGTATTCTGAGCCTGAATCTGACAGATGGGTGACTTCCTCTTCACTCTCATCATGTCATGCTCAGAAACATGTAGGCCCCTTCACTAATGTACCTTCAATTGGACATTGTGACCTCTAAATTTACTGGTACAACTAGTGAAACTCACAGGAAAAAAGAGCACCTGATTGTCAGCGACTGCTTCAATCGCTACCAAAACAACTGTTAGCGTTCGCAGGGATCAGGCCTGACTCTGCGACCGCTGCAGTTATGTGTTTTGTAAGTGACAGTGATTGATTGATACTGCACTTGGGTGGGCTGGGCTGGACTAGGCGGAGGGGCTAAACACAGGTGCTAGCAGGTATCTAGGCTGATCAAGCTAATGCTGCATTTTTGGGAACCCTTAACTAAATGTTCTGTTAACCACTTGACCTCCGGAAGATTTACCCCCCTTCATGACAGGCCATTTTTTGCGATATGGCACTCCGTTAATTTAACTGGCAATTGCGCAGTCAAGCAACACTGTACACAAATAACATTTTTTTTTTTTTTTACCCACAAATTGAGCTTTCTTTTGGTGGTATTTGATTTTCACTGCATTTTTTTATTTTTTGCACTATAAACAAAAAAAATAGATGACAATTTTGAAAAAAAAAAAATAAACATATTTTTTACTTTCTACTATAAAACAAAAAATTGAAAATTCTAATTTCTTCATAAATTTAGGTCAATATGTATTCTGTTATATATTTTTGGTAAAAAAAAATCCCAATAAGCATATATTGATTGGTTTGCGCAAAAGCTATAGCATCTACAAACTATGCTATAAACACTGGAATTTCTATTAATTTAATTTTTTTACTAGTAACGGCATTGGTCAGTGACTTGTAGTGGGACTGCGATATTGTTCCGGACAGTCAGACAATGACACTTTCGAGACTTTGTGGGAACCAGTGACACTAATACAGTGATCATTGGTAAAAATATGCACTGTCACTGTACTAATGACACTGGCTGGGAAGGGGTTAAACATCTAGGGCGATCAAAGGGTTAACTGTGTGCCTAACCAGTTTTTATGTGTACTATGTGAGGTGCTTTTACTAAGAGAAGTGATGGATTTTATTCCATGCTTTTGCAGGGACACAAAATACACCCCCCCCCCCCCCTATTAGAACGGAGATCTAATGTTAAGAAGGAAAAGAAAGGTGCATGGCCTGATGCATGAATCATTTAAACAGGGAGTTTATTATAAACAAAATAGGTATAAAACAAGGAAATATTGAGTATTCGTACATATGGATAAAAGCAATTTTGGACACTTGGTAGATTGATATGTGATGTTATCCACACAAGGGATACTTGAATGATTGGCTGACGCATTTCGAGGGTTTTCCTCTACATCAGAGCCTTAGAAAGCCACATACCCTAATGCAAATATTAAAATCATAGCAATATAAAATATATTTAAAATATATCTAAAATATGTATACAAATATACATATTTTTATATACATACTTTAGATATATTTTATATTGCTATAATTTTAATATTTTCATTAGCGTCTACAATTCATGCATTAAGTGATTTATGCATCAGGCCATGTGCCTTTCTTTTCCTTCTTAACATTACATTTCACACTTCCCCTAGTCGGCATAGGCAGTGGGGCTTGCGTGATCTCTTCACATATACACCATTAGAAAATACTACCACCCTTACTAGGGCCCTCTGCACCAGCGCAGGAGAATATCTTTTCTGTTTATACATTTAGAATGGAGATCTGCCTTGTTCCAGATCCCTGTTCTGTGTCTCTGCCTGATGGCCGGTGGGTGCCGGCAGACATCCAGTGGCCGGCACCTGCAGATCAGCTTCTGCTGTGAGTAATCACAGCAAAAGCGAGCCACTGACAGCACACGTGCCCCCTAGGCGGAAGTGCAGAACATTGTATATATATGGGATTCTGCACAGGAGGGCTGCCCTGTAGCAGTAAATGTGCTGTGGTGTGGTCCTTAAGCGGTTAATGCTAAAAATAGGACATTAATCTCTGCTGAAACAATGTTACCAGCGTTTTTCACCAAGTTACCTTTCCCCTTAAAGCGATATTAAACCCAAAACAAAAAGTGTAATATATTGCCGCAATATACAGGGATATGTAATGTAATACTGACACATTATCACACACATAGGTTGGACTTGATGGACTTGTGTCTTTTTTCAACCTCACCTACTATGTAACTATGTAACTATGTAACTATGTAATTGCCGCTTACCAATAATTAGATGTGGTGGCTGCATTTTTTCACTTTTTTTTAGGCTTTGTTCTCTGTTTTCACCTGGTGATCGGGCAAGTAACACACCTGTAATAGAGTGTTTGCACTCTGGATGAAGGAGCACAAAAGCACCTTTGGACAGCAGCACTGTCAGTCTGGGGGAGGGGAGTGTTAGATATACTAGCAGATTTAAATGTACTACCAAATTGAAGCCAAACTCCACATACACTGCAGTTACACAGCCAGTTACAGCAAACTCCTTTTTTTGGGGGGTAAAGATTTTACAATAATTATAAAAAGCTGATCATTGTCTTAACACTCTGATACATTTATAGGAGAACTTGTTCTGTTGAAAAACAGACTTACTGGCCAGATCATCAGGTGCAAAATACAATAAACAAAGCTTATAAATGAAAACCGCAATATAATAAATGTTCTCTTTTGGATTTAACACTACAATAAAGTTAAAGGGTAACTACACTTTTGTGAAAAAAAATATAATAAAAAAATAACATGGCAAAATACATTTGCTACACAAGCCATGTTGTAATGTAATGTTTTTAAAAATTACCTTTCCTTTTCAAATTTCCAGTATGTATGTACATTGTATATTTTATTCTAATTACTAGCAAAAATATGCGTTTAAGTATGCATAAGCTGAATATGGAAGGGCAGGTCACTAAAAATCGTAAAGAGCAAAAGTATGCATTGGTGCAGTGGTGATGAGCACTGAGACATGCGTTGGTGTATTGGCAGTGAGCACAAAGGTAGGCATTGGTGCAGTGGTGAGAGTAGGGGTTGGTGTGCAGGTGTGGTGTGGGAGGAGGAATTTGGGGGTCAGGGTATCCTGAGTTGATGTGAGGGAACAGTGGTGGAGAGCTTTTAGCCATGGTGATTGGTGCCTCTGTGAGAAGCTGTAACAGCTGTAACTCCAGGTGAAGTCCCCCATGCCAACCATAGAGGTTGAGTGAAAGGGGGATAATGGTGTCTGCTGATGGGGACAGTAATAAAAAGGGCAGAAAAGAGGGCTACTCATGTATGTGCTTCCTGCTGGGTATCGCTATTATGAATGATGCAGATCTACATTTAAATGTACCCTGCTTAGTAATTACACAAAGATGTCACCTATATGGCACTAGGGCTGCAACTAACGATTATTTTCATAATCGATTAGTTGGCCGATTATTGTTTTGAATAATCGATTAATAACCTTAAAAAAAAAAGTGTGGTGTATAATTTAGTTAACCGGTTCAATACGGGGCAATTTCACCCCCTTCCTTCCCAGGCCAATTTTTAGTTTTCAGCGCTCTCGCACTTTAAACGTCAATTGCGCGGTCGTGCAACGTTGTACCCAAAAAAAATTGACGTCCTTTTTTCCCCACAAATAGAGCTTTCTTTTGGTGGTATTTGATCGCCTCTGCGGTTTTTATTTTTTGCGCTATAAACAAAAGAAGAGCGACAATTTTGAAAAAAACACAATATTTTTTACTTTTTGCTATAATAAATATCCCAATTTTTTTTTTAAAAAACTAATTTTTTCCTCAGTTTCAGCCGATACATATTCTTCTACATATTTTGGTAAAAAAAATCGCAATAAGCGTATATTGATTGGTTTGCGCAAAAGTTATAGCGTCTACAAAATATGGGATAGATTTATGGCATTTTAAAAAAAACATATATTTATTAATTTTTTTAACGGCGATCGCGATTTTTTTTCGTGACTGCGACATTATGGCGGACATATCGGACACTTTTGACACATTTTTGGGACCATTCACATTTATACAGCGATCAATGCTATAAAATTGCATTGATTACTGTGTAAATGTGACAGGCAGTGAAGGGGTTAACTACTAGGGGGTGGGGAGGGGTTAATATGTTTCCTAGGGAATGCTTCTAACTGTAGGGGGAGGGGACGTACAAGGAGAGGAGACCGATCAGTGTTCCTCTGTTCTGGGAACACAGATCGCTCTCCTCAAAGCTGACAGGCTGTGGATCTGTGTGTTTACACACACAGATCCACGGTCCGCCCTGGTTAACCGGCAATCGCGGGTGCCCGGCGCACATCGCGGCCGCCGGGCACACGCACCGGGTCCCGAGGAACGCGGCGGGCGCGCGCCCCCTAGGTGGCCGGGAATCCCAGGACGTCATATGACGTCCACCCAGGATGGGAGATCCCATCTGTGGATGTCATATGACTATACGCCGGTATTGAAGTGATTAATATGTAAAGTTTTTAAAAAAGGCAATTTATTCTTAAATATTTCTATGCAGTGGTAGAT
The DNA here is from genome assembly GCA_037952925.1 of Lithobates clamitans. Classification (NCBI taxonomy): domain Eukaryota; kingdom Metazoa; phylum Chordata; class Amphibia; order Anura; family Ranidae; genus Lithobates; species Lithobates clamitans. The sequence goes on from JBBGZY010000271.1 coordinate 1,648,377, forward strand.
ATAAATAACCAACTATATGGTTAGGGAGCAAAATATCTAATCCACGCTGAAAATATACTATGAGAGGAGAGATATACTGTATATACTATTAGAGGAGATATACTGTATATACTATTAGAGGAGAGATATACTATATATACTATTAGAGGAGAGATATACTGTATATACTATTAGAAGAGATATACTGTATATACTATGAGAGGAGAGATATACTGTATATACTATTAGAGGAGATATACTGTATATACTATTAGAGGAGAGATATACTATATATACTATTAGAGGAGAGATATACTGTATATACTATTATAGGAGATATACTGTATATACTATTAAAGGGTGAATCTGGTAATTGGTAAATATCATCAGACTCAGAGATCACGTTTTTTTTATTTAAAAAAAACAAATGTCTTCCTTCAAAAAAAAAATAATGTAATTTTAAGAACGTTCGTTCGATTTTCTAATCATTAGTGGGGTAAAATCGACGTTCATTTTCAACCATAGTGATGGGAAAATTTGGAAATAATAGAAAACTTCTTGGTCAAAGGAATTTTCAGACAGTGTATGTGATTTTCGTTCAGAAATTTACATTCGTTTTAAAAACAGAATGTTAAAAGCAAGTGAAAATTTCAAACAACATTCTTTCATTCAGCAAATGTACAAAGATTTTTCGTCTGATTATTCTCGTCTGAAAATTGATCCGTGTGGCCAGCATAAGGCTCGGTACACACCTATGCAGCTTGCTTTTGATCTGTTTCTGCAGTGCTTTTTGCTGTGCGTTGTGATTTTTGCGCACGTGATTTTGCTGCGATTTGCGTTTTTGCATTTTTTTTTTTTTGCACAATTTGTCGTTGAGCAGATTAAAAAAAACACAAATTGCTGCAAAAACACATTACATGCTCTTCTGCAGCTTTTTCATTTAAGTATATTAAACCAAAAAAGCACAGTTTTGCGTTAAAAAAAGTCCTTGACCCTTTCCAAATACGCAGCGGCTGAAAAAAGCATAGATGTGAACGTGTCCCATAGGAAACCATGTAAATGAACTATAGTGCGTTTCCGCAAAAAGCACCAAAAAACACATAGATGTGAACCAGGTCTAAGATGTTTAGTAATATAATGGGGTTAAAAAATCGAAAATTAGCCCTTTATAGTACAAAAAAAAAAAAAAAAAAAAAAGCAGATAATCGCTAATGTAAGGGGTTCATTTTTTTTCCTGTAGAACTGTGAAAGTAATATTTACAGTAGCGATTTGCTCTTTTTGCACTATAAAGGACTCATTTTATCTTTTTTTAACCCCATTATGTTACTGGCCGATTATTCGATTATGAAAATAGCAATCGATTAATTTCAAAATCGATTAGTTGTCGATTAATCGATTAGTTGTTTCAGCCCTATATGGCACTACTGCACGTGCACAAGGTATTGGCAATAATTTTGTTTATCCCAAAGGCTCAACACTACCCCCACAAAAGACTTGGCATTTAGTGTGGTATGACTTAGCTAATATACATAGTTACATTGGTCCAAACTGGACCAATGTAACTACATACAATATAGCGATACCTGAAATGATTCTTTAAGGATGGAGCTGATGTTCTAGACAATATGCTTAGTCCAGACAGCAATGGTCTGATTGACTGACATAGACACAAGTACAGGTTGCTTGGCCCACCAAGGCAAAGATAGGCTTAAGGAGAGCCTCTAACCTTTTATCCACCAGATCCTTAAACATAGGATTATCTCCCACAGAGGTCATGAGGGTCTTATTAAGGAAAGAAATGGCTGGACCTATTACAAGAATCACCCATTTCCTATGACAACTTTCCTCAATAGCATAATATTGTTGGAAAAATGTTTTAGAGAGTCAGGCAAGTTTCCAAACAGCACAGACGCAACCCGCATGTGGACCAGGAAAGTCTTGACCAGTGTATGGAATTTAAGAGACCTGGAAACCTTTGAAAGAGCAGATTCAGGCTTCTCCAAAGCTAAACAGGAGCATACAGCCTAAATTACTGTAGAAATAGTCTTTAGCTGATCAACTTCTGTACAACCACCCTGTTCGATTTTTCCCGCTAGATCAGCACCAACAGTGCTGGCTACAGTACTGATCAGTGTATATTTAAGAAGTCCCCTTGCTGTCAGAATGCAATAGCTCAGCGTGAAGGATTCCCCCATCCACATCAATGGTGTGGATGGGGGAATCGAGCCACTATTTTTTGTTCAACATAAAGGTTTAACAAAAAAATTGACCCATTAATGGGCTGACTTAGCTAATACACTCAAAACAGCTTTACACTGACTATAATGGATCAAGCAAAATGTAAAGATTTCCAGTATAATGCAATAGATACTGTAAAAGACTGTACATTATAATGATACCAATGTGATGTATTTTATTATTTCTCTGTCCTGTTTTATAGTATCATATATGTCACAAGAGTTGCATTTAAAAGATGCTGGTCTTTAGCTGCTTTAGTAGTACCTTCCAAAGTCTGCTGTGTGAAACAGGATGACTGGGATTTGATAATAATATTTGTGGAATTTGAATTATATGTCAGTGCACAAGCAGATAAGTGACCAATATCTTTTTGAGAAGCTCTTCCAATAAAACCCCATCACAGCACACATATAACAGTAATCTGTAGTCCTATGTATTATATAATTTAGTGTTTTGTACAGAAATAGTGTATTTAGACCAGTAGATCTCCACCCAATGTAAGTCCTAATGTATTGCTCTTTCCTGAAACACTGCTTAATGCAGGAAGTTTAGAAACCTTTTTTTTGCAGATGAAATAACGTAGTTAGAAAGTGGCTACATATATTGCTCCTAAAATATTCTTGTTGCTAGAAAAAAACAAACCAAAATAACTGATTTCCTACATAAAAACGGAAAAAAGGAACTGTAGTTACATCACTTACCTCTGCTCTTTTAACAATTGTAGTTTAGATAATTAAATTCTAATTAAAGTTGGACCAGAACTGTTTGTGGAGAGGTGTTGTCCTGGGTAAATAAGAATGATGGCGAATTACTGCGCAGGTCTAAATCTGTGACACACCCCTTTTTATCTCCATGTTAGTCATTTCTGATCACTTTTACTGAAATAAACCACATTAACTGTTTTTCAGTATTGGCCAACACTGCAGTTTCCCTGGTTTTTCTGCATGCAACTCTCAGCATCTGTTTCATAAAAGGGAAAACCACATTTTTTTTTTAAGACACATATTGCTAACTGATAGTTTGATGACTTGCACATTTTAAATGAATATAAAGGTGTTGCACTAAGAATCAAGTGGTATTACAAATTCATATAAAACATATTAGAACCAAAATACAATGTCTCAATATATAAATTATTACAAAGTTCAAAAACATATACAGTAACATCCAAAAGAGTTCAAAAGTGCTCAATAAATCAGTGTTATTAGGTTATCTGTTGAGAATAGAAGCAGATAAATAAAAGCAACTGCAGGCAGCATGTGAAGTCAGTGAAGACAGAAAATTCCTTAAACAAAACCTGTAGGCAGCCAAATACTTATTGTAGCACTAGCCACTGAAGGAGCTGCTGGTAAATGATGGATTCTCCTACCAATCTCAGTAATGAACTGTACTGAAGATAGACCCAACAATACACTGACAAACCCGTGATATACCCTGAAAAAGGCTGGGTTCACACTATTGCGAATTGGATGCAAGTTTTGCCGCATCCAATTCGCATGACAGTAGAGTGTGACAGCAGAAGAGTCCTGTGCGTCTTTGGCTCTATTCCAGGTCCGAATACAACCAAAAATTCGGACCCAATTCGGACCTGAAACGGTGAACGGGGATGCACTGGACTCCCTGCTGTGCCCCCATCGGTCACGTGATCACTCAGTTCTCAGGCTTATGCCCCGTACACACGGTCGGATTTTCCGATGGAAAATGTCCGATCGGAGCGTGTTGTCAGAAATTCCGACCGTGTGTGGGCTCCATAGGACATTTTCCATCGGATTTTCCGACACACAAAGTTGGAGAGCAGGAGATAAAATTTTCCGACAACAAAATCCGTTGTTGGAAATTCCGATCGTTTGTACACAAATCCGACGGACAAAGTGCCACGCATGCTCAGAATAAATAAAGAGATGAAAGCTATTGGCCACTGCCCTGTTTATAGTCCGACGTACATGTTTTACGTCACCGCGTTCAGAATGATCGGATTTTCCAACAACTTTGTGTGACCGTGTGTATGCAAGACAAGTTTGAGCCAACACCTGTCGGAAAAAATCCTAGGATTTTGTTGTCGGAATGTCCGAACAAAGTCCGACCATGTGTATGGGGCATTAGAGTTGGCAGAGGTCCAATTTTGCAGCCATATAGGTTAGCATATGGGGCTTGTTTTTGTTTTGCTGCACTTCTCCTTTAAGCACATTGAGTCATGCATTAACATTGCATTTTGAATGGGCTGCCAAGACACAAGACTGGACCAAATAATGGACGTGCAGCATTATTTCTGAAGCAGCACACCATAACACATGGTAGTGCTTTTTGGTGCGGGGCAAAGGGTCAAAACTCGTTAAAGTACTGCATTAATGTATAATGTGGTAACGTGTGTCACCACATTACTGCAATGCACTGCATCACAAAAGTGTGTTTCAGCCCTCATTGTTTACAAGTGAACTCAGGGCACGTCAAAAATGGAATTGTTGTTTTTCTTTATCAACCAGTATGTGCTGTTTATACATAAACATACAATCTGCACTATCCTCACAAACATACACACTGCCCTGCACCCAGACACAGTGGTATAGTGGATAGCACTCTCACCTAGCAGTAAAAAGGGTCGCTGGTTCGAATCCCAACCACGACACTACCTGCCTGGAGTTTGCATGTTCTCCCTGTGCCTGCGTGGGTTTCCTCCGGGTACTCCAGTTTCCTCCCTCACTCCAAAGACATGCTGGTAGGTTAATTGGCTTCTGTCCAAAATTGGCCTTAGTATTTGAATGTGAGTTGGGGACTTTGGATTGTGGGCTCCTTGAGGGTAGGGAGCGATGTGAGTGTGCGATGTATGTGTAAATTGACGGCGCTATATGGGTACCTTAAAATAAAAAAAAATAATAACATAATAGATGAGCATCTTAATGAGATGCAATGTACAGGGACAGGGATAATTGTAGACACACACACTCACTCAGGATGGACTGGTGTCTTTATTCAACCTTACTAACTATGTAACTATGTAACTATGTAAAATCACAAGCATACACATGTAGCACTAACTCTCGGTGGAGCTGCTGGTTTAAGCGGGCTTGTTACCTTCACTCTCGACACCCCTGTTTCACCGGCACCAGGTCTAGGGTTCCGTTGAGTTCACCTCTGGACGATTTAAGCACCAACACTTGAGTACGTTTTCAATACTTTATTAAACCAAGTAACGAAGGAAGTAGCAGGAAAGAGGCAGGAGGGAAGCTTCAGGGAAGCTCAAATACCTTTCTTTAGGATTCTTGAGAACGTCCTTTAAAGTTGAATATTGTAATCGGATGCAATCCCCTTGTGGGACCCAATCTTTGCTCCCCTGGATAGGCCTCTCTCACCAGCCTAGCAGCCAGCACGCAGTACGAACAAAAGTCTCTGCCACAGACTTGCTTGAAATGAACCCGTACGATCCTCTGCTACAGGATGTATTAAATTTGCAGTAAACATCAGACACAGTACTTGGACCTCTAAGCCAACCCAGCAGTACTATGCTGTAGAACTACTTTAGGATACGTCCTCCAACCGAGTCACCAGGCCCCTCTCCAGGCCAGCACTCTGCATGGTCCTTCCATGACGGGTCCTCCCCTGGGATCTTCTCAGTTGTCCAGCTTCTTCACTCTGGACAGACAGCTCAGGACCATTCCTTGGCTGCTGTGGTAGGCCCCAGACATGCTTCTGGGCCCACCCACACGCCCAGAGAGAGAGAGAGAGAGAGAGAGAGAGAGAGAGAGAGAGAGAGAGCATATACAGTATATATACAGTATATATATATTATATACAGTATATATATATATATACTAGACATGTGCACACTGAAATATTTCGTTTCGGAATTTCGTTTTCGTCCGAAAAATAAATGTATTTAGTTACTCCCGAAATTCGTTTTTATTTATCTCGTTTTTCGTTAAAATTTGCATTCGTCCGAAAATCCAAATTAAGGTCGAATCTGTCATTGAAGGCTTATGGTGTCTGTCGAATGTGCAAAGAAGATTCGACGGAGCAGCTAAACTGTACAACGCTGTATAGTTTACCTGCTCCGTCGAATCTTCTTAGAACTTTCAACAGACACCATAAGCCAAAGTACATGTGTACTTAGTTCTAGCTATTTTACTGCTCCTCCTCTTTGGTTATAATCAGCCAATGACATTCATCATCATCATCATTATTTTTATTTATCTTTTCTCCCCTACGTCGAATCTTTTCTCCCCTACGTCGAATCTTTTCTCCCCTACGTCGAATCTTTCCTCCCCTACGTCGAATCTTTCCTCCCCTACGTCGAATCTTTCCTCCCCTACGTCGAATCTTTTCTCTCTACGTCGAATCTTTTCTCTCTATGTAGAATAATCTTGGACTAATAGAGCTAAGCTTAGGCACATTCGACCACAGGTTTGATGGACACAGATTGTTATTGTCATCATCATGTCGAATCTCCTATCTATATCGAACTGTTGTAGCTACGAAAACGAAAATAAAGCATTTGTTTATGTCGGATCTTTCGTTTTTCGGACTCTACACTTTCGTTATCGTTTGTTAAAACGATAACGAAAATACCTGAAATTCGGACGAAAATGCATTCGGATGAAAACGAATGCACATGTCTAATATATACATACATACATACACACACACCCATATACACCCACAACACATGTTTGGGGACCTGGGTCCTGCCCCAGGTGACATGTATCAATGCAAAAAAAAGTTTTAAAAACTTACGTTTTTTCGGGAGCATTGATTTTAATAATGTTTAAAGTGAAACAATAAAAGTAAAATATTCCTTTAAATTTCGTACCTGGGTAGTGTCTATAGTATGTCTGTAAAGTGGCACATGTTTCCCGTGTTTAGAACAGCCTGAGAGCAAAATGACATTTGTAAAAGGAAAAAAAGTAATTTAAAACTACTCGCGGCTATAATGAATTGTCAGTCCCGGCAATACACATAAAAGTCATTGAAAAAAATGGCATGGGATTCCCCCACAGTCCATTACCAGGTCTGTTGGGTCTGGTATAAATATTAAGGGAAACCCAGAACCAAAATGTAAAAAAATAAATTGCGTGGGGGTCCCCCCAAATTCCATACCAGGCCCTTCAGGTCTGGTATGGATATTATGGGGAACCCCGCGCCAAATTTTTTTTTAAAAATGGCGTGGGGTCCCCCTCAAAATCCATACCAGACACTTCAGGTCTGGTATAGATTTGAAGGGGAACCCCGCGCCAAAATTTAAAAAAAAAAATGGAGCGGGGTCCCCCAAACATCCATACCAGACCCTCATCCGAGCACGCAACCTGGCAGGCCGCAGGAAAAGAGGGGGGACGAGAGAGCGCCCCCCTCCTGAACTGTACCAGGCCACATGCCCTCAACATAGGGAGGGTGCTTTGGGGTAGCGGCCCCCCAAAGCACCTTGTCCCCATGTTGATGGGGACAAGGGCCTCATCCCCACAACCCTTGCCCGGTGGTTGTGAGAACCTGCCCGGTGGTTGTGGGTGGCCTCGCCCCCCTCTGACGCTACGGGGAAGCCATAGAGATGTCCCCGTGCGTCAGAGGGGCGGGGTCACCTGGCGACGTCATCACGTAGCCCCGCCCTCAGTTATAAAAGAACTGTCACCTGAGGGGCCGGTCATTACGGCGTGCAGCTTTTTTTTTTTTTTTTTCGATCCATCGGAGCGAGAGAAGAAGAAGATGAATGGACTTCGTGGGACACTTTTATTTTTTAATAAAGGACTTGTCCCAAGGCGTGTATTGTTGTTTTTACCACTTTCACACTTTTTTGTGAAATGGTAGGGGTACATTTGTACCCCGTTAACATTTCACACAGGGGGGAGGCCAGGATCTGGGGATCCCCTTGTTAAAGATCCCCACAACCCCACAACCTCACAAAATACCCCAAAGCACCTTGCCGTTATTGAGGGCATGTGGCGTGGTACGGTTCAGGAGGGGGGGCGCTCTCTCATCCCCCCCTCTTTTCCTGCGGCCTGCCAGGTTGCGTGCTTGGATAAGGGTCTGGTATGGATTTTTGGGGGGACCCCCATGCCATTTTTTTTTACATTTTGGCTTGGGGTTCCCCTTAAAATCCATACCAGGCCTGAAGGGTCTGGTATGGATTTTGAGGGGGACCCACACACCATTTTTTTTTTATTTTGGCATGGGGTTCCCCTTAATATCCATACCAGACCTGAAGGGCCTGGTATGGAATTTGGGGGGACCCCCACGCAATTTTTTTTTTTATTTTGGTTCAGGGTTCCTCTTAATATTCATACCAGACCCAAAGGACCTGGTAATGGACTGTGGGGGAATCCCATGCCGTTTTTTTCAATGACTTTTATGTGTATTGCCGGGACTGACAATTCATTATAGCGGCGAGTAGTTTTAAATTACTTTTTTTCCTTTACAAATGTCATTTTGCTCTCAGACTGTTCTAAACACTTTACAGGCATACTATAGACACCACCCAGGTACAAAATTTAAAGGAATATTTCACTTTTATTGTTTCACTTTAAACATTATTAAAATCAATGCTCCCGAAAAAACTTCAGTTTTTAAAACTTTTTTTTGCATTGATACATGTCACCTGGGGCAGGACCCAGGTCCCCAAACATGTGTGACAATACCAAGCATGTAAGTCTTTAAAATTAGCACTTTTGATTTCTCCCATAGACAATTCATTATAGCCGCGAGTACTTTTATCTTTCAATTATTTTTATTCAAGTTTTTCACATTACAAAGTAAGGACCATGGCATTGATTTTGACAGAGTACAGTTATCACAAACAAATAAACATTCTTAATAATCACAGATACCCCACTTATTCCTCAGCAGAGGGGGGATGACTCTTACGATATCCGCAAGTACTTTTAAATGACTTTTTTCCTTTAGAAATGTCATTTTGCTCTCGGAATGTTCTAAACACGGGAAACATGCGCCAATTTACAGGCATACTATAGACACCCCTCAGGCACGACATTTAAAGGAATATTTCTGGAAAAAAACTGCTGTTTTTAAAACTTTTTTGATACATGTCCCCTGGGGCAGAACCCAGGTGCCCAAACAATTTTTATGACAATACCATTGGATATAACCCTTTAAAATTAGCACTTTTGACTATTCATGTTCGTGTCCCATAGACTTTAACAGTGTTCGCGTGTTCAAACAAATTTTTTGCCTGTTCGGATGTTCTGCTGCGAACCGAACCGGGGTGTGTTCGACTCATCCCTAATACTGAGATTTAATTACACACACATGGATTCTATTTACTAATTAGGTGACTTCTGAAGGGAATTGGTTCCATTAGATTTTAGTTAGGGGTATCAGAGTAAAGGGGGCTGAATACAAATGCAGGCCACACTTTTCAAATATTTATTTGTAAAAAAAATTGAAAACCATTTTTCATTCATTTCATTCATTTCACATAAAATCCCAATAAAATACATTTACATTTTTGGTTGTAACATGACAAAATGTGAAAAATTTCAAGGGGAATGTATACTTTTTCAAGGCACTGCGTGTGTGTATATCTATATCTATATCTATATATATATATATATATATATATATATATATATATATATATATATATATATATATATATAGATATATATATATAGATAGATATATATATATATATATATATATATATATATACGTATATACATACACACACAATCGATATTCCCCGGATCAGCTTTACCTATAAATATTAGTATCCAGTTATATTATGTGTACCTAGGAAAGAATCCAGGCCTTTCTTAAAACAATTTACTGAGCTGGCCAGAACCAGCTCTTGAGGGAGTCTGTTCCACATTTTCTCAGTTCTTACTGTGAAGAAGCCTTTCCATATTTGGAGACAAAATCTCTTTTCCTACAGACATAAAAAGTGTCCCCTTGTCCTCTGTGATAACCTTCAAGTGAATAACTCAACACCATGTTCACTATATGGACCACTTATGTACCGTATTTATCGGCGTATAACACGCACTGGCGTATAACACGCACCTCAATTTAGGAGGGAATTTTAAGGAAAAAAAACTTTTAGGAGGGAAGTTGAAGGGAAAAAAACTTACATTTAAATGCCCATCATTGCAGCCTTCTCAGTGCAGCCTTGCCCCAGTGCAGCCTTGTCAGTGCAGCCTTGTCAGTGCAGCCTTGTCAGTGCAGCCATGTCAGTGCAGCCTTGTCAGTGCAGCCTTGTCAGTGCAGCCATGTCAGTGCAGCCTTGCCAGTGCAGCCATGCCAGTGCAGCCATGTCAGTGCAGCCTTGCCAGTGCAGCCTTGCCAGTGCAGCCTTGCCAGTGCAGCCTTGCTAGTGCAGCCTTGCTAGTGCAGCCATGTCAGTGCAGCCATGTCAGTGCAGCCTTGCTAGTGCAGCCATGTCAGTGCAGCCTTCCCCAGTGTCCAGTCCAGCCTTGCCCCAGTCCAGCCTTGCCCCAGTCCAGCCTTGCTGAAGCCTGTGAGCTTCAAAATCGCCGACCGCGATTTGAAAATGGCGCCGCCGGCGCCGAAATACACAGAGCCGGTCCTCGGCTCTTCTCGGCGGCTCTCGTTTACTTTCGGTTTCACTCGGACGGTGAGCGGAGCTATCCGAAACTAGCCGAGTATACTCGGCTAGGTTCGGGCGGCGCTCGAGTGAAACCGAAAGCCGCCGAGAAGAGCCGAGGACCGGCACTGCGTATTTCGGCACCGGCGGCGCCATTTTCAAATCGCGGTCAGCGATTTTTTAATTCTGACAGCTCCGGATCGCAGGGGATCGGCGTATAACACGCACCCGCGATTTTCCCCTGATTTTAAGGGGAAAAAAGTGCGTGTTATACGCCGATAAATACGGTATTTATACACGCTGATCATATCCCCCTCAATCCCCTCTTCTCGAGCGAGAATAAATTCAGTTCATCTAATCATTCCTCATAGCTGAGCTATGTTCCCCAATATCATTTTTATGAACTGGTGCCCAAAACTGAACTGCATATTCCAGATGAGGTCTTACTGATGATTTGTACAGGGGCAAAAATATATCTCTCTCGCAGACTGTAGGGCAGTCCATGCCTCTCTTAATACAAGAAAGGATTTTGCTTGCTTTGGAAACTGCAGCTTGGCATTGCATGCCATTATTAAGCTTATGATCTACCAGAGCACCCAGATCCTTCTCCACCATTGACTCCTGCAGCTGTTTATTTCCTAGTATGTATGATGCATGCATATTCTTTGGCCCCAAGTTCAAAACTTTACACTTATCAACATTAAACCTCATTTGCACATATTTGCTCAATTAAACAGTGCATAGAGGATGACATGTAAGTTGGAAACATCCAGTAAAGATGTTATTCCACTGCATAGCTTGGTGTCATCAGCACTGAAATGGTATTTTTAATCCCAGATCCTATATCATTTATAAATATTGTGACAGAACGTTGCCCTGCCAGGGTCTAAAAGGAGGTTGTGACCCAGAATTCTCAATCAAGGTGCTCCAGGTATTCAGAACAGCCAGCATACTAGTTGGTCAGGTGTGTGCTAGGCTTTTAGTAATAACTTCACCATGGTTCTGAGCTCCACCCCAGCAGACAGGAAGTCTGGCCCAGGAGTTAGGAGTGCTCCACGTCGGAGCCAGTGCAGCAGGAGGCTGCTAGCTGTGTGCACCAGGTTGGTCGCTGAACAGTCTGTAGGACAAGGGCCTGGAGTGTAAGGCCAGAGCAGCAGTGCTGCAAGTGAGCCAAAAGGGCTGAATGTTGTTTATGTTGAAGTAGAAGGAATTCTGAAAACCCCATGCAAGGGAAACCTATGTTTATGTTTGCTGAACTTTCTTTTAATAAAAATGGACAAACAAAGCCCTTAAAAAGAAGAAACAGTGAGTGGCGGTGTCCTTAAACCCCTACATTTGATGCTGGTTCTTACAATATATTAAAAAGTAAACTGAAATAAAATCTTAGGAACAGAGAACACGGAGCAGAGATGGGTTTGCTTTAAGAGCATATTAAATAGGGGCATTAGCCAAGTCCTGGATGGCTTAACTCCAATGTAAAAATGCATATAAAAGCAAAGGAGAAGGCCTTCAAAAAAATACAAGGTTTAGGGATCATCATCAGCATTCAGACTTTATAAAGAATGCAACAAGAAATGTAAGGGTGCAATAAGGACAGCTAAGATAGAACATGAAAGACACAAAGCGGAGGAGAGCAAAAAAAATCCCAAGAAATTCTTTAAGTATGTAAATAGTAAAAAAGGAATTAGGAAGGACATCTGGTTACAAAGGATGGGGAAATGGCGAAGATATTGAATTTATTCTTCTCCTCAGTCTTCACGAGGGAATCAAGAGGCTTCAGTAACCAAAACTGCAGTGTTTATCCTCATGACACATCACAGGAAGAACCTCCATGGTTTAAGTATGTAAACAGTAAAAAGAGAGGACAGACCATATTGGCCCCATAAAGAATGAGGAAGGACATCTGGTTACAAAGGATGGGGAGATGGCAAAGGTATTGAATTTATTCTTCTCCTCAGTCTTCACAAGTGAATCGGGGGGCTTCAGTAACCAAAACTGCAGTGTTTATCCTCATGACACAACACAGGAAGCACCTCCATGGTTAACAGAGGACAGAATTATAATTAGACTTGAGAAACTTAACATTAATAAATCACCGGGACCAGATGGCTTGCATCTGAGGGTACTTAGGGAACTCAGTCAAATGATTGTCAGACCGTTGTTGCTAATTTTTACAGACAGTCTACTGACTGGAATGGTACCAGCTGATTGGAAAAAAGCCAATGTAGCACCAATATTTAAAAAGGGCCCAAATTACATCCCTGGGAATTACAGACCAGTTAGCCTGACATCAATAGTATGAAAACTCTTGGAGGGGATGATAAGGGACTATATACAAGATTTTAGTATGAAAACGGTATCATTAGCAGTAATCAGCATGGATTCATGAAGAATCGTTCTTGCCAAACCAACCTACTAACCTTCTATGAGGAGGTGAGTTGCCATCTAGATAAAGGAAAGCCCGTAGATGTGGTGTATCTGGATTTTGCAAAAGCATTTGACACAGTTCCCCATAAACGTTTACTGTACAAAATAAGGTCCGTTGGCATAGACCATAGGGTGAGTACATGGATTGAAAACTGGCTACAAGGGCGAGTTCAGAGGGTGGTGATAAATGGGGAGTACTCGGAATGGTCAGGGGTGGGTAGTGGGGTTCCCCAAGGTTCTGTGCTGGGACCAGTCCTATTTATTTTGTTCATAAACGACCTGGAGGATGGGATAAAAAGTTCAATCTCTGTATTTGCAGACGATACTAAGCTAAGCAGGGCAATAACTTCTCCGCAGGATGTGGAAACCTTGCAATAAGATCTGAACAAATTAATGGGGTGGGCAACTACATGGCAAATGAGGTTCAATGTAGAAAAATGTAAAATAATGCATTTGGGTGGCAAAAATATGAATGCAATCTATACACTGGGGGAGAACCTCTGTGGGAATCTAGGATGGAAAAGGACCTGGGGGTCCTAGTAGATGATAGGCTCAGCAATGGCATGCAATGCCAAGCTGCTGCTAACAAAGCAAACTGAATATTGGCATGCATTAAAAAGGGGATCAACTCCAGAGATAAAACGATAATTCTCCCACTCTACAAGACTCTGGTCCGGCCGCACCTAGAATAAGCTGTCCAGTTCTGGGCACCAGTCCTCAGGAAGGATGTACTGGAAATGAAGCGAGTAAAGGTTCTGGAGGATCTTAGTTATGAGGAAAGGTTGCGAGCACTGAACTTATTCTCTCTGGAGAAGAGACGCTTGAGAGGGGATATGATTTCAATATACAAATACCGTACTGGTGACCCTACAATAGAAATAAAACTTTTTCGCAGAAGAGAGTTTAACAAGACTCGTGGCCACTCATTAAAATTATAAGAAAAGAGGTTTAACCTTAAACTACGTAGAGGATTCTTTACTGTAAGAGCGGCAAGGATGTGGAATTCCCTTCCACAGGCGGTGGTCTCAGCGGAAGCATCGATAGCTTCAAGAAACTATTAGATAAGCACCTGAATGACCGCAACATACAGGGATATACAATGTAATACTGACACATAATCACACATAGGTTGGACTTGATGGACTTGTGTCTTTTTTCATCCTCACCTACTATGTAACTATGTTAACAGAGGACAGAATTAAAATTAGACTTGGGAAACTTAACATTAATAAATCACCAGATGGTTTGCTCCCGAGGGTACTTAGGGAACTCAGTCAAGTAATTGCCAGACCATTGTTCCTAATTTTTACTGACAGTCTACTGACTGGAATGGTACCAACTGATTGGAGAAAGCCAATGTAGCACCAATATTTAAAAAGGGCCCAAAATATATCCCTAGGAATTACAGACCAGTTAGCCTAACATCAATAGTATGTAAACTCTTGGAGGGGATGATAAGGGACCATATACAAGATTTTAGTAATGAGAACAGTATCATTAGCAGTAATCAGACTGGATTCAAGAACCTTCTATCAGGGGATGAGTTGCCATCTAGATATAGGAAGGCCCGTAGACGGGGTGTATCTGGATTTTGCAAAAGCATTTGACACAGTTCCCCATAATTGTTTACTGTACAAAATAAGGTCCGTTGGCATGGGCCATAGGGTGAGTACATAGATTGAAAACTGGCTACAAGGGCGAGTTCAGAGGGTGGTGATAAATGGGGAGTACTCGGAATGGTCGGGGGTGGGTAGTGGGGTCCCCCAGGGTTCTGTGCTGGGACCAATCCTATTTAATTTGTTCATAAACAACCTGGAGGATGGGGTAAACAGTTCAATCTCTGTATTTGCAGACGATACTAAGTAAAGCGGGGTAATAACTTCTCTGCAGGATATGGAAACCTTGCAAAAAGATGTAAACAAATTAATGGGGTGGGCAACTACATGGCAAATGAGGTTCAATGTAGAAAAATGTAAAATAATGCATTTGGGTGGCAAAAATATGAATGCAATCTATACACTGGGGGGAGAACCTCTGGGGGAATCTAGGATGGAAAAGGACCTGGGGGTCCTAGTAGATGATAGGCTCAGCAATGGCATGCAATGCCAAGTTGCTGCTAACAAAGCAAACAGAATATTGGCATGCATTAAAAAGGGGATTAATTCCAGAGATAAAAGTTTAATTCTCCTGCTCTACAAGACTCTGGTCCAGCCGCACCTAGAGTATGCTGTCCAGTTCTGGGCACCAGTCCTCAGGAAGGATGTACTGGAAATGGAGCAAGTACAAAGAAGGGCAACAAAGCTAATAAAGGGTCTGGAGGATATTAGTTATGAGGAAAGGTTGCAAGCACTGAACGTATTCTCTCTGGAGAAGAGACGCTTGAAAGGGGATATGATTTCAATATACAAATACCATACTGGTGACCCCACAATAGGGATAAAACTTTTTTACAGAAGGGAGTTTAACAACACTCGTGGCTACTCATTAAACTTAGAAGAAAAGAAGTTTAACCTTAAACTACGTAGAGGGTTCTTTACTGTAAGAGCGGCAAGGATGTGGAATTCCCTTTCACAGGCGGTGGTCTCAGCAGGGGGCATTGATAATTTCAAGAAACTATTAGATAAGCCCCTGAATGACCGCAACATACAGGGATATACAATGTAATACTGACATATAATCACACACATAGGTTGTAATTGATGGACTTGTGTCTTTTTTCGACCTCACCTACTATGCAACTATGTATTTGTTTTTTAGCCAGTTTTCTATCCATTTACAAACTAATTTCTCCAAGCCTGTAGACTTAACCTTACACATTAGCCATGTGTGGGGAACTGTGTGAAAGATGCAGCTTGTAGCCTACCTTCACAGCCACTAGCAGATGCAGCTTGCCACTTTTATAAGAATTTAAGGCCAACCCCACCTTTCCACTTCTCCGCCTGGCGACTCCCCATCTTTTCCCACTTTATCTCCCCTTACCTATTCTCTTGCTCCTTCTTACTTCTTCTTGTCATTTCCTTTTTTTCTTTCTCTCTGATGAAACTGTGGTACCTTCTCTCATTGGCAGGATCTCCCCCATAAATCAGTTCACCCAAATTGACATGACATATTCAGTCTCCCTTATTGGAGTGCTACCTGCTTGCCCATGCACCCCACTTTCTACTGTTGCTAATATGAACCTGATTACGGTTTGCCGCCTGTGAGCTCTTTGCCCACTTAGATATCCAGCACTTCTAGAACATGTTCTAATCCATACCCCACATTGCTACATTATTGATCTATCGTTGTATCACAAACCCCGGTTGGATCACATTCACCATCTCCTGTTATTGTTGTGGATATGTTACTTGTAACTCCCCTTTATCGATGTTTGGGGCTACTGCCCTCTGTTTTATTTAATTTTTTCTGTTCTGTCAATTAAACTTTGTACCATCTCAATAAAATATTTTAACAATAATTTAATGCCAATTTGAATAGGTTTTCTAACAGCAATGAAAGAACTTATGCCGCGTACACACGATCGGACTTTTCGACCGGACTGGTCCGACGGACGCTGACGGACCAAATCCGGCGGACAATCCGATCGTGTGTGGGCTCCACCGGACCTATAGCAGACATTTCCAGTCGCAAATCTGACAGACTTTAGATTTGGAACTTGCTTCAAATCTTTACGTCGTAACTCCGCCAGACCCAGAAATCCGCTCGTCTGTATGCTAGTCCGACGGACAAAAACCGACGCTAGGGCAGCTATTGGCTACTGGCTATCAACTTCCTTATTTTAGTCCAGTGTACGTCATCAGGTACGAATCCGTCGGACTTTTGTGTGATCGTATGTACATAAAACCCACAGGCTGCAGCGAGCGAGTGAGGAGAAGGGGGGGTTTGGGACTTTGAATGAAGCCAATGGTTTGCAAACCGACACATAACGGTGGATCAATTAAATTTTATTTCATATTCATACACACAATGGTATCAAAACAATGTCAAAATAAACATTTGGTAAAATGTTAGCATTGATAACCACAGATCAACGTAATGATCATTAGCATTGTTATCAAAAGGTATATCAGGTAACAGAAGTGATAACATGAGTATGAGCCATATTACTAGATAAAAACAGGGATCACCAGGTGTCAGGAAAAATAGATACTTAAAACAAGGTAATATCTGCCTGATATCTGGCCTTGAATTCCTGTTAAAAGGTAATAGCCTGTATAACATGGGTTGAGACAATGATGGGGAACTGGTAGCTCGACGCGTTTCGTGGTTCGCGACCACTCATCAGGAGCAGACATGTCAAATTTCTAGAATTTAAAGTGATATCATGAGTCAAAAAGTGGATACATGAGGGCTGATAATCCCCCAAACAGTAGAGGTACTCACGGTAGGCATGGGTTGACGGTGAGTGGCCAGGTGCGGCAAGCCGTCCAGAACTAATGCCAACCGGGAGCTGAGGCAGGCATCCCCGCCGCGGCGACCAAAAACAGGCACCCCCCCCGGGGGAGGTGATGAGGAGCCACGAGGCACCCTAGAGATAAAAGTGGCAGATGAGTCATGGTGTAAGGGGGGAGTGAGTGCAAGAGAAAAGGTATGAAGGGTGACAATGGGGAGGCTGTGATCCATGCCACATTTCGAATGGAGTACTTTTAATAGATCTTGAGGGTAGTCTGTTATGTAGGTAGGTTGCAGTCGCTACTTGTGAGGTAGGTTAGCATCCGACAACATGCATCTGGCCATTTCTATAATGCCCCGTACACACGGTCGGATTTTCCGATGGAAAATGTCCGATCGGAGCGTGTTGTCGGAAATTCCGACCGTGTGTGGGCTCCATCGGACATTTTCCATCGGATTTTCCGACACACAAAGTTGGACAGCAGGAGATAAAATTTTCCGACAACAAAATCCGATCGCGTCAATTCCGACCGTGTGTGGCCTGTTCCGACGCACAAAGTGCCACGCATGCTCAGAAGAAATTCCGACACGGGACAGCTCGTTCTGGTAAACTTAGCGTTCGCAATGGATACAGCACTTTCGTCACGCTGCAATGTTAAAAACGGTTTAATACAGCGCACTCTCTTCTTCTTTATAATGTGACAAGAATTAAGTAGTTTTGCTGCTAATATTCACACACACTTCTCACAAAGTTTTATTTGTGTTTTTTAGTGGGATTCCCGCAATATATTGTTATTAGTTGTCACATCTGACAGTTTTATATTTTTTATGTTTTTATTTTTTTCTTTTTAAGCCTTTTTTTTTCTTTAATGTTTGGATTTTTTCCAAGGCTGATCTTTGTTCAATGTTATTTTTATTTTTACTCCAGAATATTTTTGTGTGTGTTTTGTGTGGCAAGTTACCCCAACACCATTGATATCTTTTATTATTTAATCTCCAGGAGATTTTTTGTTGTTGGTGTCCCTTGTTCATTTCACATTGTATATTTGAAATGTACCTGAATCCTCACAAACAAACCATCATTTTTGAAGTAAAACACATAGGAGAGTATAATTCAAAACAAAAATCCTTTATTAAGGGCTCAGAACCAAACAAAGAGGAAGGCAACACTGGATCAACAGGAGAAATTAGTGAAGCCTGGGACCCCCACGGCAGACATCAATTCTTAAACCTCAAAATTGGTGGCCTGAGGAGTCCATATATAAGGGAGGGCAGTCTGGTCTGGGATTCACAGAGATCCGGATAGCAGCAGATGACATCAGTGTCCCCAGGCTGTGGTACCACAAGAGGCTGCATCTTTTGGCCGACCAGACTGGATCCAGGGTCCTCACTGTCTGGTCTTCCTTTCACACTTCCTTCCCGGCTGTGGCTGTGCAGTTGGAGATGTGGCAGGAGGAGGAGTAGGACCTGGAGGAGGAGGAGGACTGGGAGGACCTGGAGGAGGACTGGGAGGACCTGGAGGAGAGGGAGGAGGAGAAGGAGGACCTGCAGGAGGAGGAGGAGGACCATCCCAAAGCTGTGTGTGAGGTGTAATGTGGCCCCTCACACCTTTCTCCAGAGCCTCTGATATGAGGGCCTGACATATGGCTTTTTGGCCCTCCTCCATCCTCTGCATTTTATAGGCTATGAATGCCGCAAGGTTCTCCTGCATGGTGTGTGGTGCTCCCAGGACCTCTGTAGCCCTAGAAAAAAATCTGATAGCCTCCTCTAGGGCACTCCTCCTCCTGCCACTTTCTGTTTCCAGGGGGGGT
The DNA here is from genome assembly GCA_037952925.1 of Lithobates clamitans. Lineage (NCBI taxonomy): Eukaryota > Metazoa > Chordata > Amphibia > Anura > Ranidae > Lithobates > Lithobates clamitans. Next base: position 1,667,767 of record JBBGZY010000271.1, read on the forward strand.
GGAGGGACCTGCAGATCAGCCACCTCCTGGCTGAGACTTCCCTGTGTATGAAAAAGGGACATGGTTTTAGTTTTTGCATCATCAATCACAATCATAAATTAGTACTCGCAACTAACATCTAGGTAACATCATTGATTGGACAAGCAGAAATATTTAGAGGAATGCTATACCTGGCTCAATCTGGGCTCCTCCACATGTGGCCTGGAAGGCCCAGGTTGGGCATCAGAAGCCTCAGCCGGGGGGGGAAGGAAGCGTGGAAGGAAGACTTGAGAGGGATGGCCTGGGTTCAGTCTGGCCTGCCAGAAAGTGCAGCCTGTCGTAGTACAACATCCTGGGGACATAGATGTCATCTGCTGCTCCGGATCTCTGTGAATCCAGGACTTTATTGCGCTCCCTCAGATATGTGCTCCTCAGGCAACCAATTAATATCTTTAAATAAATGATGTCTGCCGTGGGGATCACCTGCTTCACAATTTCACACAATTGCTCCAGTGCTGCCTTCCTCTTTGCTTGGTTCTTGAAATGGGGGTGGGTAATCTCCCACAGACAGGGCAGCTCACTTAGCATATCAATGAATAGTGACATGAAGTCAGTATCTCTCATTAAGATATCCATGTTCACTGCAAGACACAACACAAGACAAAGCCTAATGTCACACCAAACTCTCCTAATCTTGTTACAATATAGGCCTCAATCTCGAAGCAGTATAGGCCCAAGTTTGTCTCTTACCTTTGTTCTTACGATCGGCGCGTCCAATGCTCCTTCCTCCGCTCACAGATCGTACGTAATACGCACGCGTGTTACGCTTTATACACACTGCGCATGTGTGTAACTCCGCCCGTCCCTGACTTTCTTTCTATTCTATTCCCCACCCCTTTTCGTTCGGCGCAGTGGGGGAAGAGCATGATGGCGGAGTTACACCAGTTGCGTGATAATTCGAACAACGAGGAGGAGGAAAGCCCGGATCCAGGCACGTCCCGATCCAGAAGGAGACATTTTAAGGCCACAAATATGTCGTTTGGGGAGATGTTGGAGATGGTCGACATCATGAAGAAGTCCGACTATGACGGAAAATATGGGCCTTACCCCCACCCCAACATCAGAAAGGCCAAAATCATTGGTAAAGTGGTCCGGAGTCTGGAGAGGAATTTCGGGGTACGAAGGTCTAAAGATCAGCTCAGGAAGCGGTGGTTGGACCTGAAGTTGAGAGAGCCGGAGCAGTACCGAAAGATCCGGAGAGTGCTGCAAAAAAGTAAGTAGTTGTGCTGTGTTCATATTCTTTCTGTCTTTATTCCGTTCGTTCTGCTCCATATGCTTTTAGTAATTGTAACGTTTAAAAGGGCAACTTTAATGTTCATGGGCCCATTATTCGTTCGTATCAAACATTTTTTCTTTCGGCCTCTAGAACACCATTGTTTAGGCCATATGCATTTTCACACATTTTTTTTGGGCCTACTTGGATGCAAAATATTTGTTTGTGTAGATGGGTTTGTTACTAGAATGAAATGCAAACTAGATTGTGTGTAAGGAGAGGACACTGAGCAGCTGTTTTCACATCTGGACACTGGAGCACTAGTGTGGGACCCCAGAACACCATTTTTATTAGGGGGGGCACACAGGTGCTCCAGTGTATACTATAGGGGGGTCTCCATCTGTGAAGCTTGTACCAAACAGGTAAAGTATTGCAGCTTGACAAAGGGCAATAAAAAATATACATCTTGGAATTCGGCTAAAATAGACAATTGTACCCCACTTCCAAGCAATGTTTCCTATTTCTAGTTCTGCCATCAAATATCTGTGTGCTAAGTATACCATTTTTGTTTTACATAGGGGAGAAAAGACTCGGAGGTCACTCCTCATCCCAGGAGACCAGAGCCCCCCCCCCCTCTGGAAGAAGGGGAAATACCCCAAACACAAGAAGAAGAGCAGGAGGAAGAAGAAGACGTGGTGGAGATTGGCACCACAACAGGTGAGTGTCTGCGACCACAGACTCAGGTAAAAGAGATGGCTGGTGGCAGATTTTTGAGACCTGTTTTTTTTGTTCTTTATCTCTTTTTAGGTGATCGTGATGTGAGGGATCCAGAACGCTTTACATCAGAAAGTGCCCAGATACTGATAGGGGAGATCATGGGATGTAATCTCCAATTGCAAAACATCCAGCAACAAATCACTGATGTTATAAAAAAAAATAATAACATCATTGATGTTTTGGGGCGAATTTAAACCCCACAAAATCACCTGTTTTATGTTAATAAAATTTTTACAATGTTTCGAAAAGCCAAATTTGGAGGATGCACACAGTGTGCCAACATGTGCTATCTGCCATCACGGGAGATCAATGGACGCGTTTTGGGGGTGCAACCCCTTCCTCAATTATAAAGTAGCGTTGAGGAAGGGCTTGCTCCCCCAAAACACGTCCCTTGATCCCCCCTGATGGCAGATAGCACATGTTGACATTCGTAAATTTGTGTGCATCTTCCAAATTTGGCTTTTCCAGGGGTGATTTCCCCCCATCTGAACGCTATATCAAACCCAGTTCCTAAATACTGATGTCTGATATAGCCTTCAGGTTTTACCTAATGTGAACTTTGTAAGTTTAAGTTTTTTGGCTTTCTTGTTGGTTTTACACAGGCCTGTTTTATCTGAAATGGATATTTCGATTTTTGATAATACCCCCCCACAAAAATTGTTATACAACAAACATGTTGTTTTGTTTTAAAAACCTTTGGTAAATGCACATGTGATTGTGCAGGTATAAAAAAGTGCCTTACTCAAGAATGTGTGGATTATTGTCTCAACGCTACAACACTTTTGGGGTGATGTAATTGCTGTTTTATGCAAAAATGGGGGTTATTTCCTAATGGCAAATACACTTTGCACTACAAGTGCAGGTTTAGTGCAGTTGCAAGTGCACTTGGAGTGAAATGTGTTTTTGCATTTAGGAAGTACCAGCCAACACTATTCTTTATAAGGTTACCCAATCACGACATTTTCTGCACTCAACACATTTCTGTCAGGGTCAGCGAAAACAAACACAAGCAGTAAATGTCCACCAAGAATTTCTTTGGGTTGTTTTTTATTTGAAAAAGGTGTCACATATTGTCTGGCATATTGATAGCCCCCCTACCCGCAAAGAACTCCAGGTATCGTAACCGGACATCACGGGCATTCAGGGAGGGCAAGCCAGGACGGCCGCTTTCAAGTGCCGTCATTGTTGATGTATTTGGGATTCCGGCCTCAGGCCCAACTGAGCCAGCATGGTTGGCTGAATGTTTTCTTAGAAAATTATGGAGAACACAGCAGGCAAGTATTATATGGTATAGTTTATACTCCGCCATATGGATGGGTGTCATAAATAATCGGAACCGGCTGGCCAGGATTCCAAATGTGTTCTCCACCACTCTTCGGGCTCTGGCCAGCTGGTAATTAAAAACCCTCTGTTCCGGGGTGAGGGTCCTCATCGGGAATGGCCGCATCAGGTGGTCCCCCAGCGCAAATGCTTCATCAGCAACGAACACAAATGGGAGACCTTCAACATTGTCCTCTGGAGGTGGCAAGTCCAAGCTGCCATTCTGGAGACGCCTGTAGAACTCCGTCTGGGCGATCACTCCACCATCAGACATCCGGCCATTCTTCCCCACGTCCACATACAAGAAGTCGTAATTAGCCGACACCACCGCCAACATCACTATACTATTAAACCCCTTGTAATTATAATAGTACGACCCCGAGTTGGGTGGTGGGACGATGTGGACGTGTTTCCCATCAATTGCCCCTCCGCAGTTAGGAAAGTCCCACCGCTGGGCAAAGTGGGAGGCCACAGTCTGCCATTCCTGTGGCGTTGAAGGAAACTGTTGAGGAAAAAACAATAAACATTACTATTTTTTCACAGAAACCTGGCAAGCAGATTAGACACAAACATTATGGGTCAACCTCCAGATAGCATTTATTAAGGGGAATTTAACAACAACAAAGTATAAGGTACACCTATCATATTCCCCCTCCCCCCCCCTCTCATGGGCCATTTCTAACATTATAGGGGGGGGGGAACTCTTGGACAGGTAACCCTCTTCACTTCATTGAGAGATGAATGCCTAAATACAGGGTATTACTTGGAACAGCCCCTCCTTAGTTACACTATTGGCAGCCCACTGGACAGGTAAGAAGTGTCATAATACAAAGATATAAATACACACTGTACACATTTGAGCACATTTGGACATTCTGCTATTACCTATCAAGATCATAATAGGATACAAGAACTTTAAACAGTACCATTGGAAAGTATACAGGCAGGCCCTTGCACTACATGCTTTGGGGAATTCATCCATAAATCTGAGCACTATAGAGGTGGGTATATTGTGTATGGGTTTGGCAAAGACAGCAGATAGATGATTGAGGATAGAGAATTGGGATCAGCTGACTTAGCAGCCCTCTGCCTGAATTTAAATCCAAAATAACATTTCCAAACATTTTAGGGGGTGTTTGGGGTAAAGCACTACTATGGAGCTGATAAAATACATTGTTAAGTGACTACATGAGGTGAATATAGGGCAGGAGACACCATGCTGGGGAGGTTATTGAAGGGCAAATATGTATGAAGGACCTCAAATAATAATTACATAAAAAACCAGCATGCATGAGAACAAAGGGGACATTCACAGCATATTACAATCATGGTAATTAGGGAATGAGGAAAGAAATACAATATATTATCAAACATTCAATACAATAAAATGTGATATAAAAGGATAAAAATCTTACCTTCATATACTCCTTCTGCAGGACCTGGATGATGGCAGAACAGGTCTCTGGGATAATGATCCCCAGAGCCTGGGGGGAGATGCCTGTCGAGAACTTGAGGTCCTGCAGGCTTCTCCCTGTGGCCAAATACCGCAAGGTAGCGACCAACCTCTGCACCGGAGTGATGGCTTGCCTCATGCAGGTATCCTGCCTGCTGATATAGGGGGTCAGCGAAGCCAACAAACGGTGAAATACGGGGTCCGTCATCCTGAGAAAATTCCTGAAATCATCAGGATTATTCTCACGGATCTCACGGAGCAAAGGCATATGACAGAACTGGTCACGCTGAAGCAACCAATTCTTGGTCCATGAACTCCTCCCCACCCTGTTCATGGACTGGACTTGTGTCAAGGTCAGGACCCCAACACCAAGCCCCCGCACAGCACGAACTCTACGAGGAGTACGCATACGAAACATGGCTAGAAAACGGTCGGCTGCTCAGAACGAAGTAACAGAACGCACTGAAGAACAGCAAGGCCTGTGAAGAGCGACCTGAAAACCAGTAACGAACGAACAAGAATACAGTGACTAAAGTCACGCGGAACTTGCTTGCACGCACTGAAGAGCAGATACAAACCCACAAGCACAAACTGAACGGCAAAAAACGATCTGAAAGCCACGAGTCTGAAAAAGCGCGAATCGTCTCTCACCAAACTTTTACTAACACGAGATTAGCAAAAGGAGCCCAAAGGGTGCTGCGCTTGGTTCTGAACCGGCCTTTTCTAGTCTCGTCGTACGTGCTTGACGTCACCGCGTTCTTGGCGATCGGAAATTCCGACAACTTTGTGCGACCGTGTGTAGGCAAAACAAGTTTGAGCCAACATCCGTAGGAAAAAATCTGAGGATTTTGTTGTCGGAATGTCCGATCAATGTCCGACCGTGTGTACGGGGCATAAGAGTGGGATTTTTTTTTTTATCCCTTTCTGCTACACCGTTTTGTTCAGGAGTGCATGGTGCGGTTGTCTGGTGTACTATTCCTTGTCTCTTCAGGTATGAGGCAACTTCTTTTCTTATGCATTCTCCACCATTGTTGCTGCATATTATTCCTGGTTTCCGTTGGAATTTGTTGCTAGACATGGCAACGAACTCTTGAAGTTTCTCTGCTGTTTCTTTCTTGTGTTTTTCTTCAGATAAGTAGTTATGTACTTGGAATAATCATCAATGAAAGTCAGTAGATAATTGTTCCCATCTGACATGGGAATTTTCACTGGACTGCATAATGTACGTCTCTCTGAGTATGAGCAGCAGGGGGTGGGTGGTTTTTCTTTGAGAAGCCTGTGGAGGGGGAGCATGTGTGGATTTTGCTTCAATACAGCATTTGCATTTCATGAGCACTTTGCAAGGCGTAATTGTTAAATCTTCTGATAAACCTCTCCTGAAAATGTCCTGTATAAATTCTGGACTTTTGTGCCCCAGCCGCCTGTGCCATAAGTGAATAGGTCATTAGAGACTATATTGGCCTTCTGGTTAGTGGTGATGAGCCTGTATAGGTGAATTGTGCGTTCATCACTAGGGATGAGCTGAACACCCCCCCCCCCCCCCCCCGGTTCAGTTCGCAGCAGAACATGCAACAAATTTGTGCGAATGTCATTAAAGTCTATGGGACACAAACGTGAAAAATCAAAAGTGCTCATTTTAAAAGCTTATGTGCAAGTTATTGTCATAAAAAGTGTTTGGGGACCTGGGTCCTGCCCCAGGGGACATCTATCAGTGCAAAAAAAAGTTTTAAAACGGCAGTTTTTTTGGGAGCAGTGATTTTAATAATGCCTAAAGTGAAAAAATAAAAATTATTATTATTATTATTATACAGGATTTATATAGCGCCGACAGTTTACGTAGCGCTTTACAAATTAAATATTCCTTTAAATATCGTGCCTGGGGGTGTCCTTAGTATGCCTGTAAAGTAGTGCATCTTTCACATGTTTATAACGGTGCCACAGCAAAATTACTTTTCTAAAGCAAAAAATGTCATTTAAAACTGCTCGCAGCTGTAACGTATTGTCAGATCCCGGCAATATAGATAAAAATACCAAAAGAAAATGGCGTGGATACCAGACCAATATATATATATATATAATCTTCTAATAATAATATATAATCTTTTTATATGTTTCCTAATTTGCAAAACGACACGTTGACAATGTTTGTAACCTGAAAATACACAATAAAAAAACTATTGAAAAGAAGAAAAAAAAGAAAAAAAAAAAGAAGGTCATACCCTGGAATGTTTGGCCTTGGTACAGACACAGAAGGTGGCACACACAGGTTGAAATGGCAATTAAAGGTTAATTTCCCACAATTGTTTTTTTAAAATCACAATTAGTGTCTTTATATATAGTCAATGAGTTTGTTAGCTCTCACATGGATGCACTAAGCAGGCTAGACACTGAGCCATGAGGAGGTAGAAAAGAACAGTCAAAAGACCTGCTTAATAAGGTAATGAAACTTTACAAAGATGGAAAAGGATATAAAAATATATCCAAAGCCTTGAATATGGCAGTCAGTACTGTTTAATCACTTATTAAGAAGTGAAAAATGAGGGGCTCTTGATACCAAGCCAAGCTCAGGTAGACTCATGGCTCAGTGTCTAGCCTGCTTAGTGCATGCTAAGCTATACAAATGCACTGATGTGAGAGCTAACAAACTCATTGACTATTTATGCACAGGCACTAATTGTGATTTAAAAAACCACAAATGTGGAAAATCAACCTTTAATTGCCATTTTAACCTGTATGTGCCACCTTCTGTGTCTGTATCAAGGCCAAACATTCCAGAGTATGTAAACTTTTGATCAGGGTCATTTGGGTAGTTTCTGTTGTCATGATTTAAAAAGAGTAAACACAGTTGATAATAAATGGCTTCAGCCAAACTCTAACCATGAGTGAAATAATGTTTTGTGTTATCATTCATATTCTCTGAAAAATGGCAAAGAAATCATAAATTCTGCCAGGGTATGTAAACTTATGAACACAAGTGTGTGTGTGTGTGTGTTAGAGAATATATATATATATATATATATATATATATATATATATATATATATATATATATATATATACACACTGCCACTAACTGAATAACCTGCCTGCTTAATCTAACTCAAGCTATCCCTCTGTCCACGCCAACACCACTATACATGGCTGCTCTGTAAGCAGCCTTATATAGTGTGGGGCGTGGACGTAGTCTCCCTGAGCCATGCCTTTGGCCAATTATGGCTCTCTCAGCAGAGCCTGCTATGATTGGCCAAAACATGCAGGTCAGGTGCATGCTTTGGCCAATCATCATACAGCAATGCACTGCGATTTTGCAGTGCATTATGGGGCATTCCGCGGCGCTCAAATTTCCCGCAAATGCCCCATATGTTTGTTTTAGAACAAACACCCGATGTTCGATTGGAACTTAAGTTCGAACCGCTGGCTCATCCCTATTCATCACCCTGGAGCTTAACTGTGAGACCATTGTTTTAGTTCTGGAAGATACAGCGCTTTTTTACTAGGATACTGTGTTGACCTCCTTGTGGTTTAATGCAGTTCAGGAAGCCCTGGCCTTTACTTTCTGAGGTGATGCTTTTCCTTTTGCTAGGAAAGCTTTGTCTTTTGCACTGTAATAGGTGTTTGTGAAGAAGGTTTCATTGCTAGTCTTGTGGCTTGTTTCACCTGAGTCCATGCACCAGCCACGTGCCACTCCATGATATGTCTTCAGCTTCCTTTGTGGCTGCTTTGACTATTTTCTTTTGTGGCTAGCTTTAGCTTTCCCTGTTTGGCTTTCCAGATAAAACAATCCTTTTTTAAGTGACCGGTCCTTTTACAGCGAAAACAGGCTCTGCTTTCTTTGTTGTGCTTTGTGTCTTTGTACATCTTAAGAGCTTTGTCATCATGGTGCATATTTTCTTTCCTTCTGTCATATTCATCGATTCATTTCTGTTTGACATAGTCAAGCGTTAGTTCCTCTTCCCAAAGTGTTAATAGGTGCAGTATATGTCTTTTGGAAGACTGCAGAGGAGAAGGGCAACAGTATGGTTATCTTTGATGTCCTTTCAGATGGCGTGTAGCTGCTCTCTAGTATAGCTTTCACGTGGTCACACATTTGCTGGCCTTCTTCTAGTCTCATCTTATACAACTTTCTTAGTAGAATCAGCTTACTGTTGAGGCTTGAACATACAGTTTTTGTAATGGCGTCTACATACCTTTGGCCGGTGCTCCCTAGGTTGCGAGCCTTGTGGCTCAATAGGCCCTCCTTTCTCTACTTTCTAATAACTTTATCATATTTATTTGGCAAGGTAGAGCATATCACATCAACAGAGACACCAAATCCGGGGGGGAGGACTCCTGGATTCCGCCCTCTTTTATTCTGGCACTCATAAGGCAAGAGTGAATGCTTGGTGCAGGCATGGACCACAGACACACTGGGTCTCTTTAGAGCAGAAGCAGGCAACCTTTGAGAGGTGACGTTCTAGAAGAATAACATGAAAGAGATCAAACATCACCGGGGATTGGTGCCTTTTATTTATTTTTTTTTAAAGAAATTAACTAGTAAGGTCCAACTAAATAGTAACAAAAACTTAGAAAAATATAATAAAACAAACATCACTGTAAAAATATAAATTTAGACTACCTTTAAAAGTGGTCCGCGTCAGTCAGGAGAGCAGGGGGGGTAGTGTCTGTAGGGCAGTGGCCGGTGTCAGTAGATCAGTGGCCAGTGTCAGTAGATCGGTGGCCCGTGTCAGTAGAGCAGTGATTAGTATCCGTAGGTTTTTTTTTTTGTTTTTTTACATTTTAAATGTATTTTTACATTTTTTTAGCAGCCCTGTTGGGAGACTTTGGTGAAATATCTAAACAGACCCCTGATGTTTCACTTTGACACAGGACACAGTGCTCAATCTCCATCTCTGCAGCCTCAGTTGCACATAGTGAATGAACAGGAAAAGATCTACTAATCTCCTCGCTGTGTTTTTTCAGAAACAAAGGGGCTGGTAAATAACATTATTCAGCCCCTTCCCCAGCTCTCTATCCTAAAATGATCCCTCTGCAGCAGCCGGGAGGAGAGGATGGAAGCCAGCAGCACTGGAAGGAGGGGGGGGGGACCGGGGGACCAAACCGGGGTGATTGGGCAGCAAAAGGAAAGGGAACCTGGTTAGGAGGGGTGGTGGGGGCGGCATTTCCTGGAGTCGATCCCCTTTGTTTTTTCCTGGGGCAGCTGAATGCCGGCTGGAGGGAAGTAGAAGTTACCCTTTGAAAGGACCGACTTTAAAGAAAATGGAAAAATATTATAAACTAATAGACCAGCAGAGTTATCCATTCTCAATGACACAGATCATCCTGCCTTCATACTAGGACAGGTAAACAGAGTCTCTAAATTTGTGTCTGGAGGGAGGGGGAGGCAGAGCTCAGCAGGCAGATTGTCTATTAAGAACACAGTTCTTCTGCTGTGTGGAGGGGGGTGTGTTCCTTTCCTCCAATCAGCTCTCACACACTGTAACTGCAGCCTCTCCACCCCCTACTGTCTGCTCCTGACAGATGAAGAGAGATTTTTACCATGATCTGCACTTTTGAAGGGGTGTAGGGTAGAGAAGACTTCCCAAAACAAGTAAAACTTATGTAGGAGGATTTGTTTAATCTCTGTGTATCATCTGAGGCTGTTCACTTCACTGGGTATACACTTACTGGCCACTTTATTAGGTACACCTGTTCAATTGCTTGGTAACACAAATTGCTAATCAGCCAATCACATGGCAGGAACTCAATGCATTTAGGCATCTAGACATGGTGAGGATGACTTGCCAGAGGTTCAAACCGGCATCAGAATGGGGAAGAAAGGGAATTTAACTGATTTTGAATGTGACATGGTTGTTGGTGCCAGACAGGCTGGTTTGAGCATTTAAAAAAAAGCTGATCTACTGGGATTTTCACACACAACTATCTCTAGGGTATGTAGAGAATGGTTGAAAAAAGAGGAAATATCCAGTGATATTTGGATATATGGAATATCCAGTTGTGTGGATGAAAATGCTTTGCTGATGTCAGAGGTCAGTGGAGAATGGGCAGATGATAGAAAGGCAACTGTAACTCAAATAACCACTCATTACAACCAAGTTATGCAGAATACCATCTCTGAATGCACAACATATCGAACCTTGAAGCAGATGGGCTACAGCAGCAGAATACCACACCGGGTACCATTCCTGTCAGCGAAGAACAGGAAACTGAGGCTACAATTTGCACAGGCTCACCAGAATTGGACAATAGAATATTGGAAAAACATTGCCTGGTCTGATGAGTCTCGATTTCAATGGAGACATTCCGATGGTAGGGTCACAATTTGGCTTAAACAACATGAAAACATGGATCCATCCTGCCTTGTATTAATGGTTCAGGCTGGTGGTGTTGTAATGGTGTGGGGGGTATTTTCTTGGCACATTTTGGGCCCCTTAGTACCAATTGAGCATTGTTTAAATGCCACAGCCTACCTGAGTATTGTTGCTGACCATGTCCATCCCTTTATGACTACAGTGTACCCATCTTTGATGGCTACTTCCAGCAGGATAATGCACCATGTCACAAAGCTCAAATCATCTCACCACTGGTTTCTTGAACATGACAATGAGGTCACTGTACTCCAATGGCCTCCATAGTCACCAGATCTCAATTCAATAGAGCATCTTTGGGGTGTGGTGGAAAGGGAGATTCACATCATGGATGTGCAGCTGACAAATCTGCAGCAACTGCGTGATGCTATCATGTCAATATGGACCAAAATCTCTGAGGAATGTTTCCAACACCTTGTTGAATCTATGCCACAAGAAATGAAGGCAGTTCTGAAGGCAAAAGGGGGTCCAACTGGGTACCAGGGGTGGATCCAGGGGGGGCAATGGGGCAGTCAGTGGGTGAGTGGGCAATCCCGTCAGCGGGGCCGCAGGTGAGCGGGCGGACCAGTCAGCAGGTCGGCAGGTGCGCGGGCAGGCCAGTCAGCGGGCCCGCGAGTGAGTGGGCGAACCAGTCGGCGGGTGAGTGGCCGAACAGGCCAGTCAGCAGGTGAGCTTGCAGGCAGGCCAGTCAGTGGGCCGGCAGGCGGGGGAGCAGGGAGATGACATCATCTCTCACCGCCCACCCTGTATCACCGCAGTTCCCCCCTCACTGTGCAACCGCCGGCAACAGAGAGATTACATCATGCAAGTGACAATCCGCACCTTGTATCAGGCAAGTGACATGGTAAGTGACAATCTGCAATGTGTGGCAAGTGACATGGCAAGTGATAATCCGCATCTGGTGGCAGGCGACGTGGCAAGTGAGAATCCGTATCTGGTGGCAGGCGACGTGGCAAGTGACAATCCGCAACTTGTGGCAAGTGAAAATCCGCATCTGGTGACAGGCGATGTGGCAAGTTATAATCTGCATCTGGTGGCAGGCGACGTAGCAAGTGACAATTCTCAACTTGTGGCAGGTGACGTGGCAAGTGACAATTCTCAACTTGTGGCAGGTGACGTGGCAAGTGACAATCCGCAACTTGTAGCAGGTGACTCACCAACTCATCAACAAGCATCTTTATTGCTAAGACAGTAGTTCAATCAGAACTCTTTGAAGATTTGTACAACAGAAGAGGGAGTACTTTGCTTGTTGAGTATGAGTGTGAGTCATGCACCCTCTTGTGGTAGAATTTTAGATGAGTACATGTACAGATATACAGAATTTGTGAGCTATCATTCTCTTCTAGAATATCAATATATCAATCTGATCAGTCTGAAAAAGTATTTTTTTATACCAGTTCCTCAGCAGATGTTGTTGCTAATTGCAAAGTATGACATGTACATGGCTAATAATGGCAATAGAAGGTTAACTGCACAAAGGCATACAGAGCTGTACTGGCAGGTCTAAGGGCAACCAATTACACAAATTGAATGAGAATTAGGCTGGGAGAACTGCACTGATGAGTATCTTGAAAATGGGAATACATTAGTCCAATTTTTACAAGCTTGGATCTATTGGCATTGAGAAAATATGGACACCAGTGGCATTAGGATATGCAGGGTTATAGGCAGCAAGTTGCTTGAGATGAATGCCAGAAATAAAAAATGGAGTCACTAAGCATGTTGGACTGTAGTGTACCTTCACAAGGGAAGTATGTATTCCAACAGCTGTTACAATATGCACTTTAAAGCACCTGTTTAGAGTTATGAGATACAATTCTATTCTTTGACAGAAGGGACACTATTTACCTCTATGATGAATGAATTTTGTTGTCATGCACAGATTGGCACTTTCCTTCATGGAACACCTGCTTGTGTGTTTTTTAAAGTCTTCAGAACTTAAAATGAATAGGACCGTTCCTCTATGAACTGACACTTCTTAAAACCCAACTCCAGAAATTTAAAAAAATTCACCATTGCACTTTGTCTGTTCTGTCATTAATTGTGACATTTTAGGTTAATCCTCACTTTCTGTCCTGGTGACAGTGATCCCAGGACAAAGAGTGTGAGTAGATATCCACAACAGGCACACAAGTGTAGCACCCTTGGGTTTAGTCAGGGATGCTCCTCACAAATTTATTTACCAGGAGTAATTACCCTGGTCAATTGTTAGAGATCTATTGATTTCTCCCTAAGCTTGGCCTGGTTGTACTTTTCTTTTTTACCACTAGGTGGCCGGGCACCTGGTGGTACTAGATATGAGAAGGATAACTCAAGGTTAGGTTATGGGTATACGGGTATCTCAGCCAATGGGCAGGGGTTTTCTTGGATCCCTTGGCCTGCTGGGAGAGCCTATATATTTGGGTGGAGTCAGGTGATCTATGTTCTGTGCGACCTGGATGGCTGTCTGGGTGGACATGTGTCATGTACCCCGGCTGCTAGGCCAGAGATTGGGCCTATCCTGGGGGCTTCTGGCTGCTAGGCTGTGTAAGAGCCTATCCAGAAGTAACAGCAGCGCAGGGTTGGGATTGCGGCTTGCAGTCCAACCAGAAGTGACGGTTCTGCCGGCGGGAGAACATGTCAGAGGTAGAAGGGAAGCTGTCACCACAAAGGGACCCCCAACCTTATTACCAGGGACCACAGTGAGTAACTGAAGCAAGTACCGGAGCAGCATTCTCACCGAACGGTCACGGTAGAGAATCAGGAAACTTCAGGCGGTGATCAAATCGGGGACCCAACCAGCAGAGGTGACGCTTGCAGAGCAACCTTGTGTGTCAAGCTAGGGACTGAGCCAGTCAGCAGGGGTGAAGCTTGAGAAGTATCTGGAGTGCCAAGCTAGGGATCCAGCAGGGAAGCGTGGGTGACACTTGAGGGAGATACCACCGCAAAGATTGGAGGAGCTCAAGGGATTCAGAGTCAATGAATTGGAGGGTCTAGTGGGAGATCGGGAGCTCAAGAACTACAAGAGGCAGCTGTAGTGAAGCCGAAGGAACTGTTACGTTGAGTTAGGAACTGTTAAAGACTGTTGCCATAGGAGACCACATTCCTGCATGTGCAGAAGTGTCGCCTGGCTGAGGCCTTTCCCTGCTCGGCTGTCCTCCTATTGAAGTCTCGGAGTCTGCCAATTTAATCTACAACTACTTAAGGGTGTCCTGGCCCTAACCCTCTTTCCCCCAAAAATACAAAAAGGAATGTTAAGAGAAATAAAACCTCTTTTACATCCAAGAAGTGTCTGGCGCCCAATAACTTTGTCCATCTTGCACCCGCTATGCCTCACAACCTACCACATACAGAAGGATGTCAGCTATCTTTGACCTGGAAATTTCTCATAAGACTGGACAAGGCCAGAGACCTTGCTACACAAGCAACTATAAATGCCCAACAGAGGCCCAACAGAGGCTCTAGCCATTCACCACTCTGTTCAGAATTATATATAAATACGCTTTAACTTTATTTACCCCAATAGGGACAGCTGAGAAGGAAAAGAAATAGAGATGGGTTATAGTTCCAAAAGAGAGATTATCCTTGTAGAACAGGGGCAGTTGTAAGCTATGTCTATAATGATTGTGTAAATCACACTGTGGGTCCAAGCTATATCAAATGAACCGAGGACTCCAACAGAACAGGATAAGTGACATCTTTGTTTCTGTTGGCATCCCAAAAGCAGGACATATAAGTTAACTGCTGTTGACCTCTTGACTGCCCTGAAAAAGAGTAGGTGGGCCATACACATGGCTGCCGAAAAGCCAGTACAACTGGTCCTGTTATATTGGGTCTAGGCCTTATCAGCTAAACGGGGGGGCCCAGGCAGCTTTATTCATTTCTGACTAAATCAATTAAACTGATTTTACTAGACCACACCCCCGCTCCTACTTGCTTAACAGGCCCTAAATTAAATTTCTCTGGGCCCCATCACATAAATAGAGGGGGCCCCGGAGGTGGAAGCAGAGAAGGGACTTTTTTTTTAATTTTCGGGGCTTAGGCATATAAAATCAGTGCTGCTGTTGCACTGCACCTTGGGGGGGGGCATCAGAAAGGCTTTACAGGGTCATGATTTCTAACAGCAGCCCTCACCATACACATTACAATCTGGTTGTACAATCTCTTTAGCAAGTCAGTCTTCTTTAAGTGTAGAAAATCACTTAACATAAAAGATAAAATAGATCTAGGCTGCCAATGACCATTTTGAGTCCAGTTGCAGAGAACAGAACTTGTAGTAATGTAAAAGTTCGGCAACTCATAACAAGCCCGGCAGGATGGCCCCCAACCCGGGAACACTCTCAGAATGCAACAGCAATGTTTAGCAGAGCAGGTCTCAGGCGAGCCGACAGCGTCTGTCTTGCAGGATGGAATGCAGCCTAGTTAGTCCATACTCAAATAGGGAGGTTTCCAGGAAGAATAGCATGTCCCTAACCCTTATCTACTTGTATGGAACCTCTCCTTGCCACTAACCACTGTCCCTGTCAGACAGGTGACCTGTCCCTACACTACCCACAAGTGAAATGCACACCAAGCCTGGGAGCCAGGACCCTAAGCTGCAAAGGGCGGTGATCAACAGTGTCCCCCAGGGAATCAGGTTGCAGGTAATCATCTTCTGGCCCGACAAGTCGATGGGAGTCAGCCAGGTTTCCAGGACCGTTTTTAAGGCAGGGCAAAAGGGGCAGCTGCCCTGGGCCCCATCATTGTTGTGGGGCCCAAAGCAGCTGCCTCATACTCGCCAATTATCCCAGTTTAAATTCCCTTATCCCTTGAAGTTTTAGTCCCGTACTGTGTCCCAATATCTCAGTGTAAAGTTCTGTTGCTGCTGCCCAGCTCTGCCCTTTTGCCATGTACAGATGACTGTATGCTATTTATTGTATGTTTCAAAGCATGTGGAGAGTGAAATTGCATGGAAGAGGGGGCCCAAGAAAATGTTTGCCCAGGGTCCAGTCAATATTAAAGACGGCCCTGCAGGTTTCCCATACCCCCATTCACCAGGGCTCAAGACCAAATCTTTGGTCACGTCTGGACAGTCTGTGGAACTTGCAGGTGTAGTTGGACTGTCCGTAGTTACTGCACTGGGGCTCTCTGCTGCTAAGTCTGGAGGGGGCAGAGGCTCGAGTAAGAGAGGAGGCAGGTACCATTCAGTGGGAACCTCCTGCACTGTTGGGACGTCCGCAGGGTCAAAAAGGATCACTGGATGGTTTGGCAGAACAGCCACCACTTAGCAGAGCCTGAGCAAGTTGCGATGGAGACGTCTATTGACGGGATTCAGTCGTTCCGAGACCACATCATATACTGCAGTTGGAGGGAAGGACTGTTGTTTCACCTGATAGAGAGTACTGTGGCCCTAGTTTACTGCCTTGTACATTTTTGGTATTTTTCACCAACACTCGGTCCCCCGGATCACAGCGGCAGATCCTCCAGGACAGAGTCTTCAGCAAAGTAATTGTGTCTATCCAGCACCATTTGCTTGGCTTTCTGTAGTCTATCCCAGTGCTCCGGCACCCAGGTGTCTGGGATTTCGTGTCCTCAGGAGAGCCCAGTAGGAAATCCACCGGTAGCCTGCCCTAGCGCCCAAACATCAAGAAGGATGTGTGACCAGTAGCCCAGGGAACGGTATGGTCGTAGGCCCACACCATGGCAGGTTTATACCATCTGTCTCGGTGCCCTTGTTCGAGAGTCTGTAGCATGCCCAACTGGGTGTGTTCGAATCATTCACAAGCTCCATTACCCTGTGGATGCTAGGGGGTGGTATGAGACCTCCACATACCACTGAGGAGGCACAGCTCAGATATAATCACTGACTTAAAGTATGGGCCTTGATCTGAGAGTATCCATTGGGGCAACTGTAGGGTTGGACCACAAACTCCCAAAATAATTTAGCCTTGTTCAGGGCCATCTAGCCCTTAGTGGGTACCTACATGCTGTATATTTTTAGGGGGTGGGGGGCGGCAAACAAGACATCCCTAGCGCACCCGCACTTACACTGCCACACACCCCCCGGTTGGTCGCTGGACCCGCACTTACCCCATCTAGGTCACGGGCAGCTTCGGCTCCTTCCTGCATCTCTTACTCTGCATCTCGGGGCTTCACGATGGCTTCCTCCTTGGCAGCTTCCCTCCTCCTTCCCTTGGCGCGGCAGCCAATACGATCACTTCTCCTCTTGGCCAATTGAGGACCCGCTTCCTGATTGGCCGGGAGAAGAATCAGGAAGACGATAGTGAATATTCGCTTATGTTACACAACTGGGTGGGCTCAGGGCGCAGTGCCTTGCGCCCCAAGCCAGTCCTTTTTTGAAGCCAATTAGAGCCTCTGGCTCTAATCACGTGCTTCTAAAAAAAAAAACCCATTGGAATCCATACGTCCGGCGCCCTGCATGTAGATTAGGGGCTGGGTGCATGGATTAGGGGGATGGGCCCATAGCGATATCCTGTTGGAGAGCTGGAGATTGTTAAAAAGTCCATAATGACCAGCTCAAGTGGCTCTGAGGTGGTAATGGTCATTGGTGTGGTCTTTTCAGGCAGGGTCTTATGTACAGAGCAAGTCTCACATTCCTGGCAACCCTTCTGGACCTAATTTGCCAGCCACAGGGCAGAAGAAGTATCTTCTGACCAAGAACTCAGTTCTGTCGACTCCAAAAGGGTCCACACACCATAGGTAGTACTCAGATTGGGAGGATGTGTGATTGGGGGGACCACAATTTGTAGGATGGCCCTCTGTTCGATAGGAATGCACGCCTGGCAGTATAGCACATTGTCCCACATCTGAAGCCTCAAAATCACTTGAGCTGTGTTGGACAGTCTCTGACACTCATGGTAGGAGGTCTTATGCCATCAAGAGAGGAAGTACTGCACCTGCATGAGATCTGGATCCTTCTGTTAAATCATTCT
Source organism: Lithobates clamitans (assembly GCA_037952925.1). Taxonomy (NCBI): domain Eukaryota; kingdom Metazoa; phylum Chordata; class Amphibia; order Anura; family Ranidae; genus Lithobates; species Lithobates clamitans. Next base: position 1,685,845 of record JBBGZY010000271.1, read on the forward strand.
TCCCAGCTGTAAATTCTGGTGGAATCCACGTGAGGAATCAGTCTTTGTTCCTTGAGAGAGTACGAGGTGGCTGCCATGGGTAGGACAGGGCTATCTCAATGTCTTCTTGGTAAGAGTCCACATCCTCCCTTGGGCGTTCCACTGGATAGCGGGACAGAGCATCAGCGTCTCTATTAAGCTTCCCAGGTCTGTAGTGGATCTTATATTTGAACCGGATTTCCTGATGATGCTATTCTAGCAAAATGCATAGAAGACAGGCTGCTGCCTAGACGTCACATCCGACATCCGTAACGTTACATCTGACCAGCTTTTGGAACGCACACTGGATTTGGGTGAGAGGAATGGCAGAGCTAAACTGGAATAGCTGCTGATGGATTTATTCGATATACCCATATATGCAAGTCGAGCTGGAGCCAGCCTGGGCCCTTTTTAATGTAACAGTATTGAGTATGGGATGGGAATTTTTAGGAGATTTTAAATAAACTGTGTTGCATGGTTATTGTGTCATCTTCCTTTCTGGGGTTTGATGGCTGTTTATTCCTAAATGTATCCATTGGTTTGGTGGAGGTCATGAGGAGGATTTAACCACCTGCCTACAGGGCACTTTAGTGCCTCCTCATCAGTGCCACCTAATCAGTGCCCATAAGTGCTGCCTCATCAGGCAGCCTATCTGTGCCGCCTAATCAGCGCCCATCAGTGAAGGAGAAAAATTACTTATTTAAAAAATGTACTTATCACACTTATGGGCACTGATAGGTGGCATTGGTGGGTATTGATAGGTGGCATTGATGGGCAGCACTGATACCCAGCACTGATAGCCAGCACTGACTGGCATTACTAATGGGCACTGATTGGTGGCACTTGTGGGCACTGATTGCTGGCACTGGTGGGCACTGATTGCTGGCACTGTTGGTGTGTTATTGTAATCAGGGTACTGATGATCAGTGCCCTGATTACATGTCTTGATGTCCCCTGGGAGGAGATGCCGCTGATCGTCTCTCCTCGCCACACACTCTGTCGTGTTTACATGTGACCGGCTGTGATTGGACACAGCCGATCACATGATTAAAGAGCCGTGGCTCTTTACAGAGATCGGGGTTGTGCCGTGTTCTAGCTACATGGCGTGGCCATTCTGGGATGACATCATATGACCTCGTCCCAGAACGAGAGCTGCACTGCCTCTCCATTTGACGGTGGGCGGTTGGCAAGTGGTTAAAGAAACGGATTAAAATTCGGGCTTTGTGGGCCACAATAACACAAAAAGGCTTTATTAGTCCTGGTGACCTTAGAGTTCTGGTGAGTGGGGAATTTATAAGCACTAGTGGTGGAGCACTGGAATATATTGTCTTAGCAACACCTATACAAGAGCACGGTGGATGGATGAATGCTATCTAGGTCATATATATTGAACTGTTTACAACAAAGGATTGTTTTTTGTTTTTTATTCAATTTTCATTCAACTTTTTATCCTTAATATTTAGATTTTTTTTGTCACAATATTCACACTATTTTGCTTTTGTACACAAGCATTTTCTTGTGGAGACACACATGGTTTACAAAATTTTTCGATGCACACAGCATTTCATTACATATACAGTATGCTGGGTATAGTTTATCACAGAAATAGGCTATAGAGGAACAGCGCCCACCTTGAATGTTTGTTTATATTTGAACCGTGGCAGGTGGGTGACCCATCTTTGCTCTAACGCTTCTAGCTTGGCTGTGTCTAAGTAGGGGAGGGGGTTGTTGTCCGTAAAGCCCTCTATGTCTGCCCCTGTGAGGTACTCTGCAAACTTTTTGGTGATGGCCCATACCAAAGCCAGTAACTCCAGTATGAGAGCTGTATTTATGGGGGTTCTTCTCGGTAGGCCCAGAGGCTGTGGCTGGCGGAGACAATCACCCATTCACAACCATCTTTTACCTGATCCAGTACAGCTCCCAGGCGTTGTAAACTTCCATCTGTATACACCCGGAAGGGCTTTGAATAGTGGCATAGGCCCAATAAAGGTGCCAAAGTCAGTTTTTTAGGCACTGATTGGCAGCTGTGGTGGGCACCTCTGATGGGGGCTGTGCTGATAATCAATGCGCTGATTATCAGCGCAGACCACCCCCCCCTGACAGGAGAGCTGCCGATCAGCTCTCCCTGTCAGCGCCAACCGAGGAAAGCCATTTACCAGCACTTCATGGTTACACATTGTAATCAGCTGTGATTGGTCACAGCTGATCACGTGGTAAAGAGCCTACGTCATAGGCTCTTTACCATGATCGGAGTTGCGGTGTGTCAGAGTGACACATAGCACCACCGATCGCCGCTCTGCGCGCCCCGTGACTTATCCTGCTGGACGTCATATGATGCCCAGTCAGCAGGGCCGATCCTGGCCGGGTTGCACCGCACCCCAGCGCTGTAATTTCTTTGCAGAAGAGGGGCGCCGAGATAGAATTGCCGGCCACCCGGCCGGAGTCTAGTTAGCAACCAGTGACGTCAGTCAGGCACGCTGCGGCCGCCCCAGCATTCAGAGCACGCCGCGGCCGCCCCAGCATTCAGAGCACGCCGCCTCCGCAGCTAGTAAATAAACTCCGCCCACCTCTGCCATCTTCAGACAGCGTTGCTAAGAGGGAGCGAATCCGGAGCGGACTAGTGCCTGGTCTGAAGACAGTAGTAGTACTCCGGGAAGAGCAGATCTGCTCAGCTGCTGCGCAGTGGCTGCCTGCCTTGCTGTGTCTCCCTGTCCCTGCACTGCACCAGCGTCTAGGCTGGTCAAGTAACTTGGTTGGAAGTAAGTCTGTGCTATCCATCAAACACAGCTACTGTTGTGCCCATCAAAAGCTGCCACTGTGCCCATCAAAAGCTGCCACTGTGCTCATTAAACACAGCCACTGTGCCATAAAACGCAGCCAATGTGCCATAAAACGTAGCCACTGTGCCCATCAAACGCCCACTGTGCCCATCAAAAGCTGACACTGCCCATCAAACACAGCCACTGTGCCCATCAAACACAGCCACTGTGCCCATCAAACACAGCAACTGTGCCCATCAAACACAGCAACTGTGCCCATCAAACACAGCCACTGTGCCATCAAACGCAGCCACTGTGCCCATCAAAAGCTGACACTGTGCCCATCAAAAGCTGACACTGTGCCCATCAAACACAGCCACTGTGCCCATCAGACACAGCCACTGTTGTGCCCATCAAAAGTTGACACTGTGCCCATCATACACAGCCACTGTGCCCATCAAATGCCCACTGTGCCCATCAAAAGCTGACACTGTGCCCATCAAACACAGCCACTGTGCCCATCAGACACAGCCACTGTTGTCCCCATCAAAAGCTGCCACTGTGCCCAAACACAGCCACTGTGCCCATCAAAAGCTGACACTGTGCCCATCAAACGCAGCCACTGTGCCCATCAAACGCAGCCACTGTGCCATCAAACGCAGCCACTGTGCCATAAAACGTAGCCACTGTGCCCATCAAACGCCCACTGTGCCCATCAAAAGCTGACACTGCCCATCAAACACATCCACTGTGCCCATCAAACGCAGCCACTGTGCCCATCAAACGCAGCCATTGTGCCATTAAACACAGCCACTGAGCCCATTAAAAGCTGACATTGTGCCCATCAAACACAGCCACTGTGCCATAAAACGCAGCCAATGTGCCATAAAACGCAGCCAATGTGCCCATAAAATGCCCACTGCGCCCATCAAAAGCTGACACTGCCCATGAAACACAGCCACTGTGCCAATCAGACACAGCCACTGTGCCCATCAAATGCCCACTGTGCCCATCAAAAGCTGACACTGCCCATCAAACGCAGCCACTGTGCCCATCAAACGCAGCCACTGTGCCCATCAAACGCAGCCATTGTGCCATTAAACGCAGCCACTGTGCCCATCACAAGTTGACACTGTGCCCATCAAACACAGCCACTGTGCCCATCAGACACAGCCACTGTTGTGCCCATCAAAAGTTGACACTGTGCCCATCAAACACAGCCACTGTGCCCATCAAATGCCCACTGTGCCCATCAAAAGCTGACACTGTGCCCATCAAACACAGCCACTGTGCCCATCAGACACAGCCACTGTTGTCCCCATCAAAAGCTGCCATTGTGCCCATCAAACGCAGCCATTGTGCCATTAAACGCAGCCACTGTGCCCATCAAATTTGACACTGTGCCCATCAAACACAGCCACTGTGCCCATCAGACACAGCCACTGTTGTGCCCATCAAAAGTTGACACTGTGCCCATCAAACACAGCCACTGTGCCCATCAAATGCCCACTGTGCCCATCAAAAGCTGACACTGTGCCCATCAAACACAGCCACTGTGCCCATCAGACACAGCCACTGTTGTCCCCATCAAAAGCTGCCACTGTGCCCAAACACAGCCACTGTGCCCATCAAAAGCTGACACTGTGCCCATCAGACGCAGCCACTGTGCCCATCAAACGCAGCCACTGTGCCCATCAAACGCAGCCACTGTGCCATCAAACGCAGCCACTGTGCCATAAAACGTAGCCACTGTGCCCATCAAACGCCCACTGTGCCCATCAAAAGCTGACACTGCCCATCAAACACATCCACTGTGCCCATCAAACGCAGCCACTGTGCCCATCAAACGCAGCCATTGTGCCATTAAACACAGCCACTGTGCCCATCAAAAGCTGACATTGTGCCCATCAAACACAGCCACTGTGCCATAAAACACAGCCAAGGTGCCATAAAATGCAGCCAATGTGCCCATAAAATGCCCACTGCGCCCATCAAAAGCTGACACTGCCCATGAAACACAGCCACTGTGCCCATCAGACACAGCCACTGTGCCCATCAAACGCCCACTGTGCCCATCAAAAGCTGACACTGCCCATCACACACATCCACTGTGCCCATCAAACGCAGCCACTGTGCCCATCAAACGCAGCCATTGTGCCATTAAACGCAGCCACTGTGCCCATCAAAAGTTGACACTGTGCCCATCAAACACAGCCACTGTGCCCATCAGACACAGCCACTGTTGTGCCCATCAAAAGCTGCCACTCTGCCCATCAAAAGCTGCCACTGTGCCCAAACACAGCCACTGTGCCCATCAAAAGCTGACACTGTGCCCAAGAAACACAGCCACTGTGCCAAAAAACGCAGCCAATGTGCCATAAAACACAGCCAATGTGCCCATCAAATGCCCACTGCGCCCATCAAAAGCTGACACTGCCCATGAAACACAGCCACTGTGCCCATCAGACACAGCCACTGTGCCCATCAAACGCAGCCATTGTGCCATCAAACGCAGCCACTGTGCCCATCAAAAGCTGCCACTGTGCCCATCAAAACACAGCCACTGTGCCCAAACACAGCCACTGTGCCCATCAAAAGCTGACACTGTGCCCAACAAACACAGCCATTGTGCCCATCAAACGCAGCCACTGTGCCCATCAAAGCTGCCACTGTGCCCATCAAATTGTGCCACTATGACAGCCCACTCGCCGTCTGCCCGGTACTTACCCTGTCTTGGTGGTGGCGGGTGACAGCGGTAAGCGGTGGGACCTTGCAGCATGTCAGACAGTAGCTCCTGTGTCCTCCATGCGTCTCCTCCCCTGATAGGCGTCCAATTGTATCGCTTGTCGTTTCAGCCAATCAGGTGACAAGTAACAGACCCACGTACCTGATTGCCTCAAAGGTGGTTCAGTGTTAGGAAAGCGAAAATTCATTTGCTTTTCTAACACACCTGGGTGAACTGCTTAGTGCTCGCAGTTCACCTTTTTTGAAGCCTTTTAGAGCCTATGGCTCTAATCAGGTGCTTCAAAAACACCCCCCTCCGCTGTAATTCAGGCGCCCGGCGTCCGAAAAGGGGCCAGGTGCCTGAATAGGGGGTGGCTACAGCGGCCATGGATAGATTCATGCAATGCATGAATCTATCCATTATACTCAGAGAGGGTTTCTGGAGAGAGGGACCGGCACCCTCAATGCGTCCCCAATGGACGCACCGCCACTGAGGAGCAGTGTATACACTGCTCTTAAAGCGCCCCTGCCATTGAAATCGGCAGCGGTGCTTTGCGGGCACTTTTAACCCTTTTTTCGGCTGCTAGCGGGGGTTAAAAGCGCCCCACTAGCGGCTGAAAAGACCCTAGCGCCTCAGTGTGAAAGTGCCCTAAGTGTTCACAACACAAAAAGGGAGAAACACAGCAACCCGGCCCAAAAGGTGAATCAACAAAAAGGCTTCAAATGAAGACTCCACCCAGGCCAGATCTCCATAATTAAGCCCGATGGTGAAATGCATCAGGGGTCATGGCTTGGGTGGAGTCAGGCTGAAGTCATCATGTTTACTTACCTCTCGGGCTGAGTTCCTGTGTGGCAGTGCTTTTCCCTTTCTAGTGTATGCTAAAAAGCCAATGGGTGGGCTCTGTAGCCACCTGCACCCTTGAGTAGGAGTCACCGGAGTTGAAAGTGTTACTAAACCCAGGACCCTATAGAAACATAGCAATTTTATGGTCCTGGGGGTTGCTGTTATTCACAAAATGCAGTTACATTTTTTTTTTTTTAACTTCATCTTTATTTAGAATGCATTAACCAATCCCTCCTTGCTTTTGCTTGGTAGTCTGCCCAGTTGAAAAATACCTTTGCATACAAAGTAGACCCCCGTGCTTGAGGACGACGTACAAGAGGGGCACGCAGCATGCTTCTAAACCGCAGCAGCTTCAGTCATGTATATATACACACATGACTGAGCCTGCACGTGCTGCCCCGCTGCAGTATATCTTTTTGGGGACCAGTGACACTAATACAGTGATCGATGCTAAAAATATGCACTGTCACTGTACTAATAACATTGGCTGAGAAAGGGTTAAAAAAAGGGCCGATTAAAGGGTTAACTGTGTGCCTAGCTGTGTCTTGTGCACTGTGTGGGAAGTGCTTTTACTAGGAGAAGGAATGGATCCTGTGTTCTTGCAAACGGACATAATGGCGGTCTAGCTTGTTTACATATGCAGAACGCCATTCTGGCTCTCTGCCTAATGATCAGCGGTTTCTGGTGGACATCAAGTCTGCGGTACCCGCAGATCAGCTCCCACTGTGTGTAATCACAGCGGGAGTGGGTCGCCGGCGGCGCGTATGCACTCCCCAGACCCGGGAGTGTCAGATCATGTAATACATAGATCTCTCCCGTCCCCCTCTCGTTCCCATACTCCGTGTTGTATGTTGCATAGTCCTAACCAAAGTGTTCATTCTCTCAGCAGTTACTGATTTTAATGAAAAATCAGGTAAGGTAGGCTCAGACAAAGTGATATCATTCTTTTTGAGAAACGCTGGTATTCTGTCATACAGCGAATTATCTACATTATCAAATATTTAGCAGGAAAAAATCTGGCGCTTCGTGGCTGTGATACCCGTTTGTTTCAAAACAATAATGGTAACTTCCTGAAATTGGTTGAAATGATAGGGAAATTTGATCCCATCATATCTGAACACATTCAGAGGATTCAGTACTCCATTTCACAGCATTCACAAATGTCACATTATCTTGGTTACAAGATTCAGAATGAGATAATTGCCATTGTTGGAACAAAAATATGAGAAAAAATTATACGAAGCCTGAATGAGTCCAAATATTTCTCCATTATCCTGGATTGTACTCCTGATGTGAGCCACATAGAGCAGATTAGCATTGTTGTCCGATTTGTTGTTCTAGATCAAAGTGAAAAAAAAATTGAAATTCGAGAACACTTCCTGGATTTTTGCCCAGTATACAATACAACATCTGAAGGACTGACATCCTTTTTACTGGCCTACTTAAAGAACAATCAGATTGCAATTGAGAATATGCGTGGCCAAGGCTATGACAATGACGCCAATATGAAAGGAAAACATAATGGTTTGCAGCAAAAAATACTCAATATCAACCCAAGAGCCTTTTTTGTTCCATGCAGTGCACATACTCTCAACTTGGTTGTGAATGACGCTGCAAAGATTTCATACCTGACAATAGATTTTTTTGGCATCATTCAAGAACTTTATGTGTTCTTTGTCTCATCCACCCATTGATGGCAAGTACTCAAGGAGCATGTTACAACTTTAAAACCACTCTCCAATACCAGATGGGAAAGCAGAGTTGCAGCAATTAAACCCTTGCATTATTTCCTACCTGAGGTATTTGATGCACTGTATGACATCTCAGATGATGACAACAGGGATATTAACACTAAACATCAGGCTCATTCCTTGGCAACCAAAATTAAATCATTCATTTGTTCCATTGTCATTTGGTATGAATGATTATCAAAGGTGAATGAAATCAGCAAAATACTGCAGCAAACAACATTAAACCTATCAGGCTGTGTACAGGAACTGGAAAAGTTGATCAAGCACTTGGTGGAATACAGATCTGATGAAGGCTTTGAGGATGTGCTATCTGATGCCAAACAAATAGCTGAAAAGCTTGATTGTGAAGCGCAATTTCCTGATGCCGTTACAATTAGACCTCAAGGGAGAAAGATGTTTGACGATGAAAATGAAGATGAGTCTCTTGCAGACCCAACACAATATTTTAAAGTGAATTTTTTCTTTGCTGTTTTGGACACATCCATCCAGTCCATAAATGAGATTCACGCTACTTCAGAGCCACTGTGACACATTTGCGTTTTTATATGAAATCCCAAAACTTGTAATGGACAGAAATTATATATTGAAGTGTTCCATGGATCTGCAAAACAAGTTAACTGACAGGCAGTTATCCCACTCTGACATTAGTGGAATAGATCTTTGTGATGAACTGGACACCGTTAGACCTTTTCTAACTCAGGAGATGACAGTCACCAACATCTTGCCGTATCTAATGGAGAATAACTTGACCAACACATTCCCTAATCTTTCTATTTCACTGAGAATATTGATGACACTTCCTGTAAGTGTAGCTGCTGGGAAAGGTTCATTTTCAAAACTAAAGCTGATAAAAAATTATCTCTATTCCACAATGTCCCAGGCAAGACTTACCAAATTATCCATAATATCCATTGAAAAATCCTTCTGTGAACACTTGGATATACATGATGTGATTGAAATTTTGCTGTTGCCAAGGCTCGAAGAGTTGGTTTTGTTTAATTAAATAATCAAACAATGTGTGCACACTGCATCCTTTCCTAGTGTTTCACAACTGGAAGGTAATGTACCAAAAAAATTTGGGAGACTGCAGATGTGTTTTTGCAATATTTTTCTGGGTTTGGATGTTTTTATTAAGAAAAAGCTTGCCACTCTACCCCATAACCCAGACATATGAATAACACGGGAGATTATTGTCACATGTAGCACACAGCCAGATATTCCTGCAGCTCCTTTAATGTTGCTGTAGGCCTCTTGGCAGCCTCCCTGACCAGTTTTCTTCTCGTCTTTTCATCAATTTTGGAGGGACGTCCAGTTCTTGGTAATGTCACTGTTGTGCCATATTTTCTCCACTTGATGATGACTGTGTTCACTGTGTTCCATGGTATATCTAATGGCCTGGGAAATTCTTTGTACCCTTCTCCTGACTGATAACTTTTAACAAAGAGATCCCTCTGATGCTTTGGAAGCACTCTGTGGACCATGGATTTTGCTGTAGGATGCAACTAAGAAAATGTCAGGAAAGAACAGCTGAACTTTATTTGGGGTTAATCAGAGCACTCTGAGGTTAGGTTCACATCTATGCTGCTGCGCTTGATGCATTTTTCAGGTACATTTTGCACTTTCAAACCCTTGTTTTTGCATGCAGTTTTCATGCATTTTGCAGGTTTTTTTCTCTTTAAACACACTGTATATGGCTGGTTGCTAAGGAGGATGGGAAGCCAGCCGCTTTAACTTTATTTAATTGATATTTGTACTATTTTGTGATTGTATGCATTATGCAAATCTGCACTTTAGTGATTGTATTTATTGAAAATGTAAAAAGTACAGAATCAATCTATTGTGCATATTTTGCATCTGTAGTTATAGATTTTCTGCTACCTCATTTTCTGTTCAAAAGTTTAATATTGTTCAGTTCATATTTATATTCCAAGTTTTTTTTCTGCTATACTTTTTGATTTACATGCACTTGACACAGAATTGTCATTAAATAAAACATTTATTTTGACTTGTCAAAGCCGTTAACCAAGTTATTGTCAAAGCATGTCATGGTTATGCAATAGAGGTTGTTTGTCAGCTTACCTGTTTCCATGTGTTCTTCCACCGCAGCTCCTATCAGAGAACTCTATATTAACCTCTGCATTGCAGGTCAGCCCTGCTGATCAACCTTTATGTGTTTGGCTTCCTGTTCCTGCCTGCCATGTGCTCTACGTTTGTTTCTGTTACTGACTTTGGCATGTTCTCTACTATTCCTGTCTGCTCGTGACCCTGACCTCTGGCGTGTCCCCGACTATCCCTGTTTGCCTGTGACCCTGAACCTTGGCGTGAACTCTGTTGTCCTTGTCTGCTTGTGGCCCTGACCTTGGCTTATTCCTTTACTATCCCTATCCTCCTGTTGCCTACTGTGGGTGTGAGCTGGGGGACCCTGGGGGCCGCGACCTGGAGCCAGTTGCAGCCCAGTCCATCCTCACCTCTAGAGGCTCTGGTGAACACCTACTGGCTCTTAGACTCCGCGCCCCAGGGAATCCTACGCTCTATCCCCGGTGGGATCAGTGTTGGTGTCCCAGCGACCCTGCCTTCCTTACCACCCGAACTCCCATCCGCAGCAGTCAGCCATAGGGTCCACTGCCTTGTGGTGCACTCCTGATTCCAATGGTGTACATCTGTCACCCAGCCTCTAGGTGACCTGACAGTTTGATCAGCCATGGACCCGGCTGAAGTGCCGCTTCCTGCAGCCGATCCATTGCAGGGCATAGTTCGCAGACTCGAGGCCCAGTAATCTAATCAGACTCAGGTGATGCGATACCTTAAGGATCTGGCTTCCCGCTTCAAGCAGCTCCAGGCCTCCTTGGGAAACCCGAACCTGCAGCCTCAAGTGCAATCAGCAGCTGCACCTATCGCACCAGTTGCAGCCACACATTCATATTCACTGCCAGCTCCGTTCCGTTTTTCTGGGGACTCCAAGGCCTGCAGGGGCTTCCTTAGCCAATGCACCATTAATTTTGAGCTCCAGCCTCAAAACTTTGTCTGATCGAGCTAAGGTAGCCTATATAATTTCCCTCCTCTCTGGTGAAGCTTTAGTTTGGGCTGCCCTCCTGTGGGAGAAGAATGACCCGGTGGTTTCCAGCCTGTCCGACTTCTTGAAGCTTTTTCATAACATCTTCGAGGAGCCAGCTCGGGTTTCTTCAGCGGCTAGTGCCCTTTTATGCCTTTGCCAAGAATCTTGTTCAGTGGGACAATATGCGCTTCAGTTCTGTATCCTCACAGCTGAATTGAGCTGGAACAATGAGGCCCTGGTCGCAACCTTTTTACATGGCCTCTCTGACCGAGTGAAGGACGAATTAGCAGGAAGAGCCATCCCCGCCGGTCTGGGCGATGTAATTTCTTTGTGCAATCAGATTGACATTCGTTTCCAGGAGAGGTCCCTAGAAAAAAGACGCCAGCACCCTCTAGGTCCTAGTCAGCCAGAACTCTTCTCCCGTCGCCCTGTGGAGCATCCTCTGCCTGCTGAGGAACCTATGCAGCTGGGCCGGACCAGACTAACCCCCAAACAACGTGCTAGACGCAGAACTCTGGGCTTGTGTCTTTATTGTGGGGGCAAGGGTCATTTTCGTGACTCCTGCTCGCTTCGTCCGGGAAACGCTCGGGTCTAATACATTTAGAGGGTGGAGTATTGGACCCAGAAACATCACCTTCTCGTCTTCTTCTTCCAGTGTTCCTCCATGTAGGCCCTTCTCCCCAATCGGTCCTAGCATATCTGGACACCGGGGCTGCCGGCAATTTTATGGATTGGAGAACTGCTTCTTCTATGAAGGTTACCCTTTCTCCCCTCGCTACACCACTGGTAGTCCAGGCAATTGATGGCACTGTGCTCCCGGGTGGCCCTATCCGTTACCAGACGCTACCTATTAGGATGTCGGTAGGGATACTCCACCAGGAGTGGATTTCCTTCCTCATTCTACCCAAGGCCTCTACCCCATTGCATTAGGCCTTCCTTGGCTACAGCTCCACTCTCCACATGTGGACTGGGTCTCTGGGCAGATCCTGGCTTGGGGCCCTTCGTGTTTCTTGTCCTGTCTTCTCAAGGTGATCCCCAAGGAGAGACTTCCCATTGCTACCACATCCGTATCTTCTGATCTTCCCTCGGCATACAGCGATTACCGGGATGTGTTCTGTAAGAAGTCTGCTGAGGTGCTTCCTCCCCACAGATGTTTTGACTGTGCCTCTGACCTTGTCCCTGGAGCAACTCTACCCAGGGGTTGTACCTACCCTCTGTCCATTCCAGAGACCCAGGCCATGTCTGAGTATGTCGCCGAGAATTTGGAGAGAGGTTTCATCCGGAAATCCTTATCGCCTGCAGGAGCAGGGTTCTTTTTCGTTGCTAAAAAGGATGGTACCCTCAGACCCTGCATCGACTATCGAGGGTTAAATGCAGTGACTATCAAAAACCTCTAATATCTGAGCTATTTGACAGATTGAAGGGGGCTTCTATTTTCACCAAGTTGGATCTCAGAGGTGCATACAATCTCATTAGAATACTGGAAGGTGACGAATGAAAGACTGCGTTTAACACTAGGGACGGGCATTACGAATACCTGGTTATGCCTTTTGGTTTGTGTAATGCTCCAGCTGTGTTCCAGAACTTTGTCAATGAAATCTTCAGGGATCTATTATACCAGTTTGTTGTCATCTATCTGGATGACATTCTCATCTTTCCTGAAAATCTGCTTGCTCGCAGGAACCATGTCCGCACTGTACTTCAGCGCCTTAGAGAGAATAATCTCTATGCCAAGCTGGAGAAGGGTTCCTTTGAATGTCCTGAGGTCCTGTTTCTAGGATGTTTTGTTTCTAGTTTGGGTCTTCGCATGGATCCCGGAAAGGTCTCGGCCATTACCAACTGGCCCCTTCCTGCTAGCCTTAAGGCCACACAGCGCTTTCTTGGCTTCACAAATTATTATAGGCACTTCATAAGGAATTACTCTTCCATTGCCATGCCTATTATCGCTTTAACCAAGAAGGGTGCGAATGCCAAAGACTGGCCTCCCGAGGCTGTCTCTGCGTTTCACGATCTGAAACAGGCTTTTGTTTCTGGACCTCTCGAGGAGACCAAATCCTGAGGACCCATTTTTTTATTGAAGTAGACGCTTCTTCGATGGGGTTGGGAGCTGTGCTTCTTCAGTTCTTTGAGAAGAGACGTCAACAATGTGCGTTCTTCTCAAAAAAATTTTCTCAGGAACTTCTCGCAATTAAATTGGCGTTGGAAGAGTGGCGTCATCTCTTGGAGGGTTCCCCTCACTCCATTACGATCTTTACTGATCACAAGAATCTACAATACCTACAGAATGCTAAACGTCTGAACCCCAGACAGGCCAGGTGGAGTCTCTTCTTTTCTTGTTTTAAATTCACGATTACGTACAAACCTGGTTCCTGCAATGGTCGGGCTGATGAGCTCTGTAGGTCATTTGACACTTTGGAAGAGGAGTCCACCCTTGATCCTGAGCCGATCATTCCAACCTCATGCATTGTTGCCCATTCTACCACCCTGAAATCAAAAATTCCTCCTGGCAAGACCTTTGTTCCCACGGAGCTAAGATCCTTCGTTGGGGACATGATTCCAAGGTGGCAGGTCATGCTGGGTTCCTCCGATCCTTCCTGCTCATCAGTCGTCTCTACTGGTGGCCTAACCTCCGCTCAGATGTTAAAGATTATGTTAAGGCTTGTCATGTCTGTGCTCAGTCTAAATCTTCCACACTAGCCCCTGCTGGTCTTCTCATGCCCTTGCCAATTCCTAAGGAGCCCTGGTCTCACATCGCCATGGATTTTATCACCGATCTTCCACTGTCGGAGAATAATACAGCCATTTGGGTGGTAATCGATCGGTTCTCCAAGATGGCTCATTATGTTCCTCTTCCTGGTCTCCCTTCTGCCTCTGCCTTGGTTCCTATTTTTGTACGAGAGATTTTCCGCCTTCATGGTGTTCCTTCCCATGTCGTTTCGGACAGGGGTGTTCAGTTTACGTCCCGTTTTTGGAGAGCCTTTTGCAAATCCCTCAACATTACCTTGGATTTTACCTCTTCTTACCATCCCCAATCCAATGGCCAGACTGAGAGGGTTAATCAGGAGTTGGAGGTCTTTCCCCGTACCTTGGTCTCAGCTCATCACGATGATTGGGCATCACTACTTCCATGGGCAGAGTTCTCCCACAATAATCATGTCAACGTCAGTTCTCAGAAAACACCCTTTATCACTGTTTATGGAAAACATCCTCAACTCCCTCTTCCTATGACCTCTTCTTCTAACATTCCAGCCTTGGCTACTGTTCAGGAATCATTCAATTCCATGTGGGCTGACGTTCATGATTCCCTCCAGAAAGCTGCCAACAAATTCAAGAATTTTGCTGACCGTCGCAGGCGTAAGCCGCCTTCTCTGTAGCCAGGAGACAAAGTCTGGCTCTCCACCAGGAACATCAAACTCCGGGTTCCTGCTCTCAAATTTGCCCCAAGATTCATTGGTTCGTACACCATAACTTCTAAACTGAATCCGGTTTGTTTTAAGCTCCAGATTCCCAAAAGCCTCAAAATCTCTAACTCCTTCCATGTTGCCCTTCTGAAGCCTTTAGTCCTCAATAAGTTCTCTCGTCCTCTCTCTACCGCAGCGCCGGTCTCTGAGGATAATCAGGAGTACGAGGTTAGCCAAATTTTGGATTCCCGACTCTGTAGAGGCATTCTCCAGTACCTCATGCATTGGAAGGGGTTTGGTCCTGAGGAGAGGTCGTGGATCAAGGCTTCTGAGGTCTTTGCACCTCATCTATTGAGGAAGTTTCATTTTTAAGTTCCCCTCTAAACCTGGTCCCAGGCGGGGAAGGGGGAGGCCTCGTAAGAGGGGGGATACTGTCATGGTTATGCAATAGAGGTTGTTTGTCAGCTTACCTGTTTCCATGTGTTCTTCCACCCCAGCTCCTATCAGAGAACTCTATATTAACCTCTGCACTGCAGGTCAGCCCTGCTGATCAACCTTTGTGTGTTTGGCTTCCTGTACCTGCCTGCTGTGTGCTTCACGTTTGTTTCTGTTACCGACTTTGCCGTGTTCTCTACTATTCTGTCTGCTCGTGACCCTGACCTCTGGCATGTCCCCGACTATCCCTGTTTGCCTGTGACCCTGAACCTTGGCGTAAACTCTGTTGTCCTTGTCTGCTTGTGGCCCTGACCTTGGCTTATTCCTTTACTATCCCTATCCTCCTGTTGCCTACTGTGGGTGTGAGCTAGGGGACCCTGGGGACCGTGACCTGGAGCCAGTTGCAGCCCAGTTCATCCTCACCTCTAGAGGCTCTGGTGAACACCTGCTGGCTCTTAGACTCCGCGCCCCAGGGAATTCTACGCTCTAGCCCCGGTGGGATCAGTGTTGGTGTCCCAGCGGCCCTGCCTTCCTTACCACCCGGACTCCCATCCGCAGCAGTCAGCCGTAGGGTCCACTGCCTTGTGGTGCACTCCTGATTCCAACGGTGTGCATCTGTCACCCAGCCTCTAGGTGACCTGACAAAGCAAAGTGGTGGGACTTACAGATGGAGAGGTGGAGTTGTTGCCATAGAAACATTCGTAAAGGGGAGGAGTTAGTAAGATGACCACGCCCATGTGGGGGCGCCAGAAATATTTCTGCACCCAGGTGCCTGTGACCCTAGGATCAGCCCTGCCAGTCAGGATAATGCAACCACCGCCCAGGCCGTCATTCTGCTATAGGCCAGGCGGGAAGTGGTTACGTTTATCCATTTATATAAGTGCTGGACTCTGCAATGAATGCCGAACATTGCGCACTAACGCGGGGTAACCAGATGCCTAGATTCTTGCCCCATGGTCCACAGCTTTGAGGCCTTGGACTGTTCACTATTAACCATTCCCGCTACTGTTAGAAGATTGTCCTCTGATTACTGGTTACTGCTGAGAATATATGGCGTACCTCATCTCCAACCCCCCTTTCCTCTTACAAGTTTATCAGCAATAAACTACAAAAAGAAAAACCCTAAATGTTTGTTGGAGACAGAGTATATGGACTGTTGGTTGGGTGACTGGCAGTCTGTGTACTGTTTGTGAAAGAACCACTTAAATTCAGTGTCTCTTTCAGGGGTAACGCAACAGGAGGATTTAAGAACATACTGTAACTTGTATAAATGCTGTGATTTACACACAAAGATTATACATAAGGTACACTCCAGACAACACTGAAAATTTTAAATGCATACAGAGAATACATCCTATATGCTTATCTAGGGCCTCCACTTAGCTGTATTGCAACAGGTCACACATAGTAAATCGCCTTGATGCTGGTAATCTGGTATTTTGGGAAACCATGTGGATATGCAGATTTGGTATTTCTATCCCATCATCCACTAGAAGTGGGAATAGGAATAATAGGTTTTATGCTGTAAATGCCAAGATAAATTGTAGTTTAGAAAAAAATAAGGCTTTTATCAAATTGATGTTGCTGCTAAAATAGGTTTGTCCAGTAAATTCTTTTTCCAGACAGGACTTTAAATGCTGACATAGGGTTAAAGAACATGTATTAAAAGAAGAGGGTTGGGTGGGACTTTATTACCTAGCCTTAGCACGGCTAGGTAATAAGGTATGCAATTACATGATGGTAAGCACCAAAGAAATATACATTGAATAATTGAGAATACCATGATAGACAATAGTAACACCTTAACAGTTTACTAAACATGATTCACAGTAATGATAGATACAATACTATATAGTGTTAAAAAGTTCCAATTCATAATAAAGATAATGATGTTAATAGTGATAATCATTGATGTTACAATTCAGGTTATTAAATCTCAGAATCACATGATTGCAATGATGTAGCAATATCAATTGGGATAGATCTACAGTAGAACAAGAATGCAGAATGAACAGGTGTTTTCACACACGGGGACACAGGGCAGAGGAGGGATGGAAATTCCCCAACACTCTTATGCCGCGTACACACAGTCAGATTTTCCAACGGGAAATGTTCGGTGGTAGCTTGTTGTCGGAAAATCCTACCGTGTGTATGCTCCATCTGACATTTTCCGTTGGAATGTCCAACAAAGAAAATTTGAGATCAGGATCTCAAATTTTCCAACAACAAAATCCGTTGTTGGAAATTCCGATCGTGTGTACACAATTCCGACGCACAAAATTCCACGCATGCTCGGAATCAAGCAGAGGAGCCGCACTGGTTATTGAACTTAATTTTTCTCGTCATACGTGTTGTATGTCACCGCGTTCTTGAAGTTGGGAATTTCCGACAAGATTTGTGTGACCGAGTGTATGCAAGACAAGTTTGAGCCAACATCCGTCGGGAAAAAAACATGGATTTTGTTGTCGGAATGTGCGATCGCGTGTACGCAGCATTACCTGTATACAAATTGGATATATAGCAAATAATGATGTTGTGCGCGACAGAAGGCAGCATGGCAAAACAGGCATCCCAGGGGAGCTAAAGCCACAAACCCATGGCCGCACTGAGGCCAAAGAAAGTAATATGAAAAGCATCAGTGGTGGTGTGGTCCCCAATTATCAAGTAAGTATTAGTGCAGACTGTAAAATAGTTGCCGTGGATATTCTGTGAAAAAAAACATAATATAATTGTATGTATATATAAAGCTGCATATAGGCAGATAAAGGGGCTACAATCTAAAGGGACATGTAATGATGTCAAAAAGCCAGGTGGAGGGTATATTTGATAATACAACCCACATACCCAGCCAGGATATAGTGTGGACAAGGGGAATGGACCCAGTGAATCAACCAAAATCAAAGAAGTGTTACCTTGAGCCCCGGTTCACACAGGGGCGGCACGACTTGCAGGTCGCCTCAGCGAGGCGACCTGCAAACTACTTCTGAGGCGACTTGCAAAACGACTTCTGCATAGAAGTCTATGCAAGTCGCCCCCAAAGTAGTACAGGAACCTTTTTCTAAGTCGGAGCGACTTGCGTCGCTCCTATTAGAACGGTTCCGTAGCACAGAACGGGAGGCGACTTGTCAGGCGACTAGGTCGCCTGACAAGTCGCCCCTATGTGAACCGGCACTGAAGCTTAAAAAGAAAACCGTAACAGCCAGTGTGTTGGGGTCTGAAGGTAAAGAGGTGTTTGTGCTCCACCCACGTGCAGTCTGTATAGCCGCAGGCAGCCATAGAGTGCCACCAACGTCACACTGTGTACTCAAAGAGGAGGCGGCATCAATGCCCGAACACCTAGTGTCACTCGGCAACTAGCGTCTGAGACTTTCCCTCTTGATGATCGTCGATAGAAAGCCATGCTTTCTATTGTGAAGCTGTGTTCATTTTAGTCATAGGAGAGCAAAAGGCCTGTTTTATTGTACTTTCCCTTGCACTGATCAAAGCGAACACAGTTTCATCTTAATTTCAAAGCTGAACATTTACCTTTGTTAGTAAAAATTTACCTTGTTAAGTGAACAGCCTTTATTCCTTTAGTAAATGCACCACAATATGTTCAATAGATATTTGAAAAGTAATTCCAAACAGTTTACAAATTTACAATCTGTTTAAAGCCATTGTAGCACCCTCTAGTGTACATAGTTAAGGTAAATTTAGTTTGGCTCACAAGTAGCTAAAGTGAGCATGTATGTGGGATTCAAGTTTAGGTCAGTTGGAGGACTCTGCAGGTCAGGCCCCTGTTGCCTCCCCTTGGTTCTGGAGGTTTTCAAAAACGTCTAAAAGCTAGTGGGCGGAGGTACAAAGGCCGGGATGTGAATATTTAAGGGAATTTGACCAATCCCCAGGAAGGAGGCCTGGCAGGACAGTAAGATGTGTCCATAAATATTGAAGAGCCTAGCTAGTGTGAATGGTTGTTGGCTGGAGTATGCTGTGCTGAGTCGAGGATCATGAGGCCTGGAGGGGACCCCAGGGCTAGGGGCTCTGCCTCCAAGCAGGAGCTAAGGAAGGAAGGAAAGAAGCAGTTTGACCAGAGGGATCTTCACCTTCGCCACCCTTCATTCTCATCCAGGAGACACCCTGTATTGCAAGTGAGGACCCGTACAGCAGGAGGCTGTAATTCAAGGGACAGTGTGAGTACCTCTACCTACCACCCCAGAGCCAAAAAAGGGAGAAAGCAACCAAATGCAATATTTAGCTAGCCAAAAAAAGGGAAAGTGGCACAGCATTACCTTAACGACACCCCCCCCCCCCCCCCGATCTGGGACTCTCTCATAGAAGCCAGGTGTGCTGTCATTTTCTACATAGGGGACATAGAGCTCCTGCATAGGGTGGGGGCTTTGCTACCTCTACTAAGGGGACATAGAGCTCCTGCATACAATTGGGACCTTGCTACTTCTACTAAGGGGACATAGAGCTCCTGTAAGCAGATGGGATATTTGCTACTAATCCATTAAGAACTGACAATATTCCAGAGGGATACAGTCTAGGATCCATTTTGCTGCAAGTTGTACATGGAGAAGTTGTCCTCCAAGTTGTTGCTGAACTCAGTTTGGGCATCCTATAACCCCTTATCCTCATCCAAGTTTATATTCCCTCAATTAAACATACAAACAATTTAAGGACTGGTGGTTTTTGAGTGAGTGTGCAAGCTGAAAAAAATGTGTGTTGCCTGGCTGTGCAGGATTGGGTAAACCCAAAAACCTAGCAGTCCTCTAGGAAGTAGCACTACACCAACTTGAGGCTGAAAAAAAAAAAAAGTAAAGGACTTGTATTGCCCCTCCGCCTCACTGCAAGGGTAAAATGCTTGTTAAAGTCTAAGGGCTGAAAGAAGAGTTTGTAATACCTACCTTACCCTTGCATCAGCAGGCTCCAACACAGCTGGAGAGACCATACTAGAGCGATAGATGAGGTAGGTATTACTTAATTTTCCTTTACCACTAGGCAAAATGAGAAACTAATCCTTGCTGCGTGAGATGTCCCACTGCAAGAGATTTTTTTTTCTTGCGCCCAGAGTTGGGTGTTAAATCCTAACTCTAGTTTTGAATGGAACTAGGAAGAGCTCACTTTTTATTTGCTATTCGTATTGAAATAATTCCAAAAAGTCTTATATAATCATGCACTTAAAGTTAATAAAACATTATACAACTCTAATTACTGAAATAGAATAACCATGATAAACAGTTTTCTCTCAGATCATTATTCATTTATTTGAGTAATCAATAAAACTGCATAATATTTTAATTAATTTAGGTGGATGACTTTTGGAATTATTCCGTGCAAATAGTATTTACAAAAGTATTAATCTCCACCATTGTTTGTTGCCTAATAGTGATACTGATACTAAAAGATCTGTACCCATATATGAGGAGTCATATACACACCCCTTAAACATTTTTATTCTTGTCTGTTGCCCTCTTTGGGGAGATTAAAGCTCACTTCCTAAACCCTGTGGGAGCAGGCCGAAAAATGAAGGAAGCAGTTGGCACAAGTACAGGAAGACACACAGTAATAATAACCTCACAGAGGTTCTAACCCTGACACATTTTTTGTTGCTGTTTGTGCTCCCACTGGAGACATTTCCCATCACTTCCTCAACAGACTGTGAAAGCATAAATGTTACTTTTATACATTGTGTAATGTTAGACTTCCTCCACTAGAGGGAGTATTTGACTTTTATTAGGCAGTTTCACAACTTCCTTATGCAGCTAAGCCTAGATTAGCCATCAGAACCTAATTACTCAGAAAGAGGAAATTGAGAAATGCGGAACAGAAGTCATGTAGCCAGAAATGTGTTGTATTTTGAGATTTACTATCTTTGTTCCTTTCAGGAATACACTTTGGAAGGAGTGCAGTTGCATTTGTTGAATACAACCAACAGTCTTGATCATTGCATTATTTTGTAGGTTTTTCTGTGACAATAATATGGTGATTTTATAACATGACATTTTAAATGTGATAATCTTTTTGCCGCAATAGTATTTATTGCTCTGAAAATATAGTGCTAGGGTTTATACTTGTTGAATTATTACATTTGATTCAGGTTAATGGCTGTGTTTAACCACTTCAGCCGCGGAAGATTTTCCCCCTTAATGACCAGGCCATTTTTTGCGATACAGCGCGGCGTCGCTTTAACTGACAATTGCGCGGTCGTGTGATGATGTACCCAAACAAAATTGATGTCTTTTTTTTCCCCACATGTAGAGCTTTCGTTTGGTGGTATTTGATCACGTCTGCATTTTTTTTTTCGCTAAAAACAAAAAAAGACTGACAATTTTGAAAAAATATATATATATATTTTTTTACTTTTTGTTATAATAAATATCCAAAAAAAAATTTCTTCACCAGTTTAGGCCAATATTCTTCTACATATTTTTGGTAAAAAAAATGCAATAAGTGTATATTGATTGGTCTGTGCAAAAGGTATACAAAATAGGGGATAGATTGGCATTTTTATTTATTTTTTTTTTTTTTTTACTAGTAATGGCGATAAGCGATTTTTTTTTTTTTTTTTTTTTTGCGGGATAGTGACGTTGTGGCAGACAGATCGGACACTTTTGACACTTTTTTAGGACCAGTGACATTTATATAGCGATCAGGGCCATAAAAATGCACTGATTACGGTATAAATGACACTGGCAAAGAAGGGGTTAACACTAGGGGGCGATCAAGGGGTTGAATGTGTTCCCTGGGAGGTGTTTCTAACTGTGGGGGGGAGGGGACTGTCTGGGAGTAGAGATCGCTGTTCCTAATCACTAGTACTGTACTTCCCTGTCAGAACAGGGCCCATTCTGGCCCTCTGTGGAGTGATCGCAGGTGGCCAGCGGACATTGTGCATTATCTCCACCGCATGCAGCTATAGCTGTTAAAGGGACCGGCGTACAGCTATGGTGATTCGCAGGAACAAGCCGAATGGAGCTGCCAGTGCTACACTATTCAGAAAGTGCTAGTTGTCCAGCTGTCATACTAATCCTTTGGCTTCGAAATAGCTCCCAAATGGCCCTGGTTTCAAGGGACTGTCCCTGATTTGCAACAATGTCCCTCATTTGTCCCTCATGTTAGTCTGATCTATATAGTTGTATATAAAATGCACTATTTATCTTTCAGAAAGTGTTTCCCAGTGCTAAACCTTTTTTCCAATTTTTAAATTGCTGCATTTGTAAGTGTCATAAGTCAGCATAAAGGAAGAGTAGTGGTAAAAACAAGCACTTGTGGGTTTAACAAGTTTTTCTTGTATAATTTCTCTTTTTAAGGGGGCGTGGCAGGGGGTGTGTCCTATGCCTACATACTTTTGCTAATAGGTGTCCCTCTTCCCATCTCAAAAAGTTAAGAAAAAAGAACCCCCTTGGGAAATGGGACTTTGAAAGTGACCAATACACCAAATAATGTCAAGAAAAATATAATTTATTGTAAAAATCTCAACATGATAAAAATTGTCACAGTGGACATAAAGTATGAAATAAACAATTGATACATATAGACATTGATTTCATCTCTGAAGACCCAACGTTTCTGGCTAAATGTTTTTCTTCAGGGGTTATTAACAAACTAAGTGCAAATGTCTATTGAAGAAACATATATCTATATATATCATTAAAAAACAAACAAACAGTAAACACAGTTTGAAGTAGGCAACTGCAGGCAAATATTGATAAGAATGTCAAATACATACCAATAATATCAATTGTTTGTGTAAAGAATAAAAGAGGAGAGACCTAGAGGGGCCCCCTCCAATAAAAACAGAGAGACTGAACAGATGGGTCTTGAATAGGGACAAGCCAAACACCCCCCAGTTCGGGTCGCGGCAGAACATGCGAACAAACCAAAAATTTGTGCGAGCACGCGAACCCCGTTAAAGTCTATGGGACTCAAACGTGAAAAATCAAAAGTGCTAATTTTAAAGGCTAATATGCAAGTTATTGTCATAAAAAGTGTTTGGGGACCTGGGTCCTGCCCCAGGGGACATGTATCAATGCAAAAAAAAAGTTTTAAAAATTTCAGTTTTTTCAGAAGCAGTGATTTTAATAATGCTTAAAGTGAAACAATAAAAGTGTAATATTCCTTTAAATATTGTACCTGGGGGGTGTCTATAGTATGCCTGTAAAGTAGCGCATTTTTCCTGTGTTTAGAACAGTCCCTGCACAAAATGGAAAAAAATTCATTTAAAACTGCTTGTGGCTGTAATGTAATGTTGCCCCCCCCCCCAGCCCATTACTGTGCCCTGTGGGTCTGGTATGGATATTAAGTGGAACCCCGCACCCAAATTTAAAAAAAAAAAAGACGTGGGGCCCCCAGGCCCTATATACTCTGAACAGCAGTATACAGGCGGTCCCCAGGTTACAAACAAGATAGGGACTGTAGGTTTGTTGTTAAGTTGAATATGTCTGTAATTTGGAACAGGTAAATTTTTAAGTGTAGCTCCAGCCCAAAAATCTATTTTTAAGCTATTTGGATAATATAGGGCATAGGGTTATCACCCCTGTAACATTTTTTTTTGCTGTCTGTGCCCCCGTTCAGAAGATTTCACCTCACTTTCTGTCCCAATGACAATTGGATTTTGAAAATTTTGTGTTATTAGGGAAACAAGGATTGGTGATAAAGCATCAGTGGAGACACCTTTTTCCCATATTAACTCTAATGCCCCGTACACACGGTCGGATTTTCAGATGGAAAATGTCCGATCGGAGCATGTTGTCGGAAATTCCGACCGTGTGTGGGCTCCATCGGACATTTTCCATCGGATTTTCCGACACACAAAGTTTGACAGCAGGAGATAAAATTTTCCGACAACAAAATCCGATCGCGTCAATTCCGACCGTGTGTGGCCTGTTCCGACGCACAAAGTGCCACGCATGCTCAGAAGAAATTCCGACACGGGACAGCTCGTTCTGGTAAACTTAGCGTTCGCAATGGATACAGCACTTTCGTCACGCTGCAATGTAAAAAATGGTTTAATACAGCGCACTCTCTTCTTCTTTATAATGTGACAAGAATTAAGTAGTTTTGCTGCTCATATTCACACACACTTCTCACAAAGTTTGATTTGTGTTTTTTTAGTGGGATTCCCTCAATATATTGTTATTAGTTGTCACATCTGACAGTTTTATATTTTTTATGGTTTTTTTTTTTTCTTTTTAAGCCTTTTTTTTTCTTTAATGTTTGGATTTTTTCCAAGGCTGATCTTTGTGCAATGTTATTTTTATTTTTACTCCAGAATATTTTTGTGTGTGTTTTGTGTGTCAAGTTACCCCAACACCATTGATATCTTTTATTATTTAATCTCCAGGAGAATTTTTGTTGTTGGTGTCTATTGTTCATTTCACATTGTATATTAGAAATGTACCTGAATCCTCACAAACAAACCATCATTTTTGAAGTAAAACACATAGGAGAGTATAATTCAAAACAAAAATCCTTTATTAAGGGAACAGAACCAAACAAAGAGGAAGGCAACACTGGAGAAACAGGAGAAATTAGTGAAGCCTGGGACCCCCACGGCAGACATCAATTCTTAAACCTCAAAATTGGTGGCCTGAGGAGTCCATATATAAGGGAGGGCAGTCTGGTCCGGGATTCACAGAGACTTGGATAGCAGCAGATGACATCAGTGTCCCCAGGCTGTGGTACCACAAGAGGCTGTATCTTTTGGCCGACCAGACTGGATCCAGGGCAATCACTCTCTGGTCTTCCTTTCACACTTCCTTCCGGGCTGTGGCTGTGCAGTATGAGATGTGGCAGGAGGAGGAGTAGGACCTGGAGGAGGAGGAGGACTGGGAGGACCTGGAGGAGGACTGGGAGGACCTGGAGGAGAGGGAGGAGGAGGAGGAGGACCATCCCAAAGCTGTGTGTGAGGTGTAAGTTGGCCCCTCACACCTTTCTCCAGAGCCTCTGATATGAGGGCCTGACACATGGCTTGTTGGCCCTCCTCCATCCTCTGCATTTTATAGGCAATTAATGCCGCAAGGTTCTCCTGCATGGTGTGGGGTGCTCCCAGGACCTCTGTAGCCCTCCAAAAAAATCTGATAGCCGCCTCCTCTAGGCTACTCCTCCTACTGCCACTTTCTGTTTCCAGGGGGGGTGGAGGGACCTGCAGATCAGCCACCTCCTGGCTGAGACTTCCCTGTGTATGAAAAAGGGACATGGTTTTAGTTTTTGCATCATCAATCACAATCATAAATTAGTACTCCCAACTAACATCTAGGTAACATCATTGATTGTACAAGCAGAAATATTTAGAGGAATGCTATACCTGGCTCAATCTGGGCTCCTCCACATATGGCCTGGAAGGCCCAGGTTGGGCGTCAGAAGCCTCAGCCGGGGGGGGGGAAGGAAGCGTGGAAGGAAGACTGGACAGGGATGGCCTGGGTTCAGTCTGGCCTGCCAGAAAGTGCAGCCTGTCGTAGTACAACATCCTGGGGACATAGATGTCATCTGCTGCTCCGGATCTCTGTGAATCCAGGACTTTCTTGCGCTCCCTCAGATATGTGCTCCTCAGGCAACCAATTAATATCTTTAAATAAGTGATGTCTGCCGTGGGGATCACCTGCTTCACAATTTCACACAATTGCTCCAGTGCTGCCTTCCTCTTTGCTTGGTTCTTGAAATGGGGGTGGTAATCTCCCACAGACAGGGCAGCTCCTTTAGCATATCAATGAATAGTGACATGAAGTCAGTATCTCTCATTAAGATATCCATGTTCACTGCAAGACACAACACAAGACAAAGCCTAATGTCACACCAAACTCTCCTAATCTTGTTACAATATAGGCCTCAATCTAGAAGCAGTATAGGCCCAAGTTTGTCTCTTACCTTCGTTCTTACGATCGGCGCGTCCAATGCTCCTTCCTCCGCTCACAGATCGTACGTAATACGCACGCGTGTTACGCTTTATACACACTGCGCATGTGTGTAACTCCGCCCGCCCCTGACGTTCTTTCTATTCTATTCCCCGCCCCTTTTCGTTCGGCGCAGTGGGGGAAGAGCATGATGGCAGAGTTACACCAGGTGCGTGATAATTCGAACAACGAGGAGGAGGAGGAAAGCCCGGATCCAGGCACGTCCCGATCCAGAAGGAGACGTTTTAAGGCCACAAATATGTCGTTTGGGGAGATGTCGGAGATGGTCTACATCATGAAGAAGTCCGACTATGATGGAAAATATGGGCCTTACCCCCACCCCAACATCAGAAAGGCCAAAATAATTGGTAAAGTGGTCCGGAGTCTGGAGAGGAATTTCGGGGTACGAAGGTCTAAAGATCAGCTCAGGAAGCGGTGGTCGGACCTGAAGTTGAGAGAGCCGGAGCAGTACCGAAAGATCCGGAGAGTGCTGCAAAAAAGTAAGTAGTTGTGCTGTGTTCATATTCTTTCTGTCTTTATTCCGTTCGTTCTGCTCCATATGCTTTTAGTAATTGTAACGTTTAAAAGGGCAACTTTAATGTTCATGGGCCCATTATTCATTCGTATCAATCATTTTTCTTTCGGCCTCTAGAACACCATTGTTTAGGCCATATGCATTTTCACACATTTTTTTTGGGCCTACTTGGATGCCAAATATTTGTTTGTGTAGATGGGTTTGTTACTAGAATGAAATGCAAACTAGATTGTGTGTAAGGAGAGGACACTGAGCAGCTGTTTTCACATCTGGACACTGGAGCACTAGTGTGGGACCCCAGAACACCATTTTTATTAGGGGGGGCACACAGGTGCTCCAGTGTATACTATAGGGGGGGTTACATCTGTGAAGCTTGTACCAAACAGGTAAAGTATTGCAGCTTGACAAAGGGCAATAAAAAATATACATCTTTGAACTCGGCTAAAATAGACAATTGTACCCCACTTCCAAGCAATGTTTCCTATTTCTATAGTTCTGCCATCAAATATCTGTGTGCTAAGTATACCATTTTTGTTTTACATAGGGGAGAAAAGACTCGGAGGTCACTCTTCATCCCAGGAGACCAGAGCCCCCCCCCCCCCTCTGGAAGAAGGGGAACTACCCCAAACACAAGAAGAAGAGCAGGAGGAAGAAGAAGACGTGGTGGAGATTGGCACCACAACAGGTGAGTGTCTGCAACCACAGACTCAGGTAAAAGAGATGGCTGGTGTCAGATTTTTGAGACCTGTTTTTTTTGTTCTTTATCTCTTTTTAGGTGATCGTGATGTGAGGGAGAGAGAACGCTTTACATCAGAAAGTGCCCAGATACTGATAGGGGAGATCATGGGATGTAATCTCCAATTGCAAAACATCCAGCAACACTGATGTAAAAATAATAACATCATTGATGTTTTGGGGCGAATTTAAACCCCACAAAATCACCTGTTTTATGTAATGTAAATTTTTACAATGTTTAGAAAAGCCAAATTTGGAGGATGCACACAGTGTGCCAACATGTGCTATCTGCCATCACGGGAGATCAATGGACGCGTTTTGGGGGTGCAACCCCTTCCTCAATTATAAAGTAGCGTTGAGGAAGGGCTTGCTCCCCCAAAACACGTCCCTTGATCCCCCCTGATGGCAGATAGCACATGTTGACATTCGTAAATTGGTTTGCATCTTCCAAATTTGGCTTTTCCAGGGGGTGAGTTCCCCCCATCTGAACGCTATATCAAACCCAGTTCCTAAATACTGATGTCTGATATAGCCTTCAGGTTTTACCATATGTGAACTTTGTAAGTTCTAGTTTTTTGGCTTTCTTGTTGGTTTTACACAGGCCTGTTTTATCTGAAATGGATATTTTGATTTTTCATAATGCTAATGCAAACATTTTATACAACAAACATGTTGGTTTGTTTTAAAAACCTTTGGTAAATGCACATGTGATTGTGCAGGTATAAAAAAGTGCCTTACTCAAGAATGTGTGGATTATTGTCTCAACACTACAACACTTTTGGGGTGATGTAATTGCTGTTTTATGCACAAATGGGGGTTATTTCCTAAGGGCAAATACACTTTGCACTACAAGTGCAGGTTCAGCGCAGTTGCAAGTGCACTTGTAGTGAAATGTGTTTTTGCATTTAGGAAGTACCAGCCAACACTGTTTTTTATAAGGTTACCCAATCACGACATTTTCTGCACTCAACACATTTCTGTCAGGGTCAGCTAAAACAAACACAAGCAGGAAATGTCCACCAAGAATAGCTTTTGGTTGTTTTTTATTTGAAAAAGGTGTCACAGATTGTCTGGCATATTGATAGCCCCCCTACCCGCAAAGAACTCCGGGTATCGTAACCGGACATCACGGGCATTCAGGGAGGGCAAGCCAGGACGGCCGCTTTCAAGTGCCGTCATTGTTGATGTATTTGGTATTCCGGCCTCAGGCCCAACTGAGCCAGCATAGTTGGCTGAATGTTTTCTTAAAAAATTATGGAGAACACAGCACGCCAGTATAATATGGTTCAGTTTATACTCCGCCATATGGATGGGTGTCAGAAATAGTCGGAACCGGCTGGCCAGGATTCCAAATGTGTTCTCCACCACTCTTCGGGCTCTGGCATTCAGGGAGGGCAAGCCAGGACGGCCGCTTTCAAGTGCCGTCATTGTTGATGTATTTGGTATTCCGGCCTCAGGCCCAACTGAGCCAGCATAGTTGGCTGAATGTTTTCTTAAAAAATTATGGAGAACACAGCACGCCAGTATAATATGGTTCAGTTTATACTCCGCCATATGGATGGGTGTCAGAAATAGTCGGAACCGGCTGGCCAGGATTCCAAATGTGTTCTCCACCACTCTTCGGGCTCTGGCCAGCCGGTAATTAAAAACCCTCTGTTCCGGGGTGAGGGTCCTCATCGGGAATGGCCGCATCAGGTGGTCCCCCAGCGCAAATGCTTCATCAGCAATGAACACAAATGGGAGACCTTCAACATTGTCCTCTGGAGGTGGCAAGTCCAAACTGCCATTCTGGAGACGCCTGTAGAACTCCGTCTGGGCGATCACTCCACCATCGGACATCCGGCCATTCTTCCCCACGTCCACATACAAGGACTCGTAATTAGCCGACACCACCGCCAACATCACTATACTATTAAACCCCTTGTAATTATAATAGTACGACCCCAAGTTGGGTGGTGGGACGATGTGGACGTGTTTCCCATCAATTGCCCCTCCGCAGTTAGGAAAGTCCCACCGCTGGGCAAAGTGGGAGGCCACAGTCTGCCATTCCTGTGGCGTGGAAGGAAACTGTTGAGGAAAAAACAATAAACATTACTATTTTTTCACAGAAACCTGGCAAGCAGATTAGACACAAACATTATGGGTCAACCTCCAGATAGCATTTATTAAGGGGAATTTAACAACAACAAAGTATAAGGTACACCTATCATATTCCCCCTCCCCCCCTCTCATGGGCCATTTCTAACATTATAGGGGGGGGGGACTCTTGGACAGGTAACCCTCTTCACTTCATTGAGAGATGAATGCCTAAATACAGGGTATTACTTGGAACAGCCCCTCCTTAGTTACACAATTGGCAGCCCACTGGACAGGTAAGAAGTGTCATAATACAAAGATATAAATACACACTGTACACATTTGAGCACATTTGGACATTCTGCTATTACCTATCAAGATCATAATAGGATACAAGAACTTTAAACAGTACCATTGGAAAGTATACAGGCAGGCCCTTGCACTACATGCTTTGGGGAATTCATCCATAAATCTGAGCACTATAGAGATGGGTATATTGTGTATGGGTTTGGCAAAGTCAGCAGATAGATGATTGAGGATAGAGAATTGGGATCAGCTGACTTAGCAGTTGGGGGAGGGAGGGTTACCAAAAATTTGGGGACACCACAAAAAAAAGCCTCTGGCCCTCTGCCTGAATTTAAATCCAAAATAACATTTCCAAACATTTTAGGGGGTGTTTGGGGTAAAGCACTACTATGGAGCTGATAAAATACATTGTTAAGTGACTACATGAGGTGAATATAGGGCAGGGGACACCATGCTGGGGAGGTTATTGAAGGGCAAATATGTATGAAGGACCTAAAATAATAATTACATAAAAATCCAGCATGCATGAGGACAAAGGGGACATTCACAGCATAATACAATCATGGTAATTAGGGAATGAGGAAAGAAATACAATATATTATCAAACATTCAATACAATAAAATGTGATATAAAAGGATAAAAATCTTACCTTCATATACTCCTTCTGCAGGACCTGTATGATGGCAGAACAGGTCTCTGGGATAATGATCCCCAGAGCCTGGGGGGAGATGCCTGTCGAGAACTTGAGGTCCTGCAGGCTTCTCCCTGTGGCCAAATACCGCAAGGTAGCGACCAACCTCTGCTCCGGAGTGATGGCTTGCCTCATGCAGGTATCCTGCCTGCTGATATAGGGGGTCAGCGAAGCCAACAAACGGTGAAATACGGGGTCCGTCATCCGGAGAAAGTTCCTGAAATCATCAGGATTATTCTCACGGATCTCACGGAGCAAAGGCATATGACAGAACTGGTCACGCTGAAGCAACCAATTCTTGGTCCATGAACTCCTCCCCACCCTGTTCATGGACTGGACTTGTGTCAAGGTCAGGACCCCAACACCAAGCCCCCGCACAGCACGAACTCTACGAGGAGTACGCATACGAAACATGGCTATAAAACGGTCGGCTCGGCTACTCAGAACGAAGTAACAGAACGCACTGAAGAACAGCAAGGCCTGTGAAGAGCGACCTGAAAACCAGTAACGAACGAACAAGAATACAGTGACTAAAGTCACGCGGAACTTGCTTGCACGCACTGAAGAGCAGATACAAACCCACAAGCACAAACTGAACGGCAGAAAACGATCTGAAAGCCACGAGTCTGAAAAAGCGCGAATCGTCTCTCACCAAACTTTTACTAACACGAGATTAGCAAAAGGAGCCCAAAGGGTGCTGCGCTTGGTTCTGAACCGGCCTTTTCTAGTCTCGTCGTATGTGCTTGACGTCACCGCGTTCTTGGCGATCGGAAATTCCGACAACTTTGTGCGACCGTGTGTAGGCAAAACAAGTTTGAGCCAACATCCGTAGGAAAAAATCAGAGGATTTTGTTGTCGGAATGTCCGATCAATGTCCGACCGTGTGTACGGGGCATAACAGGAGAGAATTTCCCTTCCTATGGGTAGATTTACTCTCTTTGTAAGTCGGATGTTTGAAAATAGGGGACTGCCTGTATATACTATACGGCCTGCCCTATAAACTCTGCGGAAAATTGGGCCCTAGGTGTTGGTGGTACCAGAACACTGTAAGCCCTCACAGTTACTCTTGGTGGGTGCTGGAATGGGCCCTGCTGTGAAATATTATATCAAGAATTGTAATTACATGCCCCTGTTAAACAGGGGCAGAAAAATTGGGCCTTAGACGGTGGTGGTGGCACAACACTGTAAAGCCCCACAGATACTATTGTTGAGCGCAGGAACGGGCCTTGATGTGAAATATTAGATCAAAAATTGTACTTACAATACAGTGCAGCCGTAGTGCAGTTGCTACTACTTTTTTGGTGGTGTACACAGTAAAAACAAAACAAAATATACATCATGTCCAGAAGGCCACCAAGGAGAAGTAGACGCTCACAGGCCACTAAAAGAGGGCAAGCAGGCAAGGAGCACATGGAAGGGCAAACACATGAAAGACAAAACAGAACATTCCATGTGCTCCTTGCTGTGAAGGCCAGTTATAGATGGGGCAGAGGCCATTTGTTTATTACTGGTGTAAAATATGGTCCGGGGACACACTGTACACCTTTGCTGCCACTGTTCTCTTGCTGGGTGTCCAGTGTGCTCCTGTTCCTTTAAGGGGGATTGGGCTGCCTCCAGGCCCACCTGCCCCTCATCTATCCATTTAATGCATGTGCTTCCATTGTGGAGACGCTTAAAAAAACAGTAGCGTTAGGACTGCAAGCATACACAGGGTGCTGTGAAGAGGCCTTGCAGCTTATGCATGCGTTTGCAAATGCGTACTAACTAAACCCCTGTTTTTAACGCAGACTGTTGGACAGGTTCATTTGGTCAGTGGCAGACTGGTTGGTGAGTTGAGCTATGGAATGTTCTGTTTTTGTCTTTCTGTGTCTACAGTCAACAGTGCTGGTCATGGACATGGTGCATCCCTCGCCGGTGGCCGTGGGGCACATTTGTACTTTTTTTCTACTGCTGGCCGGGTTATTGAGCCAGAACATGCAGAAGAGTTGGTGGAGTGGATAACAAAGCCCATCCTCCTCATCCTATGTCACCCAGGCTCAGAGTAGTTTTCCTTCCTATGCAGCTGCCAAAGCAGCCTATTCCACCGGCTCCTTGTCCACAGTCACTCCTTCCGTAGCACAACCATCATGCACGGAGAAGTCCCCCAAACTAGTCGACCAGTGTCGGGTACGTACTGCTGGAAGATGCGCAGCGATTTGAAGGCTCCGATGTTGGTTCCCAGGTTGAGGAAGGGAGTAATGTGAGCCTAGAGAGAGGGGGTGCCCAAGAAGGACAAGAAACTGGAAGTCATGTTCCCCCAGCTGCAGCATAGTGCCAAGTTTGTGCCAGTGACGAGGAGGGAGGGGATGATGAGGTCACTGACTCTACTTGTGTGCCTGATAGAATAGAGGAGGAGGAGGAGGCACAACTCCAACGAGGTAGGATGTCCTCTAGGGGGCAGCTTAAGGGCAGCCACCCTACTGCATCACACCGCAGAGCTCCGCAGGTGCAGGGCGCTGCTGACTCCCCGCTGATTTTGAAAAGTTCCTTGGTGTGGGCCTTTTTGGACACGTGTGCAGCAGATCGCACATTGCTGTTTGCAACCTATGTCTGAAGCGGATCAAGGATGGCCACAACAGCAGCCGCTTGGGCACCACATGCTTGACCAGACATATGACGACCCCCCATGCAGTCTTTTTCCCGTTTACTATATTTGAGATTTAATATCGCTCAGATATGATTTGGGATAAATTAGAGTTCTTTGACCATGAGTGAAAGATTTAACACAATAACATTTATTGGTGAGTAGTTGAAAGTCTATCTAATACACAACCATCTATCTATAGTCTACACCAAGGGAGAAAATATTAGGTTAAAATAGGAGAATTACATGAAGGAATACAGAGTATATTCCTGAAAACATTAATCTGCAAACAATCCAATCCATATTTAGTTACAAGTAATATGCAGACCTTTCCCATAATTACCCTTTGCACCAAGGTTCCATTCTGATGGTTGCTCTCCCATAATTGTTTGTGTTTCTCTCCCATCTAGTCTGTGAATATCATTACATGCTGATGCCTCATTGGTTGGCATAACGTGGCTCTGATTGGTGAGCTTCCCTATTCCTGGTTAAGGACTGGCTACATCTCCAATCCCTATACTTTGCATAAGTCAGCCCCCTTTAATGCAAATCCTTGTGACTATTCTGAGCAGGAGCTTAACTTAAATTTTCCCGGGAAGTTAAATATTGATTACAGGTTGGCCTCCCTTCATTGCATATCCCAGCATTGGATCCTTTGAAGTGAGTATGTGTAAAACAATGAGGTTTGGAACCCATTTTCTGTATACATAAGCCTAGGCACCGACTTGTCTGGTCTACCAGAGATTTCTGTGAAGATAATATGTTCTGCCCTACATAGATAAAAGCTAAATTAAATATATTCAATAAATATAAATAAATTAAATATAAATTAAATATATTCATTAAATATAAATAAATTAAATATATTCATAATTACAATATCCGTTGGCAACAGCACTTGAAAGACCCACATCAAAGAAAAAGGCAAACTTCTCCTTGCTCCTCATCTGGGATCTCCAACCCTACTCCAGTCCTCTCGAAAACCTGCACGGAGAGGAATGAAGGTATAGCAATACGTAGGTTGTCCCGA
Source organism: Lithobates clamitans (assembly GCA_037952925.1). Taxonomy (NCBI): domain Eukaryota; kingdom Metazoa; phylum Chordata; class Amphibia; order Anura; family Ranidae; genus Lithobates; species Lithobates clamitans. The sequence continues at coordinate 1,719,700 of JBBGZY010000271.1, forward strand.
TACCGATACTAGTATCGGTATTGGCACCGATACCGAGCATTTGCCCAAGTACTTGTACTCGGGCAAATGCTCCCGATGCTTCCCCCGATACCTTGAGAGTCAGCGGTGATCGGCGCGTGGGGGAGTTACAAGCTTCTCCCCCCGCGGCTTTCAGCTGCTTTAGTGACATACAGCGGTGATCGGTGCTTGTAACTCCCCCACACGCGATCCTACTCCAGTCCCCCTCCGTTCCTCTGTCCCCCTCTGCTGTCCCCCTCCGTTCTGCCATTCCCCTCTCCTTCTCTGTCCCCTCCGTTCTGCTGTGCCTCTCAGTCTCCACTGTCCCCTCCGTTCAGCCGTTTCCGCTGTCCCCCTCTCCTTCTCTGTCCCCTCCGTTCTGCTGTCCCTCTCTGCTGTCCCCTCCATTCTGCTGTCCTCCTCCTCCTTCCTTTGTGAATGGACAGAGTCAGCTGACTCTGTCCATTCACATAACTGAAACATTGTAATCTCCTGTAATTACGATGTGTCAGTTTATGAATGGAGAGGAGCCGCTGTCTTCTCTCCATTCATTCTCAGTGCAGCTGAGGCTGCAGAGAAAGGGACTGGGGAATCTCTATCTTCTGTCTCTTTCTCTATCTCAAGGGGGAGATATCAAAGGTCTGTTAAGACCCCATCATGGAATAATGGACAGGGCACTTGAGGCAGAACAGTGTGAGGAAGAGGGAGACTTCCTTACCTCTCAAGGCCCCCTTTATCCAGATATTATTCCTGCAGGCCTACCAAACACACAGGAAGAAGAGGAGGAGGAGGATTGTGTCAGCATGGATGTGGAGGATAACACTCAGCAGCAGTCTTCAAGGGATGTTTTCAGTCCCCAGAAACCCAAGGAGTTGTACGTGGCTGGGAGGAGGTTGTTACGGATCATGTGATCCTTAGTGACCCAGAGGACTCAGAATCGAATGCCTCTGCAAACTTTCGCAGAATCAGGGAGGCCATGCAGCCTAAGGTCCCTAGGATTCGTGGTATCAAGGAGAAGGAATCATTACTGGCAACCCTTCTTGATCCACGTTACAAGGGTAAGGTTGCAGAACTCATCCTGCCTTCGCAGAGGGAGCAGAGGATGAAACATCTTCAGGAGGCTTTGAAGAAAGGTTTGTGCAATGCATTTCCAGACCCTGTGGGGGTACAATTTCCTGGTGCTGGACAACGTGTTGCTGAGGCTTCTGTCAAGTCACCTGAGGCCAGGTGACAGATGCACACCGTTGGGGTCAGGAGTGCACCGCAAAGGTAGTGGACCCTACGGCTGACCGGTGCGGATGGGGGTCTAGGTGGTTAAGGAAGGCAAGTCCGCTGGAAAACCAACACAGATCTCACAGGGGCTACAGCGTAAGATTCCCCAGTCTAAGAGCCAGCAGGTGTTCACCAGAGCCTCTAGTGGTGAGGATGGACTGGGCTGCAACTGGCTCCAGGTCGTGATCCTCAGGGTCTTCCAGCTCACGCCCACAGTAGGCTACAGGAGGACAGGGATAGTAAGGGAATAAGCCGAAGGGTCGGGGCGACTAGCAGACAAGGATAAACATAGAACACGCCAAAAGGTCAGGGTCACAAGCAGCCAGGGATAGTCGAGAACAAGCCAAGATCGGTAACTGGAATCAGACGTAGAAGACACAGCAAGATGCACACGGAAGCTAAACACACAAAGGTTGATCAGCAAGGCAGGCTTGCAGTGCACAGGTTAATATAGAGTTCCCTGATAGGGGCTAGAGTGGAGCCATGCTTTGAGGAGAGATTATTTAAGTAGCCAGGTGAGAGTAGCTGGCCTCTAAAGGTGAACACATAGAGGAGAGGTAAGCTGACAGGCAAAGATTACTGCATAAAGATGACAGCTTAGTATAGTCAGAGGAAGAGCAGTGGAGAAGGTGGCCGGCTGACTGATGCCTTTAGACACTTTTTCAGTCCTCAGCGCCAAGGTCTGATCGGTTCAAGCAACCATTGCCAGCATCTACATTACATGGTGCAGGAATATCTAGGGGCAAGAGCAGACTTGGAGACCTTTCCAACATAGCATCCACTGGGTTACTGGGTCTTGAGGATGGACCACTGGCCAGAACTTGCTCAATATGCAATTGATCTACTGGCCTGTCCTGCATCCAGAGTTCTTTCTGAATGCACATTCAGTGCTGCTGGAGGGTTAACGGATCATAGAGTGCGCCTGTCCACAGACTCCCTTGATAGGCTCACATTCATAAAAATGAATCAGTCTTGGATCAGCAGCAGCTATCAAGCACCTGATGCTGATGTAACTGATTGATTTTTCTATGGATGTGGGATCCCTTGAAGACTGCCTAGTGACTATACTATTCCTCCTCAATCTTGATGATGCTAGCTTCCAACAATATTTTTGATTTAGGGCATCACCTCCACTGCCCAAGGCCCAATTTTTCTGTCCCTGTTAAACAGGGACATGTAATTACAATTTCTGATCTAATATTTCACAGCAGGGCCCGTTCCTGCACCCAACAAGAGTATCTGTGAGGGGTTATAGTGTTGTGGCACCACCACCAAAGGCCCAATTTTTCTGCCCCCGTCCCACCAGCAGAAAAAAAGGACAAGCATGTCCAGCGGCCACCCGCAGAAGATGCACCATGTCCATGACCAGCACTGTGGACTGTAGACACAGAGCCTGCTTGCCCTCTTTTAGTGGCCTGTGAGCGTCTGCCTCTCCTTGGTGGCCTTCCGGACATGATGGGGATTTTGTTTTGCAACACCACACTACACTGTATTGTGTACTGTGTACACCACCAGAAAAGTAGTAGCAACTGCACTATGGGTGCACGGTACTGTGTACACCACCAGAAGTCTAATAGCAACTATGGGTGCACTGTATGTACTGTGTACACCGCCTAAAGTATATTAGAAACAGTACACCAGGAACGGCCTGCAGTGAGATATAGCTAAACTGTATGCAGTGAATATATATATATATATATATATATATATATATATATATATATATATATATATATATATCCACTGCATACAGTTTAGCTATATCTCACTGCAGGCCGTTCCTGGTGTACTGTTTCTAATATGCTTTAGGCGGTGTACACAGTACATACAGTGCACCCATAGTTGCTATTAGACTAGATAGATAGATATAGATACATCTATATATCTATAGATATACAGTGGGGATGGAAAGTATTCAGACCCCCTTAAATTTTTCACTCTTTGTTATATTGCAGCCATTTGCTAAAATCATTTAAGTTCATTTTTTTCCTCATTAATGTACACACAGCACCCCATGTTGACAGAAAAACACAGAATTGTTGACATTTTTGCAGATTTATTAAAAAAGGAAAACTGAAATATCACATGGTCCTAAGTATTCAGACTCTTTGCTGTGACACTCATATATTTAACTCAGGTGCTGTCCATTTCTTCTGATCATCCTTGAGATGGTTCTACACCTTCATTTGAGTCCAGCTGTGTTTGATTATACTGATTGGACTTGATTAGGAAAGCCACACACCTGTCTATATAAGACCTTACAGGGTCCTCCTAACTACGGGTCCTTCCCTTGTCTATCATGTACCCAATGTACCAGTATCATAAAAGGAAAGAGTTTTTGCCACCCACATAGAGGTTACAACATTAACATTAAGGATTTTTTTACATGTCAGTCTTCTTATGTTATATATATTATTAAATGCCCATGCGGTTTAATTTATGTGGGAGAAACAACCCAGAAAGTAAAAGATAGAATCGCTAGGCATAAGTACTCGATTCGGGACAAACTGGATAAGCTTCCATTATCCAGACATTTTACAGAATAAAAACACACAGTGTCCCAATTAAGATATATGGTCATTGACGGTATACCTATGAATAGACGGAGAGGAGATAGAGAGCTTGCTTTGAAAAAACGTGAAGTTTACTGGATTAACCGTTTGGACACGCTACAGCCTAAAGGGTTAAATACTGATTTTGATTTGTATTTATTTATTTAGACAGAAAAGGTGATATTCCGTGTTCATTGTTACATCTCATTATTGTTATTTTGTTGTAATTTATAGATACTGTGAAGAGAAAACTTTTTCCAGGAAGAATGTCTTTTTTATGGAAAAAGTTTTTTTGCTCTTTTTTTTTTTCTTTTTCTTTTTCCTTTTTGTTTCCTTTTTTTTCCTTTCCTTTTTTGTTCCCCTTTTTTTTTTGGTGAAGAGACAATTAGGCCTCTTTCAGACGAAAGATCCGTTCAGGTCCGCCTGTCAGTTTTTTAGGCGGACCTGAGCGGACCTTCTATAGACCTCTATGGAGCGTCGGATGTCAGCGGTGACATGTCCGCTGACATCCGACCCGCTCCGATCCGAAAAAGTGTAACGGAGGAAAAACCTACTTTTCCATCCGTTTTTGGATCGGATCGGGTGACGGACTCTACGGTCCGTCGTCATCCGATCCCCCATAGGGGAGAGTGGCACTGTGACAGGTCCGAACCTGTCATCTGCCTGCTCAGCGGGGATCCACGGAGCGATCCCCGCTGAGCAGAGCGGATGTTCACGAGGCGGATCATCACGGATCCGTACTGTATGAAAGGACCCTTATACCTGTTGACATTTGATTGTTCCAACCACGTGAAATGATGAGAAATGATTAGTTAAAAAAAACTGTTACTAGATGGACTAATTAATTCCAGCTTAATCAATTACAATTAATGAACTTGTGTGTATATATACCATGGGATGTATGTAACCAGTTGCAGACATACGATTGTGAGAAAGGGCATTATCTGTCAAAGCCCGAAACGTCGCAGCCAGCTGCATCTGGTATTTGCTCGATGTCTTTGATATTTATGTAATTTTTATAGAAATAAATTTCTTGTGCAGCAATCCTTGCTTATCGTTTCTACATATCGGTCCGTGGGAGGGACCAGATTGCTAGCACAGTCAAGATCGTTTAGTGCACCTCACCCTGCATATGGTGATATACATTGCCTCGTGAGGAAGCACCGATCCAGACTGGAATTCGAGGAACAATGACAACAGGTGGTTCATTTGCCTATACGGATGAAGATGTAACACGTATATATACAGCTACTACAGGATCACGGAATTTCTTGGTAGACAGTTCGTCCTTACAACTAACAAGGAAACTGGAAAAGATTTCACAAAAATCCATATCATTGGAATTACATGAAGTGACTCTTGCGGAATATTACAGATCACAGTTGATACCTCAGGGCTTGAGGGTTCGTATAACACCCACAATGTTTTCCCAAGATGAGAAGTATAAAAAGCGATTTACACAAATAATCAACAAATGCTCCTTTGACCTCATTACCTTGACAGTTGAATTTTTACAAAAGGAACGGATTACCGTTGCAAAAGAAATCACACAATTGGAACAACAATTATCTGACATGGTGGGACAATCGGACTTTCAGAAAACCAAATTAGAAATGGAGGAGAAATTAACCAACCATCGAAAATCTATAGAAGTCCGGAAGTGTACTAAAATGGACCGGGATCGAGAGGACTATGCTAATAACCGAGTCTATAATTGGACAGATACTAATTGCTTTCGTGAAAAATACAGGAATGGTAAACGTTATCAGCAGCTTTCCACATCCAGTTCCTTAGTGGCATCCACCGGCTCTTCTACAAATGCTACTGGATCTTTTTTACCTCATGGCCCCCCAAATTTAAAAGCAGGCGGAGAGGAGGCAAAAAACGCAGACGGGGTAACAACAAGAGCTGCCAACAGAATGCAAAACAGACAGAGGACTTGAATGTGGTACATAACATTTCTTCTCTCCCTCTTAGTACAATAAGTTTTAAATAAGGGGCTTAAATTTTGCCCAAAAGAGAGAATGGATACATTTAGATTAAAACAGGACCTGTATAGATTCTATAGAAATGTACGCTAAAAGACTTTTTATTCGTCTAGACCATCAATGCACAGTTCAAATTCATTGAAATTGTCCATTTCTAATATGGGGTTAAAAAATAAGAGCACGTTTGTGCCCCCTACTAGTAGTCCAGCAGCAGAACTGTTCATTGATAAAGTCGAGACAGATATAAAGCAATTTTTAGAAGATCGGTCTAGGATAGACCATAGACAAAACAATTTGAGTCGAGAGTCATATCGCCCTGTCCTCATTATCAGATAGGAAGGAAATTACGATAAAACCAGCGGATAAGGGTGGTTCTATAGTAGTTATGGACACAGTAAAATACGAGGAGGAAATAAAAAGACAGCTGGCCGATTATAATGTTTATACACGTTTGGATACTAACCCCACTATAAAGGTTTTGGCTAAAATAAAGAAGGTTGTAAAAAAGGCCATACAGGCAGGAATAATAGATACCAACACAGAAACCTTTCTTATCCCAGAATACCCTATTACACCTATTTTTTATGTGCTACCTAAGGTGCACAAAGACCCAAATAATTCTCCGGGTCATCCAATCGTTTCCAGCATCAACTCAGCCACTATGTCTACTGCTAAATATTTAGATAAACATCTTACTCCTCTTGTAGAAAAGACCAAATCTTATATTCAGGACACTCAAGATTTTTTGTCTAGAATAGAAGATTTGATCCACCCATCAGGTGCTACATTAGTAACATGGGATGTAGCTAATTTATACACAGCTATCCCACACGCCCTAGGATTGGAAGCCTGCAAGCGATTGCTATATTCATCTAAATTGTATGATGATAGACAAATAACATTGCTTTTGGAGTTGCTTACCATAGTATTGGAAGATAATTTCTTCCTTTTTAAAGATGTGTACTATTTGCAACGCACGGGCACAGCGATGGGTTCGAATGTCGCCCTCCCATATGCCAATGCTTTTATGAGTATGCTTGAAGAAGCATTCATTTATCATTGTACATTATATATGGACAACTGCATCACATGGTTTAGATTTATAGACAATGTGATTGGCATATGGGTAGGCGACCATGATTCATTGTATCTTTTCCATTCTTATTTGAATAATCTAATTCTTGGTTTGAAATTCAATATGTTCACTTCTGATATAGCGGTTCCCTTTCTAGATACCTTGCTAAGTATACGGGACAACCATATAATGGTTGACCTGTATAGAAAATCTACGGATCGAAACCAGTTATTACATTATTGTAGCTTTCACCCTCCGGGGGTATTTAAATCTATACCGAGAAGCCAACTGAAACGGGTATCTAGGATTGTAAATCAGACAGACACAAGAGAGAAGCGGCTGAGTGAGATGGAAGACAGATTATGTCAAAGAGGATATCCAGGTGATATAGTTCAGCAAGAATGTATCAACTTGGATCAAAATAGAGAAAAGAATGTAACTCACAGACTGTCTTTCATCTCACAATTTCATCCATTCTCTAACAAAATCAACAACATAATCAGAATACACTGGTCGATATTAAATAAAAATTATCCCACCATTCCAGAGTTTTACCATCCCCCCCTTACCATCATATCGTAGGGGTAGAACATTACACGATAGACTGGCTTAATCAGACCAATACAGTACCCCCATTGCTCGTACTACATTTTTGGGTCCTCCTAACTACGGGTCCTTCCCTTGTCTATCATGTACCCAATGTACCAGTATCATAAAAGGAAAGAGTTTTTGCCACCCACATAGAGGTTACAACATTAACATTAAGGATTATTTTACATGTCAGTCATCTTTTGTTATATATATATTATTAAATGCCCATGCGGTTTAATTTATGTGGGAGAAACAACCCAGAAAGTAAAAGATAGAATCGCTAGGCAAAAGTACTCGATTCGGGACAAACTGGATAAACTTCCATTATCCAGACATTTTACAGAACAAAAACACAGTGTCCCAATTAAGATATATGGTCATTGACGGTATACCTATGAATAGACGGGGAGGAGATAGAGAGCTTGCTTTGAAAAAACGTGAAGTTTACTGGATTAACCGTTTGGACACGCTACAGCCTAAAGGGTTAAATACTGATTTTGATTTGTATTTATTTATTTAGACAGAAAAGGTGATATTCCGTGTTCATTGTTACATCTCATTATTGTTATTTTGTTGTTTTTTTATAGATACTGTGAAGAGAAAACTTTTTCCAGGAAGAATGTCTTTTTTATGGAAAAAGTTTTTTTTGCTCTTTTTTTTTCCTCTTTTTCCTTTTTTCCTTCTTTTTTTTTCTCCTTTTTCCCTTTTTGTTCCCTTTTTTTTTGGTGAAGAGACAATTATACCTGTTGACATTTGATTGTTCCAACCACGTGAAATGATGAGAAATGATTAAAAGAACCTGTTACTAGATGTGGACTAATTAATTCCAGCTTAGTCAAATACAATTAATGAACTTGTGTGTATATATACCATGGGATGTATGTAACCAGTTGCAGACATATGATTGTGAGAAAGAGCGTTATCTGTCAAAGCCCGAAACGTCGCAGCCAGCTGCATCTGGTATTTGCTCGATGTCTTTGATATTTATGTAATTTTTATAGAAATAAATATCTTGTGCAGCAATCCTTGCTTATCGTTTCTACATATCAGTCCGTGGGAGGGACCAGATTGCTAGCACAGTCAAGATCGTTTAGTGCACCTCACCCTGCATATGGTGATTTTATATATATATATATATATATATATATATATATATATATATATATATATATATATATATATATATATATATATATCTATAGATATACAATGGGGATGGAAAGTATTCAGACCCCCTTAAATTTTTCACTCTTTGTTATATTGCAGCCATTTGCTAAAATCATTTAAGTTCATTTTTTTCCTCAATAATGTACACATAGCACCCCTTGTTGACAGAAAAACACAGAATTGTTGATATTTTTGCAGATTTATTAAAAAGAAAAACTGAAATATCACATGGTCCTAAGTATTCAGTCACTTTGCTGTGACACTCATATATTTAACTCAGGTGCTGTCTATTTCTTCTAATCATCCTTGAGATGGTTCTACGCCTTCATTTGAGTCCAGCTGTGTTTGATTATACTGATTGGACTTGATTAGGAAAGCCACACACCTGTCTATATAAGACCTTACAGCTCACAGTGCATGTCAGAGCAAATGAGAATCATGAGGTCAAAAGGAACTGCCTGAAGAGCTCAGAGACAGAATTGTGGGAGGGCACAGATCTAGCCAATGTTACAAAAAAATTCTGCTGCACTTAAGGTTCCTAAGAGCACAGTGGCCTCCATAATCCTTAAATGGAAGACGTTTGGGACGACCAGAACCCTTCCTGGAGCTGGCCGTCCGGCCAAACTGAGCTATCGGGGGAGAAGAGCCTTGATGAGAGAGGTAAAGAAGAACCCAAAGATCACTGTGGCTGAGCTCCAGAGATGCAGTCGGGAGATGGGAGAAAGTTGTAGATAGTCAACTTATCACTGCAGCCCTCCACCAGTCAGGGCTTTATGGCAGAGTGGCCCGACCGAAGCCTCTCCTCAGTGCAAGACACATGAAAGCCAGCATGGAGTTTGCTAAAAAAACACCTGTAGGACTCCAAGATGGTGAGAAATAAGATTCTCTGGTCTGATGAGACCAAGATAGAACTTTTTGGCCTTAATTCTAAGCAGTATGTGTGGAGAAAACCAGGCACTGCTCATCACCTGTCCAATACAGTCCCAACAGTGAAGCATGGTGGTGGCAGCATCATGCTGTGGGGGTGTTTTTCAGCTGCAGGGACAGGATGACTGGTTGCAATCAAGGGAAAGATGAATGCGGCCAAGTACAGGGATATCCTGGACGAAAACCTTCTCCAGAGTGTTTAGGACCTCAGACTGGGCTGAAGGTTTACCTTCCAACAAGACAATGACCCTAAGCACACTAAGCAGCTAAAATAACGAAGGAGTGGCTTCACAACAACTCTGTGACTGTTCTTGAATGGCCCAGCCAGAGAACCCAATTGAGCATCTCTGGAGAGACCTAAAAATGGCTGTCCACCAACATTTACCATCCAACCTGACAGAACTGGAGAGGATCTGCAAGGAGGAACGGCAGAGGATCCCCAATTCCAGGTGTGAAAAACTTGTTGCATCTTTCCCAAAAAGACTCATGGCTGTATTAGATCAAAAGGGTGCTTCTATTAAATACTGAGCAAAGGGTCTGAATACTTAGGACCATGTGATATTTCAGTTTTTCTTTTTTAATAAATCTGCAAAAAGGTCAACAATTCTGTGTTTTTCTGTCAATATGGGGTGCTGTCGACGTGCAGGCGGCCTTATATATTGTGGGGCGGGGACTTAGGCACCCTGCCTTTGGCCAATTATGGCTCTCTTAGCTGAGGGTGCTGTGATTGGCCAAAGCATGCAGGTTATGGTGCATGCTCTGGCCAATCATCATACAGCAATGCACTGCGCTCCCGCAGTGCATTATGGGCCATAACGCGCCGCTCAAATTTGGCACGAACGACCCATAATGTTCGGTTTCTGACGAACGGGCGAACAGCCAATGTTCGACCCGAACAGAAAGCTCATCCCCAGTCTTGAACACTAGATCCCTCACAAGCATGTATGACATCAGAGCTAGTACAATCTAGGTGAACAAAAATAGCACAGTAATAGTCCATATGTCTTCCCAGTTGTACGAAATGGGTGTGTATTTAGTATGTGCATAAAAGTATAAAATATACACACATTTAGAGTGAATACTCATCACATACCCACAGGTATCCCCAAGGAATGGGTCCCACAAAATAGCAGGGAAAGTTCCAGTAAGTCCCTCTGCTTAGGAAGAATGCCTGTGCTGGACCAGAAAGGGGGAATAGGGAGAGGGGTGCTATTAGATTGTAAGTCACCGAAACTGGATCATAAAGCCGAGGGAGTCATGATGAGTAACATCATCTTACCTCCTGTGAATCATTCATATATACGTCTGATGTCCTGTCTGTCACAGCCCTGTCAATGACCGGCCATGGCGGATGCTTTAAATATGCTAGGATGCCCGCGCATGTACGGTTCCCATGCGTATCGCGTATGCGCGGACCAAAAGCTCACGTGTTTGCGATCAGGAAGGACCAACTGTCAGAGCGCACGGAACCGCACCAGGAGGGAACTGCATGGATAAGAGCCACCCAAATAAGATTGCACATGGGAAACAAGGGGGCAGAGACACCAAAACAACAAGGCAGATCAATACCTAGGATAATTCAGCAATAATTTATAGATAGGCCAATTAAGATAGCATAAACATAATAACATAACCATAATGGACCGGAAGGTGCATCTAATCAATAACTAATGAAAGAGGGTAAAAAGGGAGGAAAAGAAAAAAGAAAAAGAAAAAAGGAAAAAAGCAGCAATCAAGATCCCAGAAAGGAACCAAACCACCATATAATACAGAGAACCACTTAATCTTCCACCCACCTGATGAGAAACCCTCCAAAAAAAGGGTGGTAACTCACCATGTCATTTAAGCCTGGGTGGCGAGGTGGCATCCAAGTATACTATCCAGCGTGTCTCATGCTGGAGCAGTACTCGGTTCCAATCTCCACCTCTGTTATTGGGGTGCACTCAATCAAGGATGAGGAACTTGATCTGTGGAAATTTTCCCCCATGATTATCCCTAATGTGCCTACTTAATGGGAGATCAGGATTGGACTTCTGCGTGCCTAGAATGTGCATATATGCCCTTTTATGAAATTCCTGTTTGGTCTTTCCCATATAAACGGATCCGCACTGACAGGATAGCATAAAGACCACTCCAATTGTTTTGCAGTTGGCGTAGTGGGTAGGTTTGAATATTTTGCCATTGGGGAGTCTAATATTGCTACCGGTGTGCATGTTTTGACAATATCTACAGCCGCCACACTTGAAGGTGCCAGGATGCTTGCAGGGATCTTTGCGAAAATTGCCTGTAAATTCGCTCTGTACAAGAGCGTCTTTGAGAGACGTAGTTCTACGGTAGGTTATAGATGGATTTTGTGAGATAAATGGGCTTAAAGAGGGATAAATAAGTAATAGATGCCAATATTTTGATATAATTGCTTTAATCTTGTTATGCCGTTTACTTTATCGTGTAATGATCCTCCGTTTATGAGATTGGCTATTATATGTTTTATTGGGGGTCTCCTTCTTAACCTTTTCCTTCCCCGCCCATAGTCAAATGACGTCCACAGGAAGGATCTCCCATCCTGGGCGGGTGTCATATGACGTCCTTGGCTTCCCAGCTGTCTGGGTGGTGCGCGCGCCCGCTGCGTCACTCGGGAGCTGGTGCGCATGCCCGGCGGCTGCGATGGCCGACAGGCACCCACAATCGCCGGTAATGCGGTGCAGGGAGGTGGATCTGTGTGTGTAAACACACAGATCCACATCCTGTCAGGGGCGAGGAGACCGATCGTGTGTTCCCAGTACAGAGGAACAACGATCGGACTCCTCCCTTTGTGAGTCCCCTCCCCCTACAGTTAGAATCACTCCCTAGGTAAAACATTTAACCCCTTGATCGCCCCCTAGTGTTAACCCCTTCCCTGCCGGTGACATTTATACAGTAATCAGTGCATTCTTATAGCACTGATCGCTGTATCAAGGTAAATGGTCCCAAAATAGTGTCAAAAGTGTCCGATATGTACGCCGAAATGTCAGTCACGATAAAAATCGCAGATCGCCACCATTACTAGTAAAAAAAAAAAAATAAAGTAATAAAAATGCCATAAATCTATCCCTTATTTTGTAGACGCTATAACTTTTGCACAAACCAATCAATATACGCTTATTGTGATTTTTTACCAAAAATATGTAGAAGAATACATATCGGCCTAAACTGAGGAAAACTTTTTTTTTATATTTATTATAGCAAAAAGTAAATTTGGGTACAGTGTTGCATGACCGTGCAATTGTCATTCAAAGTGCGACAGTGCTGAAAACTGAAAATTGGCCTGGGCAGGAAGGGGGTCAAAATGCCCTGTTTTGAAGTGGTTAAAGAGCAAATCCTGCCTCGGTCTTTCTCTGGTTTTGTTAAATGCCTTTTTAAGGCATTTATGAGAATAGCCTCGAAGTAATAGTCTTTCCCTGAGTTTTTTGGCCTCTAATTGAAACATATATTCTCGTCCGAACAATTACGTTGTATCCTCAGATATTGGCTAAACGGGATCAACTTAATTAGGGGCTGTGGATGGGCATATCTTTTTATTTAGTTATATAAATTGCATATATTTTTATTCATAGCTGCAATGCATTGATGTAATAACTCAATCGATCACCTCCACATGATTAAAATGTCGTCTATAAAACAATACCAGCTCAGAATGTTTTCTGTCAAATATGACAGATTTTCATCTGCCAAAAAAAATTGCTCCCACTCCCCCAGGTACAGGTTGGCATAAGATATTCTCTCTGTTTTTCTTGGAGGGGGCCCCTCTAGGTCTCTCCTCTTTTATTCTTTACACAAACAATTGATATTATTGGTATGTATTTGACATTCTTATCAATATTTGCCTGCAGTTGTCTGCTTCAACCTGTGTTTACTGTTGTTTTTTTTTTTTTTTTTTTTTTCAATGATATATATGTTTCTTTAATAGACATTTGCGCTCAGTTACCCCCGAAAAAAGGCATTTAGCCAGAAACGTTGGGTCTTCAGAGATTAAATCATTGTCTGTATATGTATCAATTGTGTATTTCATACTTTATGTACATTTACAATTTCCTACCTGCATACTTGCTCCAGAAAATTGTACACTTATCTATCGATAATTTTCTATTCCACGCTTAAAGTGGATGTAAACCCATTTTTTTTTTATTAATTAAGACTCATATCTGTTACAGCAGAGGATGTCATTTCATCTGTGCCCAGTCTTGCCACGAAGAGTTAATCCAGCTCTGTGCAATTCTCTCATCTTTCTTCAGTAAGATGAAAACAGATATACAGAGAAATAGGTGTCCTTTCTTCCCCCATGCTGTGAGTGACAGGTGATTTCCTTATCTAATGCAGGAGTGTGAGAGAGGCATTCTGTGTACTTTACCCCCCCCCCCTCCTTTCTTCTCCAGCTCTCCCAGGATTGGCTGCTCCATACCTCAGCATGATTGGGCATGCTAAAGTCATGTGGTGACTTTTCCTGGGTTTTGACTGGATGTTAGTGATCATGGGACATAATCCACGAGACCAGCAGAAGTTCAGTGTAAGAAATATTGATGCCTGGCCAAGAGGAGTGTAGAGGTGGGAAGGGAGTCTACTGACATCATGACCCCACCCACCGAGCCCTGGACAACAAACCTGCCCACAGAATCCGGAGTATTGCAGGGCTCCAAACAGCTAAAGGGGAAATATTTGACAGGTAAGGATACATGCGGAAGGCATGTATATCCTTATAGATCAGCACTATGGAAGTAATTTAGAAATGATGAGAGTGCGTTTACATCCACTTTAAGCACAACAGCATACCCAGTATAGCTCTGCCCACTGCACAATCACAGGACTGGTTAGACTACAAATGAAACACCCACCACAAGGCAGTATCCTCATAACTATACATAATGTGAAGCCATGGGAGAATTTTGAATGCGGTCATGCTTAACCCCTTCCCGTTGACCGTACACCTATATGTGGACTTTTGGAAGTGGGTCTTATCTGTGAGACCACATATATGTGTAGCTCTCTTTGTGCTGGGAGCGCACCGCACAACACACTCCCAGCACAGAGACTGAGCTCTCTCCCAATTCTGGGTCACCTGATCGCTGTGATAGCCTCTGATTGGCTATCACAGTAATTTGTCGCTGTGAGCCTGCCCCTTTGTTTACTTCCTCTTCTAAATGAAGGGAAAAGTACAAAACATTGCATTTCTTTCAAAATTGTCGCTCTTTTTTTGTTTATAGCGCAAAAAATAAAAAACGCAGAGGCGATCAAATACCACCAAAAGAAAGCTCTAATTGTGGGGAAAAAAAAGGACATCAATTTTGTTTGGGTGCAACGTTCCACGGCCGCACAATTGTGCCTAATCGCAAAAAATGGCCCGGTCATTCAGCAGCCAAATATTTCAGGGCTGAAGTGGTTAAAGAGAAATACTCCTGTTTATGTATATATAATCTGTAATCTAGGAAGTGGGCACTTGTAAGTCAGCCAAATTGGGCCCTGACATGTGGATGGTCTCCAATCAATAGGAGGTAACTATATTGTGTAAATTCACATGGATAGTTTTAAAGTCTGTTAGTAATATCATGTACTTCTTATGCCCCGTACACACGGTCGGACTTTGTTCGAACATTCCGACAACAAAATCCTAGGATTTTTTCCGACGGATGTTGGCTCAAACTTGTCTTGCATACACACGGTCACACAAAGTTGTCGGAAAATCCGATCATTCTGAACGCGGTGACGTAAAACACATACGTCAGGACTATAAACGGGGCAGTGGCCAATAGCTTTCATCTCTTTATTTATTCTGAGCATGTGTGGCACTTTGTCCGTCGGATTTGTGTACACACGATCGGAATTTCCGACACGGATTTTGTTGTCAGAAAATTTTATATCCTGCTCTCAAACTTTGTGTGTCGGAAAATCCGATGGAAAATGTCCGATGGAGCCCACGCACGGTCGGAATTTCCGACAACACGCTCCGATCGGACATTTTCCAACGGAAAATCCGACCGTGTGTACGGGGCATAAGGCTTGATATGTTTTCATTGAGATAATACAGTCCCCCTAAAGAAGACCCCTAAAGAAGACTATGACCTTTGTGGATTTTAATGTTTGTAAAATAAAATACCATATATATATATATATATATATATATATATATATATATATATATATATATATATATCTGATAGTCTATTTACTGCAAAAAAAAAACCAGGGGAACCTTTGATCTTCTTGTGCAGTGTGCTTTAAGATTGGATTAGTTAAAGTGAAAATAACAAACGTCATGCTTACCTGCTCTGTGCAATGGTTTTGCACAGAGCAGCTCTAATTCTACATTTCTGGGGTCCCCAGCTGGTGGTCTTAGCTCTTCCTCTTTTCTGAGTGCCGCATAGCAATCAGCTTGCTACGGTGGCACACATTTGGGCTTGATCCCAAGTTGCACTGTGTGTGTCTATTGACTCACACAGTGTGGCTCAGCCCTGCACCCACTCTTTGCTCACAGGATTTGATTGACAGCAGCAGGAGCCAATGGCTCATATTGGTGCCAAGCCTCATGTGAGAGAGGGGATAGAAGAGCAGCATTGCTGCAGACGTGCACAGTGCTGGATCAGGATCGAGCTCAGGTAAGTATTTAAGGGGGAGCTAACTTTGAAAGGTTTTTTTACCTTAATGCAGAGAATGCCTCTGCATCAGTAATGTCACTGAAAGGACAAAATGCCTCTGCATCAGTGGTGTCACTGAAAGGACATGATACCTCTGCGTCAGTGGTTTCACTGAGAGGAAGAAATGTCGTTGGTTGGTGGTGTCACTAGAAGGACAAAAATGCCCCTGCATCAGTGGTGTTGCAAAGAGGTAAAATGTCCCTGGGTCAGGGATGTTGCTAAGAGGAAAAATGGTGCTGAATCCGTTTCAGTGGAGAAAAATGCCCATGTCAGTGGTTGCATTCTGAGGAGGACTGCTTTGGCATTTATGTCAGTGATGGAGGGGAGCTTTGAATTGGGCCCTGTGGGGTGCAGGTAAACTAAAGGTCGCCGGGGAGGCTCTGAGGGAAGAAGGGGCAGAAGGGCTCTAAGAGACAGACGTGGCTAAGGGGCTCTTGGAGGGCTTGTTGAGGTAAGGAGATGTTTAGGGTTGAGTTGCCCTTACACCCACCATGTACTTACTCACTTGGGACCTTTTTCTGTGCACAACGCTCCCCTGAGTATAAAGACAGGTTCTACTTCTACCCGACTCTGGTTATGTGATATTGAACATGACAAGGGGATAAAGGAAGATTTATGCCCCCGTTGTCTACTGTCAGGTTAGAGCTGAGGGCACATATTAGATCTGACCACCGATCTTCTGCCATATCGTGGAATGCAGAGGACATACTTGTGCACCTTACATCCACTGTGTTGTTAGCTGCCATACTTTGAAAGATAGAGTTCTAGTCTACAAAAATGATGTCTATTAATCCTATCAATCCCTGCTGATGTACAGCCAATGTCATAGATCTTTTATTAGCATTTCCTATCATCATTTATTCTGAAAACCCATTGCTAAAAATCTCAATGACTGCAATGTGTAATTGCACAACACTGCCTTTTCCACAATAATCTTTATTTAAGTCCCACTAAAGAGAAAAATATAGAAAGGACCATGAAAATATACTTAGAATTATAGACTGAATGTTCATGAATATTGTTGTCATGCCAACTCAACTACAAGTAATTGTATATTATACTTCACATAATAAAGCTAAAGAGATACTTTTGGTCACTTTTGGCAACATAATACGTAACACTTGCCAGTGGTATCCTTCTACAAGCAAAGTTTTATTCACTGGCTGAAAAGACTGAGACACATGGCCTTAAAACCGCATGGACATCATGTTTACTAGTCATCATAAAGTGAACCTCAAGCCACAGCAGCTGCACTGACAGGCTATTTAAAATGCAGAACTGCGATGAAAACAAACAACCCAAGCTTGCCAAAATTTTGTGGTGATAAGTTCAGGACTGTAAATATGACTCATTTCCAAGAGGCTTCCAGAAAGTGCACAAATTAGAAAGATAAGCGTGAATATGATTTCAAAAGACAACTTCTGCCCCCTCCACGCATACAAAAAAGGAGAATGTATGAAACTATTGAACATATCAGCAATATACCACCCTGTGGATGCATTGATTGCACAAAAATGATAACAAAAAGTATAATTGTAACTGTGACTGCTCTAAGCTATTGTTGTACTTGAATGTTGCCTTCCCTCTACACTAAAATAAAAAAATTACTTTTGAAAACCAAAAAAAAAAAAAAAAAAAAAAAAGGATAAAGTATGAAAAAGTACCTTGCCAGTTACAGGTCTATTGGATAACAAGTGATATAAAGGCCCATTATTTTGTATAGTGCAACTGTAATACATATAAATGTATTGTTACACAAAGCATTTAGATATCAACACTAACATAGACAAATTGACTAAATTAAACTCTAGGTGCCCACCAACATAACAGAAATCATGTTATACACCATTTACTGTCCTATTTGGGACCTTTGGTACAATGTATTTATCAAAAATTGAAAAATGGATTTTATCAGTGCATCATTATTTCATATTAACTGTTACAAGCTCATTTTTTACAACAATAAACTTAATTTTACACACTTTAGAAATATGGATAACATACAATATATCTTCCTCATTAACATACAACAGTTGGTTCACTACTTCATACATGACTTCACCATTATCTATTATAATGACTATTGCATACTGATACAATATTGAATATTGAAGAATATGTATGTATGATATAAATGTATCTGCAAGCAGCTGCCATTCACACCTGAGCGTATCAATTTACTGGTGTTTTATTAAAGGGGTTGTAAACCCTCATGTTTTTTCACCTTAATGCATCCTATGCATTAAGGTGAAAAAACTTCTGACAGTCACCGCCCCCCCAGCCCCCCCGTTTTACTTACCTGAGCCCCGTAATTCCCACGCCGGAGACGTGCTGTTCCTCTCTGCACGGGGTCCCGGCTCTTGATTGGATAGATTGATAGCTGTAAGCTATGGTATAAAAATATATTGTCTACCAGTATAGTTCCCCATAGTACATCATTCATGACATTCCTCCCCCCCCCCCCCCCCACATGCTAGACTTGCCTGTATTTTTGCCTGTCATTTTTTTATATGCCAAAAATACACTTTCACCTAATGTGAAAATGCATGTATACACAATGCTTAGAGGATGGATTATGCATATATGGCCTCCAATAAATTTGTAGATATTTTAGCAGACAGATTGATGCTGGCCAGCAATGAATATAAATCATAAAAACGTTTGCAACAAAAAATTGTTTGCTCCCCATACTAATGCTTGTTCTTTCACTTATTTCCATGTCCTCTTGCTATAGTGCTGTAATGGGGAGGGATAGGGGTAGATATTAGAACGTAATAGCAGAAGAGTTCATGTTTATGGATGTACTGTGAGTTCCATCAGGACTAAATTTTGGACATTTGAGGAGGCAACCAGAGCAATGTGCTGTTACAATGCAGGCATCAGAGTCACAATTCCTTTGGTCTTTGGAAACTTAAGGTACAGCAGAAGAGGAAGAGGAGGACTTCTGAGGATCTGCTATATCTAAACGCCATCCCTGTGAGGCCTAAGCATTACAGAAGGAGCATGAGGACAAGAAGTATGGTTGCCAATACAGCATCCAAGAGGAGGACATTGGACAGTTTTTCAGGGGTGGGTTTCATCTCTCACAAAGAGTTGTATGAGGTGGGGGGGGGGGGTTAGCCGAGAACAATGTCATCCTGAGTGACCCTGAGGACTTGGCTTTCTTCGCCTCTGGTAACTTGTGGTGGGTAGGCTCATTCATGCCCCAGAGCCTGTGAAAGGACTCTAGGACTTGTGGCATTAGGGAGGGGGACAATTGCTGGTTAGCATTCCTTCTGGATCCACATTACAAGGGGAAAGTCACAGAGCTTGGCTTTTTTTGGGAGAGAGCAAAAGATGAAAACCTGGACCATGTTCTATGGAGGAATGTGGAGACTATTCCTAGTCTGCTGTCATTGAAAGGAGGAGGAGCAATGGTAGAAAGAGGTGGGGGTGACTGCTTAAGCCAGACTATCAAAATATTTTTCCGTGCTCTGTCCGCTGGATCATATAGTGGGGAGTACATGGGGTCAAGCATGTACATTGCCACCCTTCTAACAAATGACCCCCTTAATTATTGGGTAACAAGGATGGACCATTTGTCAGAGCTTTCTCAATGTGCAGTCAAACTGTAATGTCGTGTACACAGGAGTGGACTTTGACCAGACTGGTCCGACGGACCGAGTCCTGTGGACAATTCGACCGTGTGTGGGCTTCATTGGACCTGCAATGGACTTTTTCGGTCGAAAATCTGACGGACTTTAGGTTTGGAACATGTTTCAAATCTTTGCATCGGAACGCCGCTGGACCCAGTTCCTATCGAAAAGTCAGCTCGTATGTATGCTAGTCCGACGGACCAAAACCGACGCTAGGGCAGCTATTGGCTACTGGCTTCCTTATTTTAGTCCGGTCATACGTCATCACGTACGAATCTGTCGGACTTTGGTGTGATCGTGTGTTTGCTAAGTCTGTTCATTGGGAATGTCCGTTGGAAGTCTGCCGAAAGTCAGTCGGACCAGTCCGGTCAAAAAGTCAGCTCATGTGTATGCTGCCTTAGGCTGCCATGCAGCCAGCATCTTTTCTAAATGTAAATTTAGTGCTGCAAGGGGCTTTGTGACAGACAAAAGAATCTGTTTGTCCCCAGACACACTTGACCGGCTGACATTTGTTAAAATGAACCAGTCGAAGTGCGCATGCGCGGGGCTCTCAAGATGGCCGCTAAAGCCTAGAGCTCCGCTCCCTCACGATCTACCGGCGCCCAAAGCACTGACCACAGCACACCCCCGCACATCTAAAGCACCTGGAGATGTTCCCCAAGGTCCCAGCTACACCCCCATATGACCGGGGCCCCGTGAAACAAAACCTGTGGCCACAGTTGGAGAGAGCAGGAACGGCTGGGACTTCCAAGATGGCCGCCGCTACACAGGCACAGCCACAGGATCTCTGCTCCACAGGCCTGGCGGACTACAGGTCAGAGCAATCCCACATTCCCCCTCACTTCACCCCAGGAAGACAACCGGGATACCCACCTCTGCTGACCCCTTCTCCAGCCTCTACAGGATCCCTGCAGGATCGCTCCCTCTGTGAAAGCCCTCTGTCCCCCCTGGGATCTATCTCAGGTCACTCAGGCCTCCCTCCACATGCCTTCCCTGCCAGTGACCCTGCATCTCACATGGACTCCCTCTTCCACAGATTCTCTGAACTTTTGGACAGAGGCCTGGCTCAAACGGCAGCTAAAATTACAGGGGACCTGAAGGCAGACTTTATTAATTTAGGGGCCCGAATCGATACGATCGAACACAAAATGGAGGACACTATAGCTATCACTAACCAACACTCGCAGCACATCAGCACTGTGCAAGATCAATTGGACCTAGCAATGGCTCGTATTGACGAACTTGAGAATAGGTCAAGACGATATAACATCAGAATCCGCGGCCTACCGGAAACGATTCACAATGTTCCAGAAGCAGTCCAGGACCTGATTAAACATCTAATCCCTAATATCTCCTCTCAATGCCTTGAATTGGACAGGGCACACAGAGCCTTAGGGCCCCCCAGAAAAGACGGCACCCCAAGAGATATTATCGCTAAGCCCCACCACTTCACAGTTAAAGAGGAAGTGAGGAGACAGGCCAGGTCCTCTCACTCAGTGCAGTGCATGGGACACCCAGTACAGATCTTCGCAGACCTCTCACCCTCTACGATCCAGAGGAGGAGATCATTGAAGCCCCTGCTTCTCGCTCTCACCCAAAGGGACGTAAAATACAAGTGGGCCCTCCCGTTCGCGGTTAAATTCTCCGTCAAGGGGAAACCATACGCCTTCTCCTCCCTCCCAGAAGGAGAAAAACTTCTCCTGCACCAGAAAATCATCTCCCAGGAAGCCGAAATGGACACAACCAATGCCGGGACCAACTCCAACAAACGACAGACCCCCACCAGCCCTCAATCTCCCCTGTGGTCAACAGGAAAAGCAAAGAAGGCCAAAGACAACAACTAAACCTGAAGCCAGTGATGATGTGAACTGCATCTCTTCTATCCCGATTGTGAAGTAGGGATCGGTTTGATCATCCCCATGAATATGGGGGATCCCTCGTGCCTATTCTTTAGGCAGGCTAACCAACCGGGCACTGTTTTCTGACTTTTCAGAACTTTTTGTTTTTCTTGTTCCAGGGGTTTTTTTTTGGGTTTTTGTTTAAATTTTCCCTCTTTATTTTTTGCTGCTTTTAACTGGCCCATTGACATATCTACTAAGCTCAAGGGAGCTGTGCCTCTCCGGATTGAGAGCGACTGTATCCTCACGCCTATCTATGGGGGGGGAGGGATTTTAACCCCCATGATCAGGGATTTTATTTAGGTCTAGTCTATGGACGCTTTGCTGTGATAGCGAATGAATAGAGACCTAGGAGGTTACTACACTGGGCGGAGGTTTAGGGCCACTAGCTAGTCACACTGTTGAGAAAACCTGGTATACACCGGTAATGGTTTCAAAAATTCTTTGTTTTTTCTTCCATTTTTTTCCTTAAGGGAACGAGTTTTCTGTTGGGCGTTCGGTTTCGTGAGGAAACACTTGCGCACCCACCTAACCCTTAGACACCCGTAGGTCTCTAGGGGCTAGGCTGTTTGAGCCCAGATGGGCCAGACATGCTCTAATTTTTTTCTAAAAGACATAGGGGGTTTCTCCTTCCCTACGTCTTTTCTTTCTTTTCTAGGAGACCTTTTCTTTTCTATCCTGCACCCCCAGCCCTCCTCCCCGATCACTACTATGTGCCTAACCACATCTTGTGTTTCAGATACCACACACACCCCCACGGAAGTTCCTGATTTCTTCTCACCAAGAAGGAAGAATGATCATCATCCTAAAGCCCAGGTTCCCACACATCAAAGGGTAAGTGAGGGCCGTTGCACTTCACTCCAACTGCTCCATAGCTAACGACCCTAAAGCTGAACTCCACATAGCCTCCCACAATGTCCAGGGAATCAATTCCCAAATTAAGAGGAGAAAGGTCCTCGATTATTACAAGCATCTCAAGCTAGACATTGTTATGCTGCAAGAAACGCACTTCCCCTCCCGGTATAGCCCTAAGTATCTCCACCCTCACTTCCCACAGTTTTTCTTAGCGAGCGCTGACAACAAAACTAAGGGAGTTGCAATCATCATTTACAAACACCTTAAATTTGTAAAGATCTCTGAATTCGCTGACCCAGAGGGCAGGTTCATCCTGGTCAAAGGCACAGTGGGGGACCACCTGTATTCCCTGGTCTCCTACTATGCCCCAAATAGAGGACAAGCAAAATTTTTTGATTCCCTATTGCGCAGCCCTGCTCAGAAATTGGAGGGAACGGTCATCTTTAGTGGAGACTCGAACGCAGCGTTCGATCAGGGATTGGACAAGTCTAAACCCCTGCCGACTCAACTAACACGACCCACCAAAGAGAGCCTCAGGATTGCAAAGAAAATCCATGCCCACGGCTTAGCTTACACTTGGAGGGAACTTAACCCCAACAAAAGGGACTATACCTATTACTCTCCCCCTCATAACACCTATGCGAGGATTGACCACATTTTAACCCCATCCTCCCTACTCCCTTTGATCCACAGAGCTCAAATCAGGGAGTCGCCCCTCTCGGACCACTCCATAGTCACCATATCACTCAAAACAGGCCCCCTGGGCGGATCCAGGGGACATTGGAGACTGAATGAGTCGCTATTATCTGACCCCATCAGGGTCATTGAACTTGAAAAAGCCCTACAAGAATACTTTAAACTCAATAAATCAGAGGACATTTCTCCCGAAACGTTATGGGCTGCACATAAAGCTTTTATAAGGGGTAAACTCATCCAGATTGCCACTCAAACCAAACGAGCACAAAAAGCAGACCTAATTAGGTTGGACAGGGAATATACCGCACTGAAGGCTTCCCACAAGAAGGACCCCTCCAAGACCCCCGTTTCCCTTATCGATAAAGCTAGACTTGATCTCAATCTAGCACTCACATCCAAGGCCGAAAAGGCCGTCCGCTGGAATGGACAAAAATTTTACACTCAGGCAGACAAAATAGGCCCCCTCCTAGCTAAAAAACTGTCTCCCCCCATCAGGACCCACGCTTTCCCCAAACTCAGAATAAATGGTCAACCCCCCACAACCAACTCTTCAAAGATATTAGAAGCCTTTGAGGGTTTTTACTCTAAATTATATAGCCAAACAAATACGCCGAACGCGAACTTAATCCCTCAGTTTTCCTACCCTCCCTAAAAGATGTCCACAAATAAAAGATGGAAATACCCATCACAGAGGAGGAGGTTTTGGGGGTCATAAAAGATCTTAGAGGGGGGTCAGCTCCGGGTCCTGATGGTCTTTCTGTAGCATACTACAAGTCTTTTGCAGCCATTCTGGCACCTCACCTGACCTCCTTCTTTAACTCCAAAACCAATGGAACCCCCCTAGACATTCACCTCAATACTGCTTTAATCACGGTCATACCCAAACCTGACAAAAACCACAAAGACGTTAGCAACTATAGACCGATCTCACTCATAAACAATGACCTAAAAGTACTCACCAAAATAATGGCCAACAGGTTGTCATCCTTTATTACTCAATATATACATAAGGACCAGGTGGGATTCATACCCGGGAGACAGGGACCTGACCAAAGGAGGGCGATAGATATCACCTCGATTCTTCAAACTAACTGGGAAGGGGGGCCAAACCAATCGGGATTCCTTCTATCATTAGACCTGCAGAGGGCCTTTGACACGGTCTCCTGGCCATACATCTTCACTGTGCTGGAGAGATGGGGATTTGGTGACCGTTTCCTGGGACTTCTGCATGCTCTCTACTCACAACCAAAGGCCCAAATACGCCTCCACGGACATTACTCCAAACCAATAGACATTTTACGTGGCACTAGGCAAGGGTGCCCTCTATCGCCCCTAATCTTCGCAATAGCCATAGAAACCTTAGCGATTGCAATTCGACAGAACCCGGATATAAAAGGGGTGACCTGTGGAGACCAGACGCACAAATGTGGGTTTTTCGCCGACGACATCCTCCTCTTTCTGACATCCCCCCTCACTACACTACCTAATCTCTGCCTAGTGTTAAGGAACTTTGCTAAAATTTCTGGACTCGAAGTTAATTTCGCCAAATCTCAAGCTCTTAATGTCTCCTTACCGCCACAAACAGTTGACTCTCTAAAACAATCCTTCCACTTCAAATGGGGCGACACCTCCATTAGCTACCTAGGTATCACACTGACGGCCACGATGGAAACTCTTTATGCACAAAATTATCCTTCACTCTTCAGGAAACTGGAGGCAGACCTGACTACATGGTCAAAACACGAGCTATCCTGGCTGGGTCGGATCAACTCCATTAAGATGACCTTACTCCCCAGGCTCCTCTACTTCTTTCGCTCCCTTCCTATCCCAATCAGGAAAGATCACCTGAGAGCTTTACAGAGTAAAATACTCCAATTTATTTGGGGTAAGAAAGGATATCGTATCCCTCAGAGCACCCTATTCATTCACAGACGCTAGGGAGGGCTGGGTCTTCCAAATCTACATAAATACTACTTGGCTGCTAGATTAGCCCAATTGTCCTCAATTTACTCACGCTATGAAAAACCAGACTGGGTGAATATTGAAAGACAGGCCATCCCCAACCATACACTAGACTACATACTTTGGTGCCCGACTAAATCTAGACTGCCCATCCTATCACCCACTTTATCCCACTCCTGCACCCTTTGGGACTCCCTCCGGCAATCCACAGCCCTGGTCTCCACGGGTCGTCCCCTAGCTCACCTATTCCACAACCCTGACTTTCCACCTGGACTTGACATCTCAGCATTCAAATGGTGGCTGGACAAAGGGCTATACCGGATAGGGCACTTCTTCACCCCCAATGGACCAATCACCCTCAAATTCTGTATCAAACACCTGGACCTCCCGGAATCAGAACGATTCCGCTTTTACCAAATCGCTCACTTTCTCCACACTATTTGGCAGGAGAAACCACTTCCCCCTAAATTTACTGTTTACGAACAATGGGGCGGACAAGCCATGGAGCAGAGGGGAGGCATATCAGTGATATATTCGGCCCTCACTTGCCCTACGGACAAAACCACATACATGAAGGCTTGGGAGGCTGACTTCCAATGCTGCAGGGACATAGAGATTTGGCAAGCAGCTCTAACTAAATCCTTTAAGGGGATCCAGAACATCTCCTTGATGGAAGCAAGCATCAAACTGATAACCAGATGGTACCTGACCCCTACCAGGTTGACAGCAATCTATCCCTCAGCGAACCCCTTATGTTTCAGAGGATGCCAACACCTGGGCACAATGGCCCACATTTGGTGGGAATGCCCCAAAATACGCACTTCTTGGAGAAAAGTTTTCTCTATGATTTACAAGGTGACGACTTGCCAGATCCCTAGGTCCCCAGAGGTGGCTATTCTCAATGCAAACCTATCTGGAATTTCTAAGGCTAACCAAACACTGATCAACTTTATATTACTGGGCACTAAAATCTCCATTGCCAAAGCCTATAAACAGCCGAGGCCCTCGTTCAACGCAGTAAAAAGGAAGGTTTCATGGATTATGGCCCAAGAAAAACTTTCCAGCATCCTGACAAACACCTCCACGAAATTCCAAACAATATGGGAACCTTGGGCCCAATATATGGGAACCTCCCTCATACCAGGGGTTCAGGTGCGCAACAACACCTAACCCTAACCCACACCTAGACGAATTCATCCTTCAGTACTAATAGAGGTACACAGATGTACTCCGTCTCCCTCCTCACCCACCCTGAAGAACCCCTCCACCCCCCCTCCCTCCTCACTCTTCTTTCCCTCTCTTTCAACTCTTCTTCCTGTCTTCTACCTCACATCAGATAGCTAACTGGTGGCAATTCAATATGAAGCTACCATACGGTAAACTACCTAGCTTACGGGGATTCATAACCTCCTCAATACTCCTGATGACTCAGCCAAAATAGGCAAAGGAGAAGTATGGAGATTTCCCCACCTGGCACAGCTAGATCCCATCAGGGGTGCCGGGGTCGGGGAAAGATCACGTGATGTTTTAGGGACAATACATGGAGACTGATTATTTAGAGTATAGACATTGATATATATCAGGTTGACCCCTCCAACAGCCTTTAAGGCTGAGAAACCGTATGTTATATGTTATTTTCTTTCTCGAATTGTAACCTTTATGTCTCATGTTCGAGGAGGCATTCCCTCCTGTGCATTCTAATATGTCAATGCATAAACTGTATGACGTAATTGAAAATAAAAACATATTGAAAGTAAAATGAACCAGTCCTGGATCAGTGACAACTACAAAGTGCACGCTGCAGATTCAAATTTATAAGGATGCTGCCATCCAAAATATTTATTTTTTGTACAGTCTAAGCCTCTCCCTTCATTGCTGCAGGCCTGAAATAAATCCCACCATCTCCTGCCGCCTACGAGCACACCTGGCCACCATTAACACCTCTTTCTACCACTGCTGGCCTGGCACTATTAACATTTACTGCCACTTCTGTAAGCCTGCAACTATTACCATCCCTTACTGGTCCCATTACTGTTGCAATGGCACATTTACCTTGGCACGCCCAATTTTTTTTTGCAGCTTATTTACAATTGCAAAGAAATAAAATGTTTTGGCTAGCTAACATCCTGTGCTCTGTCTGAATATTTCTGTAGGATTACTGTTTTTTAGCACGTCTAACATCCCAAACCGAATTTTTTGTAGCAGTTTTACAGCAAAGAATTTTATTTTATTGGCCAGGTAACATCCTGTGCTCTGCACAGCTATTTCAGCTAGTTAACAGTTGCAAAGGTATAAAATGTTGGACATGTAACATTCTGTGCTCTGCAAGAATATTTTTGTTGCTTTACGGACATTTCCAGATACAATGTGTTTGCTCTCTCCTTCCAGAATTGTCACCTCTCCAATTAAAACTTTAAAGATGTGCTGCAAATTTGTGCAATTTGTCATTTTAAATTTACCTGCTCAATCCATAAGAAATTGTAGCCTGTCCAAAAAAGTTAAAGATCTGTGGTCCGTAACATTTTTCCATCTTCAGTCTCAAAAAAAATGAATTAGTTGTTCATTTCCAGATACAGTGTGCTTGCTGTCTCCCTCAAAAATGGTTTCCTGTTAAAGAAAGGCTTAAAAGGTGTGCTGTAAATCTGTACAATGGTTTTCTTCTCAAATTTGAAACAAATAGACATTATTTTTTTCTTTCTATTTCTTTCTTTCTTCTTTCTGCTCAGTCCCTACACACGGTCGGACTTTACGGCAGACTTTGCCCGGCGGACTTTGACGTACTTTACGACGGACTTTCTGAATGAACGGACTTGCCTACACACAATCCACCAAAGTCCGTCGAATTCGTACGTGATGACATACGACTGGACTAAAACAAGGAAGTTCATAGCCAGTAGCCAATAGCTGCCCTAGCGTGGCTTTATGTCCGTCGAACTAGCATACAGACGGCAGACTTTTCGACCGGACTCGATTTCGACGGATTAATTTAAAACATGTTTCAAATCTAAGTCCGTCCAACTTTTGAGAAAACAAAGTCCGCTGGAGCCCACACACGATCGAATTGTCCGACCAAATCCCGTCCGCCGGGCAAAGTCTGCCGTAAAGTCCTCTCGTGCGTACGCGGCATTAGTGTAGTGCTAAACTGAAAAATTGTTCCCTATTCAGTCTCTACATCAAGAAACTATTTTTTTATTTCTAGATGCAATATAATCACTCAGAAATTGCAGCCTGTCCATACAAGCTTAATATTTGTGGTGCTAAACCATATGTTAAACTCCAAATCAAGACAATAATTTTTTATTTCCAGATGTAAGATGCCTGCTCAATCACTCTTAAATTGAGTGTGCCTGTTAATACAGGTTTAATATCTGTGGTGCAAATCTGTAACATTTTCCAATGTCAGTCTTGTCATGTATTTTTTCATTTACAGTTGCAAATGTGCTTGCGTTTTCCCTCAGAAATGGTGGACTGTACAAGAAAATTGTAAACATATTAATTTCATTGGCACAAAATCCCTAGGCTACTTCCCAGCCCAGATAGATCTTCAAGATGAGATACTACTCTTACTAGCTTGGCCTGACATCAGACCCCTGTGTGGTCCACAAATATGAAAGCAATTAGTGATGTCTGTCCTAAATATGCTCCCATGCCTTATAGTTATTAGCTGCAGGAGAAAGAGCCATAACCTCTTCTAACCTACAGTAGAATCCCACACCCGACTGCATCTAAGTTGCCCCTTTTGAAGAATAGGTGTACTGCCATGATCCTTTCTCTTTAAATGAAACTGTAGCAGTTTTAAATTTTATGTTATGTACAGGTATAAGTTTTAAAATAATTTCAAAACTTTTTTTTACTATAGATTAAAACATTTTTTTTACAAATAAACATTTAGTCCCTTTTATGAAAAGTCTACTGTGGTGGTAAATCTCATTAGGAATAGTCAGAGCTCAGAGAAAAGTTTAATGCAGAGACAGCTTATTGCATTTTTCTGTACTGATACATTTAACGCTGGTTACTTCAGAAGGTTAGTAAAAAAACAAAAGACCTGTCATGCTCTCTTAGGAAATCTGGAGTAGATGTATAAGAAGTGCTAGATCTTCTGTTGTCAATATCCTGTATTGTGAATGGCCCACTCAATGTACAGAGATGGCTTGCTTCTGTGAGGTTGCTCCCATGTGAACCCCAGTAGAGGGCAATGAATGAGTCCACAATTTAAGAATAGCATTAAGATCACCACGCCAATGATCATGGGATCCAAAGAAGATATTAATTAGTTTGTGTTAGTTTGGAACAAGGTAAATTAACTCAGTAGAATATTACTGAAATATATCCAGTTAAATTATAAGCAGTAGCAGCAGGTTGCAGCCTGTAAGAACAAACTGATTAGCAATCAGCAATACTGGGTAAGTGAAATGTTCCCTGGACAGTTAGTAACTAGTAATATATATCAACCTAGACCATAAGGATTTCTATTATACTACGGGGGTTATTTACGAAAGGCAAATCCACTTTGCACTACAAAGCGCACTTGAAATTGCACTGAAAGTATACTAGGAAGTGCAGTTGCTGTAAATCTGAGAGGTATATCTGAAATGAGGGGAAGCTCTGCTAATTTTATCATCCAATCATGTGCAAGCTAAAATGCTGTTTTTTATTTTCCTTGCATGTTCCCCTTGGATCTACAGCGACTGCACTTCCAAGTGCACTTACAGTGCAATTTCAAGTGCACTTTGCACTTGTAGTTTGCACTTGTAGTGCAAAGTGGAGTTGCCTTTCGTAAATAACCCCCTATGTCATTTTATATTTTACAATAAAAAAGAAGTATCACTAGACATTTAAAATTCATCTTGGATTCCCCAAGGAACCCAGTGCAAAGAAATTGGTTATAATATAATGTGTGCAGTGGATGTCGTTGAGCTAGAGTGATCGACAGCAAGCTGTCATTCACTACAACATATGACAGCAGTTTGAAGGCAGGGGCAATGTCCCATCCCCTCTGTGGGTGGCACTGTGTGTGGACTTCAATAGAGTGGGAATGGAGGATGAGAGGTGCTTTTGTTCCTCTGCAGCCTCAATAGGTGCCACTGGGGGAGCAGTGGTCCGATTAGACACTGAAGCTCTGATTGAACTCAGCAGCCATATTTGGTGTGGGCAATGCTAATAAGTAGCAGTGCCAAGCTGTGGTTGGCACACGGTTGTGAAGTGAATAGTGTAGAGACAGGATTCCTGCTGTTTAGGCACATCAAACTTAGCCATAGGGAAAATTTCCTGATGAACAAGAACAGATTTGGGGCACCACAATCTGCTCTGCTGAACTTTTGGGTCATGGTGCTGTAAAACTAGAACTTGCACCAGTATTCTACTGATGTTTGCACTGCACTCTGCCTATCAGCCTCCCCCTTCTCAGAAGCTGCTGTGGTAACAAAGGATTTATCCAAGGAACAAACTTGTTGCTGGTAATTTGCCATTGTGGAGTTTATTTACTAAAGCCAGAGAGTGCAAAATCAGCCTCACTTCTGCATGGAAACCAATCAGCTTCCAGGTTTTATTGCCAAAGCTGAGGTTAGAAGCTGATTGGATTCTCTGTGAGACTGATTTTGCACTATCCAGCTTTAGTAAATAAACCCCTGTGCGCCAACTGTGTTAGACCTTCCACACCCACATGCCTGTGTTCTGGTACCACTGTTTCTGGAACTATCAAGAAAAGAAATGTCACTGTTTCAGCAGACACAATGGTGGTGGTTGCAGGTGATGCTTCTGTTATTAACTGTTATCTTCCACTTAACTAAATAATAATTTTACAACCCTTAGTTGGAGCTTGTGTGCCATTCTTTCCCTTCAGGGTGCCAACCACTTGGGAACCACAACTTACTAAAGAAGTTGTGGTTGTTAACAAGCAAAAGAAGCTTCTGCTTTTTTTTGGGCCGACAAGCTTCACATGGTGCGGTTTGCCTTTATTGCAATTTATCACGTGACAATCGCTGCAAAACCGAACTGCATTTAGTTGCCATTGAAAATGAATGGCACCTGAAACAAGTGTGCTGCATTTTGCCAGCATTGCAGTGGAATTTGAAATCACAGGAGAACCGCAGTGATTCCGGACGTGATCGGGGCCTAAGGTTTAAACAAACACTGTAAAATAACAGTTGGAGAATGAAGGTTTACATGTGACTAGTTGATGTGGGTCAATACAGTCAATTCTTAGTAAAGACGCTTCACTAGGCTTCACAAAGCTGGCAGTGACTCCAGTCCATAATATTTATGCCCCATAAAGCTATGCAAAATGTATTTACACACACACAAATATGGGCTGGTGTACTTTGTGTACTAGAGCTGTTTTTATTCTCAGAATGCAGGTATTCCAAGTCAGTATTTGCAAACAATTTGGACAAATGCAAAACCTAAAACAACCTTTACATTATTATGTATTATGTCATAAATGTATGCAATAGAGGTCTAAAAATAAAAGTGGAACCTTTACAAAGCAAATGGTTGATTCCATGCAGCCTACAAGACGATGATTCCTGGATTTTCTTACATTTCAAAGACCCTTGAAGTACAAAAAAATTTTGTGCACTGCCATGTGGTCCCTGCCCAGTTGTCTTTTGCTAAACTATTGAAACTCTCCTCTATTTTATGCTCTACCACATAGACACAAATTATTCTGTAGCTTAAAGGCTAAGTTCCCCTTTGTTCACTTTTTATTTTTTTTATTTTTTTTATTCCAGCTCTCCAATGTACTTCTTTTGCAAAAATAAAACAGCTTTCCATTTATTCTACACGCGCTTACCTCACTTTCTTCATGGCTGTTCAAAAACACTTATCCATTACTTCTGCCTTACTTCCCTTTGATGGGCACCCCTGTGAGTTCCCATCATACCCCCTTTTTCTTGTGTTACTTCCTGGACAGACTTTAGGTCATGACACAGGAAGGAGTTGACCAGCTAATCTCATTAGCACATACCCTGCATCATCTAACCTCAACTAGTCAATAGAGATGGCCCGGATTCCCCCCTGTTTGGTTTGCAGCAGAACTCCCAGACGGGGAGAAAGTTCTAACCTGAACGCCGAACCCCATTTTAAGTCTATGGGAGCCGAACAAGAAAAATCAAAAGTGCTAATTTTGAAGGCTTATATGAAAGTAATTGACAATGAAAGGGGCATGGGGGTCTGGGTACTGCCCTGGGGGGACAAGTATAAATGCAATTTTTTTTTTTTTAAAACGCGATTTTTTTTCAGGGGCAGTGATTTTAATTATGTTTAACCGCTTGCCATGCCAACCGCAGCACGACGATGTACGTCGGTAGAATCGCACGGCTGCAGAAATGGGCATACCCGTACGTCCCTCCGTCATCGCAGGGTAGCGGGAGCAAGCATGCTGCCGGCAGCGCAGGCACCCGCTGTACATCATGGGTCCTGTGGACTCGATGTCCATCGGTGGCCCTCGATCATGGCACGGAGAGGCACAACGGGGAGATGCCTATGTAAACAAGGCATTTCCCTGTTCTGTCTAGTGACATGACAGGGATCTACTGCTCCCAGTGATCAGGAGCAGTGATCTCTGTCATGTTCTAGTGAACCCATCCCCCCTACAGTTAGAACACACTGAGGAACACATTAAACCCCTTGATCGCCCCCTAGTGTTTAAACCCTTCCCTGCCAGTGTCATTTATACAGTACTCAGTGGCTATTTTAAGCTCTGATCGCTGTATAAATGTCAGTGGTCCCAAAATAGTGTCAAAAGTGTCCAATCTGTCCTCCGCAACGTCGCAGTCATGATAAAAATCGCAGATCGCCTCCATTACTAATAAAAAAAAATTAATAATAAAAATGCCATAAATCTATCCCCTATTTTGTAGATGCTATAACTTTTGCGCAAGCCAATCAATATACGCTTATTGCGTTTTTTTTTGTTTTTTTTTACCAAGGAAGAAATTAGTTTTTTTATATATTTTTGGGATATGTATTATAGCAAAAAATAAAAACCGCAGAGGTGATCAAATACCACCAAAATGAAGCTCTATTTGTGGGGAAAAAAGATGTCAATTTTGTTTGGGTGCAACATCTCATGACCGCGCAATTATCAGTTAAAGGGACGCAGTGCTGTATCACAAAAAATGCTCTGGTGATTAAGGGGGTAAATTCTTCCGGGGCTGAAGTGGTTAAAGTGCAAAAATAAAAACTTCTTTTAAATATAGTGCCTGGGGGCAAATGGCCAAACACTGCTTTTCAACTCCTTCCTGTATCACACCAGCCCATATTTGTGTGTGTGTAAATACATTTTGCATAGCTTTATGGGGCATAAATATTATGGACTGGAGTCACTGCCAGCTTTGTGAAGCCTAGTGAAGCGTCTTTACTAAGAATTGACTGTATTGACCCACATCAACTAGTCACATGTAAACCTTCATTCTCCAACTGTTATTTTACAGTGTTTGTTTAAACCATAGGCCCCGTTCACATCTAGCAATTTAGGATCACGTCCGGAATCACTGCGGTTCTCCTGTGATTTCAAATTCCACTGCAATGCTGGCAAAATGCAGCACACTTGTTTCAGGTGCCATTCATTTTCAATGGCAACTAAATGCAGTTCGGTTTTGCAGCGATTGTCACGTGATAAATTGCAATAAAGGCAAAGCGCACCATGTGAAGCTTGTCGGCCCAAAAAAAAGCAGGAGCTTCTTTTGCTTGTTAACAACCACAACTTCTTTAGTAAGTTGTGGTTCCCAAGTGGTTGGCACCCTGAAGGGAAAGAATGGCACACAAGCTCCAACTAAGGGTTGTAAAATTATTAATTAGTTAAGTGGAAGATAACAGTTAATAACAGAAGCATCACCTGCAACCACCACCATTGTGTCTGCTGAAACAATGACATTTCTTTTCTTGATAGTTCCAGAAACAGTGGTACCAGAACACGTGTGGGTGTGGAAGGTCTAACACAGTTGGCGCACAGGGGTTTATTTACTAAAGCTGGATAGTGCAAAATCAGTCTCACAGAGAATCCAATCAGCTTCTAACCTCAGCTTTGGCAACAAAACCTGGAAGCTGATTGATTTCCATGCAGAAGTGAGGCTGATTTTGCACTCTCTGGCTTTAGTAAATAAACTCCACAATGGCAAATTACCAGCAACAAGTTCATAGTTGCCAACATTGAAAAAAAAATATGTGGGACACTTTTTTGGCTGTAGGCGGAGCTGTACAATAATTAGGGGGTGGGGCATTCATTTGTAGGCGTGGCTTAGCAAAAATCTGATACGTGCGGCGCGCGAAGCGCGCCGCGGCGAAAACTGGGCGTGACTTATGTGAAAAGTGGGTGTGGCTTATGCGAAAAGTGGGTGTAGCTTATGTGAACAGTGGACGTGGCTTAAATGGGCGTGGCTCAAGAGGGTGTGGTTAGAGTCTGAGATGAATGAGGGATGGAGAGGGAAAGGGGGAGAGGGAAATGAAGGGACAGCAGCCCCAGATCCTACACAATAAAAATATGTGTATTCTAGAAAGTTTAACAATCAGCAGATAAAGATACTCCAAACACCTGGTGTTAACGCTTCAATCATTCCGGCACCATGATTGTTATGGTGTCAGGATGATTGAAGCGCATTATTTCTATTATTACATTGTAATATAAAATTAAATAGTTTAACTCACCATAATGCCGAATCAGTGGGATCCCTGAGCGTGTCACTAGCCACGTCGCCTGCCACCAGCAGAGTCCTTCCTTGCATCAGGTGCCACCAGCAGAGTCTGTCCTCGCATCAGGTGCCCCCGCCAGAGTCTGTCCTTGCATCAGGTGCCCCCGCCAGAGTCTGTCCTTGCATCAGGTGCCCCCGCCAGTCTGTCTAGACCCCCTCAGTGCAGACCCCCTCCATCAGTGCAGCCCCCCCTCAGTGCAGCCCCCCCTCAGTGCAGCCCCCCCTCGATTAGTGCAACCCCCCTCAGTGCAGCCCCCCTTTATTAGTGCAGCCCCCCTCTATTAGTGCAGCCCCCCCTCAGTTAGTGCAGCCCCCCTCAGTGCAGCCCCCCTCAGTTAGTGTAGCCCCCCCCTCTATTAGTGCAGCCCCCCTCAGTTAGTGCACCCCCCCCTCAGTTAGTGCAGCCCCCCTCTATTAGTGCAGCCCCCTCAGTGCACCCCCCCTCAGTTAGTGCAGCCCCCCCTCAGTGCAGCCCCCTCAGTTAGTGCAGCCCCCTCAATGCTGCCCGGCCCCCGCTCAGTACTGGAGCGGCCGGTGTTCTGCCGAGATAGTTCCACTCGGCAATGGAGGACCCCCTGCACTGCGCAGGCGCAGAGCTTGCGCAGTACGGGGCTGGGAGCTTTCAGCAAGACACGGCGAAGACGCCGTATCTTCTGCTCGCTTCAGTGGAGAGGGGAGGGGCCGTGCAGCTAAAGAAGGCGCTTCATTGGCTGCACGGATCGAGCCCCCTTCCCCTCTCCACTGAACACTAGAGGAAGAGAGAGCGGCGGCGCCGGCCGCCATTTTGCTGGAGCCCGCTGCTCCAAAAGAACAAAAAAAAAACAAAAACCAACATTCCCGATTTTCCTTATGGGAAATCCCGAATTCGGGACACTCTCCAATCGGGACGAGGGTCCCAAAATCGGGATTGTCCCGGGAAAATCGGGACTGTTGGCAACTATGCAAGTTTGTTCCTTGGATAAATCTTATGTTACCACAGCAGCTTCTGAGAAGGGGGAGGCTGATAGGCAGAGTGCAGTGCAAACATCAGTAGAATACTGGTGCAAGTTCTAGTTTTACAGCACCATGACCCAAAAGTTCAGCAGAGCAGATTGTGGTGCCCCAAATCTGTTCTTGTTCATCAGGAAATTTTCCCTATGGCTAAGTTTGATGTGCCTAAACAGCAGGAATCCTGTCTCTACACTATTCACTTCACAACCATGCGCCAACCACAGCTTGGCACTGCTACTTATTAGCATTGCCCACACCAAATATGGCTGCTGAGTTCAATCAGAGCTTCAGTGTCTAATCGGACCACTGCTCCCCCAGTGGCACCTATTGAGGCTGCAGAGGAACAAAAGCACCTCTCATCCTCCATTCCCACTCTATTGAAGTCCACACACCGTGCCCATAATCGAAGCCTCACCGTGCCCATAATGCTGTCTCATCGTGCCCATAATACTGTCTCACCGTGCCCATAATTGCAGCCTCGCCGTGCTCATAATGCCTTCTCACCGTGCCCATAATGCTGTCTCACCGTGCCCATAATTGCAGCCTGGCCGTGCCTATAATGGCAGCCTCACTGAGGCAGAACACTGCGTCTATCACACGAGCTCATCTAGGAGGAGGGCAGGACTTTTCTCACAGCGCGGCCAAAGTTTTCACACTCAGCTCCGAGACACAGAGCGGGAGATACTCGCAGACTGTGTATGACATATAGTGGAGGAGGAGGAGGGAGCGGAGCACTGCACTGCAGCCACAGCTTGGCCCAAAGCGGCCCCAGGGCAGGCAGCCTACCGATCAAAAAAAATTTTGATCGTTCAAAAAAAATTAACGATTAATCGAGGAATTAATGTTAATTTTAGCAGCCCTACCTTTTACTATTATTATTCAACAAGTGTGATTTTAACTGCACTGCTGTCTCAGTCTTATTCATGTTTTTTTACATTAGGCGAAGGCAATGAATTCAGAAAATGTAGTTGATTCACTTGTTGCTGTTGGTAATATTTTTTCCCAGGTTGGATGAGCAGGATCACCATATAGATCAGTTTGCCTTAGCGTTACAGACATTCCTGAATCGCACAGCTCACCTGGAATCTCCCACTGTGGCTGCTCTGGTACATCGTGTGTTGCAGGCCATCCATGCTGCTGCTCCAGTCTCTGTGCAGGCACCCGACACAAGTATTACCTCTATAAGAGGTATGTCTGGTTCCACTCTGCTTCCCCAATGATTTAGGGGCGATCCAGTTCAATGCAGATGGTTTCTCAATCAGGTTAAGATATACTTTAAGATGCTGCCCCAGGCGTTTCCCACGGACAGAAGCAAACTAGGTTTTGTGATATCTTGCTTTCAGCCTTAACCTGGGCAAATCCTCTATGGGAAACGCAAAAACCCGTTGTCCTGAGTTACCCAGAGTTTGCGGCTTCCTTTAAAATGGTATTTGATGTTCCCGCACGCTCCACTTCTGTTGTCAAGTGCCTCATGTCCATCAAACAGAGTACGAGAACTGCTGCCGATTATGCCATTGAATTCCATACTCTGGCAGTAGAGGTTGCGTGGAACAATGAGGCCCTCGTGGCTGCTTTTTCTCATGGTCTCTTGGATACCAAAGATGAGATAGCAGCCCAAGATATACCCACTGAGCTGAAGAAGTTGATCACGTTTGCCATCATCATTGACTCCAGACTCAGAGAAAGAGTCTTTTAAGGAGCGCTTGCAGAAGCCTCCTGTACATTTGTCTCCGAGCTTTGCAGTCCCACCCTTGCCTCCCTCACCTCCCATTCCTCCTGGTACCGAGTCAGTCAGTGAAGATGAACCCATGCACTTGGGCTTCATACGTCTCTCTGCAGATGAGAGAACCTTTAGGAAGAGGGAGAGATTGTGCCTTTATTGTGGCCAGGCAGGTCACTTTTTGAAGTCTTGTCCTACACGTCCAGGGAACGCCCGAACCTTGAGGTCCTGAAGCAGACAGACCTTAGGTGGCGTTGTTTCGTCCCCAGTTATCCAAAAGGATAAGCCTCTGATCTCGGTTGTTCTTTCTTGGTCTGAGTCGTCCATCGAGATGCAGGCTTTAATCGACTATGGGGCTGCAGGCCTGTTCATTGATGCTGCCTTTGTGTCTAAGCACTCGATTCCGCTGCAGCTTTGTGGCACTCCACCTGCCATTGAGGCTTTTCACAGAAGACCTTTACAGCCTGCCCATGTGACTCATGAGAATGTTCCGTTGACCATGGCCATAGGGGCTCTTCACCATGAGATAATCCAATTCCAAGTTATTTTCTCACCTAAGTTTCTGCTGGTTATTGGTTATCCTTGGTTACAGAGGCACAACCCCTCTTTTGATTGGCTTTGTGCTGAGGTTCTCTCCTGGTCGCGACAATGCAGCAAGACATGTTTCCAGAATGTTGCTAAGGTTCTATGCACCTCTTCACTCTCCTCCCTGCTGAAGGAGTATTTTAGCGTTGTCTTCGACAAAGGTCAAGCCGGTAGTTTGCCTCCACACCAGTCATATGATTGCGTAATTGACTACAACCTGGTGCCATACCCCCTCATGGCCGGGTTTACCCTTTGTTGGTCTTGGAGGATAAGGCCATGGAGGAGTATGTTCCAGACGCACTCTTGAGGATTCATCCACAAGTCCTCTTCTCCTGCTGGTGCTGGTTTCTTCTTTGTGAAGAAGAAGAGTGGTGAACTGAGACCTTGTATTGATTATAGGGGTCTCAATCCTTTCACGATTAAGAATGCTTATCTGATTCCATTTGATTACGGTGTTATTTGAACGCCTCAAGGGAGCAACAGTTTTCACGAAGCTGGATTTGAGAGGAGCATACAATCTTGTGAGGATCAAGGAGGGCGACATATTAAAAACTAAGTTTTTAATACCAGAATAGGCCATTATGAGTGCCTTGTAATGCCATTTGGCCTTTGCAATGCGCCGGCAGTTTTCTAGGAATTTATCAACAATGTCCCCCGAGATTTGTTAAAGCTATGTGTGGTGGTTTATCTCGACGATATCCTCATTTTTTCCAAGTCCCTAGAGAGCCACCACACAGATGTCTGTCTTGTGCTTCAGAAGCTGGGAGAGAACAATCTCTATTGTAAATATGAGAAGTGCGAGTTCCATCGTGAAGAGGTTAAATTCCTGGGTTATGTCATTTCCACTGTAGGTTTTTCAATGGACCCAGAGAAACTTTCAGCAGTCCTTTAGTGGCCCCATCCCATGGGTATTCGTCCTCTGCAACGTTTTCTTGGCTTTGCCAATTATTGTCAAACGTTTATTCGGAATTTCTTGTCTCTGGTCTGACCAGAAAGGACGGTAACCCACAGAGTTGGTCTCCGAAGTCCATTAAAGCCTCTGAGAGTCTCAAGGCTGCCTTTGTTTCTGCTCCTGTGTTGGCACATCCTGATCCTACGTTATCCTTTATCCTTGAGGTTGATGCTTCTGAGACTGGAGTTGGCGCCCTTCTGTCTCAACGTCCTACCTCTGAGAGCGCTATGCATCCTTGTGGCTACCTTTCTAAGAAATTGTCACCTGCGGAATGCAATTACAAGATTGGGGACAGGGAGTTGTTAGCGATCATTTTAGCCCTTAAAGAATGGAGACATCTCCTCGAAGGTACCACTGTGCCGGTTCTCATTCTTACTGACCATAAGAATCTCACATTCTTGTCTGAGGCTAAATACCTCTCTTCGAGAAGGGCGCGATGGGCTCTTTTCTTGTCAAGGTTAAATTACATTGTCTCATTCTTACCCGGTACTAAGAATGTAAGGGCTGGCGCTTTGTAGCGACAATTTTCCTCCACTTCCAAGATGGAATCGGTTCCTGTACCTGTGATTCCTCCTGATCGTATTCTGGCTATGGTTCGCACTTCTCCTTTGGGTGACAAAATTCTTGCCACTCAGGTCCATGCTCCTCCTGAGAAACCTTGTGACACCTTGTGTGTTTTGTCCCTGAGAGTCTCCGTACTGCCGAGCTACATACTTACAATTCTCCCATGGCTGCTGGCCACCCTGCAAAGAATCACCTCTTTTTGGCCATTTCCCAACAATTCTGGTGACCTAGTCTACGTGCTGATGTAGCCGCCTTTGTAGCTGCTTGTTCCGTGTGCTCAGAGTAAGACACCACAACACCCTCCAGTGGGTCTCCTACAACCCATTCCCAATGGAGAGAGGCCTTGGACCCACCTGTTCATGGATTTCATTGTGGAGTTACCCTACTCTCAGAGCAACACAATTATCCTTATGGTGGTTGTTCGGTTCTCAAAGATGACTCATTGAATTCCACTTAAGAAGTTGCCCACATCTAAGGAACTGGCTTCCATTTTTGCTCGGGAGATCTTTCGCTTCAATGGGCTACCAAAGGTGATTGTCTCAGACAGGGGTAGTCAGTTTGTGTCCTGGTTCTGGCGAGTCTTTTGTGCACAGTTGGGAATTCAGCTTGCTTTCTCGTCTGCGTATCACCCGCAGTCTAATGAGGCCACAGAACGAGCCAACCAGTCCTTGGAGCAGTTTCTACGTTGCTATATTTCTAACCATTATACCAACTGGTCAGACCTCTTACCTTGGGTGGAGTTTGCTGACAATAGTGCCTTGAATTCTGCTTTCCAATTGTCCCAGTTTATGGCAAACTATGATTTCCAACCTTCCATGTTGCTTGAGTCATTTGTTCCACAGAGCATCCCTGCATTAAAGGAGCATCTCCGTGGTCTTCATTTCACTTGGGCACAAGTCCAGGAGGCTTTGCGGCATACCAATGGTAGGTAAAGACTCCATGCTGACCGCAGACGCCTGCCTGCGCCTTCCTACCAGGTTGGGGACAGGGTTTGGCTGTCATCTCGCAACCTCCAACTTCGTGTTCCCTCACTGAAGTTGGCACCTCAATTTATTGGGCCTTTCCATATTCTCCGCAGCATTAACCCAGTGGCTTATGCTGTAGCCTTCCCTTCTAATATGCGTATCTCAAATGTATTCCATGTCTTCTTATTAAAACCTTTGGTCAGCAACCACTTTACCACCTCGGTGCCACGTCCTCACCCAGTACAGGTTGAGAACCACGAGGAGTATGAAGTACAGTCCATTGTTGACTCCAGTAGGTTCCATGGTCGCATACAGTACCTGGTGCATTGGAAAGTCCGGAGGAACGCTTTTGGGTCTCATTCTCGGACGTTCAGACGTACATGCCCCTGTCCTCCTCCTTGCTTTCCATAGACATTTTCTCCTGGTGGTCCTCCGAGGGGGAAGGGTCGTTGAGGAGGGGGTACTGTCAGGGCTGGGCTCAGCCCTTCCTTCTCAGAGCAGGATGCTCAGCTGTCGGTTAATTGTCAGCGCCAATCTTTTCCACAGTGATTCACTTGATGATGATATCCTGTTCGTCAGTTGTGCTGGATACTTAAGCTCTTCAGTTCAGTTCCTCTCTGCCTTCACCTTGGTCAACACATCCAGAGACTTTCTCCTGTGTACCTGTTGAAGACTTGCTTGGCTGACGTCCCTTCTGGTCTCTGATCCTGCTTGTTGTTCCACTACACTGATTCTCCGGTGTCCTGATTTCCTGGCCTGTCCTGAAGTATGCTGATCTCTGGCTCCCTGACGTCCTGGCTTGTCTGACTATCCGTTCCGATTACCAAACTCTGGCTATGATTTGACTACGTTGCCCTGTTTAACTTTTATTATTATTATTATTATTATTATTATTATTAATAAACAAGTGTGATTTTAACTGCACTTCTGTCTCGGTCTGAATCATGGTTTCTGACACATGGTTTTCCATAGGTACAGCAGGCTGCTGTGCCCACCAAACCTGGCTGCTGGGAAACCGGTATAGTGCAATCCTAGCCTAACTGTGTATGTTTTATTTTTCTTTAAAGTTCACATATTGTGGACCTGATGTTGGATAAAACATCTTACACCATAGCTGCATATTTAAATTCTTTGTTTGCAAGGCATGATATGAGTATTTTGCATCTCAATATGGTAATTAATTAGTTCACTCTATTGCTGGATACACCTAATTCAACAGATAAGTTGATATGATGATTCATAGTATAAAATTTCCTTTTTTTTGTTGTGTTTTTTTTTAGATTAACAGATTTCAACAGTACAAG
The DNA here is from genome assembly GCA_037952925.1 of Lithobates clamitans. NCBI lineage: Eukaryota > Metazoa > Chordata > Amphibia > Anura > Ranidae > Lithobates > Lithobates clamitans. The sequence continues at coordinate 1,761,749 of JBBGZY010000271.1, forward strand.
ATTGCAATGAGAACAAGCCAATAGGTAAACAGTACAAATGACAGTGTATCAGTATAGAAGAGTATTCTATAAGGTTGTGTGTATTACATATTTTGGAATGTAAACCTGTGGTCAAGGAAAGTAAGAGTAATGCCGCGTACACACGACCGGACTTTACAGCATACTTGGTCCGGCGAACCGGAGTCCATCAAACAATTCGATCGTGTGTGGGCTCCATCTGACTTTTTTTCCACAAAAGTTTGACGGACCTAGAAATGAAATGAAACATGTTTTAAATCTTTTTGACGGACTTGAGTCCGGTCGAAAAGTCCGCTCATCTGTATGCTAGTCCGATGGACAAAAACCGATGCTGGGGCAGCTATTGGCTACTGGCTATGAACTTCCTTGTTTAAGTCCGGTCGTACGTCATCATGTACGAATCCGTCGGACTTTGGTTGATCGTGTGTGTAGGCAAGTCCGTTCATTTGGAAAGTCTGTTGTAAAGTCCGTCAAAAAGTCTGCAGGACAAAGTATGCCGTAAAGTCCGGTCGTGTGTCTGCGGCATAAGGTGAAGGGAAGGGGCTGTACGTAGAAAGTCAAGTAGTGAAAGTAAAAAAGAACAAAGATGTGAAACAAACCAGCTCAAGGAAAAATACAATGATTTTTTTAAGGAACACCAGATGACAGATTTTAGCAGTCAGATGTTAAATCCTCCTAATTTCCATAACCATATCCAAGTAAGTGTCCCTGAGATGGTCATCCTGCAATAGAGAAAGTTAAGTCTCCTTGCTGGTATTAGAATATGGTAGTCAATTTTTTGGAAGTTTTGGATATAGCAGAGAAAAGGAGGCCAGGAAGCCAGTGGATTGGGTTCAAAAGGGAGTATAACTCTCAAAACTTGACATAGTACATCGGCTACTGGATCAGAGGTATAACCAAAGTATATGAAACAGTGTGCCCACTGATTGTCCACATCTCCAGCACATCTTGGATACTAAGGGGTTAAGGGAGTGTAATACCTCAGGGGTCTTATACCAAAACATTAGAATTGATAAATGTTTTCTTTGTATACAACACATAGTGAGGACTTGGAGGTGGCCTCCTATGTGTTGTATACACAAGTAAGCAGTTTTAGACTTAAAGGGCTGGTTCCCATTTTCTCTTATACAGTCAAATTTAAGTCCTTTTATTTTTTTTATCATTAATACTTCTATTCAGATTCAAAGAAAAATTTTAATACAAAACAGAGCATAATGGGCATACCCAGGCCTAATGTAATACATAGATACATAAACAAACCCATCACCTTATCTAATAACAGCTAAATGGTGTTTACCACCTACTATTTAACCAACATTAATAATTAAATACCTTTTTTTAACTTATATGGAGACTTGACGCATTCGCTCAGGCCTGCCGCAGGGGAAACCAGCCACTTCAAGAGGCCGTGTAGAACCCCACTACACATCCACACCTGCGCCAGCCCCCATTTCTGGATGTAGCACATTCTTCTTTACTTAATTCTTCCCTTATTCTTTCACCTCTCATTTAAAACTAAAGGTGCAAAAAGTTCAGCCCTTTCCCCTTCCATTCTTCTCTTCCCCCTCATCCCCATCAAATGTAAGTTTAAGAAATTACTCAGTCTAGGTGCTGAATCACATTTAAGGCTTCTCTATTTATAGTATATACCTATTTAATGTAAAAATGTTATACATGCTCTGCTACATAGGTAAGTATGCCTGCATGTTAATGGCTGTTGGTGTGTGTCCTGACCTTTTCACGGGCAACCTCTTCTAATCTCAATATATCCACTGCAGAGTTTGTTAGCATGTGGCTGTAACTACTTGTTATTCTCATCTGGCTCTTTGTGTACTGACTACTCCCAAGCAACCCTTTTGCTCAGTTTAGCTGTATTATCCAGTATCTAGGTTGCTAGTCCGTTCACTGGAGACAGTTGTCCACTGAATAAATTCCTGGAGTCATCTAAGTGCACATAAAGCATCCTTAAAGGTGGCTGCTAAAGGTGAAGAGCAGTGTAACAGGGCTAACAGTGCCTGAGCTCCACTCACCAACAGTGTTAGATGCTAAAAATTATGCTTTTGTTCAATTTTTTTCTTTTTTTTTTTAAAAAGAGAATGATAATGGATCATTTGGCCGTGTTTACACAGGGAACTCTGTAAGTGAGTAATGATCATTAAAGTTCTCCATAGTCTTCAGTTTCCAAGGAAACAGCTACTATCCACTCTAGTTTTCAAGAAAGGTACCAATTACCTGCAATTAAGCAGTGTAAAAGTAATTCTTCCAGTTGGCACAGAACTTTAAAGTGCAGGAATTCCCTGTGAATGTTCTTACATCTGACAAGGATTAATATTATTAACACTTTCTTTGACATCATTCTAGCACTAGGGAATTCAAGCCTGCAACAAATTAACCATTGACATTAAATTTACTGTGTTGTGAGAAAATGTACAGATCGGAATTACTATCCTTTCTTTTAGCTCACTGGCCTCCAATCTGCAGCCCCTTATGGGTTATACTTGAGCAACGTGCTGCTGTAGGCAGACATGAGTGATAATATCCTTTTGTACAAACCTCTTCCTTGCGAGTCACTAACATTTTTTTAAAATTATTATATTAAAAATAAAACTAAGTGATTCTATTAAAGGGAACTTTGTCCTGCTTCAGAAAGGAGCTACCACTGAAGACTTTGGTTCACTATTTAGCCATCTGCCTTTAGGTCTAAAGTTGGATTAATCCCCAGAGTTGGCTATTAAGGGCTCAATTAAACAAACAATACAACAAAACAAGCTTATGTAACACTGGGCATTGTTACTGAGATGCAGAACTCTATTTGCCCACAAGATGGCAGTGTCCACTACTCTGCCTAGTCATAGTTTTAACATAAGTACCCAGAACAGTCTGAGTGATGTAGTCTGAAGGAGGATCTTGAACACAGTGAAGCTGGGGTCACAACTACAAAGCCCACAATCACCAGAGAAGATGAGGGATGATATAAAAACAAAAGAAGTGGTTGGCCAACCGGGAATATGTGTTGGCTGTGCTATGCTGTGTTGTGCTGAACCAGGCAAGGCTGAACTGCAACTGAGGAGGCTGTACCAGAGCCGAGGGGCGGACTTCTGAGCTGAGCATAGAGCCGTAGAGTAACCAGAGGTGGAGCATTCATTGTCCAGAATCACTGTTTGAGATGCATTCAACTTGATCACCATTGCTGCATTGCTGCAGACAACTCACTGCCACACAAGTACAGAGGGATTTGGTGAGAGGGTCTCTGACCCATACTACAACCATAACCAACAGTTAAACTCCTGTTTTCAATTGAAGCCCAAGCGAAGGCCATTATCTTTTATTCACACCTCTCCCATTAGACGCCGACACACACTTGCAGTCATTTTCAACTTAGAGCAGCAGCTAATAACACCAGAGATAGCCATCAAAGCTGCCAGTACTCAAGACAGCTGACTTTGATTACTCCTTGTGCACCACAACCTGCTGCATAATACCCTAATGTTAGCTCCTATCATATCATCAAATTGCCAACATCTCTTGCTGGGGTAGCGCTATACTGCCACAATGTTTTTGGCAATGACTTGTGAGTGAAATAAGCCAATAATGCTATGTTCCATCATAAACCCCCATGCCTGCTTCAGTTGCTTGTACCTCTCACTACTGTGGCAGATCTTAGTCCAGAGCACCGTTACCCAATATATTATATAGTTAAATTAGAATACCTCTCTAGAGACAGAGTATGCAGCTGGTGACACAGACATCTAACACTTTTGGAAGTGGTGAATACTGAAGTGTGTAGGGGAAGAAGCAACAATCAGGGAGACTACAGGAGACACATAGCTGAGGAGAATAAAAAAAATCCCAAGGAATTTTTTAGATCTGTTAACAGTAAAAAAGCAAGATCAGAGCACATTGCCCACATAAAAGGGGATGAAGGGAGGAAGGCAACTGTACTAAATGCTTTTTTCTTCTCAGATTTTACACAGGAACAGGAAGGGTATACCGACCATGACAGTATTGTTAATAAGACGTCACAGGATGTACTCTTGTAGCTAACAGAGGCCAGGGTCAAGGAAAGACTACATAAGCTTAACACAAATAAATCACCGGGACCAGATGGCTTACACCCGAGAGTCCTCAAAGAACTTAGTCAGGTTATAGCCAGACCATTATTCCTAATATTTGTGGACAGCATAATGACAGGATTGGTACCAGCTGAACTCGAGAAAAGTGGTACCAATATTCAAAAAAAGGCCAGAGACATATTCCTGGAAAGTACAGGCCAGTCAGCCTAACATCAATAGTAGGTAAATTATTGGAGATAATGATAGGGACTATATCCAAGAATTTTCTAAAGATAACAGTTAATCTGTTAACATTCTATGAGGAAGTGAGCCGCCATCTAGATAGGGGAGGCCTGTGGATGTGGTGTATCTGGATTTTGCAAAAGCATTCGATTCAATACCCCATAGACACTTAATCTACAAGCTGAGGTATATTAGCGTGGACAATAAGGTTTGTTCTTAGATAGAAAACTGGTTACAGGGGGCGTCCAAAGGGTAGTGATAAATAACGTGTACTCAGACTGGTCTAAAGTGGTACCCCAAGGCTCTGTCTTGGCACCAATTCTGTTTAATTTATTCATAAATGATATAGAGGATGGAATAAATTGCTCAATCTCAGTTTTTGCGGACGACACAAAAATAAGCAGGGCCATAACTTTTCAGCAGGATATAGGAATTTTACAAAAAGACCTGAACAAAATAATGAAGTGCGCAAATACATGGCAAATGAGATTTAATGTGGAGAAATGTAAGGTAATGCACTTGAGGGCTAAAAACACTAAAGCAAACTAATCACTAGGGGAAGAACCTCTGGGGGAAATCAAGGATGGAGAAAGATCTGGGGGTCCTAGTATAAGACAGACTGAGCAATATTATGCAATCTTAAACTGCAGCTACCAAAGCCGGCAGAATATTAGCATGCAAAAAAAAGGGGATATACTCCGGAGATAAAACTATAATCCTGCCACTTTAAAAAAACTCAGGTTAGGCCACATCTGGAGTATTCCGTTCAGTTCTGGTCACCAGTCCTCAGAAGGAGCTGTAGAGAGTCCAAAGAAGGGCAACAAAATTAATACAGGGATTGGAGGACCTCAATTACGAGGAAGGCTACAAGCACTAAATGTATTCTCGCTGGAGAAGAGACGCTTGAGAGGGGATATGATAGCGATTTGCAAATACCTTAATGGTGATCCTAGCATAGGAAAAAAAACTAGTCAGTCTCAGGAAGTGTAAGAGGACACGGGGACACACAATAAGATTGGAGGAGAAGAGGTTTAACTTAACCACTTAAGGGCCGGGCCTATTTTTCAGAATCGGTGTTTACAAGTTAAAATCACCGCCAAACAGTCTATTTTTTTCTAACAGCCTAGAGAATAAAATGGTGGTCGTTGCAATACTTTGTCACACCGTATTTGCGCAGCGGTCTTACAAGCGCACTTTTTTTGGAAAAAATACACTTTTTTGAATTAAATAATAGGACAACAGTAAAGTTAGCACAATTTTTTATTATATTGTGAAAGATAATGTTACGCCGAGTAAATTGATACTCAACATGTCATGCTTCAAAATTGCGCCCGCTCGTGGAATGGCGACAAACTTTTACCTTTAAAAATCTCCATAGGCAACATTACCAGTTTTGAGTTACAGAGGAGGTCTAGAATTATTTCTCTCGCTCTAATGAACGCAGCGATACCTCACAAACCTTGTGTGGGTTGAACACCATTTTCATATCGGGTGCTACTCACATATACGTTCGCTTCTGCGCGCGAGCTCGGCAGCACAGGGCGCTTTAAAAAAAATGTTATTATTATTATTTATTTTACTTTTTATTTTGACACTGTCCTTTTAAAAAAAAAAAATGGCTCACTTTTATTCCTATTACAAGGAATGTAAACATCCCTTTAAAAAGAAAAAAAGCATTAAAGAACCTCTTAAATATGAGATCTGGGGTCAAAAAGATTTCAGATCTCATATTTACACAAAATGCAAAAAAAAAAAAAAATATCATTTGAAATTTTTTTTTTTTTTAATTCTCCTTTAAGAGCATTTAGCTGAAGTGACGTTTTATGTCACTTCCGCCCTCCAATGCTATGGAGCTGAGCGGGGGCCATCTCACCCGCACTCAGGACCCAGGCAGACGCGATCGTCTCCGCCGATACCGGCGTTTCCGGTAAGCGGCAGAGGCGACCAGAGCGTGGCAGAGGGGGGCCCTCTCCCGCCACCGATAAAAGAGATGTTGCGGCGAATCCGCCAACTCTTATCTCAAAGAGAAACGCACTCCGTTCCTGAAAACACTGGGGTTATGGCAGCTAGCTGCTGCCATAACAAAGGTATTTAGCATCAAAGTACCGATGTTCGGTACTGTGTTTTGCGTGAAGTAGTTAAAGCTGCTCAGAGGGTTTTTCACTGTCAGGGCAATAAGGAGGTGGAACTTTATTCCAAAACTGGTGGTGTCCGCAGGGAGTATTGATATTTTTAAAAGACTATTGGATGTGCATCTTACTGAACACAGTATACAGGGATATGGGAAATGATTATTGACACTCATACACATACACCAACACATCAAGAGCCTGTGGGCATTTGTTTTCCTATCCCATAGTGGGATTGCTTTGTCCGACTTAGGTAAAATTGAGTACTGTCCGTGATACTTTTTTTATTTGCACTAACATACAATTTTTCAGGACAAGCTTTCGGGGTATGTCCCTCTTCAAGGTCCAAGCAGTACTGACTTAGTTCCGACTTAGGTGAAGTACTCCTTCAATACATCCAGATCAATGGTGGCACACTTGCAAACAGTCATTAGCTAGCCATAGAAGCTATAATAGTTCTGTAGAAACCAACAACAGAAGAAGGCTCCAGCGCACAATCGCCTTGCGGGTCGTAAAATTAATTCTAAGGTCCCACTTAATGGCTGCGCTACAGCAACCGAATATAATTGCTGTACGTTTCCCCAGCAGCATCTGTCAGCCAACACGACAGGCAGGAGATCAGGTTATTTTATGGCGCATTCTTTTAGCACTACTGGTGAGCTTAGTAGTCCTCACTACAGCTGTCTTTGGCGTGAAGCCAGTAGCTTGCTTACTTTCTTGTGATAGGATTTGCTGAAGGTTCCCACCCTGGTAGCTAGTTATTGATCTATCACATGTATGCTGCCATGGTGCCTATCCATGGCAGCATACTGAACCCACCCAGTTTGTTCTCAGCAATGTACAGGGAATAGGCTGTTGTGTGGGTTTTAACTCATTATAGCTATGCACTGGTCCTGTGGGCGGAAGTAGGTGGGGCTACTATCACATGTATGTTGCCATGGATAGGCACCAGGAAAAAAAATTACGATAAGTATGATACAATTTTCTGTTTTATTAAAAAGGTGGCACAGAAACAAAACAGAAAAAATATCCTTGCCATACAGGCACTAACTATACATTGCAGGTTCCTACCTCACAGGTGAAGGGCATCTCTCGCTCACGAACAAAACAAAGGTAATGCAACCCTTTTCCTTTCTCTTAGCCCTTGTTCACATTGAAGCAACTTATGTGATTTTACAGGTCAAATCGCATGACAAGTCTCACCCTATTTCCAGCAATCGCACTCTTCAAATCGTTGCTGGCGATTTCGGCCGTGACTTGCATGGACATCTGTGCATGAAGCAGCAGTCAATGTAAACGAGGGCTCACAGAGGAATCTCCACATCCACAGCTCTCTCCGGGTTTTGGCTTTCTGAGTCCCAGGCCAAGAGCAATCTGTTACTCCAGTCCTACATTATTTATATCACCTGCTGCTGATCACAGGTGGAAAGAAAAAAACAGTTCGGGACTAGGGATGAGCTTCGTGTTCGAGTCGAACCCATGTTCGACTCGAACATCGGCTGTTCGACCGTCCGTCGAATTGCGAACGATATGGGCCGTTCGCGCCAAATTCGTGTGGCGCGTCACGGCCCATAATTCACTGCGGCATCGCAGTGCATTGCTGGCTGATGATTGGCCAAGCATGCACTATGACCCGCATGCTTGGCCAATCACAGCGCCGTCAGTAGAGAGAGCTGTAATTGGCCAAAGCCAGGGTGGCTTTGGCCAATTATGGCTCAGGGGATTTAGTACACACCCCACACTATATAAGGCCGCCTGCACGGCGGCCCTGTGTAGTGTGTGTTCCGGTGTGCTGAGCGATAGAGAGAGAGAGAGACAGTGTCATTTGATTTGAGTTAGATAGATTAGGCAGAACAGTCAGTCAGTTAGCTGCACTTACAGTGTATTGTGTATATATATGCATCCCAGGTGTTGCATATATATATATACACTGTATTCAGTTTAGCTAGATCCGTTCCTGTTATCTTCTATCTAGACTATTTACATTCAGTGCAGTGTGTCCTGCTCACAGTGTTCAGCTAGATCCGTTCCTGCTATTTACATTCAGTACAGTGCTTCCTGCTCACAGTGTTCAGCTAGATCCGTTCCTGCTATTTACATTCAGTGCAGTGCGTGCTGCTCACAGTGTTCAGCTAGATCCGTTCCTGCTATTTACATTCAGTGCAGTGTGTCCTGCTCACAGTGTTCAGCTAGATCCGTTCCTGCTATTTACATTCAGTACAGTGCTTCCTGCTCACAGTGTTCAGCTAGATCCGTTCCTGCTATTTACATTCAGTGCAGTGCGTGCTGCTCACAGTGTTCAGCTAGATCCGTTCCTGCTATTTACATTCAGTGCAGTGTGTCCTGCTCACAGTGTTCAGCTAGATCCGTTCCTGCTATTTACATTCAGTACAGTGCTTCCTGCTCACAGTGTTCAGCTAGATCCGTTCCTGCTATTTACATTCAGTGCAGTGCGTGCTGCTCACAGTGTTCAGCTAGATCCGTTCCTGCTATTTACATTCAGTGCAGTGCGTCCTGCTCACAGTGTTCAGCTAGATCCGTTCCTGCTATTTACATTCAGTGCAGTGCGTCCTGCTCACAGTGTTCAGCTAGATCCGTTCCTGCTATTTACATTTAGTGCAGTGCGTCCTGCTCACAGTGTTCAGCTAGATCCGTTCCTGCTATTTACATTCAGTGCAGTGCGTGCTGCTCACAGTGTTCAGCTAGATCCGTTCCTGCTATTTACATTCAGTGCAGTGCGTCCTGCTCACAGTGTTCAGCTAGATCCGTTCCTGCTATTTACATTCAGTGCAGTGCGTCCTGCTCACAGTGTTCAGCTAGATCCGTTCCTGCTATTTACATTCAGTGCAGTGCGTCCTGTTTACAGTGTTTAGCTACATCCGTTCCTGCTGTTTACATTCAGTGCAGTGCGTCCTGCTCACAGTGTTCAGCTAGATCCGTTCCTGCTATTTACATTCAGTGCAGTGCGTCCTGCTCACAGTGTTCAGCTAGATCCGTTCCTGCTATTTACATTCAGTGCAGTGCGTCCTGCTCACAGTGTTCAGCTAGATCCGTTCCTGCTATTTACATTCAGTGCAGTGCGTCCTGCTCACAGTGTTCAGCTAGATCCTTTCCTGCTATTTACATTCAGTGCAGTGCGTCCTGCTCACAGTGTTCAGCTAGATCCGTTCCTGCTATTTACATTCAGTGCAGTGCGTCCTGCTCACAGTGTTTAGCTACATCCGTTCCTGCTGTTTACATTCAGTGCAGTGCGTCCTGCTCACAGTGTTCAGCTAGATCCGTTCCTGCTATTTACATTCAGTGCAGTGCGTCCTGCTCACAGTGTTCAGCTAGATCCGTTCCTGCTATTTACATTCAGTGCAGTGCGTCCTGCTCACAGTGTTCAGCTAGATCCGTTCCTGCTATATACATTTAGTGCAGTACGTCCTGCTCACAGTGTTCAGCTAGATCCGTTCCTGTTATCTTCCTACTGACAGGCAGGCTTGTCTGGTTACAGTATATAAAGCTACCTGAAGAAAATTACAGGTGTTCTTTTTGATCCTATTAGTACCACGGTCAGGCAGCTAGACTATTTACATTTAGTACAGTGTGTCCTGCTCACAGTGTTCAGCTAGATCCGTTCCTGTTATTTACATTCAGTGCAGTGCGTCCTGCTCACAGTGTTCAGCTAGATCCGTTCCTGCTATTTACATTCAGTGCAGTGCGTCCTGCTCACAGTGTTCAGCTAGATCCGTTCCTGTTATTTACATTCAGTGCAGTGCGTCCTGCTCACAGTGTTCAGCTAGATCCGTTCCTGCTATTTACATTCAGTGCAGTGCGTCCTGCTCACAGTGTTCAGCTAGATCCGTTCCTGCTATTTACATTCAGTGCAGTGCGTCCTGCTCACAGTGTTTAGCTACATCCGTTCCTGCTGTTTACATTCAGTGCAGTGCGTCCTGCTCACAGTGTTCAGCTAGATCCGTTCCTGCTATTTACATTCAGTGCAGTGCGTCCTGCTCACAGTGTTCAGCTAGATCCGTTCCTGCTATATACATTTAGTGCAGTACGTCCTGCTCACAGTGTTCAGCTAGATCCGTTCCTGTTATCTTCCTACTGACAGGCAGGCTTGTCTGGTTACAGTATATAAAGCTACCTGAAGAAAATTACAGGTGTTCTATCCCAGCTTAGTGCAGCTACAGGCCATTAGTATGTCTGGAAGGCCAAGAAGGAGAGGCAGACAGTCACAAGCCAATAAGAGAGGGCAAGCAGGCTCTGTGTCTAGTGCTGGTCGTGGAGACGGTGCATCCTCATCAGCACGTGGCCATGGGACACGCTTGGCCTTTTTTTCGGCAGCTGGCCGTGTTGAGCCGCAACATGCGGAAGACTTGGTCGAGTGGATGACCAAGCCGTCCTCATCCTCATCCTCTCTCACCCATGCCCAGGGTGCTTTGTCTGGCAAAGCAGCGGCCTCTTCCCTCAGCTCAATGTCATCAGTGACTCCTTCCCTAGCTCCACCATGTCCTCATGAGGATTCCCTCGAACTGTTTGACCACAGTGTTGGGTACATGCTCCAGGAGGATGCCCAGCGTTTGGAAGGCTCTGATGATGATACTGAGCTCAATGAAGGCAGTAACATGAGCACGGACAGAGGGGGTGCCCAAGAAGGACAGCAATCTGGCAGTCATGCTCCCCCTGCTGCAGCATACTGCCAGGTTTGCTCCAGTGATGAGGAGGGAGGGGATGATGAGGTCACTGACTCAACGTGGGTGCCTGATAGGAGAGAGGAGGAGGAGGAGGAGGAGGAGGAGGAGGTGGCACATCACCAACTAGGCAGGATGCCCTCCAGGGGCCAGCCTAAGGGCAGCACATTGACTGCATCACACCCCAAAGCTCCACATGTGCAGGGCGCTGCAGTCTCTGCGCGTTATTCAAAAAGTTCTTTGGTGTGGGCCTTTTTTGAGACGAGTGCATCAGATCGCACCGCTGCTATTTGCAACATATGTCTCAAGCGTATCTCGCGTGGCCAAAACATCTCCCGCTTGGGTACCACATGCTTGACCAGACATATGTTGACCTGCCATGCAGTTCGTTGGCAAGCGTATCTAAAAGACCCACACCAAAGAACAAAGACGATCTCTCCTTGCTCCTCATCAGCTGAGATTTCCAACCCCACTAGACCTTCAGTCCTCTCTGCGACCTGCAGTGAGAGGAATGAAGGTGTAGAATTAGGTGTGTCACAGCCAAGTACTTGTGGGCAATCTGCTTTTGGTACACCGACGTCAGATTGTACCAGGCAAATTTCCCTGCCCCAGCTGCTGCACCGCCGAAAGAAGTTTGCTCCCAGCCATCCACATGCCCAGCGGTTGAATGCTAGCTTGGCAAAATTGCTAGCACTTCAACTGCTGCCTTTTCAGTTGGTAGACTCTGCCCCCTTCCGTGAGTTTGTGGAATGTGCGGTTCCTCAGTGGCAGGTACCCAAACGCCACTTTTTCTCACGGAAGGCGATTCCGGCTCTCTACCGGCATGTGGAAGGCAATGTCCATGCCTCGCTGGACAGGGCGGTCAGCGGTAAGGTGCATATTACCGCTGACTCATGGTCCAGCAGGCATGGACAGGGACGTTACTTAAGTTTCACGGCGCATTGGGTGACTCTGCTGGCAGCTGGGAAGGATGCAGGACAAGGTGCAGTAGTGTTGGAGGTTGTTCCGCCACCACGCCTCCAAAATGCTGATTGTGACACACCTCTCTCCTCCACCCCCTCCTCTTCTTCTTCCTCCATGGCCTCTTCCTCGGAACCAGCGGTGCTCCGTAGGCGTTCAAGGGGCTACGCAAGTACGCAGGCCAAAAGATGCCATGCGGTGCTTGAGCTGGTGTGCTTGGGGGACAGGAGCCACACTGGGGCAGAGGTTCTGTCAGCTCTGCAGGGGCAGGTTCAGAGGTGGTTGACGCCACGCCAACTTAAGGCAGGAATGGTGGTTTGCGACAATGGCACCAACCTCCTCTCTGCCCTCCGACAGGGACAACTGACCCATGTGCCCTGTTTGGCTCACGTCCTTAACTTGGTGGTGCAGCGGTTCTTGGGCAGGTACCCGGGCTTACAGGATGTCCTGAGGCAGGCCAGGAAAGTCTGTGTGCATTTCCGCCGGTCATATAATGCCAGTGCTCGGCTGACGGACCTCCAAAAGGAGTTTAACCTGCCCAAGAACCGCCTAATCTGTGACATGCCCACCAGGTGGAACTCGACGTTGGCCATGCTGCAGCGGCTGCACACGCAGCAGAGGGCCATCAATGAGTACCTGTGCGACTATGGCACCAGGACAGGGTCAGGGGACCTTGGTTTTTTTTCCCCACGCCAGTGGGCCATGATCAGGGATGCATGCACTGTCCTGTCACCATTCGAGGAGGCCACGAGGATGGTGAGCACTGACAGTGCATGCATCAGTGACACTGTCCCCCTTGTCCACCTGTTGGAGCACACGCTGCGTGGAATAATGGACAGGGCACTTGAGGCAGAACAGAGGCAGGAAGAGGAGGACTTCCTTAGCTCTCAAGGCCCCCTTTATCCAGACAGTGTTCCTGCGTGCCCGCCGATCACACAGGAAGAGGACGAGGAGGAGGAGGAGGAGGAGGAGGAAGATTGTGTCAGTATGGAGGTGGAGCCTGGCACTCAGCATCAGCAGTCTTTAAGGGATCAGTCCCAAGGAACACATGGACTTGTACGTGGCTGGGAGGAGGTGGCTGCGGACGTTGTTGTCCTTAGTGACCCAGAGGACTCCGGACCGAATGCCTCAGCAAACCTACGCTGCATGGCCTCCCTGATCCTGCAAAGCCTGCGTAAGGATCCTCGTATTCGTGGTATCAAGGAGAAGGACCAATACTGGCTGGCAACCCTCCTTGATCCACGTTACAAGGGTAAGGTTGCGGACCTTATCTTGCCATCGCAGAGGGAGCAGAGGATGAAACATCTTCGGGAGGCCTTGCAGAAAGGTCTGTGCAACGCGTTCCCAGAGACTGGGAGGTTACAAACTCCTGTTTCTGGACAACGTGTTGCTGAGGCTTCGGTCAGTCAAAGAAGGAGCGGTGGAGAAGGTGGCCGTCTGACCGATGCGTTCAGACAATTTTTTGGTCCGCAGCCCCAAGGTATGATCGGTTCCAGCAACCATCGCCAGCGTCTGTTTTACATGGTGCAGGAATACCTAGGGGCAAGATCAGACTTGGACACCTTTCCCACCGAAAATCCTCTGGGTTACTGGGTCTTGAGGATGGATCACTGGCCAGAGCTTGCACAGTATGCAATTGAGCTACTGGCCTGTCCTGCATCCAGCGTTCTTTCGGAACGCACATTCAGTGCTGCTGGAGGCGTGGTAACCGATCACAGGGTGCGTCTGTCCACCGACTCGGTCGATCGGCTGACCTTCATAAAAATGAATCAGTCTTGGATCACCACCAGCTACCAAGCACCTGATGCAGATGTAACCGAATAATTTTTTTTGAAATCTCAGATCCCTTCAAAGACTGCCTATGCTGATGCTGAGTGACTATCCCTGAGTAATTATCCTCTTCCTCCTCAATCATCACGCTGATAGCTTGTAAGAACATTTTTGGTTCTGGGCGCCACCACCAGTGCCTAAGGCACAATTTTTCAGCCCCTGTTTAACAGGGGCGTGTAATTACAATTTTTGATGTAATACTTTGCAGCAGGGCTCGTTCCTGCATTCCAACTAGAGTGTCTGTGAGGGGTTGCAGTGTTGTGGCACCAGCACCAGTGCCTAAGACCCAATTTTTCAGCCCCTGTCTAACAGGGGCGTGTAATTACAATTTTTGATGCAATACTTTGCAGCAGGGCTTGTTCCTGCGTTTCAACTAGAGTGTCTGTGAGGGGTTGCAGTGTTGTGGCACCAGCACCAGTGCCTAAGACCCAATTTTTCTGCCCCTGTCTAACAGGGGCGTGTAATTACAATTTTTGATGCAATACTTTGTAGCAGGGCTCGTTCCTGCGTTCCAACTAGAGTGTCTGTGAGGGGTTGCAGTGTTGTGGCACCAGCACCAGTGCCTAAGGCCTAATTTTTCAGCTCCTGTTCAACAGGGGCATGTAATTACAATTCTTGATCTAATATTTCACAGCAGGGCCCTGTGAGGGCTTACAGTGTTTTGGCCACAGCAACACCTAAGGCCCAAATTTCTGCTGAGTATATAGGGCAGGACCCTACTTTCAAACATCTAACTTACAAACGACTCCTACTTGCAAACGGAAGGAGACAACAGGAAGTGAGATGAAATCTACCCCTAAGGAAGGGAAATTCTCTCCTGTAAGAGTTAATATGGGAAAACAATTTTTCCTTTCCACTGATGCTTTCCAATCCTTGTTCCACAAAAAAACACAAATTTTCAAAAAACATTTTTCATTGGGACAAAAAAGTGAGGTGAAATCTTCTGAAGAGGAGGAAAGACGCAAAACAAATGTCACAGGGGTGATAACCCTTCCCTATGTTTTCCAAAAAGCTTAGAAAAGATTTTTTGGCTGGAGCTAAACACATTAAAAATGTTCAAAATTACAAACAGATTCTACTTAACAACAAACCTACAGTCCCTGTCTTGTTTGCACCGCCTGTATACTGCTGTTCAGAGTATATAGGGACCTTTCCTTATTTTAATTTGGGTGCGGGGTTCCCCTTAATATCCATACAAGACCCAAAGGGCCTGGTAATGGACTGGGGGGTACCCATGCCGTTTGTCTCACTGATTTTCATCCATATTGCCATGACCCGACATGACATTAAACCCGCAAGCAGTTTTAAATGAGATTTTTTCCTTTAAAAATGACATTTGGTGCAGGGACTGTTCTAAACATGGGAAACACGCGTCACTTTACAGGCATACTATAGACACCCCCCAGGTACGATATTTAAAGGAATATTTCACTTTTTTTTTTTACTTTAAGCATCATTAAAATCACTGCTCCCGAAAAAACGGCCGTTTTTAAAAGTTTTTTTTGCATTGATACATGTCCCCTGGGGTAGGACCCGGGTCCCCAAACCCTTTTTAGGACAATACCATGCAAATTAGCCTTTAAAATGAGCACTTTTGATTTCGAACGTTCGAGTCCCATAGACGTCAATGGGGTTCTAACGTTCGTGCGAACTTGCGGTCCGTTCGCGGGTTCTGGTGCGAACCGAACCGGGGGGTGTTCGGCTCATCCCTATTCGGGACCCACACTGCCAAGGTGGCCCGGAAAACCTGGACCAGATTCCACCGGTTTCCTACATATGAAAGCAAGCAAGGTGATGCATATTGTCCCTCAATCACCTCATCTTTCATAATGTCACAGTATGTATAGCCCAAACTTATTTTTTTTAATTTTGAATATCGTATGGAAGGATTAATGGGGTAGGACATTCTTAAAAAAAAAAAATAGCTGCCCTTAATTTTGAATGTCGTTCATATAGTACATTCTTAAAAAAAAAATTATATAGCGCCCCCCCCCCCCACCCCCCTGCAAATTAATGTCATAATGTGTTAGTGTACACCATATACTAGCACATTATGACAGACTTACCTTATGAACAGAGCCCTCCGGTGGCGTGCTGTCACGACTGCATGCGCTTCCATCTTCACCCAATCTTCCTACTGGGTTCACGCTATCCAACGGTTTGGTTGGACCTAGATTCAATGTGCCCTGAATGTAGAGCGCACTGCACATGCACCAGTGACAACACAGCTGCTGTCACTGTGAATATCTCCTAAATCATGGGTGCCCAACCGCTGGCCCTCTGATGTGGCCCACCACCTCCTGCTCTGGGATGGTGGGTCGGCAAGCCAAGATTGCGGGTTCCCGACCCGCCATCCCCGAGCATCAGCGGAAAGATCTGTAGAATAATGCCTCCCATCGAAAAAAGCATCCGACGCACTGCACATGCGCAGTACGTCAGGTCACTCCAACTGATATCCTGATCAGCTGGCGTGACGTATCGACTGGGCATGCGCAGTTCGTCGGATGCATTTTCTGATGAGAGGCAAGCCACAGAGAGAGAGAATCTAAATGTAAGATTCTGTCTCACTCTCTGCACATGCGCGCAACGTCATAGGTGGAATATTTTACATTTAGAGTACATTTATACAACATTGTAAGGGAGAACTCCGATAGGTACACTGATGTAAGGGAGAATTTCGCTGGGAACACTGATGTAAGGGAGAATTTCGCTGGGAACACTGATGTAAGGGAGAACTCCGCTGGGAACACTGATGTAAGGGAGCACTCCGCTGGGAACACTGATGTAAGGGAGCACTGAGCTGGGGACATGAATCTGCCATAAATCAGGTGTCCCCCCGCGGAGACCCTCCAGAAATTAGATGTTCCCCCCGCGGAGCCCCTCCATAAATCAGATGTCCCCCCGCAGAGCCCCTCCATAAATCAGATGTCCTCCCGCAGAGCGCTCCTTTACAGTGTTGTATAAATGTACTGTACTCACGACAATACGCAACTTCCACCGTCTAGCAAAAGACCAAGTATGGCCAAAAGCAACCACCGTCCACGTCCAGAAACAACCTCTGTCCAGAAATTTACGCTGCAAGATCACGCCACAATCTGCCCAATAGAAATCCAAACATTTGCGCCACAAGATCACGCCACAATCCGCCCAATAACAAATGTTTACGGTCCCTATGATGTTGCACGCATGCGCGGAGAGCGAGACAGAATCTGACATTACCCCCCGCGCTCTCCGTGGCTTGGCTTTCATCGGAAAATGCATCCGACGAACTGCACATGCCCAGTCGAAACGTCACGCCAGCTGATCGGGATATCAGCTGGAGTGACGTCTCATACCGCGCATTCACAGTGCGTCGGATGCATTTCCCGGTAGGAGGCATTATTTGACAGAACACCAGTACAGCCAGTGGGCCCTACAGACTTGGTCATGGTGAGTGACCAAGTCACCAAGTGGCATATCCCCCACACCATCCCATACCCCATTCCATCTCCCCTGGGAACAGGGACCCTCTAGGCCACTCACCTGGGGACAGGGACCCTCTTCTCCCCTGGGGACAAGGACCCTCTTTTCCCAGGGACTGCTTCTCCCCTGGGCACAGAGACCCCCTTCTTCCCTGGGGACGGGGACCCCCTTCTCCCCTGGGGACAAGGACCCTCTAGGCCACTCACCTGGGGATAGGGACCCCCTTTTCCCCTGGGGACATAGTCCCCCCTTCTCCCCTGGAGACAGGGACCCCTTCTCCCCTGGGGACAGTGACCCCCTTTTCATCAGAGTCTGCAGGATTCCTCCTTACAGTGCAAGGGAACTCAGATGTAAAGGAAAAGGCTGCAGAGTATGATCTAAGGAGGAACTCTGATGTAAGGGGTGCTCTGGTCACTAAAGACCACCTTATATCAGAGTCCACTGCATTCCCATTTACATCAGAGTTCCCACTTACATCTGGGTCTGCAGCATTGCCCTTTACATCAGTGTTCCCCTTTACATCAGGGTTCGCAGAGTTCCCCCTTGCACTGTAAGATTAAAAAGCATGGAGGGCCAGAGACATGTCCAGGGAACACAGAAGATACATGGGTTAGATTAGAAGGGATGAAGGCCCAGAGACATGTCCAGAGTACACAGAGGATACATGGGTTAGATTACAATGGATGAAGGCCCAGAGACATGTCCAGGGATCACAGAAGATACATGGGTTAGATTAGAAGGGATGAAGGCCCAAAGACAAGTCCAGGGAACACAGAAGATACATTGGTTAGATTAGAATAGATAAAGGCCCAGAGACATGTCAAGAGTACACAGAGGATACATGGGTTAGATTAGAAGGGATGGAGGCCCAGAGACATGTCCAGGGTACACAGAGGAGGCCCTAATCTAACTCATGTGTCCTCTGTGTACCCTTGTCATGTCTCTGGGCCACCATCCCTTCTAATCTATCCAATGTATCCTCAATATTCTCTGGACCTGTCTCTTGGCCTCCATCCCTTTTAATTTATCTAATGTATCCTCTGTATTCTCTGGACATGTCTCTGGGCCTCCATCCCTTCTAATTTATTCCATGTATCCTTTGTATTCTCTGGACATATCTCTGGGCTTCCATCCCTTCTAATCTATCCCATGTATCCTCTGTGTTCCCTGGACATGTCTCTGGTCCTTCATCCCTTCTAATCTAACCCATGTATCCTCTGTGTACTCTCCACATGTCTCTGGGCCTTCATTCCTTCTAATCTAACCCATGTATCTTCTGTGTTCCCTGGACTTTTCTCTAGAACTCCATCCCTTTTAATCTTACAGTGCAAGTAGGAACTTTGCGAACCCTGATGTAAAGGGGAACACTGATGTGTGCTGCAGACTTTGATGTAAGTGGAAACTCTGATGTAAATGGGAATGCAGTGGACTCTGATATAAGGACACCCCTTACATCAGAGTTTCTATTTAGATTATGCTCTGCAGCATTTTCCTTAACATCTGAGTTCCCTTGCACTGCAAGGGGGAATCCTGCAGACTCTGATGTGAAGGGAAATTTCGGGAACTTTGATGTGGGGGTGGGGAGACTCTGGTGACCAGAGACCACCTTCCGCAGAGTGAATATACTAAGGTAACTAAGGTAAGGGGGGTTACTGATATGAGGGGAAACCTTTATATCAGTGCCCCCTTACATTATTGTAGTCACTCCCCCCTTACATCAGTGACCCCCCTCAGACTGGCCTGATGACGCTGTCACTGACCTCCTCTCAGGTGCACCGAGCAGGGCTCAGTTAGTCGGCTCCAAGTTGGTGGCTCTGGTTCTATTCTATAGTCTCTTCTCCACAGTCCATACACATCTGACTCCTCCCATAATCCCCATCCCAGCGGCGCTCTCAATCTTGATTCTTCTCCAGACTTCCCCTCAGAGACTGTAGATATGATAAAAGACAAGAGATAGTCAGAGATTGCAGACATCATACATGAGATGGTTAGAGGCTGCGGACAGGATACAGGAGGTGGTTAGAGCCTACAGACATGGTACAGGAGGTAGTCAGAACATGTGTACAGAATACAGGAGGTGGTCAGAGGATGCGCACAGGATACAGGAGGTGGTCAGAGTATGCGCACAAGATACAGGAGGTGGTCAGAGTATGCAGACATGTAGGGGGAGCACATAGAGGGGTCAGTCATGTAGGAGGAGCACACAGAGAGGTCAGTTCTGTAGTGGGAGCACATCCATGTATCCATGTAGGGGGGGCATACAGTGGCGTGAAGTCCTGATGAGAGCTGTCACAGGAGGGCCCTCACACAAGACACATGGCAGGCAGGGTGGGGAGGTTGGCACACACAGGGTGATCAGGTTCCTGTTCTTAGTGGAGGTGGGGTCCCTTTCCCCAGGGGAAATGGAGCTCCTGCCCTCAGGTGAGATGGAGTCCCCATCCCCAGGGGAGATGGGGTTCCTGCCCCCAGGTGAGATAGGATCGCAGTCCCCAGGGGAGAAGGGGTCCCAGTCCCCAGGGGAGAAGGGGGTCTTTGTCCCCAGGGGAGAAGGGGTCCCAGTCCCCAGGGGAGATAGGATGCCAGTCCCCAGGGGAGATGGATGTCCCAGTCCCCAGGGGAGATGGGTGTCCCAGTCCCCAGAAGAGAAGGGGTCCCTGTCCCCAGAAGAGAAGGGGTCCCAGTCCCCAGGGGAGATAGGATACCAGTCCCCAGGGGAGAAGGGGGCACTTTTCCCCAGGGAAGAAGGGGGTCCCTGTCACCAGGGGAGAAGGGGGTCCCAGTCCTCAGGTGAGTGGCCTACAGGGTCCCTGTCCCCAGGGGAGATGGAGTGGGGTATGGGATGGTGTGGGGGATATGCCACTTGGTGACTTGGTCACTCACCATGACCAAGTCTGTAGGGTCCTTATTCATGGTCACCCGTGCTCCCTCCAGCAGCAGCGCGGATGGGCGATCAGCATATCCCCAGGGAGCACAGCTACGGCTTGACATGCTCTATCTAAAGCACACTTGTCAAAAGAACAAAGAGTAAATGGTTAAACGGTTATAATTACCATTGCACAGAGCGGTCCTGAACCTTCTCTTCTGGGGTCTCCTGCTTGCACTCTTGGCTCCTCTTCTTCTGTATCTGCCCCCATACCAAGCACTCGCTACAGGGACAAACATGCGGGCTGTGTGCATTTATAGACACGCACAGTGCGGCTCGGCCCTGCCCCTGCTTCCTCCCCACAGGATTTGATTGACAGCAGAAGGAACTAATGGCTGTTAGTGCTGCCACTGTGCTTTCGTGCACATCCCTGGATTGAAAAAGGCGCTAGGTAAGTATTTATGGGAGGGTAAAAGATACTGGAAGTTTTTTTACACAAATGCATTGACTTCATTAAGGTAAAAAAACAAAACGTTATGCCTTTAGAACCACTTTAACCAATTCCCCCCAGCTTATGACTTAATGACACCGGCCTCTCGTTGATTCAGGTAGACATTATATGACGTCCTCCTGGATTTCTTTCTAAAAAAGGGTCATTTGGGGGGGTATTTTTGCTGTCCTGGCATTTTAGGGCCTCAAGAAATGAGATCCACCAGTACATCAGGATTGATCAATTTTCAGATAAATGCCATAGTTTGTGGACTTTATAACTTTCACACAGACTAAATAATATACACTGATTTGGGTTATTTTCACCAAGGAAATGTAGCAGAATACATTTTGGGCTAAATATATGCAATTTACAATTACATTTTGGGCTAAATTAATTTACAATTATTTATTCGCAACATTTTTTAACAGGAACGAAGGAAAAACATTTTATTTTATTCAAAATTTTCAGTCTTTTTTTTTAGTTTATTTAGAAAAAAAAATAAAAACCCAGTAGTGATTAAATACCACCAAAAGAAAGCTCTATTTTTGTGAACAAAGTGATTAAAATTCAGTTTGGGTACAGTGTTACATTACCGCGCAATTGTCGTTCAAAGTGCAACTGCGCTGAAAGCTGAAAATTGGCCTGGGTAGGAAGGGTGTAAAAGTGGGCAGTATTGAAGTAGTTAATAATCCCTTCCTTATATTGGGGAAATTTTCCTTCATTCTTGTCCCAGAAACAACATTAAGTGAGGGGAACTCATACCAGGTGCCCCCATTACCTCTAGTAATTTGTTCTTACCTGTTGTTCTATGGACAACCAGAGCCGGTACCACCACTAGGTGAACTAGGCAGCCGCCTAGGGCGCACTGCCACCTAGGGTGTAACCCCAGGCCACTGTGTACACAGCTCTTTGGTGTGGAGATGACAACAGCCTTGTGGGTAGAGCCGGGTGTCTCAGCCTGACAGGACAGACAAACACTAGGAGGGGGAGGAGTGCGGAGATGGCACAGCTCAGTCACTGGAGCAAGCAGCAGATTTTAGGTCGAGCCGTTCCGCACTACATGTGTATGGGAAAGATCTGCGCTCCTCTCCTATGAACAATACACGGACCAGCCTGGCTTGGAAGTGTTTTCTGCCCAGCTCCTGACACTTGTCCTGGGCACAGACACATACTGATAAAGTCCTAGCTGGGGAGCCACAGATCCCGTGTATAGGGAAGCATCAGTGGAGGAAAATACAGCCACACTGCTAGGTAGCACTGATGGACACTGATAGTTGGCACTCCGTGCCCATGGGCACTGATAGGGAGCACTAATGGACACTGACAGGTGGCACTGATAGACAGCAGTGATGGGCCTGCACTGATGATCAGTGCTTTAGTTATCTGTGTACATATCCCCTGTACAGCGCCATCGCTACCTATAGGCAAGGTAGGCACCGGCCTAGAGGGCACATCAGTCAGGGGCGCCACGCCGGTGACCCGCCCGCCACCTCCAGGCTCCTACATACACTGCATGCCGGTGACTGACTCCACACCCAAAATGTTGGCAGTCATTAAAAAGGTGGGGTATAAATGGGCAGGGTAAATGGGGTGGAGTTAGGGGCGGAGCCAAGAGGGTGGCAAAATGAAGTTTTGTCTAGGGTGTAAAAAATCCTTGCACCAGTCCTGGGGACAACGCTAACATTTTGTATTAATCCTCACTTTCTAATTTGGTGACAGTGGTCACCAGTTCAAATAGAGGGATAATCTCCAAAGGGGAGCACAAAGCAATTAAAACTTGACAGTGGGTCTAACCTTCTCCACTCCATCTAAAACTTAAAAAAGATTTAATTAGAGATACACCTTAACTTAGTTTTCATCCTCTCTGGGACAAAATGCTCTCCACTGCTGCTTGTGCTTATGCAATGAGCCCTCATAGACTTGAACAGGGCCATGTTCTGCGCACCCACAGTCATACCGTTGCCTTATTTTATTTACTGCGTGACTCAAATAGACAGAAAGTATTGAGAAATGTTAGTAGCTGAATGAACTTTTACATTTTTGTTTTTGGTATAATAATCTATAATGTTTCTTGATGTAGTTTAGTAAAACGCACCTAACCAACAGTAATTTCATGTAAAGACTGGTGACAATGCATCTGGTATGGAACAAATAATATTATTTCTAGGGTATATTGCAGTGCCTGTGGGGCTTATAATTACCGGTATATAACTTTTTAAAGTGAATTGTCAAGACTTGTACAAATGGAAGCTTTGATACTTTTTATTAGCGTTGGTTAACTTAAAGGAGACCACAACAAGAAGAAAGAAGTATTTTCTAAGTAGAAATAATTTTTAACAGTTGATAAATGGGAAAGCAGCATACAGATTTTAATTGTGTGCACAGATATATGCATTTGTGTATGATGCACACTTTTCAACATTACCAGTAAAATGCAATAAGAATATGTGGATACAAAAATGTTTTTACCCCTGTAGAGTGAAGGGCCATACCAAAAAAGGAAAGATAACCTTCAATCTGAGGAAAAGGAACTTTAAGCCTTGGTTCACACTGGTGCAATTTGACATGCGATTTGGCATGTCAAATCGCATGTCAAATCTGTGGCAATTGCCGGCAATGGCACCGTCCTAATCGGTGTGACACCGCACTTTCGGTGACACGATTTTAAAAAGTAGTTTCTGTACTACTTTTCGCTATTTTGGGGTGCGATTTCCATTGACATCTGTGCAGAAACCCGCACAGATGTCTGTGAAATTGCAGCCGCAATCGGGACTGACATGCGGAAGTGAAACCATGCGAGTTCTGCTAAACTCGCACGGCTTTATTCCCGCAGCTCAGTGTGAACCTGGGCTAAATGTGCCAAACAAATGAGAAAAAAATCAACTCTTATAAAATCATCAATTTATTTGTTTATCATTAGAACTGCCATTGGTGCCAGGGTGAACGATATTCACCCGATAGAAAACCTCACCGCGGTCCTCAGGGGCAAAGCGGAGGAACACAATGCGCGTTGGCTATACTGGGACGTGTTTCATTTTTCGGATGAATACTTAATCTATCCTTAAACAACTTAGGGTACTCAATTCTACGAGCTTAATTCCTTGTGCTGACAACCCCAACATAGTTCCCTTCCCCCTCTCTTTTTTTTTCTCGTATCCCCTCCTCTTGATTCACTTCTCTTCTTTTTCTTCCTCTTTTCTGTCTGAAAACATCGGAAAATGCTTCTTGGTATGCACCAATTGTCTGGTAGGATTTTCTCGTGTGCAGAGCGTGGTACCCCCTTGGATAGAGGGTAAATGCTTGCCCTTACCTGACAATAGATAAGTGCCTGTATGTGATCTGATCCTCTCAGGATGTTCATGCGAGTTATGTTCCTTCAAATACGGTTTATCACATGGCAATGCATTTTTCTATAGTTATCTATTATCCTGAATTGTTAGTTATGATCTGTTACCATATTGACATTTGGTATATTACGTGGTTAGTGACTATTAACCTCTGTTACCTGAATTTACCTGAATGTTCCCACAGACAACCTTTTTCAGGAATGTGCTGTCATGTCATATTACTGTTTCATACTGCATACCCATAAATAAAGAATAAAAAAAACTGCCATTGGTTAAAATTACAATATGAACGTAAGGTGGGACAGACACTAAATAAATGGTACAAGCATGTAAATCCTTTCCACTCTAACCCTCATGAATCATTCAGCTTGAATTTAGCTACAATTTGTATCTTATATATTTACAGCATGGAAGATTATAGGTGTAAAAACTTGGTCTATCATGTATGTCACAATTTTTCAACAAACAACAAGGCCTCACGCACATGGACAATTTATAGCTCCTGTGTCCTCAAGCATAAAATCCCCAGTGCATACTCTTTTTGAGGTGTGGCAGTCCTTTATTGATAAAAATTAAGTGCCAAAACTTAAAGAGGAGGGAGGAATCAGGCAGAAAAGTGGAACTTCCCCTTTTGGGTTCCACTTTAACCAAGCAAAAGATCATGCAAAGCTAGCTGTCTACGTGAAAGTTTTCTCTCCTAGAACTCAAGTTGTTAGCTGGCTGCTGTTGGACACTTAGTGCCGGTTCACACCCACGCGACTTTGAAGCCGAAATCCCTGCGCGACTTCATCGCAGCTTATACACGTCTTCTTTTTTTTTTTTTTTTTTTTTAAACAAACAAACAAAACACAACAACACATCATACACATTGAATATGAAATATATTAGTATAACATGAACCCCTCACATTGCATAGCAAAAAAGGATTACAGTAATTACCAAAGAGAATATTTTATATTTTTTTCTAGGCCATCTCATGTATCCATTCAAATGTCAAGCCTCACCCCATATACTACGGGAACAGGAGGAAGCAAACATTAGTCCCCTCTATCACCAATAGCCCCAGGTATCCCCTATAGGGAATACCCATGCTATGAATCATTACCGCCATCTATATTAGATGCCGTGTACGATTTGTCCAACTACTTTGCCCAGACTTTATCGTACATACTAGGGCAACCCCTATTCCTATAGCTGTCTCTATACAATTGAAAATGATTATTTATCAATTTTTTCCAATATAAAAGCGTAGGAGGACAGGGTTTCTTCCAAAATAATGCAATGGCTTTTCTTGCATAGAATAATGTTGTCTTAATAAATATTTGCTCAGTCACTATAGGGGTAATAGCCTCTACCAAACCCAGCAAACAAACAGACATTGAAACCGGTAAAGGAGCAGAGGTGATAGAGTTTAATAAATCCACCACCTCCATCCACAAATTAGCTATACGTGGGCAGGTCCAAAAGGTGTGTGTGAAATCCCCCCCCCCGCCCCTGAGTTTCCCCACACCTCCAGCACTTAGAATAGCAACCGGGGTTTATATTTGAAGTATGCTCTGTGTACCAATTTAAATTGGATCATACGATCTCTCAAGGAAACCAGAGATCTCAGGGGGAAATCCCACACACAACTCCAATCCTCCATACCAGATCTGGTATATCTCTCATCCACCTAGCTCGAAGACCCTCTAGTGGCAAAATAGAAATTAAAATAAGATGAGAGTACAGTCTTGAGGTAGGCTTAGCCAGACACTCAGACCTAGGTACTAATTCCAAAGTGGATTGTATCATCATTAAACTATCCTGTGGAAAATGTACATGAAAAATTTGTAAAAGCTGGTAGTATCTAAATAGATAGGAATTAGGTAGATTAAAAGTTGAGGTAAGTGTGGAGAAAGTAGATTTCTGATCAGTAACCACTTGAGCAAGTAATTTAATATTATATTTGGTCCATGTAATAGGCTCTTGTGTTTTAAAAAATTGAGGGAGAGTGGGGTTAAACCATAAAGGGGAATTTGGAGAAATTGCAAAATTGGATAACACTTGCATCTAAGACCAGCCTCCTAAGCTCAAATAGTATTAAGCATAAGAATAGTCACCTGATAAGGTGCCCTGCGGCCCCTAAATAAAAGTACCTTAAGAGCTTCTGTGGAACCTACCACTGCTGCTTCCAGCCAAATGGAGGAGTTATATAAGTCTAGGCTTAGTCACCATGCGGCTGTAACCAGCTGAGTGGCCAAAAAATATTTGTATAAATCCGGAAAAGCTAATCCTCCCTGTTCACAAGGGCGCATCAGCGTACTTAATTTATACATGGGGTTTTTTGACCCCCATAAAAAAGATGAAAACAGCTGATTTAATCTTGTGAAAAAGGATACAGTGAGCCTTTGTGGAGAATGTCTAAATAAATACAAAAATGTAGGTATAATTTTCATTTTTAAAAGATTAATGCGTCCCAATAGGGACAATGGTAGAGACTCCCATGCTTTCAATTTTGACCCAATACCTCCCAGAATTGGAGTCAGATTAAGGGACATAAATTCAGAAGCTTGACGGGAAATTACAACTCTTAGATACTTGAAATTAACTACCCACTGCAGTGGAATATCCTTCTAAGCCATACTACGGGTCTCCATATCTATTTGAAACAACAATGACTTAGTCCAATTTACCTTCAGTCCTGTAACCGTTGAAAATGAATCCAGTATATCTAGGGCCCCTTGTAGTGAGGGGGCAGCATCATTTAAAAATAATAGGAGATTGTCTGCATACAAAGCTACCCTCTCCTCCAACCAACCGATCTGCAATCCCTTAATATTGGGGGAAGTGCGTAGAGCCTCCGCCACCGGATTCATAGCAATCGCAAAAAGGGTTGGAGAGAGAGGGCAACCCTGCCTAGTTCCCCTAAGTAATGAAAAGGGAGATGACAACCCTCCTCCCATTTTTTACTGCACCTGTGGGATTCCTATATAAGACCTGTAACCATTTTTATAAATACCATTGCAAAGCCCATTCTGCGGAGTACTTCCCACAAGGGCCACTCCAGGATATGAAAAGCTTTCTTGATATCCAAGGAAGCAATGACCCTAGATCCTATATTAAGATGTGAAGCATAAATATTAGTATATAATCTCCTCAAATTCACATCAGTAGCCCTGCCAGGCATAAAACCCTTCTTATCGGAGTCGATAATATTCGACATCAAAGGTTGTAGTCGTCGGGAGATTAACTTAGTCAAAATCTTGACATCTACATTCAGAAGAGCAAAAGGCCTATATGAAGCACAAGAGGATGGCTCGTTTGGATGCTTGTGGATTAAAACTATATGAGTATGGCTCATTGAGTCCGGCAAGGCTCCCTCCTTCAATCAGAGCAAAGAGAGGCCAGTACAGGAGCTAAGAGCTCTCTGTGAGCCCTATAAAATTTAATAAGAAGGCCATCTGGTCCCGGTGACTTCCCCAATGTAAAGGAGCCAATGACAGAAAGGACTTCCTCCGATGTTATAGGTCGTACTAGCATCTCCCTCTCATTATCTGTTAACCAGGCCAGTGCGACTGAATCCAGCCACTCCGCCAACTCATTCAGCTGTTAACCGGAAGGCAACTGAGATGTATATAATGTCTGATAAAATTGCTGAAAGGTCTCCAAAATTTTAGGCTGTGTACAGGCCATATCTCGAGAGGAGCTGCGTATTTCCGAAATCAGAATACTAGGTTGTTCATGTTTAGCCATCATGGCCAAAAACAACCATTATGGTCTCCCTGCTCAAAACATTTCTGTTTGTGTTTATATAGGTCCATCCTCGTGGCCTCAGCCATATGCAAATGTAGGACCCATTTGCTATGGAGTAAAGCATTAAAATTAAGTTCTGAAGGATCCGCAGTATATTGAAGTGTTTTTTCCTCTACTATAAATTTCAAAGAGTCATTCTTTACTCGTTGAGACTTATTGACCGCTTTAATAGCGGATATATATTGTCCTCTTGCATAGGCCTTAAAAGCATCCCATAGTATTGCCGAAGTGGGTGACCGTGTATTAAACTCCCAATACTCTACTAGAAGGGGTGGGACTTTATTAGCTATATCTGGATGTGAAATCCAATGTGTGCCCAATCTCCACTGTGCTGCATTATGAAGGTGATGCATACGAAGTGTAAGCATAAGCGGAGCATGGTCATATAACCCACCCACAAATATTTAACATCTACCATATCCGCTAGTTTTGCCGAAATTAACATAAGCTAAATCTATGCGGGAGGCAGTCTTATAAGAGGTTGAAAAACACGAATATAATCTAATTAATGGATTTTTCCATCGCCAAGCTTCTACCAAGTCTACCATCTGGGTCCAATTAGAGAGCTCTACAGATACATTTTTAGGAGGAATTGGTCTATCCAAAACAGGATCAAGTATAGCATTAACCACTTCAGCCCCGGAGGATTTGGCTGCTCAATGACAGGAGCACTTTTAACAATTTGGCACTGTGCTGCTTTAACTGGTAATTGCGCAGTCATGCAATGCTGTACCCAAACAAAATTTGTGTCCTTTTTTTCCCGCAAATAGAGCTTTCTTTTGATGGTATTGTGATTTTCCCTAAACTTGTGGCAAAATATAAAATATTCCATGGACTCAACATGTCTATCAGCAAATAGCTTGGGGTGTCTACTTTCCAAAAAAATGGGTCATTTGGGGGGGGGGTTGAACTGTTCTGGAATTTTATGCTCAACATTTAGAAGCTTATGTCACACATCACCCACTCTTCTAACCACTTGAAGACAAAGCCCTTTCTGACTTTTTTGTTTCCATGAAAAAATATTATTTTTTTGCAAGAAGATTACTTTGGGCCCCCAAACAGTATATATTTTTTTAAAGCAAAGGCCCTACAGATTAAAATGGTGGGTGTTTCATTTTTTTTTTTCACACAGTATTTGCGCAGCGATTTTTCAAACGCAATTTTTTTGGAAAAAATACACTTTTTTAATTTTAATGCACTAAAACACACTATATTGTCCAAATGTTTGATGAAACAAAAAAGATGATCTTATGCAGAGTACATGGATACTAAACACGACATGCTTTAAAATTGCGCACAAATGTGCAGTGGCGACAAACTACATACATTTTTAAAAGCCTTTACAGGTTACCATTTAAAATTTACAGAGGAGGGCTACTGCTAAAATTACTGACCTCGATCTGACCTTCGTGGTGATACCTCACGTGCATGATGCAATTGCTGTTTTCATATGACACCAGACCGTTGCTTGCGTTTCCCTTTGCGTGTGAGCTCGGGGGGACAGGGGTGCTTTTTTTTTTATTATTATTTATTTTGCTTTTTTATTATATTTTTTAACTGTTCCTTTCTTTTTTTTAATCATTTTTATTGTTATCTCAGGGAATGTAAATATCCCCTATGATAGCAATAGGTAGTGACAGGTACTCTTTTTTGAAAAAAATTAGGGTCTATTAGACCCTAGATCTCTCCTCCGCCCTCAAAGCATCTGACCACACCAAGATCAATGTGATAAAATGCTTTTGACAATTTCCCAATGGTGCTGTTTATATCCAGCGAAACCTAAGTCATGAAATGCTCGTTGCTTCCGGTTTCTTAGGCCATAGAGATGATTGGAGCCATTCTGGTCTCTGATCAGCTCTATGGTCAGCTGGCGGAACCACCGGCTGCATTCTCGGGTTACCTGTTGGGACAGGAGAGCCCGAGAAAAATATGGAAGACGGAGGGACGTTCCCTCCCACTGCTTATAAAAGCTTTCTAGGGGCTAATTAGCCACTAGAATTGCTTTTACATGAAAGCTGACCGCTGGCTGAAAAGATTGATACCAAGATGATACCTAAACCTGAAGGCATCATTCTGGTATAACCACTCAAAATCCAGCAACATACCAGTACGTTGCTGGTCCTTGTTGGGCATACATTGTATTGTTCTTTTTTTCATGCAGCCTTTGGGCTGAACAAAAAAAAGAGATTGATCGGTGGGTATGCCCACCATTAGAATACCGCCCTTCATCCACCCACTTCTAATGATGGGCATACATGCACCATTTTTTTTTTTTTAACTGTGGTGGTGAAATCACCTCCTACAGCGCTGGAGTCGCTGATATACTTATCGTGGGAGCA
Organism: Lithobates clamitans; assembly: GCA_037952925.1. NCBI lineage: Eukaryota > Metazoa > Chordata > Amphibia > Anura > Ranidae > Lithobates > Lithobates clamitans. The sequence continues at coordinate 1,791,956 of JBBGZY010000271.1, forward strand.
AACGCTGTTGCTGTCAAGATGAATGAATCAGTGCTGCAGCTGAATGGCGTACCTGCTAAGCAAATGATGGTTAACAATAAAACAAAGTAACATTACAGTATAACAGTAAGACTTACCATACCTGCAAAGCAAATACAATAAAACATAGTAAAAATAAAACATTTTTTAACGCAATCTGTGCCTAAAAAATATATGCCGAAGCATGGGGACAATCCGCCCCTAATGTTAGGAGCAAATCACTCCTCCACCCCTGCCCCCATGCTTCGGCATATATGCTCTTTTTTTTAAATGTGGTGGTGAAATCTCCTCCGACAGCGCTGGAGTCACAGCTTTATGTATCCTGGGAGCAAACGCTGTTGCTGTCAAGATAAATAAACCCGTGCTGCAGCTGAATGGCGTACCTGAAAACAAAAAAATGGTTAATAATAAAACACAGTAAACAGTAAAGTATAAAAGAATTACATACCTGAAAAGCAAACATGATAAAACAAAGTAACAATAAAACATTGTAGAATACAGTAAAAAAGAGTAGAACAACAGAGAGAGATTAGAGAGAGAACAATAAAACGACAACTATTTTTGTTTTTTTATTTTATATATTTATTTTTACACTTTTTTTGTAACTGTAATGGTTCGGTTCCAAGTTCGGGTCTCCCAAAATGCAATGGCATCTTTGGAGACCCTGTGAATGTGTGTCCTAGTCTGTGCAGTGCTGTAATCTACGCTAATACAACCCCTGGCAAAAATTATGGAATCACCAGTCCCTGAGGATGTTCCTTCAGTTGTTTATTGTTGTAGAAAAAAAGCAGATCACAGACATGGCAAAAAACTAAAGGCATTTCAAATGGCAACTTTCTGGCTTTAAGAAACACTAAAAGAAATCAAGAAAAATAATTGTGGTGGCCAGTAACAGTTAGATTTATAGAACAAGCACAGGGAATAAATTATGGAATCACTCAACTCTGAGGAAAAAATTATGGAATCACTCAACTCTGAGGAAAAAATTATGGAATCACCCTGTAAATTTTCATTACAAACACTAATGCCCCGTACACACAGTCGGACATTGATCGGACATTCCGACAACAAAATCCTAGGATTTTTTCCGATGGATGTTGGCTCAAACTTGTCTTGCATACACACGGTCACACAAAGTTGTCGGAAAATCCGATCATTCTGAACGCGGTGACGTAAAACACGTACGTCAGGACTATAAACGGGGCAGTAGCCAATAGCTTTCATCTCTTTATTTATTTTGAGCATGCGTGGCACTTTGTGCGTCAGATTTGTGTACACACGATCAGAAATTCCGACAACGGATTTTGTTGTCGGAAAATTTTATAGCATGCTCTCAAACTTTGTGTGTCGAAAAATCCGATGGAAAATGTGTGATGGAGCCTACACACTGTTGGAATTTCCGACAACAAGGTCCTATCATACATTTTCCGTCGGAAAATCCGACCGTGTGTACGGGGCATAACACCTGCATCAGATTAAATCTGCTTGTTAGTATGTAGGTAAAGAGAGTAAATCATCACGCACAAGATGTTGGTTGTTCACAGTCGGCTGTGTCTAAAACATGGACCAAATACAAACAACATGGGAAGGTGGTTAGAGGCAAGCATACTGGTAGACCAAGGAAGACATCAAAGCGTCAAGACAGAAAACTTAAAGCAATATGCCTTGAAAACAGAAAATGTACAACAAAACAAATGAGGAACAAATGAGAGGAAACTGGAGTCAACATCTGTGACCGAACTGTAAGAAACCGCCTAAAGGAAATGGGATTTACATACAGAAAAGCTAAAAGAAAGCCATCTCTAACACCTAAACACAAAAAAAACAAGGTTACAATGGGCTAAGGAAAGGCAATCGTGGACTGTGGATGATTGGATGACAGTCATATTCAGTGATGAATCTCAAATCTGCATTGGCCAAGGTGATGATGCTGGAACTTTTGTTTGGTGCCGTTCCAATGAGATTTATGCAGACGACTGTCTGAAGAAAACATGCAAATTTCCACAGTCAATTATGATATGGGGCTGCATGTCAGGTAAAGGCACTGGGGAGATGGCTGTCATTAAATCTTCAATAAATGCACAGGTTTACATTGAAATTTTGGACACTTTTCTTATCCCATCTATTGAAAGGATGTTTGGGGATGATGAAATCATTTATCAAGATGATAATGCATCTTGCCATAGAGCAAAAACTGTGAAAAAATTCCTTGAAGAAAGACACATAAGGTCAATGTCATGGCCTGCAAACAGTCCGGATCTCAATCCAATTGAAAATCTGTGGTGGAAGTTAAAGAAAATGGTCCATGACAAGGCTCCAACCTGCAAAGATAATTTGGCAACAGCAATCAGAAAAGGCTGGAGCCAGATTGATGAAGAGTACTGTTTATCACTCATTAAGTCAATGCCTCAGAGACTGCAAGCAGTTATAAAAGCCAGAGGTGGTGCAACAAAGTACTAGTGATGTGTTGGAGTGTTATTTTGTTTGTTTGTTTTTCATGATTCCATAATTTTTTCCTCAGAGTTGAGTGATTCCATAATGTATTCCCTGTGTTTGTTCTATAAATCTAACTGTTACTGGCCACCACAATTATTTTTCGTGATTTCTTTTAGTGTTTCTTAAAGCCAGAAAGTTGCCATTTGAAATGCCTTTAGTTTTTGGCCATGTCTGTGATCTGCTTTTTTTCTACAACAATAAACAACTGAAGGAACATCCTCAGGGACTGGTGATTCCATAATTTTTGCCAGGGGTTGTACTCCACTAGTGTATGGTAGCATTCAAAACATTCACCAATGCAAAGACCAGGATGGTTAGGACAGGGGGGACAATAATAGCGGGTGTCACGCCTATATCCGTGCTTTCTACAGACACAACATTTTCTTTGGGGGGGCTCGTTGGGTAGGGGTACCAGGGAGGACATAAGGAAAATGCCTCTCATGCAGCCGGCTTACTGCATTTGGATTGGGAAGTTGGGCCACAGCACCATCTGGAAACAGAAGGGCTGTGATGATCTCTTCCTGGAATTTAAGGAAGGATCCAGTTCGTCCTGAAGCTTTGTATAGCACAAAAGCGTTCAGCAGAGCCAATTGAAATAAGTATACAGACACTTTTTTGTACCAGCATCTGGCCTTACAGGCAATTAGGTACGGCACCAACAACTGTATCGTTGAGGTCCACCCCTCCCATATTAAGGTTATAATTGTGGACACATAATGGTTGACCACAACACCAGTCGCCGTAGGAATTTGGACCTTCTTGTCTACGTGAAGGGAGGACAGAACAAAAACATTTTGATTATCCCTCCACTTCACAGCGAGCAAATTATTACACTTCAAGCAGGCTCTCTCCCCCAGCCTAAGAGGGGAATCTACAAGCCACTGGGGTAAGTCTCAGCAATTAGATTGCACGGTGCCACATGCTACAATTCCATGATCAAACAAGTGACTAAAAAGTGGCACGCTCATGTAATAATTGTCCACATATAATTGGTACCCCTTTACGAATAAGGGTGACACCAAGTCCCGCACAATCTTACCAACGCTCCCTATGTAATCTGGTCAGTTCTCCAGCTCTACGTGACTATCTCTTCCCTCGTAAACGAAAAAACTATATGTATAGCCTGTGGCCCTGTCACAGAGCTTATACATCTTGACCCCATATCTGGCACGCTTGCTGGGAAGATACTGTTTGAAAGACAAGCGGCCAGAAAACTTAATCAGGGACTCATCAATGCCGACAACTTGATGGGGAGTAAAGTGGTTGAAGTGGTTTATGTAGAGCCGATCGTATCCAGGGTCACCCCGAGGACGACAGAGTTCATTGTCCTTGAAATGCATGAACCGCAAGATCTGCTTGTATTGTGCCCTGGCCATGGAGGCAGAGAACATGGGCATATGGTGAATTGGGTCAGTGGACCAATATGACCGCAACTCACTCTTTTTAATAATGCCCATGAGGGATAGGCCCAGAAAGGTCTTAAATTCGTAAACCGTAATTGGTTTCCAATCTCTGGCAAGGGTCAAATGGGGATTAGCAGCGATGAATTGACCAACATACAAATTGCTTTGGTCCACAATAGATCTATAAAGATCTTCTGTGAAAAACAGCGAATAAAAATCAATTGATGTAAAATCAACTGTTTCCACCTGAATTCCGGGTTGGCCAGTGAATGGGGGAAGTATGGGTGCTGCAGAAGTGGTGGGTTCCCAATTAGGATTAGCGAATGCAGGAGGAAGGGCACTATGGTCTTTGTCTTCTTGGTGGCTGCGGGACACTAGTGGTGCTAGCCACCGCACCAGCTTGAACTGCACTTATGGGACTCGCCACGTCACCACGTGTTACTGCAGTGCTGGTTTGACTACGATGACTAGGCCGCTGGTGCTTGCCAGTTCACCAGAAGGATGAGCGGCACTAGTACTGCTCTCTGCTCCATACGAGAGCCCTGCAGTTCTTGCACCTCAACGACAGCAGAAGAACGGGGGGTCTGGTACGCCTGACCTTGGCAGGGACAACAACTCCGTCGTCAGAGCTATCTGTCAGGGTGCCGCTGCTGTCTACAAGATCGTATTCTGAGCCTGAATCTGACAGATGAGTGACTTCCTCTTCACTATCTGTCATGCTCAGAAACGTGTAGGCCTCTTCACTAGTGTACCTTCGATTTACTGGTACACTAGTGAGACTCACAGGTAAAAAAGCTCCTGACTGTCAGCGACTGATTCAAACGTTACCAAAGAAACTGTTATGCCCCGTACACACGGTCGGACATTGATCGGACGTTCCGACAACAAAATCCTAGGATTTTTTCCGACGGATGTTGGCTCAAACTTGTCTTGCATACACACGGTCACACAAAGTTGTCGGAAAATCCGATCATTCTGAACGCGGAGACGTAAAACACGTACATCGGGACTATAAATGGGGCAGTAGCCAATAGCTTTCATCTCTTTATTTATTCTGAGCATGCGTGGCACTTTGTGCGTCGGATTTGTGTACACACGATTGGAAATTCCGACAACGGATTTTGTTGTTGGAAAATTTTATAGCCTGCTCTCAAACTTTGTGTGTCGGAAAATCCGATGGAAAATGTGTGATAGAGCCTACACACGGTCGGAATTTCCCACTAGGGGTCCTATCACACATTTTCCGTCTGAAAATCCGACCGTGTGTAGGAGGCATTAGCGTTCGCAGGGTTCAGGCCTGACTCTGAGAACGCTGCAGTAATGTGTGTTGTGTTTTGTAAGTGACAGTGATCGAAAGATACTGCACTTGGGTGGGCTGGGCTGGGCGGAGGGGATAAATGCAGGTGCTAGCAGGTATCTGGGCTGATCCCGCTAACACTGCGTTTTTGGGAATCCAAAATACTATACGCTAGTATAGATCTGATCAGATATTGATCTGTTCAGACACTATACCACTAAGGGAGGTGTATGATGCGTGCGTGGGTGTTAGCGGTACCGGCACTAATCTGACGCTGCCTGGGGCGATGCAGACCCTGACTGACGCTAAAACCTAACTTATATCCCCCGCCGGGTGATCAGGGGGTTAAACCTTTATTGGGTAATATACGGCGGGTGCCCTGATATAATATAAAAAACAAACTAACTAACCAGCCTCACCTGTAACACTAATACGGTGATCACTGGTGAAAGGGTTAACTTGGGGGCAATCAGGGGGTTAAAACCTTTATTAGGTAATATATGGGGGTACCTGAGGCTTTAAAAACCTGACGGTAAAACTAACTGGCTAACTAGCGTCACCAATGACACAAATACGGCGATCGATTAGTGACACTGGCGACAGGGGGTGAAAGGGTTAACTGGGGGGCAATCAAGGGGTTAAACCTTTATTAGGGGGTTTAGGGGGTAACCTAGACCTAACGGGGGCTACTACTAACTGCCCTAACATGTATTTTAGTCACAAATGACACTAATGCAGTGATCAGTGAAAAATCTGAAAACTGCAGTTGGTGACACAGTGACAGGGAGTGAAAGGGTTCACTGGGGGGGGGGGTGATTGGTTTTCAATCGTTAGGAGCGATCACCAGGTCCAGACCATAAATCATTGATCTGGCCCTGGGGACTGATCGCTCCCCTAACGAACCCGACCGCCGTGGGCACGGGGGGGGGGCATACAGGTATGCCCATTTGCCCATCCGTGCCATTCTGCCGACGTACATCGGCGTGCGGCGGTCGGGAACCGGTTAAAGTCGCCCATTATCAGTAGCTTAGCTGGACCGTACAAACAAAATTTTTTCCACAAGAGTATATAGGGGGTCCCCACAAAAGGAGGTGGTATATACACACTGACAATTATATATCTCTAGCCCCACAGAAGAAACACAGCCAAAACATATTTACCCTGGAGGTCAGAGAATACATCTTCCACTGTGCAGGGTAAAGATCTACTAATCATTATCGAAACCCCTCTAGAAAACGTGGAATATGTAGCATGGTAAGCTTTCTGTACCTTAAGCTTCTTGAGGGCCAAAAGCTTGCTCCCCATAAGATGAGTTTCTTGAAGTAACACTTTATGTGGAAGATAGCTTTTCAAATACTTAAAGCGGAGGTTCACACAAAAATTGAACCTCCGCTTTTCGGAACCCTCCCCCCCTCCGGTGTCACATTTGGTACTTTTCAGGGGGGAGGGGGGTGCAGATACCCGTCTAAGACAGGTATTTATACCCACTTCCGGCATAGACTCCCACAGGAGTCTATGCCTCTTCCTGTCCCTGCGCGCTGTCTGCTGGGACACACACAGGTCTCAGGAGATAGCGGGGACCAGTTAGGATGCGCAGAGCAAATCACGCATGCGCAGTAGGGAATCTGGAAGTGAAGCCGCAACGCTTCACTTCCTGACTCCCACACAGAGAATGGCGGCGGCAGCTGCCAAGGACCTAGGGATGGTTCGGCCTCGGGTGCCGACACCGCTGGATTCGGGGACAGGTGAGTATCCTTATTTTAAAAGTCAGCAGCTGCAGTATTTGTAGCTGCTGACTTTTAAAAACAAAAAATTTTCACGGGACTCCCTCTTTAAATACCAATACTCTCTTAAATTTTGAATTAAGGCCACAAACTTTCCATGACAGAATAGAAAAGACCTCTTGGTCACGTGATGTCATCTGAACGGAAAAAAATATAATACCTAACTAATGAATTACATTGCAAAATGAATTGCAAAGTGATGGACCTTGGAAACATCAAACATCTGAATGAATACCTTTCAGGAAAAAAAAACAAAAATAAAAATTAAATAATGTGTATAGACATTTAACAAAAACGCCATCCCCAAAAAACAAGGAGGTGTGGAGAAGGCCTTATCCCGAAAGCTATCAAAAATAGGCAACTATAATCTACTTGTCCTATAAAAGAAGGGAAAGAGGGAGAGAGAAAAAAGAAAAAAAAAAAAAAAAGGAAAGGGGGGGGGCAGCAGAGGGGTGGGGGAAGGCAAGAAGTCTTTGCAAGTCATGTTGAAGTCGTCCTGAAGTAGTGCAAGAACCCTTTTTCTAAGTCAGAGGAACTTGAGTCACACCGATTAGAATGATTCCATTGCCGTTAATGGGGCTCGACCTGCCATGCGACTTTGTCACATGACAAGTCACAGCAGTTTGAACCGGGGCTTAGCCTGTGTTTGTTTTGTGTTAAAGTGTCCCAATGGTATTCCAATGTTGCTTTTTTAATTTTATTGTCTTCTAACTTTTGCAATATATTTTTTCCCCTTAATAAAAAGTTTTTGGAGAAAAATAAATAATAGAATATACCCCCAAATTAAATAAATTACATGAAAATTCCTTAATACCACCCCCTGAAACAAAATTTTTTAAAGGGAAACCTTGCAAAAAAAGCTTGCTCTTGATTGAATAGCAGCTAAGAGTGACTGCTGACCTCAAACTAGCCACAAAATAAAAAGAAAGCCCCTAATAATAAGCACAAAAAGGCAGAAAATTGGTTAATTTCCCAAAGAGCTAGCGATCAAAAATAAAATACAGTATCCTAACCGGACCTAATTTCTCCCTATGCAGTTTGTCAGCTTACCCTATGGTTTCCCTACACCAGTTTTCCATTCACCAACACTGTGACTGCTTTGTTCCTCCATTTTAAAGTGAAAGGGCTTGTTTAATCAAACCCATAGTCCAATTATCATGCAGTATAATATGGTTTAAAAAAATTCTACTCGGCGAATTTGTACATAAATTCACCAGGGCCACAAAACTTAAACCGAAATTTGATTGTCTCACTGCTTTCCCAGATGATAAATTACAGGCATTCTACTTGTAGGGAAGTGCCCATCGGCTCACCAGGTTAAGATGTCGGCTCCTCTAACTCCTTTTCCTATACCTCTCTGAGTTACTGGACATGCCCAGGGAAGATACATTTTTCTACTTCCCTCCATCAGCAGCTCAAAGAAGCCACACCTGTTGAAGCAGAAGTAGCTGGGCAAGTGATCTGCAGACTTTTGAGACAATCAGAACCAGTGTTTGGACAGTTGGGCAATAGCCTAATAGCATGCATCATCTTCAAACAGGATCAGCCACGCCAGACAATGGTGACAGAAGTGGCACAACAGCAGCAGCCAGCAGTACTACTCCAGATGGAAGCAGGCTACTTATTGCTCCTGAAATAATACCCTCAAAAAGACCTCAGATCTCATATTTACATTAAAATGCAATAAAAAAAAAAAAAAGTTGTTTGAAAAAAAAAATTTCCCTTTTAGGAGGTATGGGCAGAAGTGACGTTTTGACATTGCTTCCTCCCTGCAATTGTATGGAGCTGTGCGGGGGCCATCTTCCCCTCACCCCTCACGGCGGCTTTGGTAAGTGGCGGAGGGCACCGGAGAGCGCTGGGAGGGGGGCCCTCTCCTGCTGAATACGCCGCAGAGACTACTTTTATCTGAAAGTGGACCACCCACTGAAGAAGTGGATACCGGGGTTTTGGCAGCTAGCTGCTGCCATAACAACGATATTCCACTTCAAAGTACCACCATATAATGACGGCAGGCGGCCCGTAAGTGGTTAACCAATTATACCAAGCAGGATCTAATGATCATCAATTTCATATGTAGATTGAAACACAGTTATAAAATGAAACAGCTGTGTAGGAGGCCTAAAACTGGTTGAGGAACAGCCAAACTCTGCTACTAAAGTGAGGTTGTGGGAGACCGTTTCATGTCACAGGTCATATAGCATGACACAAGGTAGGTATACTGCATCAGCAAGGTCTCTTCTAGGCAAAATTTTCAACACAGACTGGGGTTTTAAGGTGTGTTTTTTAAGCTCTTTTGAAGAAGCACAAAGAAGGGGCAATGTCAAGGATTGTAGATGCAGTGGTTGGCCAAGGAAACATAATGCAGCAGATAAAAGGCACACCATGCTTGCTTCTCTCATCTGAAGATGTCCAGCAGTGCCATCAGCACAGAATTGGTGGAAGCCAGTGGGACCCAGGTACACACATCTACTGTCCAGAGAAGTCTGGCCAGAAATGGTCTTCATGGAAGAATTGCAGACAAAATGCCATACCTCCAATGTGGAAACAAGGCTAAGCAACTCAACTACACATGAAAACATAGGAACTGGAGTACTGAAAAATGGCAGCAGGTGCTGTGAACATATGAGTCAAAAGTTACAATATTTGGCTATAGTAGGAGGTAGTTTGTTCACCGAAGGGCCGGAAAGCAGTACAATAATGAGTGTCTGCAGGAAACAGTGAGACATGGTGGAAGTTCCTTGCAAGTATGTAATTTGTTTGGAAGGGATTGTGCCGCCTCTTGCAACCAAACTGCACTGTTTCTGTACAGAAATTAAAAAAATAAAAATAAACACTTGCTATAGAAAATATAACTACTTCTACCTTTTAACACAGAGATGCATAAGTAAAACCGGTCCTCTTCTTAGTTTGAGCAAGTGCTGAGTAGAAGCAAAAGTAGTGGCTGTAATCTCTCCAGCTTCATCAAGTCATACTCCTAAATCCATCTAAGCCGATTATAGCCCAAAGTTCTGCCAAGTTTATCTGAAATTATTGTTGTCGGCTTTTCCAAACCAGTTAATATACTTTGATGCAAGCTGGAGACCCGATCCTTCATTTACCTCACGTACGCTATCATTAAAGCATTTCATACCCATTTAAAGTAACTGGTACCACAACCTCATTAACTTTTACAATATCAAAGCCCTGAGAGCTCCTGTTACACACAGTTTGAAAATAAGTTAGTATATTTATCACACTGAAGTAAACGGTGGAAGAAAGGAGAAAAGAATTTAATCAAACCACAGGTTGACTTTGTGAAGGGACATTGTCGAAACAAAATCCATAATATAAAATTACCTCCAACGTGCATAGCATCTGGTAATCTGATCGCATGTAGCTCAACAAATAATGTATACCAATCTATGTTTCAGAATATGGCAAACAAATCAGCAATGTTTATATATTTGTACTGTTGTCAACTTGGCATAGAGTTGGAATCTACTGTACATGTCATGTAGGCTGCAGAGAGACAGTTGGAATACAATGAGGTGGGCCAAAAAGAACATTTTACTAGGGAACTATGACTTATAGTTTTACAATAGAAGGTACTTGCATATCATATCTTCCACCACAAATCAAAGAAGTTTTTTTTAATTTTTATGAAAGACTTTTGGGCAGAGACACACAAAGCATTGCAAAGCAAATTGGCCAATTGTGCATCCAAAAGCTATGGTTCCTAGCGGTGATACAATAAAAATGTACAGCCATTTATCCAAATAATTTTTTTAAACTTGTTTAAGGTTTTCTAAAGTGTATTTTTAAGCAAAACAAAATGGGTAGGGTTAGAACCCCCTTTGGCTTTTACTGCTATCTTGGATGCCATTAAAGAGATTTTCCCCTCATTTTCTGACATGGTGACAGCAATTGTACTATACAGGAAAACAAGGTAACTCCAGCAGCAACTCAATTAGAAATTAAAAAACACTTTTTTTGGTTATGGCAGGCTAGAATCTCCCTTAGATTTCCATTGCTGGCACTGCTACAGCTGGGTTTTTATTGTCAAAACACTAAAACTTTTTGACTTTTTGACAAAAAACATGTAAATTAGCTGTTTTGGGGCAACATCCGACCGTGTGTACGCTCCATCGGACAAACTTTTTTGGTTTTCATCAGACTTTTGTTGGTTGTGCGAACGGACAAATTTTCCGGCAACAAAAGTCCGATGGAGCAAAGTCCGATCATGTGTACACAAAGCCATCGGACTTTTGTACAAACAATACCTGCCCGCGAGAATGTTTCTAGCGCAATGGCGACAGGGTACTGTACATCTCGCACTGGCTGCAATAGGATAAACACATTTTCCTATTGCAGCTAGCATGAGAGGGAATTCCCCTCTGGGAGCATACCAGGCCCCTAGGTCTGGTATGGATTGTAAGGGGAACCCCCTACGCCGAAAAAACAGTGTGGGGGTCCCCCCCAAAATCTAGACCAGACCCTTATCTGAGCATGCAGCCCGGCCGGTCAGGAGAGGGGGTGGGGACGAGCGAGCGCCCCCCCTCCTGAGCCGTACCAGGCCGCATGCCCTCAACATGTGGGGTGGGTGCTTTGGGGCAGGGGGGCGCCCTGCGGTCCCCCCCACCCCAAAGCACCTTGTCCCCATGTTGATGAGGACAAGGGCCTCTTCCCTAATAAGGGGGCCCCCAGATCCTGTCCCCCCACCTTATGTGAATGAGTGTGGGGTATTCACCTGGGGGGAACAAGTGTTAATAAAAAAAAAACTACAAAAAAACTAAACAAAACCTACTAGCTCCGGGGGTCTTCTTCCGACTTCGGGGGTCTTCGTCCGACTTCTCCGCTCTCTCCGGCCTCTCCTGGTGCGCCCCCCTGCCCCAAAGCGCCCACCCCCCATGTTGAGGGCATGCGTCCTGGTACGGCTCGTCCCCACCCCCTTTTCTGACCAGTCGGGCTGCGTGCTCGGATAAGGGTCTGGTATGGATTTTGGGGGGACCCCCATGCCATTTTTTCGGCGTAGGGGGTTCCCCTTGAAATCCATACCACACCTAAGGGCCTAGTAAGCTCCTGGAGGGGAACCCATGCCGTTTTTTTATTTAAAATTTGGCGTGGAGATCCCCCTCATGATTCATACCAGACACCTGTCGGCAATGCTTGTCGCTCATCGGAAAAGGAAAAAACACATTTTTCCTTTCCCGATGAGCAATTCAGCTCGGTGCTGGCTCCCGCGACGGGGCTCCAGGTGTCAAATCTCATCGATACAGAAGTTGACCAAAGGGTAACAGTAAAGAGCTGAAAAACCACGTGATTTGGTGAAAGTTGGATGAAAAAGTCCTGCCGTGTGTATGCTTAATTAGTTTAAGGCCAACGCCCTTTGTACAAAAATTCACTGGAAAGTTTGTACAAAGTCCTATCGTGTGTATGAGGCTTATAGTTGATTATTTAGAAGGATACCTTTTAAATAGGAAAGATTGTTTTGTTATACAGTGTTTGAAAATTCAGCTATTTTTTTAGACTGACCTATAACTAGAACGGTCTGCTGCAGCTTATCAAATATCATATGTTTTATAGCATGTGGGGAAATCAAAGTAGCACTACTGGTTGATCAAAATAGTTTTCTTCCCCCAATTTTAGCATACTCATTTTCACATAAGGGACCGATTTATCAAGCTACAGTATCATTTAGGGCTTGCTAAACGGAGCATAAGGCTTGCCAAAATTACATACACTAATATTATTTGAGATACCAATTTATCATTACACTGTACCCAAATAAAATGTATCTAATTTTTTCCCCACAGATACAGCTTTCTTTTGGTGGTATTTATAACCTCTGTGGTTTTTATTTTTTGTTCTATAAACAAAAAAGTCCGACAATTTTGAAAAAAAAAATCAATATTTGTTTACTTTCTGCTATAAAACATGTCCAATAAAAAAATGTAAAAAATCTAATTTCTTCATTAATTTAGGCCAAATGTATTCTGCTACATGTTTTCAGTAAAAAAAAATCCCAATAAGCGTATTTTGATTAGTTTGCGCAAAAGTTATTGCATCTACAAACTATGGGATATTTTTATGGATTTTTTTTTTTTTTACTAGTAATGGCGGTGATCAGCGATTCATAGCAGGACATTGCGGCAGACAAATCAGACACTTAGTGATACTTTTGGGAACCAGTGACCCCAATACTAAAAAAATGCACTGTCACTATACTAATGACACTGGCAGGGAGGGGTTAACATCAGGGGAGATCAAAGGGTTATATATGTTCCTAGGGAGTTCTTGCTAACTGTGTGAGGGGTACTTTAACTTTGGGAAGACAGAGATCTGTGTTCCTGCTTAGCAAAAACACAGGATCTCTGTCTTCCCTACTAGCAGAATGCGATCTGCCTTGTTTACATAGGCAGACCTCCGCTTTGCCTCTGTCGGGAATGATTGGCTCCTGCTGTGTCCAATCACAGCGAGAGTGGGTCGCCAGTGGTGCGCGGCAGACCTGGAGGTGCACAATCACATACCTGTACGGGATTCTGCACAGAGGAGTCGCTGCCCCACAGTAAATGTATGTGGAGCGGTCAGCAACAGGTTAAAGTGACACCAAACAATATCCTTATTCCCCAAGAATAATCTATCCACTAATGAATGGCCCTGTAATCTACTAAATAAAATACAATAGTTTCTGTGTTTTTCTGCCTACTTTTAACATCCTGTTTGAGCTCCTGAGCCTCTCCTTTTCCCACTCAAATTCCTATTTTTTTTAAAAACGAGCAGTGCATGCCAGTTGCAGTCCTGAGCACTGTTTTATGCACACTGCAAATTCTATAGCCCATAGTCCACAGTCCTTGGTCCATCTTAGAAGTGAGCAGAAAAGGTTGGCTATGTTCCTACACACAGTGGGCCCATGAAGAACAAATGTAGTAACCCTCTAGCAGGAAGAGGACAGATCATACATTTAAAAAAGAACTTTGGAGATTTGGAAGAGGCTAAGAGCAATAGAATGTACTTTTTGAGTTAATGCATACTTAAATAGTTTAGTCTAGTGCAGGGGCCTCCAAACTTTCTAAACAAAGAACCAGTTTACTGTCCTTCAAACTTTGGGGGGGGGGCAGACTCCATTGGGAGTAGAAAAGGTCCTCATGTCAGTGGGAAAAAATTAAGCTCCTAGTTTGTTTCACTGGGAGTAATTGTGCCCCATCATTGGTCTCAGTAGGAGGAATTGTGCCCTATCACTCATGTCATTGCGCCCCATTGCTGGTGTCATTGGGAGAAATTGTACCCCATCACTGGTGTCATTGGGAGGAATTGTGCTCTATCATTGGTGTCAGTAGGAGGAGTTGTGCCCCTTCATTGGTGTCAGTAGGAGGAATTATACTAAATTGTTGGTATCAGTGAATGAAATAATGCCCCAAAGGCCAGACAGAAGCAAAGCAAAGGACCACATCTGGCCCCCTGTCCGCATTTTGTAGACTACTGGTTTAGTGTTTCCTTAACAAAAGAACAAAAAAACTGCTACCAGGTATGACATGCCTTCAGCAGCTGGTACTGCCACCTCCATGCTTGAATACCGAACAGCTTTGACTGAGCAAAGTTTTCACAGTCCCCGCTAGTGTCAGAGCTTGACAGCTCGCTCCTGCCCTACAAATACACTCCCTTATAAGCTGCTCCACTAACCAGAGGGTAATGCAAATGTCTAACAAAATATGATTGGATGTGCCCTGTGAGGTGCCTCAATCCCCATTCAATAAACACAAAAAAACATAAATTGCCCGTGGGACTTTAAATGAGGCGCAACACACTCAATTGTAAAATCAACAAGGTAAAGATTTTATACAATTTCAACAGATCATCAGTAACATAATGCCATATAGTCAAGCAGATTGGTCAACATATACATTTTAATTCCGTAGCCAGGTACATTGTTACAAAGATCAATCAATAATAGGTGTGAACTTGCATTTTGGGTAATGCAAATGTTTTGCTTAGTCACAGAATGGCACAGAATTCAGGCAGATACAGGGCACTGAAAGCTGCATCCAGTTTGTGCAAACACGGTTAGTAGTTTTTTTATGCTAAAGCAGTGGTCTCCAAACTGTGGCCCATCTGCTGGATGCAACCCTTTCCTTGCCTTTTTCCAGCTGTTGAAGTTGCATTCACACCTGAGCAGAGCAATTTTCAGGCATTTTTATATGAGCGTTTTTGACTCTAGGGGGGAGAGGTGGAGGAGATAAGGGGTGGAGAGCTGCTGTTTGAGCAGGAAATGTGCAACATAATGTTCATCAAATGCTCATGTCGTGCCTTTCCAGGCATTACCATTGAAATCTATGGGACCTAATCTGCCTTTAATCTGCCAAGAAGAAGCTCATGTACTTTTTTTAGTGACAAGCATTTTGCTACAAGTGACAGATTGCTCAGATGTGAACAGGGGCCATTGAAATAAATTGGATTTGCCTGGTTGAGCGTTTTAGAGCTTCAAGCAGAAAATCGCCCAGGTGTGAATGGGGCCTTAAGGACTATGCCTCCCGTCTATTCGAGGAACTATGCCTCATACTGACATTAATAATGAGGCACCATTCCTTCTAATGACACCAAAAATGGGGTATTATTCCTCCCTCTGACACCCAAGATGTGGCACTATTTATCCCACTGACACCAATAATGGGACACTATTGTTTTCACTGACACCAAGGATGGGGCACTATTCTTTCCACTGACACCAATGATGGGGGATAATTCTTCCTCCTGCTGACACCAGGTTCTTGGCAAAACCTTTTCATTTTTAGATAGAAGAGGGAAGGGTTAGGTTCCCTGCCACATGTTTACAGCTGTCTGTGTACCCATTGGGGATATTCACTTTTCTTTTGTACTGGTGATTATTTTCACCAAGAAATAAAAGTGAGGGGAAGTCCAAAACTTTAGAGTTATACCCAGAACAAGAGGTAAGGAAAAATCCTTTAATGGAAACACTTGTTTCTGGGACGACTGTCAAAGAGGGGAATTCCTCCCATTTTGGGGGATCTCTGGGACACAATGTCTATTTCTGGAGTGACCTTTTAAAACATCTCTCCAGAAATAGCCCTTGTGTGGTCAGTGTATCATCAATGGCTCAGTTCACAGAAACAGTGTATAGAGCAGATGCAAGTGGCTCTGTACCTTGTGATCGCAGATATGAGTAATCACAGCAATCACAAATGTAAACAGTGCTACTCTTTACACTCAAGAGCCTTCTGCTCACAAAGAAGGTAGTAAAAATGAATGAGTGAATGCTCATTAGTTTCAGAGCACAAGCAGCAGATTCAGGGTAGAGGGGTTTAACCACCTCACGCAAAACCACGTACCGGTATGTCGGTACTTTGACGCTAAATACCGGGGTTATGGCAGCAGCTAGCTATTTTCGGGAATACATGTGTTTCTCTTTAAGATAAAAGTGGTCTCCGCGGCGGATTCGCCACAAGATCACTTTTATCAGTGGCTGGAGAGGTGCCCACCCCACTTCCTCTTCGCTCCGGTCATCTCCGCCGCTTACCGGACCCGCCGGTAGCGGCGGAGACGATCACGTCCTCTCCCGTAGATGCCTGGCTGCAGAGTGAGTACAAGATGGTCGCTGCTGGGCTCCATAGCATGGGAGGGAGGAAGCAATGTCAAACGTCACTTCCGCCCATAGCTCTTAAAGGAGAATTGTTTTTTTTTTTGTCAAGTGACATTTTTTTTTTATTGCATTTTAGTGTAAATATGAGATCTGAGGTCTTTTTGACCCCAGATCTCATATTTAAGAGGTCCTGTCATGCTTTTTTTCTTTTTTTTTTACAAAGAATGTTTACATTCTTTTAAAAGACATTTTTTTTTAAAAGACAGCGTCAAAATAAATGTGTATACTGTGTGGCCCCATAATCTCTGATTGCCTGGGGGCCCCATAATCTCCTATTGCCCGGGGGCCCCATGAGTTATCAGTCCACCCCTGGTATCATCTGGTGCAAGCTAGATTTGGATGGGGGTGACATTATCGCGGTCAGATTCCACTTCCTACTTGATAGTGTCAGCCTTTTGGCGGGTATCACCCGGGTGCAGTCCGCACCGAATGGGCCTGGTATGGATTGGGGGGGACCCCATGCTGTTTTTTCCCCAATTACATTTGGGTACACTATTGCATGACTTAGTAATTGTCAGTAAAACTTTAATAGCTGATATTCAAATTGTTAAGCAAGACAAAAATGTGTTGTAATAGCTATTGAAAATTGATCATTCAAGAACATTGTGTTGTCACCAGAATTTCTTTAAAAAAAAAAGAGCACAGGTTTTACCATAGTCAAAGTGTTTGCAAGACATGCCTAGGCCACAATCCTTCCATGTATCACACTTGTTCTCACATATTTTCCTTAAAGCTGAGTTCCGCCTGGGAAAAAAATTAAAAGTCAGCAGCTACAAATACTGTAGCTGCTGACTTTTAATATATGGACACTTAGGCTGGATTCACACCTATGCAGTTTTAATGCTGTTTGCATTTTGCAGATTTGCACTACAGTCCATTTAACATGGTTTTCTATGGAACACATTCTGTAGTGCAAATCTGCAAAATGCAAAAAGCACTAAAAATGCATAGGTGTGAATCCAGCCTTAGGCTTAATGTACACTGGACGTTTTTACAACCTCTCCTGAACGATTTAACTTGACGGATAGTAACCCATGTTTACATTGTCCGTTTTACCGCGTTTAGCCGCGTTTTTGTTTAGAATCGTTTTTCAAAATAGCCAAAAATAAAAACACCTGTAAACGAAATGCGGCTAAATGTGAGTTACCGCTTTTAGCCGTGTTTCAAAGCGTTTAGTGCTTGACATGCCTCTAAACTCAACGTCTGAACTCATTTCTTTGCTTTCCAAAAAAGGCCTCTAAACTCAACTGCCTACCTGTGTACATGTACTGATAAGATAACATTGAATGAGTTCAGGGGCAGCTAAAAAAAAGCAGCCAACTGCCTCCAAATGTTCGTTTACCAGCAGCAGTGTACATGAGGCCTTACTTGTCAAGGGAGCCCACGATGTCAGCACCTGAAGCCGATCTTCAAATCAACTCACGGGTGCTGACGCCGCCATTCCTGGTAAGGGAACCAGGCAGTGAAGACTTTTGGCTTCACTTCTGGCTCCCTACTACACGAGTCGCGCTGCATGTTCTGAATGTTCCCTGTTGTCTTCTGGGACCTGTGTGTCTCCCAGAAGCCAGCGGGGGGCGGACATAACATAGTTCGCTGCACAATGTGTGACGCTCTTTCGCCGGAAGTGGGAGCAAATACCTGGATTTGACAGGTATCTGCACCCCCCCTGAAAGGTGCCAAATGTGACACCGAAGGGGGGGGAGGAATCCAATCAGTGAAAGTTCCAATTCTGGGTGGAACTCCGCTTTAATCATATGTTTTATTTCAAAATTCCTAAAGATCTGCTACTGTCAGAGTAAGCTAATTAAAAAAAAAAAATAAAATGCTGTACTAAAGCAATTAACAAATTGATATAACGTAGTCGCAGCTAAATTTATTTTACTAGTAGAGAACAAAGTGCTCATGTTTAAGCCTGCTCTTTGATTCTGAGGCTGGCAAACGTGTTGTAAAAAGTAATAATTGGTATGTGCTTTGTACATGGCACATCACTGATATCTGTGCTATGAATGATTCAGTTACCTTTCTAAACACATACAGCAGTACTTCTAAAAGTCTATCTGGGAAAGATATTATATTCAGCTAGTGTACTTACTATTCATTTTTCCTTTAACATGCAACTGTAAATATTTAATAGTACTCCATTACCGATGGCTCAACTGTAAAAACCATCAACCCCCTAAAGAATACGTAATTGCTTATTTTGACTTCAGCTGTAAAGATGTGAATTTTACAATTTGATGGAACAATGGTTGCTTACCAACATTGGTTTTTGTTACAGGGAGGGGGAAGCTAGTAGAACAATCCTAAGGAAATCAGGCTATTAGGTGGGACTAGAGACTGTCTGCATCAAAGACTGAGGTTAGCACTTAATCTTGAGGTTAGACATAAAAAGCAATTTGATGCTAGTAAATGAGAAAATGAGCTCACAGCATAAGATATGTCAGTGTGAACCAACTGTCAGTGAGAGACAGGAAGGAAGGTGAAAAGAGGTCTTCGTCTCTGATTCGGCAATAATTGGTGTAAACATGCATACAGCTGTTGAGCAAAAATGAGTCTCTATTGGTCAGAATGTGACAGCTGTTTCATTGCAGTTTAAACGACCTACAGATTTTTTAGTATATGACAATGTTACAGTTTATATGAGTAAGGGGGGTTGGTTAGCTGTGCTCTTAGCAGCAGCAAGAAGAGGAAATGCAAACCGAAAACATCAAAAAAAGCCACACACAACTACAGATATGATAGATAGATAGATAGATAGATAGATAGATAGATAGATAGATAGATAGATAGATAGATAGATAGATAGATAGATAGATAGATAGATAGATAGATAGATAGATAGATTCAGCTTGTATATCCTGCAGAATGTCTGTATATACATATTTCACTAGTGTGGTCTGTGATCTGCATGAAACCCTAAGGGCTCATGCACAGGACATTTTAAAAACACCAGCGCTACAGCAGATATGACAATTTTTTCTGCGTTTTTACATTAGCGTTATTGCGCGTTTTTACACATTTTCCTGCATTTTTGGTGTTAGCGTTTTAGGCGTTTTTTCATTAAAAACACTCCCTATAATGTAAAAATGCCTAAAAACACCAAACGCGGCTAACAGCTTGTTACAGCGTTTAGCAGCATTTAGGGGCGTTTTTCACATAGGGTAACATTGAGGGGCATTTAGAGGCAGTTAAAAAAAAAACATCAGATGCCCCTAACAGCAGCTGTAAAAACGTCTTGTGTGTATGAGCCCTAATGCTAACAAATCAAAATGCATGCATTAATTTACTAAAATTATATTCCCAGGTTTTTATGTTCCAAAACTACAACCCAATGCCTGAATTCAGAAACAGCGTAACAAATAAATACAAAATGGGAGGATTTAGGCTGGGTTCACACTGCTGCCGTTGCAGACATCGCATGTGATTCGCAGCGCACTGCTGTTCACATCACATGCGATGTCTGTGCTGTGCGATATCAGCCATACAGATAGTATGGCTGATATCGCACCGCATTCGGTCCAAACTCGCACAGGACCCATTTTTTTGTTCAGACCAAAATCGGATCGCATGGGTGTTCACACCTATGCGATCCGAAAGTGTCCGAATTGTCAGTTCGCATTGCGATATGCGGGCTGAACTGGGGGTGTCATTAACATTGTATGACACTCCCCAGCAGTTCGCATATGGCAGTGTGAACTGCCGTGCGAGTTGGTGCGGTGCGGGAACCCGCAGTAAATTCGCTGCGTTCCCGCACCGCAGCAGTGTGAACCCAGCCTTATTTCAAAAGACATATAGCAATAAGGCTGGGTTCACACTGCTGCGGTGCGGGAACGCAGCGAATTTACTGCGGGTTCCCGCACCGCACCAACTCGCACGGCAGTTCACACTGCCATATGCGAACTGCTGGGGAGTGTCATACAATGTTAATGACACCCCCAGTTCAGCCCGCATATCGCAATGCGAACTGACAATTCGGACACTTTCGGATCGCATAGGTGTGAACACCCATGCGATCCGATTTTGGTCCGAACAAAAAAATGGGTCCTGTGCGAGTTTGGACCGAATGCGGTGCGATATCAGCCATACTATCTGTATGGCTGATATCGCACAGCACAGACATCGCATGTGATGTGAACAGCAGTGCGCTGCGAATCACATGCGATGTCTGCAACGGCAGCAGTGTGAACCCAGCCTAAAGATCTGCCTACTCGCAGTTTTTTACTACTTAGGTTTAGTCCCATTTTAAGATGCCTACCAGCTTAAAGAGTACAGGAGGCAATAAGATGTGTTTCAGCATCCAACCATAATTAATATGGATCTCCACCCAACCGCCCCCCTTTTTTTCTTTTTTTTACCCCTGCTTACCGGGAGGTGGTATCTGCTCATCTCAGGTACTCACACATCCAGAGGATCCAGCATTGTCCCACTGAGATCCTCTTATGTCCTGCCACTGTTCTGTCCCACCAGACCACCATGTTCTTTCTGACAACATCGAGAGGCCCATAACTCTTCTGGGTTCAGCGGACAATGAGGGGCCGATAGGCCCCCCTCCTCTTTTCCTTAATGAAAGGCTATGCCTCCTGGGATACGTGACGTGCATATCCCAGGAGGCACGGGGGGGAGGGGGGATTGCTTGTCATTTACTGGGGGACAGAGTCAGACAATTTTCTAAAAAAAAAACAAAAAACACAGCGCTATACATGCAGAGGATGGGAGGAGGGGTGTAGCGGAGGGAACTTGTTTAAGTGGGTGAAGGTGCACTTTAAGGCTGGGTTCACACTGCTGCGGTGCGGGAACGCAGCGAATTTACTGCGGGTTCCCGCACCGCACCAACTCGCACGGCAGTTCACACTGCCATATGCGAACTGCTGGGGAGTGTCATACAATGTTAATGACACCCCCAGTTCAGCCCGCATATCGCAATGCGAACTGACAATTCGGACACTTTCGGATCGCATAGGTGTGAACACCCATGCGATCCGATTTTGGTCCGAACAAAAAAATGGGTCCTGTGCGAGTTTGGACCGAATGCGGTGCGATATCAGCCATACTATCTGTATGGCTGATATCGCACAGCACAGACATCGCATGTGATGTGAACAGCAGTGCGCTGCGAATCACATGCGATGTCTGCAACGGCAGCAGTGTGAACCCAGCCTAATAAACACTATCTGCTCGCAGTATTCCGCTAAACCTAGGTTCACACCTATGCGTTTTTTAGTGCCCTTTGCAGTTTGCAGAAGCGCATCACAGTCCATTTAATAGAATTACCTATGGTACACTCTCACATCTGCGTCTTTGGAAAGGGTCAGGAACTTTTATTCCCGCAGCAGATTGCGTTTTGCGTGTAATAGACTTCAATGGACCAGCACCAAAAACACAAGTGTTTTGCGTTTTTAAAGCGTTTTTACATGCGTTTTGCTTTTTTTTTTCGCCCTCCCCATTATAAACTGTGTATAGCTGGTTGTTAGGTAGCGCCCCGCTAAGCCTGCTGCCACATCCTTAGCAACCAATGAGTCATCAGCTGTTAGCGTGGTTCCCTGCAGACAGCTGAATGTAAAAACAAAATTGCCAGCAATAAAAAAAAAAAAAAAACTGCTTGAGGTTCCTCCCCAATCCATACCAGGCCCTTCAGGTGTGGTGTGGGGTCCCCTCCAAAATCCATACCAGACCCTTATCCTGAAAGAGTGCCCCCCTCATGCACCATACCAGGGCACATGCCCTCAACACCCCAAAACACCTTGTCCCCATGTTGATGGGGACAAGGGCCTCTTCCCCACAACCCTGGCCGGTGGCTGTAGGGGTCTGCATGCAGGGGGCTTATTAGAATCTGGAAGCCCCCTTTAACCAGGGCCCCCCTGATGTGAATGAGTATGGGGTACATAGTACCCCTACACATTCACCAAAAAAGTGGGTAAACACACAGCAAAAGTTTTTTGACAAGTCCTTTATTTAAAAAAATGGAAAAAATGTCTACCACCGACCCGGAAAAAAAAATCTTTGCTCGCACCGAAGGCTACCACTGTCTGCCTGCTTTGCCGTCGGACAGTTCTTAAATAGCTAAGGGGTGGGGCCACCCAGCAACATCCCCTGGTGGCATCACCTCCCCTGTGACACCATCGACCGGTGCATGCTGGGTCATCACTGGAACATGGAGGTGAGTATTTCTGGGCCTTTGAGAGCGCAGTGTGAATGCGCTGATGACATCAGCGGCACTGCTCAAGTAAGTATCTCCTAAATGGTGCAAGCTTAGGAGATATTTGCTGTACTTACAGGTAAGCCTTATTATAGGCTTACCTGTAGGTATAAATAAAAAGAAAATAAAAAACGCCTTTACTACCACTTTAATACTTTATGTCATGGACCAGGAGAAAGCATGTAGCACGTGAAGTCTTGTTTTGCATTCTTTTTTAGGATTGGTGACAAAAACAATATTTAAACCAGGCAACTAATATTTTTAAATGAATTGGTCAGCAGCAGAAATCTTCATGTTTCCTCAGTACAAGCCAACAGCGCAAAAATTGAGGGTATTAGTTTGTATTTTGACCAAAATATGTACTGTATGTTCCCCACCCTTGCACAGCTATTTGCTAAAGTTTATGTGAGTCCCATTGATTCATGTGAAGTGTTTATTTTTTTAATAACAGGAAAACATTAGAGACGTATAAAAAGAAATGTATGAAAAGATCTCAACAGTGAAACTTTTCCTAGACCTGAGAATGCGTCAGACGTGCAGACATGATTCAACCACCCTCAGGCACCTCTGTCTACCAGTACTGTCTGTCAGAAATATGAACACTCAGATTGTCTGACTGTGTCTGTGAATGGACAAAGATTTGAAATAGTCATAGGTCTGAGCAATCATCATAATATATCGCTGAATAATATGCCTTAGGGGTGTCCACACCATCTCCAATCTATTGTTTAGGCTGAAAAAAAAAAATGAAAATTCATAACGTGTGGAGTTCTGTTGGACCAATTTTTTTCAGGTTGCATTAAAAAATAAGAGCCAGTTAGGAAATATTCCATTAGTTTTCATATATAGTATATGAAATGTTTGTATTTCAGTTCAGAGTATCCAAGCACAGAGCCGACAGTCAGCCAATGTTAAGGTTAGAAAAAAAGGTAATTGTCGAAGTAGACCTAAACCCCATCTGAAAGACTTTTCGTTTTCGAAATCATTCTCTGTCATAAACAGTTGCCATGTTTTTTCACAAAATAATATTTTCACCAATTTTAGTCCTTGTTCAATATCCCATTGCTGCTGGTCTCCTCCAGATTCATTTAACCACTTTCTGTTTACATACACATGCAACAACATCAGCCAAGCATCATTACTCTGGACCAGTTTGCTCACAGTGACAACAGTGAACCATCTCTGCATAACGTACACTAGCATGGTCACTTGTAATTTCTACCAGGGTGACATGTGACAGAGCAACAACACAGGACCCCAACTGGGAGACGGTTGTCACCTTAACCCCTTCAGGCCTAAGAGTAAAACAAACCTAATGCCGAAGCACAATTTTGCAACTTTGACATGTGTTAGTAAAACTACACATATCATTACAACTACTTTGTGCATGCAGGTGGATTATACCTTGTTTTTTTTCTGGACTAATTGGGCTTTCATTTGGTGGTAAATGGTAATGAATATCTCCTGATTTTTTTTTTTTTTATCATTATCAAAGGAAAACCTGCCCAAAATAGTAACAAGATATATATATATTTTTAATTTAGCTGTATATTTCTTGTTGCTACCATAACCTACCACCAAAGAACAACCCAAAATAAATTCTCCTCCTCACAGCGCTATCACATATGTGTATACAAAGCTTTCTGGTAACAGTCCATATTTCTACAAAGTTTATATGAGATTTTAGTGATTGAATTTATTGGATCTTCTTTCACTTCTTTTAGCTCTGCAAAAGAGGAGGTTTCTGTGGCCTTTCACTGTTAGCTAAATGCTTTGAGGAGAAGATTGCAGCATGTAGCAGATTTTCTAAGGCCAATCGGGAGTTACAAGCAGAGAATAGATAATTAAGTGCTGGCAGATATCAGGTGGACAGGATTCAGTGAGCAGTCACACTTTTCTCTTCAAAGAGGTCAAGACATGCCCATTATTCCTCCTCTTCTAGCTAGAGGACTTCTTGTGCATGGGAGAAACTTTTGGGTACAATATTAGTACTAGATACCCCTCTGGTGCTTTGCAAGATCTAATCCTTTATGTGAAGCATAGGGATGAATACTACTAAGGTGACGTATAGACATATCAACATGTTCTGTTTTCCTGGCTGAAAAAACAGACAATTGATGCAAAAAGTAAAGTTAAGCCTAGTACACACCAGTAGTTTTTTTTCTTTTCTTGTTCAGCCCAGTGAGAGCTCAGGAGGAGCCGCTGTACTAACAATCCGACCTTAGTACAGCGATCGCCCCTACTATTCTATTGTGTTCTGACAGTGGTAACCCCCCCCCCCCTACCACCACCAGAACACTCTGGTCAGTGGCTGAGAGCGCTGATGGGCAGACCTTTTTCGGTCATGCCCCTTTGACAGAAGCCTCAGTTTCTATTGAACTGGCGGATGCTGCCAGACATTTGGCCCGTGTGTGTACTAGGCTTAAGGCTACTTTCACACTGGGACGGGCACCAAAAAATAGCGCCGCTTTACCGTCGTTCTAGTGACGCTATTCGGCCACTAGCTGGGCGGTTTCAACCCCCGCTAGCAGCCAAAAAAAGGATGAAACCCCCCTCAAAGCGCCGCTGTGAATACACCGCTCCTACAGCGCTGCAAAGATGTGGCTTGCAGGACTTTTTTTTGACCGTCCTGCAAGCGCGCCCCTCCAGTGTGAAAGCCCTCGGGCTTTCACACTGGAGAGACAGGTGAGGCTCTTTAAAGGTGCTATGCAGGCACTATTTTTAGCGCTGTAGTGCCTGTAAAGCCCCTCAGTGTGAAAGTAGCCTTAAGGTTGAGCTTCAAATTAGGTCAGCCTCACGGTATTTACACATAAAAAAAAGCCTGTGCAAGTTGGAGAGTGCAGGTTGTACACATGGGAATGAGTGGGGGCCTTATTTATTACAGGTACTTATTAAGGATGGGCTCAGGCGTGTTCAGGTACTCGTGCCCGCCAGGAAGCTGACACTGCGCAGCGTTAATCACAGTCAGTGAGACATTTCCCAATCCGTGGTTGCACAGATCGGGAAATGTCTCACTGCCTGTGATTAGAGCTGCAAAGTGTCAGCTTCCTGGCGGGCATGAGCATGTGGAGTTGCGAACACGCCTGAGCCCATCCTTAGTGCTTGTACAGTGCCATAAATTTACGCAGCGCTTTACATATATATTGTACATTCATATCCATCCCCGCCCTCAAGGAGCTTACAATCTAAGGTCCCTAACTCACATTCATACACTATGGCCAATTTATACATGTTATATCTCAACTCCAGCTGAATCAGTGCCATGATGTTCTGCCACACTCATTCCATTAAAGGTGACCGTTTAGCTTCAGGTGCTCTGTATGGATTACAATCCCCCTCACACTGTCATCATTCCCACACTGTAATAAGGGCAGGTAATTTGATTTACATCTTTTTTTTTTCAAGCAAATGGGCATTGTCCAAATCATAAGGATGGAATGTGGAAGTTGCCATAAATATTCTCCCACCTGAAGGACCAGAGGACTGGGGCACTGACCTTTGGATGAAGGCATGTACGACTGGGCAATGGAAATGCTATTTCAAAAATAAAAACTATTGATGAATTAAGTGAAAGGGTAATTTAGATTAACTAGGTAAAAGGGTAATTTTTTCCTAGCCAGAGTTCAGATTCAACATTATCATTCTCTATTGTACCAGCAGGAGCACAGACTGGTTTGTAAAAAGTGGAATGTTCCTTTAACCACATATTTACAAGTGTTGTGTATAAACAGCAGTTATTAAAATTGAATTTTACCATTTGAACTCTGGAAGGTTTTACCTTCTTCATGACCAGGTTTTGCTTTTTAGCACAGCGGCTCTTTAACTGATAATTACGCAGTCATGCAATGCTGTACGCATATTAAATTTTATATAATTTTTTTCACACAATAAATAAATTTTAATTATTTTGGTGGTCTTTGATCACCACTGGGTTTTTTATTTTTTCTTATATAAACGAAAAAAGGCCAAAAATGATAAAAAGAAAATAAAATAAATGTTTTTTTTTTTACTTTAGTAAAACTGAGGTTTTTAGTTTTTTTAGGAGAATATCTATGTGAGCACAATTATTGGGCAACTATTAGTGTGCAGAATTATTATGCAACTAAGGGCCCTTTCACACTGGGGCAGCGTCGGCAGTAAAGCACCGCTATTGTAAGCGGCGCTTTACCGCTGGTATTCGGCCGCTAGCGGGGCGGTTTTACCCCCCGCTAGCGGGCGAGAAAGGGTTAAAAACCACTGCAAAGCGCCTCTGCAGTGGCGCTTTGCCGGCGGTATAGCCGCGCTGTTCCATTGATTTCAAAGGGCAGGAGCAGTGAAGGAGCGGTATACACTCCGCTCCTTCAGCGCTCCGAAGATGCTGCTAGCAGGACTTTTTTTCCCGTCCTGCTAGGGCACCGCTCCAGTGTGAAAGCCCTCGGGGCTTTCACACGGGAGACAAAGCAGCGGCACTTTCGGGTCGGTTTGCAGGCGCTATTATTAGCGCAATAGCACCTGCAAACCGCCCCAGCGTGAAAGGGCCCTAAATGAAAAACTAAAATTTTCACATCTTACTTGTTTATTTTCATTTGGTAAAGTGAGAATAATAAACAAACTCAAAATTTACCAATAAACATTTCTCACAATTCAAAACAAACCAATAGAGCCACCCTTCTTTTCAACAACAGTCATAAGCATTCCATTCATGGAGTCTGTCAGTTTCTTGGTCTGTTAATGATCAGCTTTTTGTATAGCAGCAACCACAGCCTCCCAGACACTGTTCAGGGAAGTGTACTGTTTTCCTTCACTGTAAATCGCCCTCAAATTCTCAATAGGGTTTATGTCAGGTGAGGAAAGGGGTGATGTACTTATTCTTTCATCTTGAAGGGCTTTACTGGCTAGCCATGCAGTGGAGCACTTTGATGCATGCGATGGAGCATTGTGCTGTATAAATATCATGGTCTTCCTGAAAGATACAGAGATTTTCCTGTACCGCTGCTTTAAGAAAGTGTGTCCAAAAACTGGCAGTAGGTTTGGGAGTTGAGTTTGAGTCCATCTTAAACCCGAAAAGGTCCAACCAGCTCACCTTAATAAAACCAGCCCATACCTGTACCCCACCTCCACCTTGCTGGCATCTAAGTCGAAGTGGAGCTTTGTGCCCATTACTGATCCAGCCACGCAGGCCCATCCATCTGGTCTGTCAAGAGTCACTCTTGTCTCATCAGTCCATAAACCCTTTGAAAAACCTGTCTTCAGATATTTCTGGACCCAGTCTTGACGTTTCAACTTTTGTGTCTTGTTCAGTGGTGGTCGGGTTTCAGCCCTCCTTGCCTTGGCCATATCTCTGAGTACTAAACACCTTGTAATTCTGGGCTCTCAAGGTAGGTTGCAGTTCTGGAATATGACAGCACTGGAGGATAATGGGTTCCTGGTAGCTTCAAGTTTAAATCTTCTCAAATCTTTAGCAGTTAATTTGCGTGTTTTTTTCTGAACACATTTCTTGGGACCCTGTTGACTATTTCCAACCAAATGTTTGAAGGCTTTGTTATTACACCCCAATATCTTACAATACAATATAACAAAATTTCAAGAGTTCTGCATCCCTCCGAAAGACTTACAAATTTTTGACTTTTCAAAGTTAGTTAAATCTCTTTTTTGCCAGAGGAAGGGAGGGGGATGAGTCATAACAGGGTCAATGAGAGCAGCAGAGCTGGAGATGTGCCTTTGTGTGTCTGTGTAAATCCAAGAAGTCAACAGGCAGCAGCTTCAGCTGCCCACAGTTAGAACGGATGCAGCCAGTCTCAGTGGAGGGAGATTTCTGCAGCATATTTGGCAAGTACAGAATAACAGTATATACTGTATAAAATAATATACAAAGTGGTTGGAGGGAAGCTTCAGAATGGCAAAGATGTTTTTATTACAAATTATGTGAGCAGACTGCAGTTCCTCTTTAATTTAAAAAAGTGCCATCTATTGCTCTCAGCCTCCTTCAAATCTCCAAATCCCTTTGTTTTTGCTGATGTGATCTGACTTCCCATTACAGGGTGGCTACGTTTGTTCTCCATGGTCCCACTGTCTGTAGTAATGTAGCCACCCCTTCTTGCTCACTCCTGAGATGGTCAATGGGATTTGTAATGTGCATAGAGCATTGCTCATTACCACAACTAAAATGCCAGGTGCAATCCCTATTCTTGGACAGCTAAATGCGCTGATAAGATAGGGAGTCCCTTCTGTGGGTCTTTTGGGACAGCAGTTGTCTCTTAACTAAGAGCTCTTATCTGAATTATACTGCCATTTGCTCAAGCCTGCAGCAGAGAAAACAGCTATATCTATTTTTTCCCTTAGGCCCCTTTCACACTGGCTCAGTGGGAAAGCCCTCCCGCTTTCCCACTGAGACTGCAGGGGAGCCGTTTTTCAGGCACTTTACAGGCGCTATTTTTAGCCCAAAAGCGCCTGAAAAACACCTCAGTGTGAAAGGGGTCTTAGCCTTATCCTTCCATTTCTCCCTCCTGTCATCCATTCTCTCTTGCTTTCCTTTCTTTGTGTTGCTCTTTCTTTTTCACTTTCTTCCTCCCCCACCACCTTCCCCTCCTTGTGATATTGTACCTTCATTCCTGGTTACAATAGTGGGTGGCGCGCACCTCGCACAGGCTTTTCTGAGTCCCTCAGCGTTTTCCTGCCCTCTCTGCGCATGCGCGGATGTCGGGAGCCAGCTCGGTGGGCCGAGCTGAGTCGGACGGGCCGCATAGGTCCTAGTGCCGCCGGCCGTGCATGCGTGGACTGGTCTGAGGTCGTGGTGTCCCTCCCCACTCCGTGGTTTACTACTGGGGGCTTTCAGCAAGGCAGCCTGTCATCATCTAAGGAGGTTGCCTATGCGGGGAGCCCCTGGAGGGGACCCTGTTTTTTGCCAACGGTAAATGTAATTTCTTTCTTTTTCTTTACTCAGGAATACTGTTCCCTTGCTTGAGCTGAAATACCAGTCACTAACTCCTTTATCTTTCTCTAGCTGCTTTTTCCTGTCGCATCTTCATGGCAGCATACACTTTGGGTTGTGACTCCGCCTCCACAACCTGATAGGACCACATAGCTATAAATTAATGAGTAGGCATCCGCCCCAGTATTTTCTTATTTTTCCCCCTTACCTCTTCGCCCCAGCCAGGTTCTAGCCTCTCCTGGGTGGAAGTCCTTCCTGTACAGCCTCTAAACGAGCTAAATGGAAGGAGCCCCACTCTGGTGATCTCAGGGGCACCCTCTTTTTTTCATATGTCTGCCTGACCATGATATAAGCCTTAAACAGGCTTGACGTGTTAGCAGCCCATATAATGCCTTGAATAGGCTTGCTGGTGGAATGGCCTCAGACGTCTCAACTTGGCCTCAGGAAATAAGCCTTAAATAGGCTTGGTTGTGTGCAGCGGTCTCCCCCCTCCTTTCTCCCTCTCTCTCCTACCTGCTGGGCTCTGTTGTCCTCCAAACCATCCCCTGTGATCGCCGAGCGTCCTCGGCGTTCTTGCGCATGCACAGTGCATCGTCTCAGGGCGCTTCTCTGCCTTTTCCAGGTTCCAAGATGGCGCCGGGTGTCTCGCGGCACTACTGCGCATGCGCGAGCGCTCGGCGCTAATGGCGGCTGATTTAAAAAGCTCCAATGTCAGTTTTTCCTTGCTGTTGCTGTATGAGTGACCTGAGACTGTTTTTGCTCTTAGAAAACGCTCTACAAAGGTAGGTATCCTGTCCTTTGGTCCAGCTGTCCCCTAAACCTTATTCCTTTCTGCATATCTTAATGTTTACCGTTTCTGCAGGTTTCACCACTCTTCCACTATGGAGACCGCTGCCCCAGCAGATCACATGGTAAGTAGTGAAGATTGAAAAAGAGAGCACTACTAATGCTACCTAAATTGGTCAGCCCTATCAGGTCCTCAGGAACGTCTGCTTCAAGATAGAAAGAGACCTCGCATAGAAGAAGTCGCTCCAGACACAGACGGAGCCGTTCCTATTGCAGGAGAAGCCGCTGAAGAGGGAGTCGCAGAAGGAGCCGGTCTGGATCATATTCTAGACACAGTCGATCCCGGCGTAGAAGATCTCCTTCGCGCAGACCCCGGTCTCCCGCACGCCACTCCCGTCCCTCCGGGAACGCCTGCTGGATTTGTGGTGCGGTGGCCCTCCCGGATAAACTGGTCTGTCAAAAATGCCTAGAGGAGGCCACAAAAGAAAGAGCCTCGGATACCGGAGAATCTGCTGGAATCTCAGCTCCGCAGGCCTTGATGGCGGATGCGGATTTTTTCTACCCACAGTGCCTCTCCAGCCCGGGCCAGCACATCAAGGGAGCAAGACTCTCTGTCCGATAATGAGGGTCTAGAGGTATCGACCGGCTTTGACTTCCCTCTAATAGAGCCGTTTGTCAAGTCGGTCAAGGAGGCAATAGGATGGGAGGACCCCCAGGAGGTTCAACAAAAACAAAGGAAATATTTCCCTCACCTTAAGAAGGATCCAGAGGCCTTTCCGTTTATAGACGAACTGGATGACCTGATTAAGGAGGAATGGCAAAGACCAGAGAAGAAATCTAGTCTGAATAACAGACTTCTTAAGCTGTATCCGCTCAAGGAGCCTAAAGTGACCCCCCTGGTGTCCCCTCCAGTGGTGGATGCATCTTTGATGCGCCTAGCCAGGCACGTTACACTCCCGTTAGAGGACGCGGTAACATTCAGGGAGTGCTCGATAGGAAGATCGACACGAACCTCAAGAAGGCTTACCTGTTGGCAGGAGGCGCCTGCAAGCCTGCGATAGCACTTGCAGCAGTGGGAAGAGCCATCTCGAGCTGGTCTGCAAGCAGCGAGAAGCTCGTATTGGAGGGTGCAGACCAGGAAAAAATAGTTAAAGCTTTGCAAGAACTAAGCTTGGCGGGCAACTTTGTGGCAGAGGCCTCTGTTGATACCATTAGGTCTGCATCGAAGTCTATGCTGGCCTCGGTAACGGCCAGAAGAGCGTTATGGCTGAAGCCCTGGACGGCGGATCCAGCTTCCAAGTCCAATTGGTGTCGCATCCCGTTTGATGGGGAGAACCTCTTCGGGACGAAATTGGACTCAGCTATCTCTATGGTAAATGGTGGCAAGTCTGGGCTCATCCCCTCGCATAGAAGGCCAAAACAGCAGAGACCTCCTCCCTTTAAGCGAAACCTTCCGGAGAGGTATAGAGACGCAAAAGCCTACAGACCTGGGAAAGAGTACCGAAGGAGCTGGGAAAATCCTCAGTCATCTTTTATGAAGTTCCAAAAGCTCAGGACCCCCGCTTCCAGTGATCAGAAGTCCTTTTGAAGGTGCGCCCGTCCAGCCAGCGGTAGTGGGAGCAAGACTCTCCAGATTCAAGCTGGCCTGGGCGGAGACCATAAAGGATACCTGGACTCTGGCCACCATCAGTTTCGGCCACAGGTGGTCCTTCAAAAATCGACCCCCAAGGGATCAATTTTGTCCAACCCGCATTCCCACCATCTCGGGAAAAAAGGTTGTCACTACTGAATTATGTTCAGGATCTTCTCCAGAAGCGGGCAATAGTAAAGGTCCCGCCAGCACAGAGGGGCAGGGGATTTTATTCTCTTCCTCGTCAAAAAGAAATCGGGAGATCTACGTCCGGTTCTAGATTTAAAAAATCTCAACAGATCCATCCTGGTGGAGTCATTCAGGATGGAAAGCTTGCAGTCTATCCTCCAGGCCATAAATCTGGGAGACTGGATGCTTTCCATAGCTCTCCAGGACGCCTACCTGCATATTCCAATTCATGCGGCATTCCAAAGATTCCTGCGATTCTCGGTTGGTCACGGGCACTTTCAGTTTCAGAGCCTTCACTTCGGGATCTCGACAGCCCCCAGAACATTCACAAAAGGTCCTATTACCAGCAATAGCCTCCCTAAGAGAGAAAGGTCTAAGGGTTCACCACTACCTGCACAACATTCTCCTCCTCTCAAACAGCCGGGAATCACTCGTGCAACATCGCGAGATCCTAGTCTCCACACTAAAAAGTTTGGGATGGATAATAAATTGGGGAAAAAGCAACACCCAGCCTACCCAAAGGATGGTCTTCCTAGGGGCCGAACTGTACACCCGAGCAAATACAGTGGAACTGCCACAGGAAAAAATACCTCTACTAATCCAGAAAGTAAAAAAAATCAA
Organism: Lithobates clamitans; assembly: GCA_037952925.1. Classification (NCBI taxonomy): domain Eukaryota; kingdom Metazoa; phylum Chordata; class Amphibia; order Anura; family Ranidae; genus Lithobates; species Lithobates clamitans. Next base: position 1,824,920 of record JBBGZY010000271.1, read on the forward strand.
TCTCGGCTCTGTTCTTACCAGCCAGAGCATGCCTCAGTCTTCTGGGTTCTCTATCGGCAACCATTCCAATGGTCCAGTGGGCGCAATGGAATACCAGACCCCTTCAAGCCTCCTTCTTACGCCAGTGGGACGGTTTGTCCATGTCCCAATTGATTTACATTTCGGAGGAAGCCAGTCTATCTCTGCAGTGGTGGACACGCTCTTGCAATCTCAGGAGATGCAAACAGATAGTCATCCCCCATCAGGAAGTAGTAACTTCGGATGCCAGCCTGGAGGGATGGGGAGCACACTATCTACATTACGCGGCTCAGGGCCGCTGGCATTTCAAAACCCAGGACTCGGTCTTGAATGTTCTAGAGATGAAGGCAGCCTTCCAGGCCCTCTTGGCATTCAGCACCTTTCTGAGAGTCCATTTAACATGGTTTCCTATGGAACACGTTCTGTAGTGCAAAATGCAAAAAGCACTAAAACTGCATAGGTGTGAATCCAGCCTTAACCCCTTCCCGCCAACCGTATGCACATCTGCGTACTCGGTTTTCCGGGGTTATACCGGGATGATGCCCGCAGCTGCAGGCATCATCCCGGTACCGTTGTTTCGAGCCGGTGATCGGCTACCCGTATATAACAACCAATGCGACTAAAAGCCGCTCGGCTGTTATACCGGAGGAGCGAGAGGGGACCCCCCCCCCTCCCGCCACTTCCCGCCGCTCTTACCAGGGATCCGGTGCGATCGGGTAGCCCGGTGTCCAATCGGCTGCCTTCGGCGGCTGGGGGCGGGCTGGAACGAAGCTGTGGGCGGCTTCGTTCCACCCTTCTCAATGTAAACGCGGAATCGTCGTCATGACGTCACTTCCCCTATTACTCGGCTGCCAATGGCGCTGGCTTTAAAAAAAATATACAGTGTTCAGAATCGCCGTTTTCGGCGATCTGAATACTGTGAAGTGCAGAGGAGGGATCGGCGGTCTTTTAGACCCCCGATCCCTCCATAAAGAGTACCTGTCACCACCTATTACTGTCACAAGGGATGTTTACATTCCTTGTGACAGCAATAACATTTTTTAAAAAAAATGTTTTTTTAAACACAATTTACAAGTATAAAAAAAAAAAAAAAATTAAAAAAAAAAATTTTTAAAGCGCCCCCGTCCCCGCGAGCTCGCGCAGCGAAGAAAACGCATACGGAAGTCGCGCCCCCATATGTAAACGGTGTTCAAATCACACATGTGAGGTATCGCCGCGATCGTCAGAGCGAGAGCAATAATTCTAGCACTAGACCTCCTCTGTAACTCTAACCTGGTAACCGTAAAAAAAATGTAAAGCGTCGCCTATGGAAATTCATTATTATTATTCAATTATAAAGGGTGACATGTTTGGTATCTATTTACTCGGCGTAACATCATCTTTCACATTATACAAAAAAATTGGGGTAACTTTACTGTTTGGATTTTTTAAAATTCATGAAAGTGTCCCTTTTCCAAAAATTTGCGTTTAAAACACCGCTGCACAAATACCGTGTGATATAAAATATTGCAACAATCGACATTTTATTCTCTAGATTCTCTGCTAAAAAAAATATATAATGTTTGGGAACTCTAAGTAATTTTCTAGCAAAAAATACGGATTTTAACTTGTAAACACCAAATTTCAAAAATAGGCTTAGTCATGAAAGGGATATTATAGGAGCTTTACAAATGGCAGGTAAACGCCTGGAAGTCAGCAATTGCCTTATTTGTATCCAATGCCCTGTGGGCATGGACCAAAAACATGGAAACGGTGATTCATCAAAATGTTCCTAGGGAAAATATAGTCATTGGACGAATTATGGCTCTCAGCACACTTCACTTGACCGGGCCATCTACAATTCCAGAGTCTCCTCTTTGGACCCTGCACTTCCCTCAGAGCCCTCGCGAGGGCTCAGATCACTATCCAAGCTTCTTTATGAGAACTGGGTCTCAGTTCTTATCATTACTAACCAGACGACATCCTCCTTTTATCAAAAGATCCAGCCCAGCTAGTGGAACACAGGTGGATGCTGTGGTCTACACTATCAAGATCTTTTCTCTATTACTCTGTATGTTTTACTTTTATGTATCACTACTCAAAACCGGTTGAGAAAATTTGATGTATCTTCTTATTCTGTACATCTGTTAAATATTAATAAAAACTATTTAAAAAAAAAAAAAAAAAAAGATCTTTTCTCTAGTTTAGGCGCCTTATTCAACACCGCAATAGGGACAGTGTCCCTGCCATCTCAGAAAGTGTGGGCGATCATTTAGAAAGTAAGGAGAGTGAGAACATGGTCCTACATAACAGCCTTGAGCTAACTCAACTTAATAGGGATTTTTTTTCTTTTTGTATCCAGATGGTCCTATTGACATATGGATACCTCAGGCACCTTTTAGCTAGAATTCCTGAAGCAATGTCGCAAACCGTCTATCCCAGTCCATATATCAAACAAGTTTGATGCACAGGGGTCTGCACTAGTGGACAAAAGGGAGATGCCCGTAAAGGCGCATCCATTAAGGCATGTCTTCTGGACCACAGTTACCACAGACACCAATGCAATAGGCTAGGGGGCACATTGCAACCAGATGTTGGTTCAAGAGAGATGGGCATTCAATGCAGCAGACTTCATTGCAAATATCCTGGAAATCCAGGCAGCTTATCTCGCATCAACAGCATTTGCTCTCTCAGATCAATGATAAATCAGTTCTGATTCGGATAGACAACAGAGCTGCAATATCATACATACATCACCAAGGCGGAACCAACAAAAGTTCCTTACTAAGGGAAGTGGAACCCATCTTCATTTGGGCAGAGGGGAATCTGGAGGACCTAAGTGTAGTCTATTTTCCAGCCCACTTAAACACAGACGCCGATCACCTAGCCCAAGGATTCCTGGACCCCAACAAATGGTCACTACAACCGAAGTTATTCAGTTGGATTGTGGGCCAGTGGACCTTTCCTGAACTGCATCCTTTTGCTACAGCAAGCAATACCAAGTTGCGGAGGTTTATTTCACATCTACCACACCCTTGGGCAGAAGCAGTAGATGCTCTGTCAAGTCATTGGGCTTGCAATCTAATTTAGGCCTCATACCTCAAATTCTCTCAATACTTGGAAATCAATAATAAACGGTGATAACAGTTCTGCCATATTTGCAGGGAGACCCATGATTCCCTAGGGCAATATTTCTTAGTGTCCAGCCTCAGCTAAATATTCCTCTGATACCCTTTCTTCTGGCTCGAGGCATCACACCCATCAGAATCCTCACAGATTGAACCTTCACATTAGAATGTTAAAACAAAGGCTTTAATCATTAGGATGTTCCTCCAGAGTTGTTTCATCTCTGCTCAAAGCACAGGAGCCTTGAATGAACAATACGTGTGACAATGTTTGGTATAAGTTTAGATCTTTCGCGAACGGCAAAACTTCAATCCTGATGTACCCTGTTCCTCCCAACTCCTTGACTTCCTGCAAGCAGACCTTGATTTAAGATTAGGATTAAGCAATTTAAAGGTACAGCTGGGGGCAATCTCTGCTGTGACAACAAAAGATGGACCAAAGAACCTTTAACCGCTTCAGCCCTGGAAGATTTTACCCCCTTCCTGACCAGAGCACTTTTTGCAATTCGGCACTGCGTCGCTTTGACAATTGCGCGGTTGTGCGACATTGCACCGAAACAAAATTGACGTCCTTTTTTCCCACAAACAGAGCTTTCTTTTGGTGGTATTTGCTCACCTCTGCAGTTTTTATTTTTTGCGCTATAAACAAAAAAAGAGCGACATTTTTGAAAAAAAACGCATTATTTTTTACTTTTTGCTATAATAAATATCCCGGGCACTCGCATGCGGGCACTCGCATCAGCTCGGGGGGGGGGTCGCGAACGTTGCATAACGTCTTTTCGACCAGCCGTGCCATTCTGCGGCAGCTGGTCGGCATGTGGTTAGTAATAGAATTCTTCAAAACAGTCAAGAAGATAAGCCCACCCATTAAAACAAATCTTTCCCACTTGGAATCTCTCTATCACTCTGGAGCCCTTATCCAAACAGCCTTTTGCCCTATCTGATTCAGCATCCTTATGGAATCTCACTTGGAAACAATTTTTCTTTGTGGCGATGGCATCAGGCTGGGGAGTATCAGAACTTCAGGCTCTGGGATCAGAAGACAATAATATTATTTTTTGTACTCGGATAGAGTGGAACTTAGAACGGTACATGGATTCATCCCTAAGTTCTCCTCTTCCTCTACTGTCTCCAAGCCTTGGGCCCTACCAATCGTTTCAGATCCAATTTTGACCTTCTTCACGAAGACGATATTACTTCGGTACTAAGACACTATCTTCAAGCCACAACTCCCTTTCAGGCTTTCATCTAACCTATTTTGTAATACTCCAAAAAAAAAAAAAAGAGACAGGGGCAAAGAAGCATCATCTGGGGCCCTCCGGCCATTCCGGAACCGCAGTATCCATCATGCCTAGTCATGTCTGTGAATATCAGAGCTTTACAATACCTCATGGGACATGTGGTTCTGCGGCAGCTGGGGAGCCATAGTTTGCAGATCCCCGCTCTAGTACAATAGTTTCATGGATAATCAAGTTGGTTAAGAAGGTGTACAGGGATAGGGGACTGGAACACCCTCTTCAGTTGGGCTGTATGCCACCCGGTTGTTTTCTGCTTCTTGGACGGCCAGAACAGACGTATCCATCAAAACGATCTACAGGGTAGCATCATGGTCATCCCATCATGCATTTATGAAACGTTACAGAGTAGACCCGGCAGCTTTCTCATCTGTAGAAACTGCCAGACAGGCTATCAGGCTGGCATTTGCCTATTTTAAATTCTTTTTCAAATAAATCTTTTACTATGCATCATCCCACCCATTTCAGATAGTTATTTGTCACAGGTATGCTGCCATGGAGGCACCAAGAAAACAGAAAATTGTTTCATACTTATCGTAATTTTCTTTTCCTGGTGCCTTTCAATAGCAGCATACAATTCCACCCTCGGTATGCTATATTACGTAGAATGCTTGTTTTTTTTATAATATTCACTGGTCCTGAGGGAGGATCCAAGGCGGAGTTTATCACAGGTATGCTGCCATGGATAGGCACCAAGAAAAGAAAATTACGGTAAGTATGGAACAATTTCCTGTTTTTTTATTACGAATTATGTGAGCAGACTGCAGTTCCTCTTTAAGAAGTGGAAGTGTTTGGAGTATTTAAAAAAAAAAAAAAAAAGGATGCTTGTTTAGTGTCATTTTAAAGTGGAAGTAAACTTCCATCGATTGTTTGTACCTATATGCTATATGCCTATATGCATATGCAGTAGATGACATCATCGGAGCATGTGCTCTGAAGGAATGGCCACCCATGCCATTTCTTCAGAGCACTGTGCAGCTCCGGCCAGTCACACACCCGGAGTCCACAGACCCAGAAGGAAGACGGGCGAAGATGGATACGGCCTCCAGTGGTGAGACAACGAGGGCTTCGTTTGCAGGTAAGTTTAACATAATGTGCTAGTATGCAATGCATACTAGCACATTATGCCTTTACTTTGCAGGTCAGAGAAAAAAACAAAAAAAGGGAAACACTTTAATTTCTCTTTAAAGTGTAAAAAACAAACAAAAAATAAACATTTAATACATACAAAAAAACTGAAAAATTTCTGTACAGTCCCCCGCCCCCACATAAGAACATAAATGCAGATATCAGCGTGAACTTTGAAGTGAAAGTGATAATTCTGAGGCTATCATTGATGGGTAAAGAGCAACTAAGCCATCCTATCCTTTACAGCCAAGGAAGCTGCCATCTTAGCCTCTGCTTGATCTGCAGTTGCCATGGTGTTGCACGTGTCACCAGCCATTCAATGGCTTGACAGTTTGGTTGGGAGTACAAGCAAATGTGTTGGTTATCATTCATGGCATTTCTTGAATGTAACTGTTTTGGGAAACCATTAAACTGGTGGGTTTAGTGGCGCTTTAACTCTAAACTGATAACTTGTAAAGGCTTCTTAATCGTCACCTATGGACAGTTTTGGATTATTGCCATTTCACAGGCACCCACAATTATAAGGCTTGACATATTTCGGTATGTATTAGAGCTGCACGATTTTGGCTAAAATGAGAATCACAATTTTTTTTGCTTAGAATAAAGATCACGATTCTCTTACGATTCTCGCAGTGAAACATCTTTCATCTTTTACAACCACCATTTTATTCAATAGGGTCTCTGCTAAAAAAAATAAATATATCATGCTTGGGTCTTCCAAGTAATTTTCTAGCAGAAAATGAATGATTTTTACTTGTAACCAACAAATGTCAGAAAAGGTTTGGTCTTTAACAGCTTCAGCCCCGGAAGAATTTACCCCCTTCTTGACCAGAGCACTTTTTGCGATTTGACATTGCATCGCTTTAACTGACAATTGTGTGGTTGTGCGACATTGTACCCAAACAAAATTGACGTCCTTTTTTTCCCACAAATAGAGCTTTCTTTTGGTGGTACTTGATCGCCTCTGCGGTTTTTATTTATTGCGCTATAAACAAAAAAGAGCGACAATTTTGAAAAAAACGCATTATTTTTTACTTTTTGCTATAATAAATATCTCCCAAAATTTTTTTAAAAAAACTATTATTTTCCTCAGTTTAGGCCGATATGTATTCTACATATTTTTGGTAAAAAAAAACGCAATAGAGTATATTGATTGATTTACTCAAAAGTTATAGCGTCTACAAAATAGGGGATAGATTTATAGCATTTTTATTAATATATATTTTTTTTTACTAGTAATGGCGGCGATCTGCGATTTTTATCGTGACTGCGACATTATGGCGGACACATTGGACAATTTTGACACATTTTTGTGACCACTGGCATTAATACGGCGATCAGTGCGATTAAAAATGCATTGATTACTGTAAAAATGTCACTGGCAGTGAGGGGGTTAACACTAGGGGGCGATGAAGGGGTTAACTATGTTCCCTGGGAGGTGATTCTAACTGAAGGGGGAGGGGACTAACTACGGGAAGTGACGGATCGTGGTTCCTAGCGAATAGGAACACACAATCTGTCACTCCTGTCAGAACAGAACAGGGAAGTGTTTGTTTACACACACTCGTCCCTGTTCTGTGTCTCCTGGTCACGATCGCTTGTGGCCGGCGGTCATCGCGATCGTCGGCCATGAGCATCGGAACCCCAGCGGGTATGTGCCAGCTATCCAGACCCCGCGAGATCACGTACAGTAACGTAAGTTTGCGCAGGGGAGCCAGCCGGCCGCAGTAAAACTGCAGCGGCTGGCCTGGAAGCCGTTAAATGGTTAAACTTCCTTTATTTACATGCCGAAGTTCTTTCCTTTGATAAAAGAAGGAAAAGATACTTTGTTTCTACTTATTCTCGTTGTGATTAAACTTGGCAGGCTGCCCAGATTTTTTATTTCTTTCCCAGCTGTGAGAACTCTCTGCACTTGTTAGAAAGAATCCTGACATGCTGTTTTGAAGATTGGGAAGAGAAAAAGATTGCGATTTCGATTCTTAACGATTAATTGTGCAGCTCTAGTATGTATTCATCACAACCTCATCTTTTATATTTTTCCAACAAATGTGGGCAATAAATTGTATTTGTACTAAAATTAACTTTTACTGAAAATAAGGCTATACATGTGATCAGACTATACATGTGATTAGGATTCCAGCCATTGGATGGTTTGACAGTTTGTCTGAGAGCACAACCAATGTGACAGTTAGCAATCCCCCACTTAGCTTTTTTGAAACTGTTAAATCAAGGGGTTTAGTTCCACTTTTAGTCCACCAAGGTGTAAATCAGACAAGGTTCAGCTTGGGAGGAGAAGGATCCCTCCCACCTTATTACATGGAGAATTACTAACCAGTGCCCCCAGCTGGGAGGGGGCATTCTGTTGCCAAAAATGGATAGGAACAGATACTATACTTGATGTTAGGCCAAAATTCAAGAAGTGAAGAATTTGAAGGACAATTAGAGGTAAATTTGTTTTAGTTTTGGATGGGGTGGAGATGGATTAGAGCCCCATCAGGTTTTGATTGCTTTCTGTGTCCCTGTTAGAGAGTTTCAACCTCTCTGTGTGTCTTGTTTACTGTTATCACCAAAAGTGAAAGAATTTAGGTTTTGGGTTGTCACCAGAACAGGAAAGGAGGGAAAATCTTCCAATGGTGACACACTGGGATTCCAAAAATTAGGAGGGATTTCCTGTTTTGATTTGACAGGAGTTCTAACTTCCAAAATGAAAAAAAAAAAGTTTTTCCTGTAGTTACACCTTATCTTGGGTGTGTTTCAGGATTATGACAGGCGTGGAGGCTTTCCTCTCTCAGACTCTGAACTCCCAGCACGTCCTCCAGCCCCAGCAACGGCGCGCTCACGCCACCTTCACCTTTACCTCACATACTGGGCGGGGCCCGTGCGGGTGAAGGCGGGGTGTTGAACGTCAACGGCCTACCACGTGACCGGCTTTAGTTGGACTCCACCCTGCGCACAAGAAGCTGCCGCAGCCTCCCGTCCTCTCCCAATATGGCGCCGCTCGCCTGCTGAGCTCTCTGAGCCCCTCCGGTCCCTGACGTTCACCGAGACATGCTCACAGCCGGATAGTGGCAGCCTAGCAGCCCAGCCTCGTCTCGTCAGCCGCTCGGGCCTAGCTTTCCAGGACAGCCCTCCTCCACTACAGCACACCACCGGAGCAGGAGGCCTCACCGCCGCCATGGCTCATTCCCCGGTAGCCGTGCAAGTGCCCGGGATGCAGGTGAGTGGGCGGCCCGCTGTATTGTTGTGTCCTGTGCATTGTGTGTAATGGCATGTCAGTGTGTGTGGTGACAGGATATGTGTGTCATTGTATGGAGAGGAGGAAATACGTGTGTACTGCCAGGGGGACCTTTGTACGGGCTCAGGGATCCTTCGCTTCTAGCTGGAGTTCAGCCTGCCCCTGAGTGTGCCACCTCCACAGGCTGCCCCTGAGTGTGCCACCTCCACAGGCTGCCCCTGAGTGTGCCACCTCCACAGGCTGCCCCTGAGCGTGCCACCTCCACAGGCTGCCCCTGAGCGTGCCACCGCCTGCCCCTGACAGCTGACAGCCGGCCTGTCGCTCTGCCACCTCCTCAGCCTGCCCCTGAGTGTGCCACAGCCAGCCTGCCTGTAGCTCTGCCACCTCCACAGCCTGCCCCTGAGTGTGCCACCTCCACAGCCTGCCCCTGGCTCTGCCACCTCCATAGCCTGCCCCTGACAGCTGGCCTGTCGCTCTGCCACCTCCATAGCCTGCCCCTGACAGCTGGCCTGTCGCTCTGCCACCTCCATAGCCTGCCCCTGAGTGTGCCACCTCCACAGCCTGCCCCTGAGTGTGCCACCTCCACAGCCTGCCCCTGAGTGTGCCACCTCCACAGCCTGCCCCTGAGTGTGCCACCTCCACAGCCTGCCCCTGAGTGTGCCACCTCCACAGCCTGCCCCTGAGTGTGCCACCTCCACAGCCTGCCCCTGAGTGTGCCTGTCGCTCTGCCACCTCCACAGCCTGCCCCTGGCTCTGCCACCTCCACAGCCTGCCCCTGACAGCTGGCCTGTCGCTCTGCCACCTCCATAGCCTGCCCCTGACAGCTGGCCTGTCGCTCTGCCACCTCCATAGCCTGCCCCTGACTGTACCACCTCCACAGCCTGCCCCTGACTGTGCCACCGCCTGCCCCTGACAGCTGGCCTGTCGCTCTGCCATCTCCTCCGCCTGCCCCTGACTGTGCCATCTCCTCCGCCTGCCCCTGACTGTGCCACCTCCATAGCCTGCCCCTGACTGTGCCACCTCCACAGCCTGCCACACACAGCCAGCCTGTCGCTGTGCCACCGCCACAACCTGCCCCTGACTGTGCCACCGCCACAGACAGCCGGCCTGTTGCTCTGCCACCTCCGCAGCCTGCCCCTGGCTGTGCCACCTCCACAGACAGCCGGCCTGTCGTTCTGCCACCTCCACAGCCTGCCACAGACAGCCGGCCTGTCGTTCTGCCACCTCCACAGCCTGCCACTGACTCTGCCACCCAGTGGCGGCTGGTTCTCAAAATTTTTGGGGGGATGCAAACAAACTGAAATACTGTGCCTATCAAATGCAGCCTGGCACGTCCCCCGGCTGTCACTTCACTAACCCCCCCCGCCGGTTCGGCGGCACTTGCCACTCGTGTGGCAGGGCTCTGTTCCTTTCCTAGAGTGACGGGGCTCTCCCTTACTCTTCTGTAGTTGCGGGAAGCGGCTCCTGTGTCCGCTTGGCTCCTCAGGCTTCCTCCGCCGTGTCTCCTCTTCCGCCAAAGCGTTAGGCATCCAATAGGATCGCCTAATGCTTTGGCCAATTGGGAGACAGATCTCACTGACCTGCCTGCTGATTGGCAGGGAGGAACGTTAGTGTGAAAATAGCAAAAATTCATTCACTATGTCACCCTATTTTGAAGCCTATTAGAGACTCTGGCTCTAATCACGTGCTTCAAAATACACACCCCCCGCCATAGTATTCCATGTGTCCGGCATCCTGAAAGGGGTCGGGCACATGAATTAGGGGGGCACATGAATTAGGGGGGCGCCCGTGCTGCCACTTCCTCGGCCTGCCCCTGACCTCTGCCGCCTCCTCCTCGGCCTGCCCCTGACCTCTGCCTCCTCCTCCTCGGCCTGCCCCTGACCTCTGCCTCCTCCTCCTCGGCCTGCCCCTGACCTCTGCCTCCTCCTCCTCGGCCTGCCCCTGACCTCTGCCTCCTCCTCCTCGGCCTGCCCCTGACCTCTGCCTCCTCCTCCTCGGCCTGCCCCTGACCTCTGCCTCCTCCTCCTCGGCCTGCCCCTGACCTCTGCCTCCTCCTCCTCGGCCTGCCCCTGACCTCTGCCGCCTCCTCCTCGGCCTGCCCCTGACCTCTGCCGCCTCCTCCTCGGCCTGCCCCTGACCTCTGCCGCCTCCTCCTCGGCCTGCCCCTGACCTCTGCCGCCTCCTCCTCGGCCTGCCCCTGACTGCCAGTCTGTCGCTCTGCATGTTCTCCCTGTACTTGCACGAGTTTACTCCCACACTCCATGCTGGTAGTTTAATTGGCTCCTACGTAAATTAGTTCTAGTATGTATACATTGGACATAGGGACCTTACATTGTAAACTGCTTGAGGACAGGCACTGATGAGGTGAATGTACAGTGTGCAAAGGGTCTGCACCTTATAAATACCTGTAATGTATTGCAAGGAGTTTAAAGTGATTGTTAGGCCGGGTTCAGATAACCTCCTAGGTTAAGCGCTCTCCTGAGGGGGTTAGCTTGCGGGCACACTCCCGAGTCCACAGACACGAATGCCGGGCTCGGCCTCTACGCCTGCGTCATTGGATTTGATTGACAGCAGCGGGAGCCAATGGCTGCGCAGCTATCAATATATCCAATCAAGAGCCGGGACCCCGTGGAGAGAGGGATAGCGCGTCCCCGCTGAAGACATGAAGGGGCTCAGGTAAGTAAAATGGGTAGGATGCATTAAGGTGAAAAAACACAAGGATTTTCAACCCTTTTTAAGTACTTGATGTGATATAAGCCTCTTTCTGTCCCTTTACAGCAGCGCTCAGAATGCAAGAGGGGGAGGCAGCACAAGTCAGTCATGTTGCAGGACTTGTGTGTCTTCATGGCGGTCAGGAGGAGAGAGTAGAGAGCAGAGTGGCAGATGAGCTTGTCAGTCTTCTGCTTATTTCACTGTCACAGGCTGGGGGAGGGACAAGACCTGTAGGCAGGGGCGTTGCTAGGTCTGCAAAAGATCTGGGGCTAGAGCCCATAGCAGCGGTCACCAACCTTTTTGCAGCGGTCACCAACCTTTTGTGTCACTTGCCACATCTCCTGCCACCATTTGCAGATTGCCATGTCACCTGCCACTAGATGTGGGTTGTCACTTGCCACGTCACCTGGCACCAGATGTGGATTGTCACTTGCCAACCGATGTGGATTGTAACTTGCCATGCTAGCCAGTGCCACCAAATATGCATTGGTGGCAGGCTGGCAGCACTGGTCCATTTAGTGAGGGCAGGAGAGCGGTGATGCAGGGCAGGCAGTGAGAGATGTCATCTCGCTGCTCCCCGCCGCACCTCCGACATTGAAGCAAGGGGGTCTGGTTGCAGAGTGGATCTCCACCAATGACAGGAAGCACGTGACCTCCTCTCCACCACGCTGTGAGGGCCGAAGAGCACCGATGTGTGGCGGGCAGTGAGAGGTCATCTCTGCACCTCGCTCACACATTGAAGAGGCCTGGCTGTGAAAAGCGCTGATGTGGAGTGGTCCGAGAGAGACAATGTCAGCCCCACTGAATGGGAAAAAGTTTTTTGCCCGGAATTCTTCTTTAACCACTTCAGCCCCGGAAGGATTTACCCCCTTCCTGACCAATCCCTTTTTTGCAATACGACACTGCGTCGCTTTAACTGACAATTGCGCGGTCGTGCGATATTGTACCCAAACAAATTGACGTCCTTTTTTTTTCCCCCCACAAATAGAGCTTTGTTTTGGTGGTATTTGATCACCTCTGCGGTTTATTTTTTGCGCTATAAACAAGTGACAATTTTGAAAAAAAAAAAGGTATATTTTTTTTTTTACTTTTTGCTATAATCTTCCCCAAAAAATATAAAAAAAAAACAAATTTTTCCACAGTTTAGGCCAATATGTATTCTTCTACATATTATTGGTAGAAAAAAACGCAATAAGCGTATATTGATTGGTTTGTGCAAAAGTTATTGTGTCTACAAAATAGGGGAAAGATTTATGGCCCTTTTTTTTTTTTTTTTTTTTAATTAGTATTGGCGGCGATCTGAGATTTATTTATTTTTCTGTGACTGCGACATTGCGGTGGACAGATCGGACAGTTTTGACACTATTTTGGAACCATTGGCTTTTATACAGCGATCAGTACTATAAAAAAAAAAATGCACTGGTTACTGTGTAATTGTCACTGGGAGGGAAAAATTAAACACTAGGGGGCGATCAAGGGGTTAATTGTGTTCCCTCAGCATGTTCTAACTATAGGGGCGGGTGGGCTCACTAGAACATGACCGATCACTGGGAGCAGTAGATCCCTGTCATGTTGCTAGGCAGAACAGGAAAATGCCTTGTTTACATAGGCATCTCCCAATTCTGCCTCTCTGTCCCGATCGCAGGCCACTGGCAGACAGAGTCCGTGGGCATGGCAGCGTGCGCCCGCTAGCCGCGGATGATACAGCGACGTACGGGTACGTAGTTTTGTGCACCTGTGCCACTTTGCCAATGTATATCTGTGTGAGCCGGTCGGCAAGTGGTTAAAGTGTGTATATATAGCCAAAATGTTTTGTTTTAGATGGAGTAGGGAAGGGTTAAAGGGGAACTTAACCCATCAATTTAAGTTTCACAAAATGGTTCTGTTCAAAGCATGTTGTGAATGACTGTTATGGGTGCTTGTTCTCTAAGGCCTCATTCACACCATGTACAGAAACGTGAGTTTTTCTGCACACATTCTGCATGGACACGCACGAAAAAAAATTGTTCTACATGTGTCCTGTTTACACCACAGCACTAATATCGCATGCATTTTTTTTTTCTGCACATGAATCCGCAAGGTGTATAAAACTCACTGAAACATGCTTGAAAACTGAAGTAAACGCATGTCTCAGCATTTGGAAATCTACGTAGCAGTTTCCATCCAATTTTTTTTTTTTTGCACCTGTACACCATAAACTGAGGCCTAAACTGAAGTACCAAGTCATCAAATGGCTGGTGATGTAACTGATCACATGTTCGGCATCTTGGCAATTGTGGATCAGAGACTAAGATGGCAGCACAAGTGTCTCCATTGGAAATTTTTTTTACTTGCCTCTTGTTCTGGGGACAACTCTACAGTTTTGGATTACCTCTTTCTACATGACAATGGTTACCAGTAGAAAAAGGAGGAATCTCCTTGGCGATACATGGGGTCTAACCTTTCCCACTGTATCCAAAAGATCAATAAATTTTTGCCTATACATACTTTAGTTTTAAAGTGTAAGGTGACCTTACTTTGGGCCACCTCCCCATCCTGCTCGGTCCCACTGTACCAGAGTCTCGTGATCCCCTGCTGTCAGACACCAGGACAACGCTTCACCGGTCTGAGGATTTGAAACCCTAATCTGCATGTATGGACAAGAGGCATTCTAATTGGTCAGCACTGTCACATGCACAACGCTGGTCAATCAGCATTCGTCTATGCTGCCCTGACAGTAGGGCTGGGAGATTTTCTAAAAAAAAAAAAAAAAATCTGCAATTTTTTTTTTGTGGACACCGCGTTGGTCCCAAGGAGCTGCGGGCAGGAGTTTTTAGGCAAGTCTGTGGTGTCCGGCCTAGTCCGCGACCTCCGGCCTCGCGGACTAGGCCGCGGCTTCGGCCTAGTCCTTGGCGTCCGGTCTAGCGGACTAGGCCAAAGCTGCTGCCTCGCCTAAAAACTCCTGTCCGCAGCTCCTCGGGACCGGCACGGTGAAAAAAAAAAATCGAGTCGTGCGACATTATACCCAAACAAAATTGACGTCCTTTTTTATTTTCCCACAAATAGAGCTTTCTTTTGGTGGTATTTGATCACCTCTGCGCTATAAACAAAGAGCGACAATTTTGAAAAAAAAAGCAATATTTTTTGCTATAATATCCCCCAAAAATATATAAATTTTTTTTTTCCCCCCTCAGTTTAGGCCGATATGTATTCTTCTACATATTTTTGGTAAAAAAAAAAATCGTAATAAGTGTATATTTATTGGTTTGTGCAAAATTTATAGCGTCTACAAAATAGGGGATAGTTTTATGGCATTTTTATTTATTTTTTTAGTAATGGGGGGCGATCTGCGATTATTTATCATGACTGTGACATTATGGCGGACACAACGGACACTTTTGACACTATTTTGGGACCATTGTCATTTATACAGTGATCGGTGCTATAAAAATGCACTGATTACTGTGTATATGACAATGGCAGTGAAGGCGTTAACCACTAGGGGGCGATCAAAGGGTTAAGTGTGTCCTAGGGAGTGATTGGGGGTGGCGATAAGCTTCAACACACATGGCAGCGATCATTGCTCCCGATGACAGGGAGCAGTGATCTGTCATGTCACAAGGCAGAACAGAGAAATGCCTTGTTTACAAAGGCATCTCCCTGTTCTACCTCTCCGTGGCACCTGGCAGAGATAGTCCACGGGACCCGCGGTCATGGAAAGCGTGGTGCGCTCTCCCGCAGCACCGCTTCTTAAAGGGGACGTACCTGTACGCCCTTTTGCCCACCCGTGCCATTCTGCCGACGTGTATCATCATGCAGCGGACGGGAAGCGGTTAACAGAAGTCTATGCAAGTCGCAATTAAATTGTCAAAGTAGTGCAGGAATTTTATTTTTTTCCCATAATCGCTGTGACATGAATTGCAGCAATATGAACAGTTCCATTACAAGCAATGGGGTGCGACTTGTTATGCAATTTGGAACTGTCAAATCACATGACAAGTTGCACTGGTGTGAATTGGGGATGGAAGTTTTCATTTTTTTAATAATGTGTTTTTTTTTTTTTTTTCTTTAGTTACTACTTTTTTCTGCTTCAGGTTCATGACAAATTTTATGGCAATTTGCATTTCCAAGAGTATGTCATGTGGAAGTGTTGCAGGTTTCTGATGTAGGTGGTAATACTGTAAGAGTATCTTCGTGTGCTTTTTCTGTTATCTGAAATCTTTAGTAAAAGATTCATTTGCAACTCCCTGTGGAATCTTGTCACAATATTATATTACTGGGTTCCTGTGCATGTGTTAAGGTCATTTTCCACACTGTATTTATAACCTTGAGTGGTGGTTTTGAGTGAATGCTGTTTGCATAAAAAAAAAAAAAAAAAAAATGTCTTTTAATCCTTTTTTGGAAGTTCCTGAACCAATCCTGTGAAATGGACTAGATGAAGTTTTAAGCCAGAAAAGTTTTTTTTTTTTTTTTTTTCCTGTACATTAATGTTCAGTTTTTTTCTGTTTTATAGAAGCTTTGAGTATAATTACTTGGTGTGGTTTAGTTTTTGGTGCTACTACAGCAGTCTAGGGTGCAAGTTTGTTTCTATGTATAGTCAGGCCTACATAGTTGCAGTGTGAAGGTATAGAAACGTTTGCTCAGCCGCAGGGTTGGATTACCTGATTTTGTTCTTTTGTGTTTCAAGGTCATAATTCAGAAATGAAATGGCACATCTGCAGTATCAGCTTTTTGGCTTTGGTTTGTTTCAGCTCAGAGATCTCGTCACAACTAAACACTTAGTCACCTTGACTGTGGAAACAATCTTTGGGTTTGTAGTGTAGTTGTATGAATAAATAAGTAGCTTACAAATACATCATATTATTTTGTCTATGGTACTTTTCATTTTAAATCAAGATTATAACTGTTAGGGAGCTGCAGATCCCATCATAGTCTACTGTAAAGTTTCATCCAGGATTTGGTAAGACCTCTGACTGTGCTGCCAATTGCTGGTAGAGGTTAAGTATGTCAGACTCTCTAAATGAACTAAACACTAAGAATGCAAGGCTGTGTCCTCTTTTCTGTCATGGAGACGTACTCTGATTACTGTAAATGTTATTTCCCTTCTTTTTGCTCTTTGCCCTTTGTGTGGAAACCAGGAATTAAATGAAAGTTCTTCCTGACTAGGGTGCTGTGTTAACATGCAAAAAAGCATCACGGTGTGAACTGCACAACTCTCACGCTTCCTCAACATCTGATAACTTGGCAAATTCATAACACTGCAGTATTACAGCTCTGCATTACAAAGATTCAGCTTCTTAACCCTACCAGGCGAATACCCTTGAGAGTCCTGCTTGTCCTTTTGTTATCAGCATTAATTTTACATATTTGTGATATTTGTCAGTGTTTTGTTCCTTTTTTTTGTTTTGTATGATAAACATATTGTTGGAATTTGTATGCTGCCGACACATAAAGCATGTGACCTAGAAAATGTGGTTATTAACATCAGTCTGTGCCAAAATTAAATAAGTCTCTTCCCTGTCAGTCGTATAGCCACATACACAAAACTATTTTTTACATTTTTAATTTTATTTTTAGACAGGATCTCGATAAAGCGTATTTGAACCAAAGAACAAAAATGTTACATATTGCAGCTTATCAGAATGTAGATGTTATGGCTGTGTTCTATTTTTATTTTATTTTCTTTCCACTGCTGGTAACACTTCTTAGGGTGACAACGCTCACTCACTGTACTGTATTTTTGTACTGGAGCAGCATGTTCACTCTAGGATGGGAAGTATTAAAGTGATTGTAAAGTCTTTGTTATTTTTATATAATAAAAAAAAAAGTTATACTTGCCTGCTCTGTGCAGTGGTTTTGCACAGAGCAGCCCGGGTCCCTCTTCGGCTCTCCTGACCCCTCTCTTCTGTTGAGTGCCTCAAGCAAGCATCCTGCTATGGGGGCAGCCAAGCTGCAGCTCTGCATGTCCATTCAAACATGGAGCCCGGCTCTCTCTCTCTCTCTCTCTCTCTCTCTCTCTCTCTCTCTCTCTCTCTCTCTCTCTCTCTCTCTCTCTCTCTCTCTCTCTCTCTCTCTCTCTCTCTCTCTCTCTCTCTCTCTCTCTCTCTCTCTCTCTCTCTCTCTCTCTCTCTCTCTCTCTCTCTCTCTCTCTCTCTCTCTCCCCCCCCCCCAACTGACTTTGACAGAAGCGGGAGCCAGTGGCGCCACTACTGTCTCAGCCAATCAGGATGGAGAGTGTCCGGCGGCCAAAGCACTCGTGTACATCACTGGATAGAAGAGGGCAGCTGCTGCACACAGAAGGCTTTTTATCTTAATGTATAGAATGTATTAAGATAAAAAAAACCTGCCTTTACAACCACTTTCAGGTTTTTCGCCTTAATGCATTAAGGTGAAACACCTGTGCTGCCTGGAGTGCCCATGGGGGACCCTAGAAGAGCATTAGGGCTGCTATAAGCATGTTTTGTTAATGGTGTTGTGTGTGTGTTGGTTTTTTTTTTTTTTTTTATCATACCTTTAAGACCATATAACACCTCCCCCCCATAACATGAGTGTGTTATCTAGTTCAGTGAACTGGGAACATTGTAATTGTTAAAAATGCAGCACATGCAGAGTGGCTTGCAAGAGTTCTGGCGCGAACAACACACACAAGTGTATGTAACACAATGCCCTAATTTTTCAGAACAGAAGTTCAATGCTAAGCTTTACATACATTTTAACTGCAATTTATGATTTTGGATTGTAGCTGGCGATTGAAACTCCATGATGGTGCCTCAGCATTGTTGCTGCAGAATAACACAGATGACCACTTTGTTGCATATATGATAGTTGATAAGTCTGCTTTCTCTAAAAGACCACTGCACCTTTTTAGTACAGTTGTCCCTTTAACCCCCCCCCCCCATACTCTTAATGAAGCCTGCCTGGTAAAATACTTTTCTGCTCTGTTACAGCAATCTTTGCTGGGACACCCTGCCTGGTGCATCTTCACCACACAGGCTGTGGGGTGCTGGGCAGGACCACACAGTAAAGATTGCTGCAACAGGGAGGAAGATGAGCATTTTACCAGGCAGGTTGCATTTGGGGGGATAGGAAAGTAAAGACAGCTGTACTAAATGTACATTTGTCCTTTTAGTTTAGATTTGTTAACTCCAGGGCTTTTTTTCAGCGGGAACGCGGGGGAACGCAGTTCTGGCACCTCCAGCACTGACTGTATGTAATGGTAAGGGGTGCTGGGGTGTGCTGCAGGGTCTATTGATGTGTTGAGAGATCTATTCTACCTTGAGGGGATCTATTTTTGCAGGGGGGCTCTATTCTTACTGGTGAGGGACCTATTGTTGCTGGGGGTGGGTCTTATATCGCTGAGGGGCCAGTTAGGGCTGGGAGAGATCTACTGTTGAGGGAGGGGACTATTGTTGCTGGCTGCTGGAGAGTCTATTGATGCTGGCTGTGAGGAGCTCTGTTGTTGCTGCCGGGGGATTTTGTTTTGGGTGGCCCACTGTTAATGTTGAGATCTATTGTTGCTAGAGGGGGCTTTATATTGTTACTGGCTACAGGGGATCTATTTTACTGCTTTTCTTGTTATCATTAACAAATTCCATACAAATTACTTATCACCACAAAATGATACTTGGTTCTGTCTTCTCTAAAAGGGAAGTAATGCGAGGTAGGTAGAGGGTGCTGGGAGGTGGGTAGAGGCGGAGAAAAGGGGTGACTCAGAAAGGGGGAGTTCCTGCACCTATTCTCTGAGAAAAAAAGCCCTGGTTAACACATAAAACAAGATAAATGTGTTGAGCATATTGTGAAAAAGAATATAATCTACTTTAAGTAAATACCAGTAGCATGGGCCGTGCAGTGGCATGATCTGTGATCACTATGTCACAGTGGATCGCTGATTACAGTAACAGGCCGCTGTGAGCAGCCCTGGTACCATGGGATTGCTGTGAACAGTTGCAGGTAGTAGACAAGGCTCTCATTCATGCTTTGCTTACTATGGTGTGTTCTGTGTGATTGGTCACAGCACCTGTAACATGTGATAGCTGTGACCATTCATAGTAGTAAACAAGTGGTTCATGAATAACTGTAATATTACTGATTGCCTATACAGTGATCATCACCGTAATAAGCAATCTTTTTGTGTGTGAGAAAAAGAAAACCTTAATCACCCTCTAGAATGGTACAGTGACAATATGTAAAAAAAAAAAAAAATAAAGTGGGAAAACCTTTTTATTTTTATAATTTTTACATACGGTCACCAGAGCAAGTGCAGTGTCACTATGTTGACATTGTACTACTGTGGCGGTGATCATATACAATGGCTGGCTGCTCTATCACTGCCACACCAGTACAGTGTTGCCAGAACAGCCAGTCAGTGTCTCCGCTGTTGTGTTCCCTCTGCGTCCCTGACCACCACTGTCACTCTAGTGTCCCTGCTGCTTGTACTAACCCTGACCTGTTTATTGACCACATTTCTGCCTGTGGCCTGGACTGATCCTATGCCTGTTTTGCTGACCATTTCCTAATTTTTCAAAAACTTGTGGCAATAAAAAGGTCTTCAAGACTAACCACACCCTTTAAAAATACCTTGGGAAGTCTAATCTCTAAAATGTGGTCTTTTTGTGGGTGTTTCTACTGTCCTGGTGCTACAGGGCCTCCAAATATGTGATAGGTAGTTAAATGCATAATTAATGTCCCTAGAACACCTGAAGGTGTTTTCGGGTCCCTCCCATATGGCTAGGCAGGGAAAAAGTCTTGTGGTATCGCTATATTCAGGAGGAGTAGCAAAATGTATTTTGGGGTGTAATTCGAAGTATGCCTATGCTGTTTGTAAGAAATAACTTGTTAAAATGGCAATTTTGTAAAGAAAAATAAAAATAAAATTAATTTGGTTTTGACAAAATTACAACTTCAAAATGTATCCGTGGCGGCTGGTGGTAAAAATGTTTTTGGGAGGGCGGCAAACAGTACACCCACAGCCATCCCCCGGTCGGTTAGGTTGCCCCCGTCCTGCCTCTGGCTCTAATCTCGTGCTTCAAAAAAAAACGAATTGGAATCCATAAGTCCAGCGCCCCGCATGTAAATTAGGGGGCTGGACGCATGGATTGGGGGTGTGGCCCCATTTTACATAGCAGAACATAAACCAATGGTGGTTAAATACCACCAATAGAAAGCACTATCTGTTTAAAAACAGGGTGCAGTGTTGCATGACTGAGTAATTCAAAGTGACATCACAGAAATCTGAAAATTGGCCTAGGCAGGAAGGGGGTGAAAGTGTCTATTGAGGTGGTTAAATGGCTGCTGTATGGTTTACACAAGTGTTTTGACTGCTGTGGTTTTCTCAGTAAAATGGAGCAGTGTCTAGAAGGCTGTATATCCATAGGCTTTAAAAGGGAGTGTTTGGCAGGTGTTACGCTGCCAAGTTCCACAGTGTACACTTGGTTACTAACTACATACTTTGGGGCCTATTTATAAAACAGTGAAGTCACTATTGATGAATTATTCACAAAAATTTGAAATACATGGACCTGGAATATTTACTGCTCTCTGTCCCTGATCACTGATCTCGGTGTCCCTGCAAGATTCACCCGCGTATCTTTAAGCTTCTCATTGCTTCATATTACTTTTGTTAGTATTTTACATGCTTGACATTAGTCATTTATTTATTCATGTATTACTTTGATTATGTTTGGGAGAGTGGCCAGAAGGAATCCAATACATTCAGCAAAAAACAAAATGGCACGTTTTGAGTTTGCGAAAAAGCATGTGGGAGACTCCCAAAATGTATGGAGGAAGGTGCTCTGGTCTGAAGAGACTAAAATTTAACAGGACTGGGAGACTGTTCAGAGTTGAGGGAAAGATGGATGGTGCTAAATACGGGGATATTCTTGGGCAAAACCTGTACCACTCTGTGTGTGATTTGAGGATAGGACGGAGGTTCACCTTCCAGCAGGACAATGACCCCAAACACACTGCTAAAGCAACACTTGAGTGGTTTAAGGGGAAACATGTAAATGTGTTGAAATGGCCTAGTCAAAGCCCAGACCACAATCCAATAGAAAATCCATCCTCAGACTTAAAGAATGCTGTTTACAAGCGCAAACCATCCAACTTGAAGGAGCTGGAGCAATTTTGCAAGGAGGACTGGGCAAGCATCGCAGACTTATCCAAAGCGACTTGGAGCTCTGATAGCTGCAAAAGGTGGCTCTACAAAGCATTGACTTTAGGGGGTAAATCAGGGGTCTCAAACTGGTGGCCCTCCAGCTGTTGCAAAACTACAAGTCCCATCATGCATTGCAAGGCTGACAGTTACAAGCATGACTCCCACAAGCACAGGCATGATGGGACTTGTAGTTTCGAAACAGCTGGAGGGCCGCCAGTTTGAGACCCCTGGGGTAAATAGTTATGCACATTGACTTTTTCTGTTTATTTTGTCCTATTTGTTTCACAATAAAAAAAAAAAAAAAAAAAAATCTTCAAAGTTGTGGGCATGTTCTGTAAATTTAAGTGGTGCAAATCCTCAAACAGTCCATGTTAATTCCAGGTTGTGATGCAACAAAATGGTGAACAGCGCTAGCCTCAATTGCTCACCACATTCGGTACTCACGGCCACCTCCAGTGCATCACTTCTGGTTGCAGTGTAGCCATGTCCAACGTGTTGCATTCTTCAAAATTCCTCACAGGGGGTGGCTGGCTACACAACATGGCAACCAGATATATATCTCTTTTACTAGAATATATCCCTTTTCTAGATGCGGCCTCTGGGAAGGCCTGATTGCTTTTCACCTCACCCTCTTCAGTTATGTGTGTATATGTGTGTGTGTGTATGTATATGTGTGTGTGTGTGTATGTATATATATATGTATGTATGTGTATATATATGTATGTATATGTATATGTGTATATATATATGTATATGTGTATATATATATGTGTATGTGTATATATATATATATATATATTGCCACTGTGCCAGCAAACGTCCCACTGTGCCCATCAATTGTCGCCACTGTGCCAGCAAACGCGACCAACGAAAATAATTTTATTGTTAGGGGTCCCCACAACTTGGGAAATGTTATCAAGGGGTCACAGCACTAGACAGGTTGAGAACCACTGCTTTAGACCCACTCACTTCCTGCCCAGGACTACATGCTCCATGAGGTATTGCTCCTCACACATTCACAAGTTCTCAGGCACTTGCTGACATGTATGGATGGTGTATTGAGCTATATGTGTGCTGCACTGTATTTCCTGGTGTGTAAACAAATAATGTATTCTATATGCAGGCCATAATCAATTTGTTTCAGCCCTATAATGTATATATATATTTATTCTTCACACTGCGGCTGCTTTGGGACCCGATGCGCATGGCTGGCGGGCGTGAGAGCAGAAATGGGGATTTGGGTGTGTGTAAACACACAAATCCCTCTCCTGTCAGGGGAGGAGAAACATATTGTCTGTTCAGACTAAGTAGGAACAACAATATGTCTCCTCCCCCAGTCAGTCCAACCCCCTCAGAGCACACCTAGGAAACACACATTTAACCCCTTCCCTGCCAGTGACATTTATACAGTAATCAGTGGCCATTTTTAGCTCTGATCGCTGTATAAATGTCTGGTCCCAAAAAAGTGTCAAGTGTCCGATCTGTCCGTGGTAATGTTGCAGTCCCGATTTTTAAAAATTGCCGATCACCGCCATTACTGGTTAAAAAAAAAATAAAATAAATGGCATAAATCTGTCCCCTATTTTGTAGACGCTATAACTTGTGCAAATTACTCAATATACGCTTATTCTGTTATTTTTGGTAAAAAACAAAAAATGTAGAAGAATACATATTGGCCTTAACCTTTTTGAAGAATTTTTTTTTTTAAATTGGGATATTTATTATAGCAAAAAGTAGTTAAAAATATTTTTTTTCGTTTATAGGTCGGGCCTGGAGGTAGCCATGTGTAAACGGACCCAAGTCCATTTACATCCGGCACTCCATAGAGGAGAATGCAGGGACTGGGTGAAAAACAGACAGCTGGACCCAATTGGAGCTCTTGTGAAAGAGGCTGTGGCGTCCTGCTCCCCTCCCAAAAAAAAAAGTCTGGCTGAGCACTGCTTAGCTGTTCACAGGCAGCTTTGTATTTTATAAATGAATATAAGATTTCCTCTGGCTGAAGTGGAGATTGTGACATCACCCTCATGCCTCTCATCAGCTAATGAGGAACCAATGTGGTCCAAGCAAAGGCATTTAAAGTCATACGAAACCTGAAGTTTAACTTTAAGCCTAGCACTAGGCATCATAGACCACAATGTCCCGACACCTCGGCTAATGTGGAATATATTGCGTTTTTTACTTGAACTAATACAGAGGAATACTTACCTTTTTAATCCGAAGTACTGTAACTTTGCTCCCATTTGTTGCAGTTGTGATTACCAGTCCCCCGAAAACCGCTCTTATTTTCAGACTGGCCCTGTTACCACCCCTCTCTCTGGTCTTTAGTCTGGTCACTGCCATGGATGCTGGTTCTGTATTGTATGCATGTATATAGGATAAATGTAAATAAATGGTTGGCAACTTACACCTTAGATTTACATGCTTAAAGCTGGCCATATCCTGTGTGTGTGGTGGTGGTGGTGGTGTTTTTTTTTTTTTTTTTTTCCCAGTCTGATGGCTAAACATGGCTTCCTCCATCCACACACTCAAGGTGAAAAGTGACAACCACCGCTGTTAGGCTACATTGATGAGTGGATGTGCTGATTGGCTGCAGCCACAGTTTTTTTTTTTTTTTTGGAAAATTTTAACATGTTTTTTGACAGAAGTAGATTAAAGTGGTATTTAAAGGCTTCTTTGTTTATTAAAAAAAAAAAAAAAATTCTTGTCTGCTCTGTGCCTGTGTTCCTGGCTCTTCCTTTTAGATCAGTGCTCCCAATAGCAAGCTGTTTGTTATGGGGGAACTGGTGCATGCACGCTTCCGAGCCCTGCTTTATGCTTTCACAAGACAGAGCTGCGGCTGGGCCCCGCTCTCCCCATTGGCTATGATAGCAGCCGCTCCCGCCTGAGTAGAGGGGGTCCCAGCATAGTGGAGGCTCTTTTGCATGTTGCTGGATTGAGAGGGAGCTCAGGTGAATAATTGGGTGGGAGTGGGGGGTTATGAAGCAGCACACGTTTTTTTACCTTTTTTTATAGAATGCATGTATTTTAAAATTGCCTTCAGTTTTGATCAGTGTTATACACACACTTTACTCTCCTTACAGTAAGGTCTGTGTGCTATGTTTTTATAAATATGTGGTTGAAATTTTAGGAGAGAGGAGCTTAAACTACCAATAATTGTCTATCCCCCTTTGATTTTTTTTTTTTTTTTTTTTTTTTTTTTTTTTTAAGATGCCTTGTAATCTTAAAGATTTTCTACTTTCAGTGGTGTTTTTGCTCGGTATGGTTTTTCTTTTCCCAAAGTGAATGTTGCATTATGTAGACTTTTTTTGTAGACACAGAGGTTCTGTGTGTTTTTGCAGCTTACAAATTGCCCATGATGGTGTGTGCCCCCTCCCAATGTCTGCTTAGATTGATTTAGAATTATACTGCAAGCCTGTGTTTGTTTCTTTGCTCACTGTTAACAGAGTACACTTTTGTAAATAAGGAGGCACCCTTGAGCTAGGGTAGTCATATTCTATTCTTAGTGCAGGGCTGGTACCTCCTAAATGAATACAAATATTAGCTCATTTTCAATGCATTTTAATATCTGATACTTTGACAATTTAGACCTAGGTAAAGCCCATATGGGGGAGTCTAAGGTCAGACAGACAGCAGTACTATCCGGATTAGGGCTAAGCCTTCCTCGCTCAATTAGGATGTGTGTTGTTGCTCCCTGTATTCTCTCAAGGTATTTCTATTAACTTTCCTCTGTCACATAATGTTGGACAAAACTGCCCAAATGGGAACACGACAATATAAAGTTGAGAGGTTCTAACTCTTCCTTAGGCTCCGTTCACAATAGTGCGACTCCAAAGTCGCACAATTTTCAGTGCAGCTTTTATCTGACTTTATACACTCTGATTCTAAGTTAAAGTAGTGCAGGCACCCTTTCAAAGTTGCTGTGACTTTAAGTTGCACTGGTTTGAACAGGGGCGATTGAAAAGAATGGGCTGCGACTTGTCATACAGAAAGGAAGGAGAGATGAGGGCGCTCTGGTGAGGCTGGGTATCCGGTCCTTATTAGCAGTGGAGAGATGGCACTGAAGGCAGCACTCTGTAGAGAAGAAGCAGCTCTGGAGGGTCCTAAAGGAAAGAAAAAGGTGCCTGTAAGTGTCTGATGAAGGAGCTGTGCATGCTCCAAAACGCGTTGCCATCCACCACCTTCACCTGATGTCACATCAGCCGCGTGTGTACCAGCTTGGTTCCAGAACCCGGATGCCTCATCGCATCTTCACCTTGCCAATCCACATCACCAGGGACTCTGATAGCTGCAGGACGGCTCTCTCTCGCTGACAGACAAGGATTACAGCCATCCGCATCAGAACAAATCATTATATGCCTATGACCTCTTGCTATCTTGTGTTTTTAATCCCATTGTGCCTGTAATAAATCTTTTAACCACTGCACTTAGAGGCGCCTTTCTCGTTCCTTTGCGACTTGTCATGCAACTTTGATGTCTAAAGTCACATGACAAGTTGCACAAGTGTGAATGGTGCCTTAAAGTAGTAGTGTGCGTGGAGGGTGTTTTTTTTTTTTTAATTTTTAATTTTATTTCCTCCTCACCTAACTCATTGAGCACAATAAACAAAATATTCCCAAATACACCATTTGTTAAAATTCTTAAAGTTCCACCCAAATTTTGAACAATATCTGTATGTATTCTCTTCCTTACCTAGATGCTGACATGCCGTTTAAAAAAAAAAAAAAAAATTTAAATCACCGTAATTACCTTTTTTATTTTTCTATTCTTCTTTGCACTTCCTGGTTCTCCTCCCGTGGGAGTAGGCGTGTTTCTATCCTCTCCCAGACTCCTGGGAGCTAGTCTCAGGCTTCCCAGGATGCCACTGAGCATGTGCGGGAACGAGTGGTGAATGCTGGGAGCACAGCATTCACCACATCCAGGAAATAAATGCTTGTGGGCTTCAAATGCCCACAATGAAGATGGAAACCGCCTGCAGTGAATAATATAAGTTATTCTTTCCGATGAAATCTGACACAGGCGGACATATTACACACAATATGTGAGTATGTAATGCTGAGAAGAAAAGTTTGTGAATGAACTCAAAAAAAAAAAAAAAACGATAGATAGGTGGACCCCGCTTTAACTCTAGGTTTGCATTTTACAACTTTCAGTTCTGCTGACTCCTGCTCTCTGTACTGCTTCCTTTAAATGTCGGTCTTCACAGGAAAGAATTGAAGTAGAACTAAAATCAAAAACTTTTTTTTTCATTTTGGATACTGTAAGGGTGGCTTTATTTGTCCATGTTTTTTTGCCATTTGTGTCTCATTGTGAAGATTTCCGTTTTACCTCCTGTCTGATCGCCAAGGCAGGAAGTGAGAGGAAATCCCTTCCAAGTAGGGTCGAAACAACGAATTAGTCGACTATGAAAATAGTAATCGATTAATTTCATAATCGATCAGTAACCTAATGGGGTTAAAAAAACTAAAATTGCCCCTTTATAGTACAAAAAGAGCAAATAATCGCAATTTGTTTGTGTTTTGTTTTTTTGTTTTTTTGAAGGAAGACATTGTTTTTGTATGGCCAGCATATAATCTATTACAGTTCTGTTTGAAAATCTGCAAAACAGTCTAATTTTTTTTTTCTTTTAAATAAAATTTGATCCGAGTCTGATATTTACCAGATTCACCATTTAATAGTGTATATATCTCTTCTGTTTGTTATTCTCAGAGTGGATTAAAGATTTTACTCCCTAACCATATAGTTGGTTATTTATATTTATCACTGCATAGAGATATTTAAGAATAAATTGCCTTTTTTTAAAAACTTTACATGTTAACTAAATTATACACCACACTTTGATTAATCGAAACAATCGGCCCACTAATCGATTATGAAAATAATCGTTAGTTGCAGCCCTATTTCCAAGTGAGGGAATACCTGGCTGTCAGGAGAACCAGTATCTCTATTTCAAAATGTTTCCTTTTGTGACTTTTATGGTGACAAACCAAAAATTGGGATTTTCTTTCACAGTTGTTAACGGTAAAAAAAGACAATTGGGGTGAATTTCCATTAATGAGGGGCAGAAACCGCAATAAAAACCTGATGGGTGTTCTAATCCCACTCCGTCCGAAACAAAATGTTTTAGTTATACTTTTAACCACTTTCCGACCGCTGCACGCCAATATAAATTGACACAATGGCAGTGGTGAGCAAATGGGCGTACCTGTACGTCCCCTTTAATTTTCGGGGCTCGTGGGCGCGCGCTTGCCACGTACAGCGTGCCCGTGGGTCCCGCGGACTCTATCCCCACCGGTGTCCCGTGATCGTGTCACGGAGCTGCAGAATGGGGAGATGCCTATGTAAACAAGGCATTTCCCTGTTCTGCCTAGTGATATGACAGGTATCTACTGCTCCCTGTTGGGAGCAGTGATCGCTGTCATGTCAGTGGTAGCCCATCACTCCCTAGGACACATTTAACCCCTTGATCGCCCCTAGTGTTTAACCCCTTTCCTGCCAGTGTCATTTACACAGTAATCAGTGGATTTTTATAGCACTGATCACTGTATAAATGACTATGGTGTCAAGTGTCCGATGTGTCTGCCATAATGTCACAATAAAAATCGCAGATCGCCGCCATTACTAATAAAAAAAAAAAAAAAAAAAAAATTATAAAAATGCCATAAACCCCCCATTTTGTAGATGCTATAACTTTTGCGCAAACCAATCAATATACGCACTTTGCGATTTATTTTCAAAAAATATGTAGAAGAATAAATATCGGCCTAAACTGAAGACTTTTTTTTTTTTTTTTATATATATATTTTTTGGGGATATTTATTATAGCAAAATGTTGCTTTTTTTTTTTTTTCAGAATTGTTGCGCTTTTTTGTTTATAGCACAAAAAATTAAAACGGCAGATGTGATCAAATACCACCAAAAAGCTCTATTTGTGTGGGGGGGGGGATGTCAATTTTGTTTTGATGTATTGTCGCACAGCCACGCATTTGTCTGTTAAAGCGACGCAGTGCTGACTAGCAAAAAGTGCTCTGGTCAGGAAGAGGGTAAAATCTTCCGGGGCTGAATCGGTTAACAGTGGACAGTGTGGTCTTCAGTTATGTTAGCTTGGAGGGAGTAGCAGGGGAGTGAGTGCCTTGCCATCCTAGGCTATGGGGCTTTGTTTCTATCGATACAGTTGCTGAAAGTGTTTAAAAACAGAGTTTAGCTGCTGGGTACCTAAACCCCCTTCCTAACGAGACCAATTTTCAGTTTTTGGTGCTCTCACATTTTGAATGACAATTACTCAGTCATGCAACACTGTACCTATATGAAATTTTTGTCCTTTATTTCACACAAATAGAGCCTTCTTTTGGTGGTATTTAATCACTGCTGGGTTTTTTATTTTTTGCGCTATAAAAGAAAAAAGACAGAAAATTCTGTAAAAAAACAATGCTTAGTTTTTCTTTGTTTTTGTTATAAAATTTGCAAATCTGTCTTTTTATGAAGGAAAAAAAAAACATTTGGGCCAAAATGTATACTGCTACATATCTTTTGTAAAAATAACCCAAATTGGTGTATATTTGGTCTTTGTGAAAGTTAGAGTCCACACGCTATGGTGCCAATCTCTGAAAATTGATCACACCTGATGTACTGACGGTCTATCATTTCTTGAGACCCTAACCAGCCAGGAAAGTACAAATGCCCCCAAAATGACCCCTTTTTGGAAAGTAGACATTCCAAGCTATTTAGTAAGAGGCATGGTGAGTTTTTTGAAGTTGTAATTTTTTTCCCCACAATTCTTTGTAAAATCAAGATATTATAATTTTTTTTTTTTTCTTTGGGGCTGAGGTTTGGTGATTGAGCTGTGTTCTCATCACGGATCATCACTGCCCCCAGAACACTGTAGCTATTGGGGCGGTCTATTTAAGATCTATCAGTTGTCTGTCATATGATTAAGCACAAGATGTATGTGTGAAACGCGTCTAGGTGACCACAGTTTGGTGCCTTTGGTGTTCTCTTTGTGAAACAAAATAAAAGGCAGTCGGAAGTTCTGAATGTGCAGCCATTTCGTTCTTCTTTCCAAGTCTCCCACAGAGGTGGTCCGGGGCTTTCACTCTGCAAGATACTCCAATCAGCCTTATCTTTATACACCTGGAGCAGCAGTTCTTTTTTTTGTATAGTCGATAAACAGGCCAGGGTAAGTCCAGATGGAAGGCAATGATATGGTTGGTTGAGGCACCAGAGAAATATTCAGGACAGAAAAAATGAAAACGGAAGGGGTAGTCTATTAGGGATATATGGGCTAATAGTTTACAAGGGTGTCGGTGTTTGAAGCATTCTCCGAAGCAAAGGCTAGGTTGGGAGGGACAATGGAAACTGGTGTCTTTCCTAACTCCTCTTTTGGTACACACCTGACTTTTTTTTTTGCCGTCTTCTGGATCCTGATGGTGAAATATGGTCAGGAAAATGGCGCTCATGTTGCTGACACAATCGGAGTGAATGCTTTCTGGGGGGGATACCAGGGCAGTGACAATGTCTTCAATAAACTTTAGGAAGGTGTTGGGTGTTTCCATCAATTTTTGATAGATGATTAAAAAATTATACATGGAAAAAGTAAATGGCGACTTTTTTTTATACCAGAAGAGGGTTTTTCGTGTTGATAAATAGAGCTGCAACTAGAGCTGCACGATTCTGGCTAAAATGAGAATTACAATTTTTTTTTTTTTGATTAGAATAAATATCACGATTATCTCACAATTCTCGCGGTGTAAAATCATCTTTCACATTATACAAAAAAAATTGGGCTAACTTTTTACTGTTTTAGTTTCATTTTTTTTTTTTTTTTAATTGAAGTGTGTTTTTTCCCAAAATTGCGTTTGAAAAACCACTGAGCAAATACGGTGTGACATAAAATATTGCAGCAACCACAATTTTATTCTCTAGGGTCTTTGTGAAAAAAAATATAATGTTTGGGTGTTCCAAGTATTTTTCTAGCAGAAAATAATGATTTTTACTTGTAAGCAACAAATGTCAAAAGGTTTGGTTTTTAAATGGTTAAACTTCCCTCATCTACACAATTCTTTCCTTTGATTAAAGAACGAAAAGATACTTTGTTTCTACTTATTTGTGTGTTGTAATAAAACTTGGCAGGCTGCCTGGATTTTTTTTTTTTTTTTCCAGCTCTAAGAGCGCTCTGCACTTGTGACATGCTGTTTTGAAGATCGGGAAGGGAGAAAGATTACGATTCTTAACAATTTAATCGTGGAGCTCTAGCTGCAACATTTGATCATTTAAATCCACCCCCCAATGGAATTTATTGTACTCGTTGATACAGGAAGGCTTTCGAACAGGACTGCGTCTTCTGCGAAGTTCCACTGAGGTGTCCTCATGGATGGTGGACATGATGTACACATCTTTCCTATCCCTCCACTTCACAGCCAACCCTTCCTCGTTCCTCAAGCTTGTCGATTTCCCCCCTTTGTAGCGTTGTGGTGACTAGACTCTGTGGGAAGCTCTTTCTGTCTTTCCTTGCCGGACCGCAGGCCAAAGTATTTTTCAATATAGGTGGCGGAAAAGGGGCAAACTGGTATGGTAATTGTCCATGCAAATGTGATACTCCTTTTTAGAGGAGTGGAAATGCCAACTCCCAGACATTTTTTCTGCTTATTCCCATGTACGGTGGACACTCGGGGGGCTGGAGCTGGGAGTCTTTGCCTTTGTACACGCAGAATGAGTGCACAGATGCGGTGGAGCTTTCACAGAGCTTGTTGAGCTTCAACCCATACCTCACCCTCTTACTGGGGATATACTGCTTAATTCCCAACCGGCCTATGAAATGGACCCGGGATTCATCCAAAGATGTTCTTGTCAGGGATATAAAGTTCGGAAAACCTCTTGGAGAAAAAATCAATTTGGAGGCGAATATTATATTATTGATCAAACTCTGGGTGATTATTTTTTGTAAGCCCCATGTTAAGCGTTAGGCCTAAAAACAATTTAAGCATCTTCCACTGTTAGGGGTCTGCATTCAAAAGGGTGGGCATAGCTTGAGCTGGGGTTGTTTTCAATGAATTGTTGGGCAAAAAGATTGGTTTGGTCCACGATGCCTTGAACTAATTCATCAGGGAAAAAGGGGGGATCGTGGCTGACCCTGTGCTAAAAGGCAGCCACAATGGGTTTGCCAAGACATCTGAAAGTTGGGTTTGGGCCTTAATTGTTTGGCGTGCAATTCCTGCACTTGTACTGGGCCTCTCCTCCTGGGGTCTAGCGCAGTTGGCACTGCTGATAGCTGCCTGGTGTTCAGACCATCTTCTTTTTGGACGGACTACTTCCTCCTCTGATTCGGATCCTGATGTGCTGCCTTTGGGGGACTCCTATTCCGAACCAGAATCTGAATCGGAACTGGGCGGTGAGAGCTCCCAGTTGCTATAATCGGTCAGACTCAGAATTTGATATGCCTCTTCTGGAGTGTATACCATTCTGGACGTAGTGGCTGTATGACGGTTGACACTGATGGGCTCACGGGCCGGGGACTCCTGATGGGTGGATACTAGGATGACAGGTACTTTTTATTCGGGGGGGGGGAAATCTGGGCACAGTATACAGTACCCAGTAATGTGTAACTCACTGTTGGCTCAATCTCCTCCTCACACTGGATCGGTGTGAGAGAAGAACCCAGCAACAGCAATTACACTGGGGTTTGTTGACATTAGTGACTGGCTGTGATTGGAGGTAAAAGCCTCAACCCCGATCGCCGCTCTGCATAGTGATTGGCTGTGGTTGATACAGCCGGTCACGCTGTTTCACACGCTCTGCCACCTGCTCATTACCCTCGGGTAATGGCTGTGTCTCGAGGGACACGCCGGATCCCCGATCCCAGCGCTGGGGATAGGAAGCCGAGGGCATCGTATGATGCCCGCCCAGGATGGGAGATCCTATCTGCGGACGTCATTTGACTATATGGCTGAGTAATGAAGTGGTTAAAATATAATGCGCAATACTGATAAAAGTTTACTTTAAATGTAATTGTAATGCCTCATATTACCTCCAGTCTATCAGCCTCCAGCTTCTCTGGGTTCAGATGCTCATCTTCCCTGCACAGTCTTTACAGTAATTAAATTTTTTTGTTTTGTTTAAACAAACATGTTCTACTTATGGTTTTGCGCAGAGCAGCCCTGATTCTCCTCTTCTGAGGTCCCCCACCGACGCTTTTGGCTCCTCCAGCCTTCAGAGTACCCCAATAGCAAGCTGCAAAGTGTTATATAGAATGCCCCTATAGCAAGGTAAAAAAACTTCTGCCTTTTAGAACCACTCCCTTCCTGCCCAGGACTGCATGTCCCATGGGGCTTTGCGCCTCACACACTCACAAGTTCTCAGGCACTTACTGACATGTGTGGACGGTATACTGAGCTGTATGTGTGCTGCACTATATTTCCTGATATGTAAACAAATAATGCATTCTGTATGCAGGCCAACTAATCGATCATGAAAATAGTTGACAACTATTTTCATAGATTTAGTTGTCGCTTTTAATCGATTAGTTGTTTTGGCCCTATATTTGTATGACGGAGGGACGCAAAACTGACCACGGTGGTCAGGGCTCAGCAGCCCTGATTGTCGTGGTCAGTGTAGAGAGGTGGGATACAGGAAGTGTCAAGTTCAGGGAGGTTTTTTACAGTTTACATGGGGCAGATTAGACAGCATGAGCACTGCGCCGTTTGAGCTGCTTTAAGGGAACAGGATCTGAATTATTTATTATTATAACACTTTTTTTAATGGATGGGGTCACCAATGTCCACTATGGCTTGGGATTATATATATATATATATATATATATATATATATATATATATATATATATATATATATATATATATATATATATATATATATATATATATATATATATGCAAGCTTTGGATGCAAAGTGCTTCTTCTGTCTACTGGTATGTTGACCCTTGTTTTTTGTCCACCCCTATTATTGCTTGGGAATGTCCTATGGTCTAAGAATTAATTCCTGTGTCCTGTATGGTTTAAGATAATGGGCTTTTTATGTAACTATAAATCACCTATCTTGAAATACTCTACACCGGTCCCTGCCCTCCTCTCTGTGATCTCCTGGAGCCTCAGAGTAAAAAGGGTTGTATGGGTACACTGGAGGGCAATCCCCAGCAAAGCTTTTGCCAGTCTCCAAAACCTGAAAGTAACGGCAGATAACCTATTGTCTAAGAATCAATCAATCATTTCCTGTGTGTACTGTGTACTCAGACATTTTAAAACATTTTTTTTTTTTTAGTCCATATGGTTAAAACAATATGGACAGCTAAACCTTCACACCTATAGAATATGGACAAAAGTATGTGGTTATCGCCAAATCCAGGTGTTCCCAGTGAATGGAAGTGTTAATTCTTCAGCATAGAAAGGCATTTTTGACAATTTGTCTGTTTCTACGTTTGTGACAACAGAGCAGTATTTTTAATATGAAGCAAAGAGCAAGAACCGTGGGTACTTAACCTCAAACTAGCAGAAGGAAAGTTCAAAACTAACTTTAGAATTTATTTCTATTTTACAAAGAGTAGTTGGTGCTTGGACTAGACTTCCAGCAAAGATAGTAAATTGGTCAAAAATAAATGGATTCATGCTTGGAACAAACCAAGATCTAGACCAGGGGTGCCCAACCAGTGGCCCGCGACCTTTTTCTGTTCTGAAATGGCAGGTTGGCAAGCACAGATCAGGATTGCCATCCCAGAGCATCAGTGTTCTGAATGAAGCCAGTGGAAGAGGAAGCAAGCGGCTTTGGCGCATAAGCCGATACTTCCTGTATAGTGCCGGCTCCTGGCACAGGTGGAGTGATACAAAATGCACTCTACCTGGGACAGCAACAGACAGCGATACCTGAATGGAAGACTGTTATTAAAGGTCAGTTTATTACTAAAATGAGTGTTTATATGGGTATATCTGTTCTGCAGTGGTTACTGGGCTGCTTTTAAACTGATCCACAGGTACAGTGCACTTGCGGGTTACCTGCACTGAGCCATAGACTTCTGTTATTACCTGTGAGTTTGGTGCACTTTCAGAAAGTGCGCCACACCTGCAAGAGAAGTCTTTGGCAAAGTGCAACTGCACCTGCGGTGTGGGTAAACCGCAGCACATCCATGTGAAAGCCTCTTTCACACAATCTGTCCGACCCAATCGGTCCCTCCTTTCACCTCTATGGAGCGGCAGATGTAAACAAACTTGTGTCTGTTTACACTCGCCCACCTCAAATCCGATCTGTTAAAAAAAAAAAAAAAAGCAGAAGGGGGTCTGTCCCCTTCCTTCTGGGCAGATCGGATGGCCCATCTATGTAGAGCCTGAAAAGTCCCAGTGTATATCTAAGCTATTTAAAAACGATTTACTTTCACTTTAGTAAACCTGCACGGCAAAAGGTCAGTAAAGGATTACAGCACAGCATTGCACACTCTAAAAGGCAGAACAGGTCGGGATTCACAGGAGGACAGTGTGTTATCTGTCAGTGATCAGGGCTGCAATGTACTGTTGTCTGCCTGCTCTGCCCACCTGTACGGGAGCTCTCACAGTCCCGATAAATCTGGCCAGCCTGTCAGGTACCTGTGCCCAGGAGAGTGTTTGTCCTATCTGGCATGGGGTAGCCTTCAGGAGGTATGAGCACATTCTCAGCTCTGCTTTAGAACAGAATTTAGCGACACAGACGCTAAGATCTAGGGCGATCAAGTGTTTTGGTGCCCCCACCCAGACTCTGCCCAGGGCGGTGACCCCTTGTACTGGCCCTGACTCCATGTTAATGCTTATGTTTTTGAGATATCTAGTGAGTTTATATAGATGTGGTGATTAGGTTTCTACAAACATTTGTAACTGCTTAGATGTGTATATAGCTGCAGTGTCCCTCAGCTTGTGGTTGATTTGCATAGGCTGGTGGCTGTGTGGCAACAAAATAAACCAAATTCTGTTAGTTTACGGTGGAAATGAAACCATGACCTACTGTTTACTGTGAATATTTGATAGGTTTCATAGGGTTTATCTGTTATATACCGAGATTTATGGAATACTGCAGTAACTTGTTGTGTCAGTCAGCATATTCATTTTTTTTTTTTTTTTTTTTTTATTCAAGTGAGAAAACAAACTGAGCGCTTGATTTGATGAAACCACATAAAAAACATTTTGTTAAAGAACACTTGTAAAATTCTTGATTAACAGCAGGGCAACACCACAGGCAACAGGTTGTAAACAGCCACCGTAAGTGAGCAGGACATGCAGCAGAGTGTGAACAGACAGCACCGAGCACAGTCCCAAACTGAAAGGGAGAACCAGCTGTCCATCCCCACTAGAGCTATCCAGGGTTTGCAGACCGGAGGCAGCTGTCAGATCTGACCAATGATGTTGTCAAAGGCTGGCTGCTATGCGTTTCTGGCCAAGGTTCAGTGTGGTCTTTTCACACTCTGCTGCATGTCCTGCTCATTTACCCTGGCTGTTTACACCCCTGTTGCATGTGATGTTGCCCTGGCATGTGCATGCTGTCAATGAAGAATTTTACATGTGTTTTTGTTACATTAGGCTACCTAAAGACATGAGAACTGTTGCCTGATCCTGCTATTTTGGTCTTATCAGATGGTAGTTTTAATGTCTCTTGGCCCTCTAGTTGCCTGAAGGCTGTTTGATGGATCGGGCAGGTTAGAAAATCTGTCATTATTCTAGCCTGCAACACTTCTGCCTCCGCTCTATTCATTTACCATGGTGAACGGAACCACCCTTGCAGTTCTGCAGCAATCATTACGTTTCCCACCATGTCTTGGAGTGTGATTGTGTGCTCAACCTAGCCTGACATACCCTAAAAATCACAGATTGAATCTGGTGCATACAGGCCTTTTTTTACAGTATGTAGAAAACCTATTGATCGTAAGCATGGGTGTGACAACTCGCTCAATGCTTTCATTTTATTACCAAGTAATAAAGTGAGGGTTTGTTCACGTTATGTTGCAGGTCCAACATAATCTATTCCTGCATAACAAACTTTTTTTATGTTTATAACTTTGACATTCTTTTGCAGTCTGTCGTGACAAGGCCAAGCTTTTATATGTTCTGGTTGCTAACATAATTGTAACTATCTGCCTCTGTTAATAAGTAAATGGAAAGCCACTTTTGAGAGCACCTTATCAAGATGTAGCTGAGGAGCTAAAACCATGATCAGTTCTCATTTGGATCACTGTTTTCTTCAGGCTTTTGGAAACTCAGAAGTGCTCAGAAGTGGGCTGTTTCCTCACTGTGGGCAGGTTCACATTTGTGTGCATAAAAAAAATGCAGGTAAAAACATAAATGCTTTCATTTGTTTTTGCTTGCGTTGTTTTTTTTTTTTTTTGTGCATTTATCTGCATTTTTATTCCTATTTTAATATATCTCATTTACCTGCATGTTTTTTCTTTCATGTGAGTTTTCAAAAAGCTGTCACTGTAGAAGCCTATCATCTGCCAAATATCTATTTTTTTTATTTTTTTTAAACCTATTTTGGTCCGCAGTATGAATTCATACGTCTTCGGGTGGGATCTTGATCATCGCTGCAGTAATGATCGAGATGTCCTTTTGTTCAGCCAGATTCCCTACAAAGTTAAAGCAATTGGAGTGATTTATCAGTTGCTTGGTCACTTGTGGAAGTGGCGGAAGGTGGTTCCGCTCCTGTCCGCCACTTTTGCCGGGCTCTGCCGTCCCCCCGGGGAGTCCGGTACAGATACTACTGCTGAGAGTAAGAGGAACTTCATTGTTCCTCCCACTCTGTGACGACAGAAACTAGAAACTACGAGACTTTCCTTACCGTTGGTTTGTTTACCAGCAGTTTTGATTAGATGTCACGGCCCCTGCTTTCACATGAGATGTTCATCCCTTGTGATACCAATAAAGTTTAAGTTTAAAAAAAAAATAACTTGACCACTTCAGCCCCATAAGGTTTTACCCACTTCCTGACCAGGCCATTTTTTGCGATACGGCACTGCGTCGCTTTAACTGACAATTGCGTGTTCGTGTGATGCTGTACCTAAATAAAATTGATGTCCTTTCCACAAATAGAGCTTTCTTTTGAGGGTATTTGATAACCTCTGCGATTTTCGTTTATTTTTTAATTTTTTTTTTGCGCCATAAACAAAGACAATTTACAAATAATTTTTACTTTCTGCTATAATACATATCCAAAAAAATGTAAACGATTTTCTTTACGAATGTAAGCCCATATGTATTCTACATATTTTTGTTTAAAAAAAAAATCCCAATAAGCGTATTATACAGGATTTATATCGCATCAACAGTTTATGCAGTGCTTAACAAAATGAAGGCAGACACTAGTTGCATTACAATTTGGTACATGAGGAATTGGAAGACCCTGCTTGCTAGCCCTTATAATCTAGAAGTAGCATATATTGATTGGTTTGTGCAAAAGTTATAGCGTCTACAAAATAGGGGATATTTAGGGACTTTTAATATATTTTTATTGTTTTTACTGGTAATGGCGGAGATCTGAATTTTTTTTTTTTTTTTTTTTTTTTGGGATTGCGACCGACAAATCTGACACTAAGCCCTGGTGGCTTGACATGCCAAATCGGTGGCAATTGCTGGCAGTGACACCGTCCTAATCGGTGCGACGCTGCATTTACGGTGCTGCACCAATTTCAAAATGTTTCTGTACTACTTTGTGCGATTTCGGGATGCGATTTACATTGACATCTGTGCAGAAACCTGCACAGATGTCTCTGAAATGGTGGCCGAAATCGGGCCTGACGTGGGAGTGAAATTGTGCAAATTTAGCTGAACTCGCACGACTTCATTCCCGCAGCTCAGTGTAAACCTGGGCTAAGTGACACTTTTTGGGGACCAGTAACACCAATACAGTGATCAGTGCTAAATAAATGCATTGATCGATGTATAAATGACACTGGCAGGAAAAGGGTTAACTACAGGGGTGATCAAGGGATTAAATGTGTTCCCTGGGAGGGGTTTCTAACTGTGGGGAGTGGATTCACTGGAGGAAAAGATTGTGATTCAGCTTAGCTAAAAAACGATCTCTTTTCCTCCCTGATGGCAGTGGTGTGGTTTGTTTACATTGGCTCACCGCTGCTCCATCTATCCTGTGAACGGTTGGAATAATACACCTCACTAACCGATCCGTGACTGCTGCGCCTCTCTACTAATCCCTTCACTGACTTCCCCCTACCCCACCGTATAAAATTCAAAATGCTAACCACAACATACAAGGCCATTGCCCCCAGCTACATCACCAACCTCATCTGCCGATATCGCCCAAATTGTCCCCTCCGCTAATCCCAGGACCTCCTACTCTCTAGCTCCCTTGTTGCCTCCCATGCTTGCCTTCAGAACTTCTCCAGAGCCTCTTCCATCCTCTGGAACTCCCTGCCCCGGAATGTCCGATCAGCCCCTAACCTGTCTACCTTTAGGAGATTCCTGAAAACTCGCTTATTCAAGGAAGCCTATCCCACACCCACCTAACTGTCCCCGAGCCACCCCCATCACATCATTCCCCGCATCTATTACCTTTTGTACCACCACCCCTTCCCCTTTTTAGAATGTAAGCTCTACGAGCAGGGCTCTCCTGTCCCTTCTGTACTGTAATTGTGCTGTTCCCCCTCTACATTGTAAAGCACTGTGTAAACTGTTGGCGCTATATAAATCCTGTATAATAATTCCCCTTTATTAATTTTCTGGGGACAACCCAAAATTCGAGATGGTTTTTACTTTCGGTGATAACAGTAAACAAGATAAATGGAGAGGATGAATCTTAATGGATGCACAGACTGAATTAAAATCTGACGGGTTCTAATCTCACTCCACTCTATATATATATATATATATATATATATATATATATATATATATATATATATATATATATATATATATATATATTAGTTCTGTTGAGATATAGAGATATTTTATATATATATATATATATATATATATATATATATATATATATATATATATATATATATATATATATATATTATAAATCTATATATATATATATTATAAATCTATATATATATATATTATAAATCTTTTTATAAACACATAGACAATACAAACGTACAACAGCTAACATCAGGGGCGGGACCCACACAGGCTCTATGTATATAGGTATCTTTGTATAAAGGCATCACAATAATTGACAAGTGTTTTCGATAGGCTTACAGAGGGAGGGGTTTTCTGATGGACGATGGACTTCCTGGCATAGAACAGCAAGAGACCCAACAGGGTTCTCTCAGCCACCCTGCGCACCAAGTCCTCTAGTCCCAACAGGCATATTCTTGGGGATGGGACAATAGAGATACTTAGTAGTTCATAAACCTCCAGAAGGATTTGTGACCAAAAAACTGTAATTACCGGGCAGGACCATAATATATGAATGTAGTTCTCTGGAGCATGGTCACAACACCATTGTCTTTTATATTTTACCAAAAAATTGGGTATTAAGTTTTGCTTGTGTGCCCTAAAATTGATGAGTGCATTTTTTGCCTGAAAATTTGCATTTGATAAACCGCTGCAGAAATATCAAAACATTGACATAAATTTCAATTCTCCAGGGCCTCTGCTTTAAAAAATGTTTCGGGGTTCCAAGTAATTTTCTAGCCAATAAATTGCTGTTTTTTTACATGTATGAGAGAGATGTCACAATTGGCCCGGACTTGAAGTAGTTCATTTACCTCCTGCTGCATTAGGGTTATTTATTTCTTTTGTGCTTTTGATGAGTCAAACTGCTTTTATCTGTGGAGCAGTGCAGAAAAATTCAGAAGTTGCAGTTTTTCACACCACTCTGCCCTGCAGCTGACAGCTGTGTTATAGTGTGAACTGAGCTGATAGAAAAATAATTGTTTGCCCTTGCAAAGAGTTACATTTTTCACCTGCACAAAAACGCAGGTCTCCACACAAGTGTGAGGTTTCGGTGATGTGTAGACCCATGTGTATTGTATGGTTTCATAACCCACCAAAACGTTCCTCAATCCATCTGAAATTTGGAGATGGCACTAGTGATTTTAACCACTTCAGCCCCGGACCATTTGGCTGCCTGAAGACCAGAGGACTTTTTACAATTTGGCACTGCGCTGTTTTAACTTGTAATTGCGCGGTCATGAAATGTTGTACCCAAACAAAATTTGCGTCCTTTTTTTCCCACAAATAGAGCTTTCTTTTGATGGTATTTGATTGCCTCTGCAATATTTTTTCTTTTTTTTTTTTTGTGTGATCTAAATGGAAAAAGACCAAAAATTTTGAAGAAAAATTATATTCTACTTTGTTATAAGAAAAATCCAATTTCAATTTTAGTCATACATTTAGGCCAAAATGTATTCAGCCACATGTCTTTGGTAAAAAAAAGTCAATAAGCGTATATTTATTGGTTTGCGCAAAAGTTATAGCGTCTACAAACTAGGGTACATTTTCTGGAATTTACACAGCTTTTTGTTTGACAGCCTATCTCTTTTCTTGAGGTGCTAAAATGGCAGGGCAGTACAACCCCCCCCCCCCCCAAATGACTTTCCATTTTTGAAAGTAGACACCCCAAGGAAATTTAGGCATGTTGAGCCCATTGAATATTTAATTGTTGTCCCAAGTGATTGAATGACAAAAAAAGAAAATGTACAAAGTTGTCACTAAATGATATATTGCTCACACTGGCCATGGTTATATGTGGAATTGCACCCCAAAATACATTTTGCTGCTTCTCCTGAGTACGGGGATACCGCTTTTTGGGAGCCTAGCTGCCTACAGGGCCCCGAAAACCAATCCTTGCCTTCAGGATTTCTAAGGGTGTAAATTTTTTTTCACTCCTCACTACCTATCAGTTTTGAAGGCCATAAAATGCCAAGATGGAACAACCCCCCCCCCCCCCCATGACCCCATTTTGGAAAGTAGACACCCCAAGCTATTTGCTGAGAGGTTATATACTTTGCTTTAAAAAAAAAAAAAAAAAAAAAAGGCCCTACAGATTAAAATGGTGGTTTCATTTTTTATTTTTTCACACCGTATTTGCGCAGAGATTTTTCAAACGCATTTTTTTTTGAGAAAACACTTTTTTTAAAAATTTTAATGCACTAATACACACTATATTGCCCAAATGTTTGATGGAATAAAAAAGATGATCTTAGGCCGAGTACATGGATACCAAACACATGCCTTCAAATTGAGCACAAACGTGCAGCGGCGACAAACGTCATACATTTTTTATAAGCTTTTACAGGTTACCACTTTAGATTTACAGAGGAGGTCTACTACTAAAATTACTGCCCTCGATCTGACCTTTGCGGTAATACCTCACATGCATGATGCAATTGCTGTTTACCTTTGATGCCAGACCGACGCTTGCTTTTGCGTGAGAGCGGGGGGGGGGGGGGGGACAGGGTGTTTCATTATTTATTATTATTATTATTATTATTTTGCTTATTTTATTTTTAAACTGTTCCTTTGATATTATTATTATTATTTATTATTATTATTTTTTTATCTCAGGGAATGTAAATATCCCCTATGATAGCAATAGGTAGTGACAGGTACTCCTTTTTTTTTTTTTTTTTTTTTTTTTTTTTTTTTTTTTTTTAAATTGGATTCTATTAGACCCTAGATCTCTCCTCTGCCCTCCAAAGCATCTGACCACACCAAGATCTGTGTGATAAAATGCTTTCTCAATTTCCCAATGGAGCTGTTTACATCCTGGCGAAAATCTAAGTCATGAAATGCTCGTAGCTTCTGGTTTCTTAGGCCATAGAGATGATTTAGGCCGTTCTGGTCTCTGATCAGCTCTATGGTCATCCCACTGCTTGT
Source organism: Lithobates clamitans (assembly GCA_037952925.1). Classification (NCBI taxonomy): domain Eukaryota; kingdom Metazoa; phylum Chordata; class Amphibia; order Anura; family Ranidae; genus Lithobates; species Lithobates clamitans. The sequence goes on from JBBGZY010000271.1 coordinate 1,867,352, forward strand.
AAAAGCAGTCTAGAGGCTAATTGGCGGCTAGGATTGCTTTTACATGAAAGCTGACCGCTGGCTAAAAAGAAAGATACCAAGATGATACCTAAACCTGCAGGCATCTTTCTGGTATAACCACTCAAAGTCCAGCAACATACCAGTACGTTGCTGGTCCTTGTTGGGCATATATTAAATTTTTTTTTTTTTTTTATGCAGCCTGTGGGCTGAACGAAAAAGATTGATTGGTGGGTGTGCCCACCATTAGAATACCTCCCTTCACCCACCCACTTCTAATGATGGGCATACATGCACCATTTTGTTTTTAACTGTGGTGGTGAAATCACCACCTACAGCGCTGGAGCCACGGCTTTATGTATCGTGGGAGAAAACGCTGTTGCTGTCAAGATACATAAATCCGCGATGCAACTGAATAGCGTACCTGATGGTTAACAATAAAACAAACATTACAGTATAACATACCATACCTGCAAAGCAAATACAATAAAACAGTAAAAATAAATCAGAGAGAACGATAGATATAGAACAATAGTGAGCGAACATAAGAGAGAACCACGGAGAAGAAAAATACAACCACAACTATTTTTGGCTTTTTTTTATTTATTTTTTTTGTTTTTGTTTTTTTCACTTTTTTCACTTTTATAAAAACTGTAAGAAAAAAACTATAAACTGAACGTTGCAGATTAGGGTCTCTCAAAATGTGATGGCCAGTCACATCTTTTGAGACCCCGAAACCCTGTGTACGTGTGCCTATGACTGTGTGGTGCTGTACGAATTCTCAACTAGTGTGTGTGATAGCGTTCAAAACAGTCACCAATGCAAAGACCTGGTTGGTCAGGACAGGAGGGACAATAAAAGCAGGTGTCGCGCCTAAATCCACGCTTTCTACAGACACAACATCTTCTTTGGGGCTTTGGGTAGGGGTACCAGAGGATATGCCTCTCATGCAGCCAGCTTACTGCATTTGCTTTGGGAAGTTGGGCCAGAGCCCCGTCTGGAAACCGAAGGGCTCTGATCTCTTCCTGGAATTTAAGGAAGGATCCAGTTCGTCCTGAAGCTCTGTATAGCACATGAGAGTTCAAAAAAGCCAGTTGAAATAAGTATACAGTTTTTTTTTTCTTTGTTTTTTTTTTTTTTTTTTTTTTTTTTTTTTATACCAGCGTCTGGCCTTACGGGCAATTGGGTACGGCGCCAACTGGTTGTTGAGGTCCACCCCTCCCATATTAGGTTATATTCGTGGACACAGAGGGGTTTCTCCACCGCACCAGTCGCCGTAGGAATTTGGACTGTTGTGTCTGCGTGAAGGGAGGAAAGAACGAAAACATTCTTATTACTCCACTTCACAGCGAGCAAATTATTACATCTCACGCAGGCTCGAAGACGGGAATCTACAAGCCACTGGGGTAAGCCCTGGCGATTAGATTGCACGGTGCCACATGCGCCAATTTGATGATCAAACAAGTGACTAAAAAGTGGCACACTTGTGTAATTGTCCACATACAAGTGGTACCCCTTTCTGAGTAGGGGTGACACCAAGTCCCACACAATCTTACCAGCGCTCGCTCCCTATGTAGTCAGGGCAGTTCTCCGGCTCTACGTAACTATCTCTTCCCTCGTAAGCCATAATACGGAGCTTATACATCTTGACCCCGTATCTGGCACGCTTGCTTGGAAGATTCTGTTTGAATGACAAGCAGCCAGAAAACTTTATCGGGGACTCATCAACGCAGACAACTTGATTGGGAGTAAACAAGGCTGCAAAACATTTAAGTGGTTTACGAGGGGTCGAATTTTGTGGACCCGATCAAATTCGGGGTCACCCCGAGGATGACAGCATTCATTATCGTTAAAATGCATGAACCGGAAGATCTGCTCGTATTGTGTCCTGGTCATGGAGGCAGGCAACACGGGCATATGGTGAATTGGGTCAGTGGACCAATATGATTGCAACTCACTCTTTTTAGTTATGCCCACGTGGAGGGATAGGCCCGGGAAGGTCTTAAATTCAGAGACCGTAATTGATCTCCAATCTCTGGCAAAGGTCAGCTGGGGATTATCAGCGATTAATTGACCAGTATATAAATTGATTTGGTCCACAATAGATCTATAGAGCTCTTCGGTCAACAACAGCGAATAAAAATCAAGTGACGTAAAATCAACTGTTTCCACCTGAATTCCAGGTTGGCAAGTGAATAGGGGGAAGTACAGGTGCTTCAGAAGTGGTGGGTTCCCAATTAGGATTGGCAAATGCAGCAGGATGGGGCACTATGGGCTTGACGGGCCTGTCTTTGTCATCTTCTTGGTGGCAGCGGGACACTACTCATGCTTGCCACCTCGCCAGCTTGACTGCACTTATGGGACTCGCCACGTCACCAAGTGTTACTGCAGTGCTGGGTGTATGACCAGGATGTACTAGGCCGCTGGTGCATGCTAGTTCATCAGAAGGAATAGCGGTGCTAGTACTGGCTCTCTGCTCCATACGAGGGATCTGCGGTTCTTGCACCTCAACGACAGCAGAAGATAATCGGGGTCTGATATGTCTGACCTTGGCAGGGACCACAATTCCGTCATCAGAGCTATCTGTCAGGGTGCCGCTGCTGTCTACAGGTTTGTATTCTGAGCCTGAATCTGACAGATGTGTGACTTCCTCTTCACTATCTGTCATGCTCAGAAACGTTTAGGCCTCTTCACTAGTGTACTTTCGATTTGACATTTTTGGCTCTAAATTTACTGGTACACTAGTGAGACTCACAGGTAAAAAAGCTCCCGACTGTCAGTGACTGATTCAAACGCTACCAAAAAAACTGTTAGAGTTCGCAGGGATCAGGCCTTACTCTGCGAACGCTGCAGTTATGTGTGTTCTGTTTTGTAGGTGACAGTGATTGATACTGTGTGGGCTGGGCGGAGGGGCTAAATGCAGGTGCTAGTAGGTATCTGGGCTGATCCCGCTAACACTGCGTTTTTGGGATCCCTAAACTGTTGGGGACGCTAATATAGATCTGATCAGATATCGATCCGTTCAGACACTATACTACTAAGGGAGGCATATGGTGCGTGGGTGTTAGCGGTACTGGCATTGATCTGACGCAGCCTGGGGTGACGCAGACCCTATCTGATGCTAAAACCTAACTTTGATCACCTGCCGGGTGATCAGGGGGTTAAACCCTTATTGGGTAAAATACGGCAGGTGCCCTGATGCTATAAAAAAAAAAAAATCTAGCTAAACTGCGTCACTCTTGACACTTATACTACCCTGTTTCCCCGAAAATAAGACCTAGCGTGATTGTCAGTGATGGCTGCAATATAAGCCCTACCCCCAAAATAAGCCCTAGTTAAAGTCCTTGTAGGTCTTATTTTGAGGGTAGGGCTTATTTTCGGGGAAATAGGGTAGGGCTTATATTTCAGCCATCACCGACAATCACGCTGGGTCTTATTTTCGGGGAAACAGGGTATGATCACAGGAAACGGGGTAATCAAGGGGTTAAACCTTTATTGGGGGGGTTATGGGGGTCCCTAGACCTATCTGAGCCTAAGACTTATTACCCTAACACTGATTTGTCACTGACACTAGTACAGCGATCAAAAAAAATCTGATTGCTGTCCTGGGTGACAGTGACAGGTGGTGAAGGGGTTAACTGGGGGGGTGATCGGGGGGTGAATGTGTGCCTACGTGACCTGGTGTCAGTGTAGTGTTGGGCAACTTGCTGTTTGATGCTCTCTCTCGGTCTGGAACGAAAAGACCGACACGGGGAGAGATGACATCACTTCCCCTGTCAGTGTTTATAGTTACACAGACAGGGGAGGATATCATGCATCAAGAGCGATCACCAGGTCAAGGCCAGATTTCATTAGATCGGTTCCTGATCAAATCCGATCGTTGCGGCCCCCCCCCGCCCGACGTAGCATAACGGTGATTCGCCTGTCTGCTATTCTGCCGCAGTACAACTGCGGATGGTCGGCAAGCGGTTAAGGAAATGTTCCCTTTTTTTGCAAAAGAAAAAAAAATAAAAAATTACCGTATATAAGCCAAGTTTTCCAGCACATTTTTTAGACTTTTTCCAGGTCGATAACCCAAACCATTTGAACTGCAGGATCAGTGTGACAGCAAAGTAATAAGCATTTTTGGAGAGGTCAGTAATGAAAACCTCTGTTTTCTCTTCTGACAGTATTCCTTTAAAAGAGTAGTAGGATTTATTTTTTTAAGAATCATACTTGCCTAGGTGGATGCAGCATCGGTCCGATGCTACATCTGTCCCCCGCCGGCTTGAAGACTGAGAACCGAATGATCAAACACCGCCGATCACTCAGTTCTCAGAGCTCCGTGTGCAGAGAGCTGATGAGGGCTGTGGAGGGAGTGGCTGGCTCAGGCTCAGCAGCTCCCTGAGAGGCTGAGCCAAGTGCCAGTCTACAGTTCGGGGCAGATCCTGAACATATGTTTTGCTCTCGTTTCCCAGCCTGGACTGGCTCTGTGACGTCAGCAATGCCCGCTGTCTGCTGAAACCGGGTCACAGGAGTGCAGAACGAACTGCACTTCTGTGATCCACAGAAGTACAACCAAACGATCTTTGGGCTGTACTTCTCCTTTAATGTGGGTTCACTGTAATCAACTGCTGCTGGGTCTTTTGGAGCTCTCCAAGAGTAATTCCTTCCTATCTACAGCTCCACACCTTCCTTTCCCATCATACCACCCCTCCTGAGCCCATCTCCATTACTCCCAACTTTCCTCAAGCACTAGAAAAAACATCTCTATGCCTATGTTAGTTTGAGTCCACTAACAAGCCTACTCTAAAGCAGCCTCTAAATAGGCCACCAATGGAAGATACAAAAAAGATACCACTTGGCCTCATCTATAGATGGCTATCACAGTAAGAAGCATTGGAAGGCTAATGGGTATAAACAAGGCCAAGGATAAATCCATGGGGAAAAAAAAACAAGCTTAACTTGCCGACCAGCCTGCAGACAACCAATTAAACCTGTCTAACAGTATGCGTTAAAAAGCAAGGTTTTAGTCTGTACACATTTGCAAATGTATGTGTAAGCCACAGAGCCTTGTCAAGGCACCCTGGTATCTGTGGTACCTAACGCTAACTTATAAGTGTTTCCACAGTGGAGGCACATGCATTCTGATGGATAGGTGAGAGCAGGTGGACTGAAGGGGAGCCACCCCTTCTTAAAGGTGGGGGCAAGTGGCGTTTTTTTTTTTTTTTTTTTTGTATCGCTGTCGTTATTTGGTCAGGCAACACACTGACACCTTTGCAGCCATTGTGCTGTATGTTGGGTGTCCAGAGTGGCTCCCCTTCAGTCCACCTGCTATCGCCTATCTATCAGAATGCATGTGCCTCCACTGTGGGGACACTTATAAGTTAGTGTTAGGTACCACAGATACCAAGGTGCATTGACGAGGCTCTGTGACTTACGCATGCATTTGCAAATGTGTGCAGACTAAACCCCTGCTTTTTAATGCATAATGTTAGACAGGTTTAATTGGTTGTCTGTGGGCTGGTTGGTAAATTAAGCTTTGTTTTTTTTCACTTGGATTTATCCTTGGCCTTGTTTACACCAATGGAAGATACCTGATAGCACAGGGGTGGTAAAGTATCTGCATTATGATTGGCGAATCTTGAAGGGAGGTGCATTAGAATTGAAGGGAATCTTAAAGTGATTGTAAAGTCTTGTTTGGTATTTTTGGAGTTAAAAAAAAAAAGTTATACTTCTCTGCTCTGTTGCAGTGGATTAGCACAGAGTGCCCCAGATCCTCCTCTTCTGGGGTCCCTCAACAGCACTCCTGGCGCCTCCCTCCCTGTTGAGTGCCCCCACAGCAAGCAGCTTATGAGTGTACCCAAGCTGAGCTGCAGCTCCTTGTGTCCATTTAGACACGGATCTGTGGTTTGGCACTCTTACCCCCCCCCCGCTCTCCTGATTGGCTAACTGACTTTGACAGCAGTGGGAGCCAATGGCACCACTGCTGTGCCTCAGACCATCAGGAGGGAGAGTCCCAGACGGCCTGAGACACTCGTGGACGTAGTTGGACAGAGATGGGGCTCCGGTAAGTATTAGGCTGGCCATACATTTCTATACATATTTCTTTAGATTTACCTTCAACTGCCGTGTTTTCCTGAAAATAATACCTACTGTCATATTTAGGGAGGGCTGCAATATAAGCCCTACTCTGAAAATAAGCCCTAGTTGAAAGCGCTTGTAAACTGCTAAAATACTCTATATGTATCTTCTTTAATCTAATCGATTCAAATACCTTCTAATAGCTCCGCTCAGCTGCACTCCCCTTCTCTTCTCCTAGCTGTCAGCAGGGGATCTCGCCCCACCCCCTCTGCAGTGCTCTGAGCGGGCCTTGGAAGCGCCGCTCAGTTGATCTCCTGCTGCTCTCCCCTTCTCCTGGCTGGCAGGACTTGGGAGCGTGCCCGCATGAGTGTCCCCTGGGAATGCGGGTCTCCGAGGGGGAGGGGCCAGGAGCGCCGTTGGGGGACCCAAGAAGAATCGGGGCCACTCTGTGCAAAACCCTTGCACAGAGAAGGTAACTTAATTAAAAAAAAAAAAAGTTACAACCCCCTTTTTAAGATGAAAAAAATAAAGCTTCTGACTTTACAGCCCCTTTAATGTATTTGAATACTTCCAATTTAAAGCTGAGGTTTAGCAAAAGTCAAGTGTAAAGCTTCAGTTACAAAACTTGTATTGAAGTATATCCAGCATCCTGCTGACTCTTCAGAATACTAAACTTTGTGTGCTACATGTATCTGACAATGAAGGAGCCCTGATTGCTCTTTCCCTCCCTCCTGTTCTTTCCTCCATTCCTAACACTCCTTAGGCATCAGTGTGCAAGAGGCACCACAATGTTTTTTTCTTTAATGTAATAGCCCATTGCTTTTACTTTACCTGTACACACAGGCAGGAAAACATGCGCTGCATAAAAACAACCAAAATCTGATTTTCTGTACAGCGCTGTCTGAGGAGTTACCATTTGGCATGCATGTAAACCTACTATCCACAGTTCATAGAGAAGCAGTTAAACACTGCACTGCATTACTTTAAAATGTGTTCGTTCTCGCCCATAAACCAACAGAGGAGACAGCCACCTAAAAGAAGTTGGGCTACATGGTACACGTTTAAAAGGGCTGACTGGTGGGGTGTTTGAGGGCAATAATTATGTAGGCAATGCCAATAATCCTACATAAGGCAAAATCTAAATATTTTATGTAATCACCTTAGCAATTCTTGTATGTACAATAAATGATATGTTTGGACATTTAAAAAAAAGTGTACAGTATATGTGAATCTGAATAAAGTATCACCTAAAAAGTCCCGTTGCCAAGTATTTTCTGTGTTTGTTATATTGGCGTAGTTCAGCTGTAATGGTCAGTCCATACGTATTGCGTACTTGGTTATTTAAAAAGCTGCTGGGGATTCTTATGTGACATTTCCCATCAGTACTGCCTACACTGACACACATGTTTACTCTGGTGTTTATCCATCGCATCAAGTGACCCGTGGATGACATTCTAGAGTTGTCTGTAGCCACTCATTGACTTTGGTATTGTGGTACACCTGGGCAGTTGAGGTGAGTTTGGACTAAAGTATAGCTTAAGGCAATTATTTTTTCATTTTTTAATATTGGATATAGCGGAGAGGAACTAGAACGCCTGACAGGTTTTTGTCTGTGCTCCCGTGTGAATGGATCCCACCATATCCTGACCTTCCTGTATTTTAGACTCTACGTTTTCTTGCCCATAGCAATTTGTGAGGTTTTTTTTTTTTTTTTTGTAATGCTCACCTTATTGTTTTTTGTCTCACTGTCTACCATCTCTAGGTGAATTGGGTAGACCATCATCCAAACATGATCTAAGTGAACTAAACTCCCGAATATTTCCACCTCCTTCCAGGAATGCTTGCCAGCCACTGTAATCATCTCCTCGGGTGCTGGTTTGCCTCCTGATTGGCTGGTTAGGTATGATGTCATCCCGCACAAGAGCAAGGGAGTAATTCATTCTACCTCAGCCGGGGTGTGCTGGGGAAAGAAAAGCTGGCGGCTTCTAGAATTCTCCCACAAAAAAAAAATCTGTTTGCCTTTGTGATTGGAGAGATTTTCCCTCCCTCCCTGTCCTGGGAACAACCTTTTTACCATACAAAGTTAAATCCCTCCAATGGCACCTTTGACAGCATTGCCACTGGACAGTAGTTCTAATCCTTCCCTTCGGTGCAAAACAAGATACTTTAACCACTTGCTTACTGGGCACTTAAAACCCCTTCCTGCCCAGACCAATTTTCAGCGCTGTCACTCTTTGAATGACAATTGTGCAGTCATGCTATAGTTTACCCAGATGAAATTTTTATCATTTTTTTTTTTCACACAGAGCCTTCTTTTGGTTGTATTTAATTGCTGCTGAGTTTTTTATTTTGTGCTAATAAAACAAAAAGGGACCGAAATATTGAGAAAAAACAAAACTGTTTCATAGTTTGATGTAAAATTTTGAAAACAGGTAATTTTTCTCCATTGATGTGCGCTGATGAGGCTGCGCTGATCTGTGGCACTGTTTATTAGACACTTGTGGGCATTGATGGGTGGCACTGTGGGCACTGGTAGGTGACACTGTGGGCACAGCCGCTGCTTTCTGAGTGAAGGACCGATGTCCCTCTGACGGAAGCCGGTGATCAGCCTTTTTTTTTTTCCCCTCACGCTGACAGCGCAAAGAAAAAAAAAAACCAATTACCGAGCTTCTGTTTATCTCACGTGATCAGCCGTCATTGGCTGACATCTGATCACGTGGTAAGGGCCGGGATCAACTCCTTACTCGGATATTTGATCTCGGCTGATCAGAGTGTACTGTGCGCTTGCTCGGGAGGACATCCATGGACGCCCTCCTGGCAATTAGGGCCTGCGCTGCAGCCGTCTTTTGGCTATAGCACAGGCGGCAAGTTGTGAATATCTGGTTTGTTTTGTAGAGCATGTTTAAACAGTCCTGGTTTTGTGAAAATGATGGGTAAACATTTTCCTGTTTTTTCACATATTGTACCATGTTTCCCCAAAAGTAAGACCTACCCTAAAAATAAGAACCGCCTGTGGTATTCAGGGAGGGCTGCAATATAACCCCCAGTTTTAAAGTGGTTGTAAACTGCTAGAATCATCTCTATTACAGTAGTATATTATGTAAAAGGTGTGTGTTTTTGTAATCGAAATGTGTCCGATACCTTAGGTACAGCGGTGCTCAGCTGATCTCTTGCTGCTCTCCTCTTCTCCCAGCTGTCAGTGGGTGGATTTCGCCCCCCACAGTGCTCTAAGCAAGGAAGGCGGCTCAGGCAGGCCATGGAAGCACCAAGAGGTGCTCAGCTGATCTCCCACTACCCTCCTTTCCTCCTCTTCTGCCAGCTGTCAGTGGGGGTTCTTGGTGGGGGCCCGCCTCCCTCTGCAGTGCTTGGAGCGCGGAAGACAGCTCAGGTCGGTCGCGGAAGCACTATAAGAAGGTATTTGACACAATTAGATTACAGAAACACACCTTTTACATAATAAAATACTGTAATAGAATATTCTGGCATTATACAACCACTTTTACTATGTTCACACTGGGGATTTCTGACAGGCAGGGAGGGAGAGGGGGAGAGAAGACAGCACGTTAAATGGCAAGCCCTACCCTGAAAATAAGCCCTACAGTGTTTTTGGTTGCCAAAATTAATATAAGACCCAGAAACACGGTATAAGTAATTTGCAAAGCCGTCCTAGAACTGTGTACTTGAAGCTACAGTTTGGTTTGTCTTGAGGCTGTGAATTGCATAGAATATTCATAAGCTTGTAGAGAGGCTGAAAAACTGCCCAGGGTAATATAGATTAGTTTTAAATTATACAGAAAGAAACACGTTTAAACAGGAAAAACATTTCATACATTAGTGTTTGTTAAAAAAAATTTTTTTGCTGTTATAGCGCAATTTCCTATGTTAATTTTATGTGTTTTGTGTATTAAGGCTGCATTCACACCTGAGTGTTTTTAGTTTGTAAAATGCCAGAAAAAACGCCCAACAAGCAAAATCCTATTCATGTAAATGGCCCCTTTTCACATCTGAGCATTTTGTAGCCTGAAGCAAAACGGCCGAAGCTCAAAGTACATGAGTGTTTTTTTTGGGCAGATTACAGGCAGTTTTCTGCTTTTATATTGGTAATCTTTTAACTTGTAATAAAAATCGCCGTTAAAAACGCGCAACTTTCTGCCTGAAAACGAAACGCTCAGGTGTGAATGCAGCCTAAACCTTTGCATATTTCCAGGTAGATTTTCAAGAACTATTAAGGTAAAGCTGCCTGTTTTTTGTATCCTAGAATCTCCATGCTTGAAAATGCATATAACATTTACGCATTGCTCATGGTATGGCCCAGTGCATTGTTTTCCTACCCTTGTCTGAGAGGTGCCATTTGTAGCCTAAGCTGTGCATGACGAGAGGTTATGGATACAAGTAGCCTTCAGGTCAATCTCTGCCACACTGCATGCACCAGGCAACCCCTAGGAATCTGCTCAAAGAACAGAGGAGACAGCCGGTGTCTTGCCGAGAATGTTCCCTCGGCGGATAAGTTCCCCCCCCTGTACTGCGCAGGCGCAGCGCCTGCGCAGTACATACTACTCTCAGCCGCCGGAGATAGCCGAAGCTCAAATGCTTGAATCAGCTGTACACGGCGCCTGCACTCTGGGTCCAGGTTCCTTCCCCACTATCCAAGTGGACCTAGAGGGGGAATCTAAAAGTGCCGAGCGCAGGCGCCGTGTACAGCTGATTTTCAGCTGTTCTGCTTCGGCTATTTCCGCCGATACCTACTGCGCAGTAGAGGGGGAACTTATACGCCGAGCGGAACTTTCTCGGCAGAACATGGGCTTCCTGATGTCAGAAGAAAAGATAGCAGCTTGGGACTCTGAGTGCTGAAACAGGGTAATGGCCTATAACTAGCCAATGCTGCATTGATAACCCAGCTGTCAAGGTAAAAAGGGAAGAATGTAAAGGGGAAGTCAAGTTCATCTTTGTTGCACCACCAACACTGCATTACTTTTTACTAGATGTCCTTTAGAACGGTGGTTCTCAACCCTGTCCTCAAGTTCCCCCTGACGGGCCATGTTTTGGGAATTTCTCTTGGAAGGGTGGATGGAGACCGGGAGGGGTGGATGGAGACCGGGAGGGGTGGATGGAGACCGGGAGGGGTGGATGGAGACCGGGAGGGGTGGATGGAGACCGGGAGGGGTGGATGGAGACCGGGAGGGGTGGATGGAGGGAATTGAGGACAGGGTTGAGAACCACTGCTTTTAGAAGTCCAGCGGTGAGTGTCCCTGTTGAATAGATTCTCCTCACTTCCTGTCAGCGCAGAGTAATTGGGACAGAGAAAAACAGCATGGGAAAGGTTAGAGCTTTTGACAGTGTTTATTGCTTGCTACTGATTGGTGCCTGCTGGGACCTATAATTAGAACAAGTATATTCTTCACAAGTTAATCACAGACATAACTTTTCAGAGCTGCAGAGTACTTAACACAATATTACTACCACACATTAATTTCTGGCATGATTTATTGTACCTGACATGCATATGTAGTATAAATTGACATTCAGTACATGGTACTTTACTATATCCTAATTCCAGTGGAGTTTGCATAAACAAGCAAGAAACTGAATTAGATGGTGATCTGTAAGTTCCATAATGAGTGTGCGCACAGTCACACCCACATTTTAAGCTACATATGTCATTTATACCATAAACAATTATACAGAGCCATACATAAATGATTAAATGTTGGGTAAGAAACTATCAAATTGCATAGGTGATATGTTTTGTGATTGCTGTTCTTGGAGGACAGGTTGTATCTACCCTCATAAAGGCAGAATCCATTGTGCCTTAAAAATCAAGCCTTTTATTTCTAGTGTTACTTTATACTACACAGTTGATTACTGCTGGAAAGTTTATGCCCAGGCCCTGTTTAAAAGGCGAGTGACACAATACTGTAGAATGTCGTCTATCCAGTTGTATTGTACTAATCCTTTTTGCCATTTAACATGACACAGCCACACCTGTATGCAGCATACAAGTCCAAGGCATTGTGCAAGCTAGAGTGTCATTGCTGATGTAGAATTTGGAAACAAAATAGCCCTAGAGCTTGAATGGAGATGTGCATACAATGATGCCAAATTAAATTTGGTGTTAAAGCAGAACTCAAAGAACACTAATTACACAGCTGAATCACATAGGTGCACTATCTTACCTGCCAAGAGATTTTTAAGGCCTCATGCACACAGGACATTAAAATAATGTTATAAAAATGTCAGTAGCTTTGCAGTGAGTTCAACTTTTTTCAACGTTTTTGCAATAGCGTTTTTTTTTAGTGTTAGCGCTTTTTAGCGTATTTCCACGTTTGCGTTTACTTTTTTTCAATGGGTCAAGAGTTTTTACAGCTAAAAAATAGTCTCTCAGAACCCACTAGTTTTTTTTTTTTTGTTTGTTTTTTGTGTGGTTTTTTTTTTTGTGTGGTTTTTTTTTTGTAACTGCTCAAAACGCCACTGCCCAAAACTGCTGATAACTGCCTATGTGTGCATGGACACATAGGGTAACATGATGGAGAGTTTAATGACTGTAGAAAAAAAAGTCAACAGCTGCTGTAAAAACTTAAAAAAAAACATCCAGTGTGCATGAGACCTTTATTCTATGTAGCCAGCCTTGTGTTCAGTCAGACAACACAGCCAGGTCTCTCCTCATACTAAACTGCAGATAGGGCAGCCTGATCCAAGACTTAACCCTCATGTGTTTTGACAGTGAAGGAGAAGTTTGATAAGGTTGTCTTGCTGTTATCCTCTCTTCTAAGCATGATGGCATATTGGACCCTAAGGGGGAGATTTACTAAAATTGCGCATGCAGAATCTAGTGCAGCTGTAGTAACCAATCTGCTTCTAACCTAAGCTTATTCTTTAATCAAGCTTTGACATTAAAACTAGGGGTGCACCGAATGAAAATTTTGGTGCCGAAACCAAAAAAAATAATATACATTTTATATAATATAAAAAATATTTCTACTTTTTATATATAATTGTATTAGACTTTTTAATATCAATTTAAATTTAATATGACTTTATTGATGGCCAATATTGGCACCTTTAGTGCAAGAAAGGTCAAGAAAAATGCAGTCTCTGACCAGCTCTTGTATCATGTCTGCAGTCTCTGACCAGCTCTTGTATCATGTCTGCAGTCTCTGACCAGCTCTTGTATCATGTCTGCAGTCTCTGACCAGCTCTTGTATCATGTCCGCAGTCTCTGACCAGCTCTTGTATCATGTCCGCAGTCTCTGACCAGCTCTTGTATCATGTCCGCAGTCTCTGACCAGCTCTTGTATCATGTCTGAAGTCTGCTAAGCAAACTGCTAATAGTATTGGCAAAATTTTCATTTGGTGCACCTCTAGCAGACATGATACAAGAGATCAATGCAGCCTCGCCAGTGCCTGTCACATGCAGCCTCGCCATTGGATGCAGCACGCCCGTGCCCGGATCAGAGCGGCGGTCTCCGTGTGTCATGGAGCGGATTTGAATTGCCCGGGCCACAGTAACAATGTCCCGCCTCCTGTGATCACGTTGCACTGATTCCATGTCCTGCCATTGGATCAGTATGCTGTCTATCACAGGAGGCAGGACATTTACTGCGGCCCCTGCAATTCAGCTCTGTGACACATGGAGTGATGGCGAGGAGGGAGGAGTGGAGGACTGGGCACGTCAGGATGACACTCCTGCAATGGGCTGCCCCTCGGTATGCGCTTTTTTTTTTTCTAGTTCAGCCATACCAAAAATTGTTTTCGGCCCATAATTTTTGGCGGCTGAAATTTTGGTGCACCTCTAAAACCTAGAAGCTGGTTACTATGCACAGCCGCACCAGATTATGTATGCAACAATTTTTTTTTAGCAAATCTTCCCCTAAGAGGCCATCGGCAGACTGATTACATTTTTTTCTGATTTTCTTTTAAGCAGCCTTCAAAAGTTTTAAAGCATAAAACTGTTGCCTTGTGACATTCATTTTGTCAAATTCATTAATGTGCACTTACAAGGTTCTATGCATGGATCCACTTAAAGGTATTTTTAAAATGAAGTATTGGCTTTATGGATTTGTCATAGCAGGAAATTATCAGAATGGATATAACTGATTCTCTGGTTACATGCATGCCTTTTTGTGTTTGTCATAGGTGTATCCTGTACTATATTTATAACAATAGAACCCTTCTGTCTGACTCCCTCAGTACCTGGAGTGACGAATATGATTTCAATGAGTTTTGAGTCTCCCTAAGGCCTCGTACACAGTTTTTTCTGCTGCTCCTAAACACCGCTTCATGTTAGCCTGTGTGTCTATGCACACATAGATGCTTACAGGAGTTTAGAAGCAGAATAAAAATCCACAGCCCATGCATCCAGGGCAGTAGCAGAGTTTGGGCAGAAAAAAAACGCTTGATGTGCCTAAGTGCTAGGTGTGTTCATTTCAGTGGCCATCATGGTTCCTGGCCAATAAATTAAAGCCCAAGCACTTGATGTTCCTAGATGCTTTACACAAGTTTACAAGTGTCAAGTGAGATTCAGCAAAACGTCCAGTATGCATGAAACCTAAAGATGAACTTCACTTAGGGTTCTTTCAAAACTTTTATTAGTTTTACAGAATAAAGAACAACATAAGCAATAAAAATAATACAAATCCCACCAGACTGATGCATGACATATCCTTGAGGGGGACTTGTATCCTGACAGTACAGAGTGTAAAAGTTTATCAAATCACTATAACCAAAAACAGTACCTACTAAGCTGCTGCCATTCCTCAAAGAGAGTGTAGACCTCCAAGTTTAGTTATCGTAGCTTAGAGTGGCTTAAAGGGATCTCGCCGGCACCCCTAAAGGGATCTAACTGTGCACGGGAGAATCTCCGTAAGCCACCTCGCACTTTTGTAAACCCAGGAGCCTCGGGGTCATAGATAACTTTATGAAAAAGCTGCAGCCTGTATATGAAACCTTCATGAAAAAAAAAATAGAAATAAACAAAAATAAAAAAATAAGACATTTGAGCTCAACAAACTAATAACCCCCTTGCGGGGAATGAATTGCACCATATTCGGGGGGCCAATTCCTACTCCCCCTATAGTGGATAGGAGAAGAATAGTGAGATACGCGGAGAAGAAAGGGGGAAGAGAAGAGCGGGAGAGAGGGAAGCTAGCCTTTCGTCAGGAGGGGCCCCCGTCCCCTATTAAACTCGCTTATAACACTTAGGGTTGTTAAGCCAGCAACTGCAAATACTGTAGCTGCTTACCAGTCCATGGAGTCCAGTGCTGTCTTCCCTGCAGTCAATTTTTCGCTGGGCTTTGGATCCCTGGTGCTGCCATCTTGGATTTTGTAACCAGCTGGGACTTCCTAATGTCTCACTGCTTGCTTCTCACTACACTGGTTCTGCAGCCTCCTGGGATGTGACAACACCATGGGGATCTTTGTGCCGCTGGGCACAGACTGTTGCTAGAAATGCTAACCGTAGAGGAACAGAAACGCAGACCTCATTCAAACTTGTAGGTATGCATTTCTTTGCTGTTTCTAACGCTATTAACGTGTAGGGTGAACCTCTTTTTTAGTTTTTATCTAGGTGCCATACACAAACCAGACCAACAACTATTCTTCTTTAATGCAGGGTAGACACAACACTGTGTGGCATATTTTCAAGGAAGCTCCTCAGGAATCATTCAAAGTTTTCTCACCTACCACTACTTTTGCACAAATTTTGTCTGTCAACCAAACATTTGGGGCTGCAGCTGTAGCATTCTGACAGCGCCTACCCAGTGCGTTACACAAAATGCTTTAGCAGTACATTATGTTAATAAAATTATATTGTTGAAGCCTGTTCATTCCATATCCACCAGCATTAAATTATGCAGTCTACTGCACTCAAACATCTAGTCTAGATTAAAATTAGGCCTAGGCAAAGGCAGACAGACACAAACATATGTGAGCTCCTAGGTATAACACTGTTCACTCAAGTGAATGTAGCTCTCTGCTGTTGTACCGTATATACTCGAGTATAAGCCGAGTTTTTCAGCATATTTTTTTGTGCTGAAAGTGCCCCCCTCGGCTTATACTCGAGTCAAGCACTTTTCTGCAGAAAAAATGTCATTTTCCGAACCGACTTTCGGGGCGTTTCCCAGTTTTTTGTGGTAAAATTAGGTGCCTCGGCTTATATTCGGGTCAAATCAAAAAAGAATGTCATTCTGTTTTTGTGGGCTCACGGTAACATACTAGCGTTAGTAACAATGCAGTCTCATTTAGCTGTGAACTTTAAATTCGAACTAAAGGCAAAACCTGTTTTCATTTTCGATAGGTATTATAATCCTTCCTTACTCTATCAGTTTTTTTGCCATATTTGTCCCATTGTTGAGACCCTTCACTTTCTGTCCCATAGCCAAATAGAAAGTGAGAAAAAAAATCTCTCAACTGAGGGGAATCCCTGTCTATCACCCATGGCCAATGGAACTCTTGTCACAGCTGGAAGATTTCCTCTATTACTGTTCTGGAGACAGCCCAAAACATGGGATTTTCTTTCACTTTCAGTGATGAAGGCAAACACGACAAATAGAGCGGGTTAGTGTTCATAATGTAGTGCAGACAACAATAAAAACCTGACAGGTGCTCTAATCCCTTTTCTCTCTAGCCAAAGCCAAAGTTTTGCCTTTTTAGTTGTACTTTAACCAAGCAAAAGTGCATTTATAGCTATTTTAATACATTTTGGTAGTATGGAATGATTAGAACCCCTGTCAGGTTTTACTGCTGTTGGGGGCTCTGTCGGATGGAGATATTACTTCACTTCCTGTTCTGTGACCACCTTTTTATCAGGAAGTGAGGGGCAATAGCTTAACAGCAACATAAGCAAAATTAGGGTGTTACTAAACCCATAGCCTGCATTCACTATATCTGGCCTCCCATAGTACACAGAACATGTAAATGCAATTATTTTAGTAAATATAAACTGCTAAATAACTTTTCTCAGTATATAGCACTCTTGTGACTTTTATCAGTGTCTGGTTAAAGCTTGTAGGAGGAGTTTTCATGCTACTCACTGTTCTAATAAGGATGCAGGACCTCTAACCCTCTGGACAGTGCTGATTGGCCCTGTGCTGATCACATGCACCCTCCCAAGAAAAAAACTCTCTAGCAGTACACACCAAACTGAGCATGTGCAGAGTGACTCAAAAGGCTCTGTCTTATCAGGCATTGGGTTAGGGACAGTGGAAGAAGGGGAGATCAGAGTAGACAGGATTAAACAGCCTTTTTACACAATGCGGAGGATTAACCCCTTAGGTTCCACCGTGAGTATAATGAGCATGCTTTACTGCACATACAGACTGATTTTACTATTGTGGGTTTAGTAACACTTTAAATGCTTAGCTTAAACTGCTGTCAAATTCTTATATATTTTTTCGTCTTTACCTGTTGCAGATTTTTCCCTCACTTGCTGTCTAGTAAAGCTCCATTCTCACTAGTGCAACTTATTACACTCTGTGGCATTCAAGTCTCAGTCGCATCAAAGTGGTATAGGAACCTTTTTTGGAGTCGTTGTAGCAATTAGAACTCTGACCATTGAAATGCATGGTTTTTGACTTCACATGACAAATCGCACTCATAAGAACCCCAGAAAAAGAAGCCCAGGTGGCAGCAAAACCTGGCAGGCTCTAACCTTTTCCCCATGCTATCCAAAACTAAAAGTTTGGGGTATAGCGATTGTTAAACAAAAAAACTTACCTTCATAGCCTGGAATATGTGAGGGAACATACAAATACCAATATCAGCTCAATTCTAAGACCTATGGGGTGAGTACAGCATAAGCCCTCGTTCACACAAATGTGATTTGACAGTTCAAAATCACATGACAAGTTGCACCCTATTTTCGGCAGTGGAATTTTTGCCAATCATTGTGACTCAAATTGCATCCAATTTGAAAGTTGCTTGCACTTTTCTGCGATTCCTATCGAATGAAGTCAGAAGCTGCAATAAAATTGTAGATTTAAATCGCAAAGATCTGTGGCACAATTTCAAAGCTGAACGGGTATGAACCAGGGCTAAAGGAATTAAGGAAGGTGGCAAAAGGGTATGCTGTGTCAGACTATAGCCAGGATGCATTCAAAGATTTTGAAAAAAAGCTCTCCTAAACTTCATTCAGCACAAGGTTCCAAACAACTTAGACCAGCGATGGTGAACTCTGTGGGCACGCAAGCTATACTCCCTCAAAATCCTATATATGGGGGGGGGGTCCACACCATAACCCCCCCCATAGGGGACTACATCTCCCATATGCCTCTGGGGCCAGGGATGCATGTGGACGGAACAAAGCAGTGCTGTGGGGTTGGATGAAATTTGGCAGGCTGAACACCGGTTGCTGGTTGAGCCAATAGGAGGCCGTGATGGTGGCTGCAGATGTGTAGGAAGGGGGCGATCACCGGTACCAACAAAAGGAGAAGCTGCTGCCAGGCACACCGACACTTGAATGCCAGAACCAAGGGAGTGCTGAACTAACTGCAATACCTCCTGGGGTGGGCGATCATTACCTTGGTGGCTGGGTGTCTGCATCAGGAACAGTAAGAGGAAAATATACAGAACTTGATATAAGTATGCTGTGATGTCTGGGGGTGAACATGGGACACATTAGAAATCATCATTAGGCTGTGTCATAACGAGGAGCAGTGATCTGATTACAGCTATGTTTAATTGCATTGTTGGCACTTGGAAATAAAGAAGTTGGTTTTGTGTTGCAGTTTGGGCACTCGGGCTTAAGGCGGGAGTCCGGCGACCAATCTGTCTTTTTTTTGTTTTTTTGTTTTTTTTAGGTCATTGAGACACTTTGCTAATTCCAAAATAATACTCAGTTTGGGTGTAATATTTCCGCCTCTGTTTTCGTACTGAAGAATAACTTAAAAAATGTGATGCTGGCTGTTTCCATCTTGCTTGTGGGCATGTGAAGCCCACAAGCATTGATTTCCTGGATGCGGTGAATGCTGTTCATTCACAGCTTGTTCACACGCATGATCATTGTTTCCGCACTAATTCCTGGGGAGCCTGACACTAAGCTATTGCCGGGGAAAGGCAATAAACACGCCTACTCCCATGGGAGGAGAGACAGGAAGTGCCACAAAGTACAATATAAAGGTAATTACAGCGATAAAAAAAATTTTCATGTGGCATTTGAACATCTATGCAATTAACTGAAGGGGGTAAGATTAAGTTAAAAATTTGAGTGGAACTCCGTTAAAAGCATTCACCATCACTGGCTTAGACCCTTTCCACTCTTTTGCAGCTAAGCTCCAACCACCTCTTTTTGGAAACTTGGTAGGTGGGTATTGTATAGTGTTGGTGCTTAGCCCCAAATTCAGCAAAGCTGAGCCATTGATGGTAAAGCAAGGCCATGATCAAAGTACCTTTTCTGGCTAGCAAAAGAACAGAACCATGTTGTACCAACTTTTAGCCAGCGCTTTTATGTAGACTAAAAAAAATAAATAAAAAAAAATTTAAAAAAATCACAATGCATGTCAGGTTCTCGTTTAATTGTAAGTTGTCTGTTATAGCATGCTGTAGGCAACCTGCTTTGAGCCCTTTTGAATGCCACGGTATACCTTGCATGACCCTGCTTTATCTCCTGGTACAAGACCGAAGCCCATAAAGCTCAATATATTTTTCAGACTTTATTTTTTGTTCATACATATGTTATGTACCACAGTTGATAAATGGGCAGCTCTGGTAACGGTTAAGTCCTGTTTTTGTCTATGTTAATTGTGAAGGCAGATCTCTAAAAATGATTTCCACATACCTCTGTTGCTACTGTAATTTATTACACTTTTTACCTTTCTGGTTCCAACCTAAAATGACCAAAGTACTGAAAATGTAGCAGAGTCTGCTGATTTTTTTGTGGTTACTGCATTGCTGCAGCAACATTACATCTAGCACTGCCTGTCATATCTAAGCTCATAACAAATGTTTACAATTTCTAGATAGGAACTCGTTTAAAGCTTAGATTCTGACTCTGCGGTCAGCGATAGAGGGTGTGTCAAAGCAAACGGGTCTGTTCAGAACTGATAATGCCTGCTGTAAGCTAAAGGTAAATAAAACACATCCAGTATGACCCTGACACACCCTAAGCAGCAGAACAGTTTTAATGTGCATAGCTGTATGTTCTTTAAGAAGAAAAACTGCAGTCCTCTATCCCACCCTATGTGATTAGTTCAGTTAACCCCCCCCCCCCCACTCTGATCATTGGAGGAGAGCACACTGAGTTGCTAGAGAGCTGACCACGGTGTGTTCTCCTTAGTGTGGTCAGTTTTTAATAGGAAAGCAGAGGGGCTGGCAAGAACATCAGGGATTTTACACAGGAAGCAATACAAAGAAAACGTGATTCTCATACAAGTACATGGTACAGCAGGCTCATATCAGAAATGTGAAATGTTGGGGTAACAAATGCTTTAACCACTTCAGCCCCAGAAGGTTTTACCCCCTTCCTGACCAGAGCACCTTTTACAATTTGGCACTACGTCGCTTTAACTAGTAATTGCGCAGTCATGCGATGCTGTACCCAAACAAAATTTGTGGCCTTTTTTCCCCACAAATAGAGCTTTCTTTTCTTTTGGTGGTATTTGGTCACCTCCTGTGGTTTTTTTATTTTTTGCGCTATAAACAGAAAAAGCGACAATTTTGAAAGAAAATGTTTTTTTACTTTTTGCTATACCCCCAAAAATGTTTTTTAAACAAATTTCTTCATCAGTTTAGGCCAATATATATATTCTTCTACATATTCTTGGTTAAAAAAAAATCTCAAACGTATATTGATTTGGTTTGCACAAAAGTTATAGCATCTGCAAACTATGGGAAAGATTTATGGCATTTTAATTTTTTTACTAGTAATGGTGGCGATCTGCGGTTTTATTGGGTTTGCGACATTGCGGCGGACAGATCGGACACTTTTTTGACACCTTTTTTGGGACCATTGACATTTATCCAGCGATCAGTACTATAAAAATGCACTGATTACTGTGTAAATGTTACTTGTAGGGAAGGAGTTAACACTAGGGGGCGATCAGGGGGTTAAATGTGTGTTCTAACTGTATGGGAATAGGACTGAATAAGAGAGGAGACATATTGTTCCTATTTACTAGGAACAAACGACATGTCTCCTCTCCCCTGACAGCTCAGGGATTTGTGTTTTACACACACAAATCACCGTGCTGGCGCTCGTGCACGCCGGCCACGAGCATCGGGGTGCCCTCTGGCAGCTCTTAAAGGGCCGACGTACCCATATGGGATTTTGCGCACCCATGCCACTTTGCCGACGTATATCAGCGCAAACCAGTCCGCAAGTGGTTAACACATAGGCTAAATACCTGTCCTTAAATCAGTGATATCAAGCTAACCAGTCAAAATTCCTAGTGATCTAAAAGAAGGCGAGAGGACAATTTAAGTTTGAGACGGTGCTAAAAACAAGGTTTTAATCCTTTGCGTTCAGTCCCCAACTAAGTGCCGGTTTCACACAAGGGCGACTTAGCCACCTGACAAATCACAAGCGACACTACCTATATGTCAAATAGTGCTCTACCAAATCACTCTATAGTGGCTAAGTATTAAAAGGCGCAGTGTTATTGTGGAATAAATTATAACAAAACAGTTTCCATAAAGGTGATAGTGTAATAGTTATCACACCTCCCCTACCCCAGTAGGTGAGTACTAAAACCCTCTAGGTGTGGACACCAATCCTACACAGGAGAAGTTATCACCAAAAATGTAATTGCTTACAAATTAGTGTATAAAACATCCAAACATGAATATCACGATATTATAGTGATCCTCTGCTTGTAACAGTGCATATAGTGTCCAAACCCAAAATACAGAATGTGAGTGAACCCAAAAACCAAAGCCAAATAAAAATGCAAAGAATCGCACCAAAAAACAGTTATAAAAAGTCGCACCAAAATGTAATTATCCCACCATATACAAAAACATAAGTGTATACATATAGTGTCCCAATTTAAAAAATAAAGGTGTATATAAACCCAAGATGCAAAAAAATCGCACCAAAAAACAGAAAAACTGCAAAAATTGCACCAAAATTAAAAATTACACCAAGATGCAGTTTATCGCACCGTGTACAAAGAACACACAGGTGCATTCATCCCAATGAAGGTGACTGTTCATGTTTAGAGTAATTGTAGCAGGTGACTTTAGTGATCACAGAATCTTGACAGGTGACTTGCGTGCTCCCCCTCAAGTAGAGCTGGAAGATTTTCTTTAAAAAAATCTTTGATTCTCTTAACTCGATTCACGATTCAAATTGAGTTTTTTTTTTTTTTTTTTTTTCTTTTGGAAACTGCGCCGGTCCCGGGCCGCTGCAGGCATGAGCTTTTAGGCGAGGCCGCAGCTTAGGCCTAGTCTGCGGCGTCCGGCCTCGCAGGCTAGGCCTCACCTAAAAACTCCTTCCCTGCAACTCCTTAGGACCGGCGCGGTGTCATCGCCTGTCCTGAGGCGCTGCGGGCATGAGTCTTTAGGCGAGGCCTCGGCTTCGGCCTAGTTTGCAAGGCCGGACACCGGGGTCTAGGCCGAAGCCGCGGCCTCGCCTAAAAACTCATACCCGCAGCGCCTCAGGACCGGCGCGGTGAAAAAAAAAAATCTTGTTTAAATTTTGAATCGATTTGACCTCTCAACTCGATTCAAGATTTAAATCGTTCCCCCCCCCCCCCCCCCAGCCCTACCTTCAAGGGTCCCCACTCACCAGATCCTACTACCCCTACAGGGGTAATGCACATGTAGCTCCTTAGGTTGGCAGGTAACCACTGGTGTCAGCCTCTGCAGTTCCTCAAGCAGCCTTGGGATATCCGGGTTGTGACAGATGTAATTTTCATAATCCTCATAAAGGAAAATTGGCTCCCATAGTGCAGTATAACAAAAACTTCAGTTTATTAAAACATTATTTAAAGAGGGAGTCCACCTAAAAAAAAAAAAAAATTAAAAGCCAGCAGCTACAAATACTGCAGCTGCTGACTTTACCTGACAAATCGCGCTCCATGCATTGCAATGGAACCGTTCTACTAGACTTGAGTCGCTCTGGAAAAAGGTTCCTGTACTACTTTGGGGTGACTTTAGAGCGGCTTGCATAGACTTCTATACAAAAGTTGTTTTGCAAGTCGTGCTGTACGGGGCGGCTCCAGAGTCGGATGAGAGTCGGGCGACTTTGAAGCTGCCCCTGTCTGAACCGGCACTGAGAGATTTGGCATTACAGGTGTTCATTATCAAAGCAACCGTCTCCTTGCTAGCTGTGGTGTTTAGCGGCTGTGATGCAGAGTGTCAGGGTACATGTGCTTTGTCCTGTCAGGAACGGAATCGTGTAAAAAAAAAAAAAAAAAAAAAAATTGTAAATTCTCCTTTAACCACTTCAGCCCTGGAAGAATTTATCCCCTCCCTGACCAGAGCACTTTTTGCGATTCACCACTGCGTCGCTTTAACTGACAATTGCGCGGTCGTATGACGTACCCAAACAAAATTGACATCCTTTTTTTTTTTCCCCCCTCAAATAGAGCTTTCTTTTGGTGGTATTTGATCACCTCTGCGGTTTTTATTTTTTGCGCTATAAACAAAAGACAATTTTGAAAAAAAAAACGTATTTTTTACTTTTGCTATAATATCCCCCAAAAATGTATATATAAAAAAAAAAAAGTTTTTCCTCAGTTTAGGCCGATATGTATTCGATGATGACGATGAGATTTGGGTGCTTGACAGAGGCCTTAAGTTTGCCCCTTTCAAAAATCTTAAGTTCCAAACTTATATTAGTTTATTTTAGTTTAAACGTATATTAGTTTGCAGAAGTATATGAGGACACTTAATATGAAAAAGTATTTTTTATCTAACCCAGGGAAAGGCTCTAGGCCCATTGTGGGCGACCATTCTACCTTACGGAATAAATCGTTTTTAAATCCCCCTAATGTTGAAAACAAATATATGGAGGAGTTTAAAAGTATGGTCACAAAGGATTTGGAGGGGCTAAAGATCAAGAAACTGACAGATCCTTTGCATGTCAGAAGAGATATGGAATCATACACCCTGCGGACAAGGGGGGAGGTTTGGTTATTCTTAGTAAAGAATATTACCAAAATGAAATGAGTCGTCTATTGAATGATGGAGATACGTCCAAAATTTTCAATTAAAGATCTTATGTTATCGTACAAGGACGAATTACATTCCATCATTGAAGACAGGGAAAGGTCGAAAAATTCTAAGTAAAAAAGGAAGCAGCTTATTTGGACCCTTTATTTTTTAGAACACCCATCATTTACTTTTTCCCAAAAATTCATAAAGATAGTGTTCACCCTCCCGGAAGACCTATTGTCAACGGGATTGATTCTGTGTCTGCCAGATTGGGTCAATATATTGATTCCTTCCTTCAGCCATTGGTAAAAACCCCTGCTTTAAGACACAAAGCATATAATACAGATTTTAGAAATTATTCCTTGTTCTCTGTCAAGTATTTTAGCCACAGGGGATGTGAGCTCATTATATACTAATATAGGACACAATGATGCTATGTCATCAGTTGAATGGGACCTTTCCTCCTCTTCCTTGTCAGGGAGACATCAAGAATTTTTGTTGCGCAGTCTCGATTTTTGCCTCACAAGGAACTATTTTTGGTATGAGGGGGATTTTTATTTAGACTAGGGGGGGTTGCGATGGGTGCCCATTTTGCTCCCAGTGTGGCCAATGTATTTATGTCCCACTGGGAGGAGGAGGCTGTTTTCAAACATCTCCCCCCGGAACTGTTCTTTTATCGTAGATTTATTGATTATCTTATCATAATCTGATGTGGAGAGATCAGACCTAGAAGAATTTATTGATTTACTGAATATTAATGATAAAAATATTTCACTTACGTGGAATATTGATTGTGATAGGATCGTCTTTCTTGATTTGGAGATCAATAGGGATCTTGACCATTTTCGCCTGCGCAATCATTTCAAGCCTACGGATCGCAATGCTTACATCCCCCTGGGAAGTTGCCACCATCGGTCATGGTTGTGCAACATCCCCAGGGGGCAATTTATTAGATGACATCGTAATTGCACCCGAGGTGAGGATTTTATTGCACAGTGTACAAAGAACACATAGGTGCAGAGGATCATCATTTTAGGATGATACTAGGTATAATGCACAGCATAAAAAAGTTTGAGCAGATTATCTCAAATAATTGGTCTATTTTAAAGCGGGACAAGATCTTTGGCCCGGTTTTACCTGCCCGCCCTCAATTCATTTATAAGAAAGCACCATCTTTGAGGGACCGCCTCGCCCCTAGCATTTTAAATCCCCCCCCCCCATATTCCCTGTAGGCACTCCAAGGTGAATATTAAACAAAAAAAGTTTTTAGCTTCTGCTACTAACAAAGAATATGATATTCAACAATTGATAACGTGACACCATTGGAATGGTCTACACGTTGGAGTGCGCATGCGGGTTACAATATATAGGGAGAACATCGAGACTCTTACATGTTCGCTTGGCTGAACATAATAGGTTCAATCGCCCATAATGTTTTTCATCATTTTAAGCAATTTCATCAACAACACCCAAAGGGTCTTAAATTCTGGGGGATTGAAAGAGTAACTAGGCATTGGAGGGGTGGTAATTTCATTCGCCAGTTGTCGCAGGGAATCGTACTGGATATGAGACCAATGTACTTACCCCAGGAGGACTCAATGTTGATTTTGATATTGTTTTATTTTGGATAGATGATTTTATTTATAATGATTTATTATTGGTTTATGGTGTGATGGTTGCGAGTGACGTCATGTGATTTTCAGTCTCTCTGATATAGGAGATCCAGTATTAGATTGGCTGTATTGTCCGCAAATATTCTAATACATATATGTTTTAATACTTGCCTACATTTTTGGTGCATAGTGTTCGTGTTTTTTTTTTTTTTTTTTTTTTTTTTTTTTTTTTGAGGCTACTGTGCACATTTTTGTACCAGCAAGCACATTGTTTTATTGTGCGGGATATTTAGGTCTTTGTATGACCACATATCTTTAAGGTAGTTTTTCTGTTCATGGGGACACTTCCGGGATCGTTCTCTATGCCCAGTTTAACATTAAGCATTTTGACGCAACATCGTGACTCATCGCTAGGTGGTACGTAACGCGGAGTTGCTGCTGTGCCATGTGTTCTGTGGCTGGGTCATGTGGTGGTGCGCTGCGTTAATGAACCCGGTGGCGTGGCATATGATTGGAGGTTTGGTCGCCATGGTGTTTGTCATGGTATTTAAATAGGGTTGTAACGTCATTTCCGTATCCGCTGACGAAGTCCCGCCCACAGGGGACGTAATACGGATGGGACGTCACCCGCAGCCATTGCAGATCGTTTGTTTACATGCTGTATCGCCCAGCACTTGGTTTAAGTGCTATTCTTGTGAGGTTTTTATGCACTTTTTATTGTTAAATTTTATACATGCAGAGAGCACTATGTATTGCCTTTTATCTTTTGATACATGTGATTCTGAAGTGTAAAGTGCCGAGTTATACATCTACCCAAGAGGGAACTGTCTAGGACATATGTGCTGATTCCATCATATATATACCCCTAGTGGGAAGGCGTATGAGATCCTCTATAACCAAAGGGTCCATTTGGTGAGGTGAGCGGCCATCTACTACTCTGGTGGAGGTCACATCGGACAATTTTCACACATTTTTGGGACCATTGGCAATAATACAGCGATCAGTGCTATAAAATTGCATTGATTACTGTAAAAATGTCACTGGCAGTAAAGGGGTTAACACTAGGGGGTGCTCGAGGGGATAACTGTTCCCTGGGAGGTGATTCTAACTGAAGGGGGAGGGCACTGACTGGAGGAAGTGACGGATCGTGGTTCCTAGCTAATAGGAACACACGATCTGTCACGCCTGTCAGAACAGGGAAGTGTGTGTTTACACACTCGTCCCTGTTCTGTCTCTCCTGCTCACAATCACTTGTGGCCAGCGGTCATCGTGACCGGCGGCCACGAGCATCGGCATCCCCACTGTGCAGCACGCGCGACTGCTATCCCGACCCCGCAAGCTGACTTATAGTTACGACGGCTCGTGCAGGGGAGCCAACCTGCCGCGGCAGATGGTCGGGAAGCAGTTAACATGCAATATTTTGACAAACTGTTTCTTTCATCTCTCTCTCTCTCTCTCTCTCTCTCTCTCTCTCTCTCTCTCTCTCTCTCTCTCTCTCTCTCTCTCTCTCTCTCTCTCTCTCTCTCTCTCTCTCTCTCTCTCTCTCTCTCTCTCTCTCTCTCTCTCTCTCTCTCTCTCTCTCTCTCTCTCTCAAAAACTGCCCATAAAATGTTGAGTGCTTCTTTGAGTGCTTTTCAGGCGCTTTTGAAGCATTAGCGGCATAGTGGTTGCCATGAGCAGTTGCTGAATGGTCTTCAGCTTGTACCTGTATTCCTGTGACCTGATCCATTGAACATGCTTACCTGTGTATGACCTGGCTTTCTCCTGGACTTTGCTTTTGCATTAACCTTGTTCACCTGACCTCTCTGGCCTTGGCCTGTTTACTGGACTTCTTTTGCCTACTGATTCTGTACTGTGCTGCCTGACTGTTACTGACCTTGGCCTGCTTCCAGGACTTGCTCTGTCTGCTGACTCGGTCCCTTGTTATCCAGCTGCCGCTGCCTGTATACCGGCTCTGCTGCCATCTTCTGCTCTGGTGCCAAGCGGCTTCAGTATATTGTTCTTATTACCCCCCCCAGCTTCATCCACCTAAGAGCGGACTTCATCCAGCTACTCTGGCACTCTGTGCCCTCCACCTCCAGGAGTGTTGGACAGGAGGTGCAAGAAAGTCCTCCACAACATTCTAGTAGTCGCCAGTTTTGTGATACCGAGGGGTCCAGCCATCTCCCCGCAAATGCTTACATAGGTTTGGCACGTATACATGTAAACGTGGCAATATCTCACACATGCAGTGTAAACGTCAGAATGAGCAATAATTCTGGTGCCATAGCTCACATTTAACTCTAAACAGATAAACTGTAATGGCTTTTTAAAGTGTCACCTATTGCACATTTGGAGCAGCAGCTGTGTCCCAATATATAACAAAGGGACTGCCCCTGTTATGTCAAAATCTCCAATTACGTCACTTCTGGTGACTCTCCAGCAGCAGTAATTGCAGATTTCGATGACTTGGCTGCTTTGACGGGACACTGTCCGCATATACACTACGGTAGACGATATGAGTAAATATTGTTAGTCTGCCTGAGCTAATAACCAACAACCTGGCCGAATTTTTTCCTCTTTACCTGGTGTTCTGTTAAAACAGGCAACTTGTCCTGTACCGTAGTGTATATGCTGCCACTGTTGATGTGGTTTGAGATTTTGATGAGTTGGCTCTTTTGACAGAACACTGGCACAGGGCTTGCACAACACCTGTATATCCCAGTGGCGATAAAACTTGGCCCTGCACAGGGCACGGATGTAATTGCCCCATGTGAATTAGGCCTGAAATACAGCTGCCTCATCCAAGGATTGATGAGCTGCAATATGTTCTATTTTGTGCGTGGGTTTAGATTAGGGTTGTCCCGATACTAGTATCGGCACCGATACCGAGCATTTGCCCAAGTACTTGTACTCTGACAAATGCTCCTGATGCTTCCGCCGATACCTGTACAGTCAGTGGTGATCGGCGCGTGGGGGAGTTGCAAGCTTCTCCCCCCGCGGCTTTCAGCTGCTTGATGACCTACAGCGGTGATCGGGGCTTGTAACTCCCCCACACGCGATCACCGCTGACTGTCGCCTCATCCTCCTGTCCCCCTCCGTTCCTCTGTCCCCCTCCGTTCCTCTGTCCCCCTCCGTTCCTCTGTCCCCCTCCGTTCCTCTGTCCCCCTCCGTTCCTCTGTCCCCCTCCGTTCCTCTGTCCCCCTCCGTTCCTCTGTCCCCCTCCGTTCCTCTGTCCCCCTCCGTTCCTCTGTCCCCCTCCGTTCCTCTGTCCCCCTCCGTTCCTCTGTCCCCCTCCGTTCCTCTGTCCCCCTCCGTTCCTCTGTCCCCCTCCGTTCCTCTGTCCCCCTCCGTTCCTCTGTCCCCCTCCGCTGTGTGAAAGGACAGAGTCGGCTGACTCTGTCCATTCACATAACTGAAACATTGTAACCTGTGATTACTATGTCTCAGTTTATGAACGGAGAGGAGCCGCTGTCTTCTCTCCATTCATTCTCAGTGCAGCTGAGGCTGCAGAGAAAGGGACTGGGGAATCTCTATCCTCAGTCTCTTTCTCTGTCTCAAGGGGGAGATATAAGGGGTCTGTTAAGACCCCTGATATCTCACCAAAGCCCCCCAACAGGGCTGATTAAAAAAAAAAAACATATTGCAATAAAGAATAAAAAAAATATTGTAAAAAACAATGTAGATAAAAAAAACGCACACACTATTCACCCCTCACACCCCCCCCCTAAAAAAAAGAAGAAAAAAAAAAACTGTCACGTGACATAAGAAAAAAAAAGTATCGGCGAGTACTTGAAAAAAAGTATCGGTACTTGTACTCGGTCCTAAAAAAGTGGTATCGGGACAACCCTAGTTCAGATGCACTTTTTACATTGCTAATAGTAATGACATTCCATGCAAGTATGGTCATTCATAAAATTTTGAAAATGCTTTTCCAACAGCTTTATTTCTTTTTTTTTTTTTTTTTTGGGACTGGACACTGAACATCATGGTACACTAAGCTATTAGTAGTTTAGCTTTTATGAGTCTGAATGAAACCAGTCACATGCTGCTTTTTGTTTTTCCAATCTACTTATAATAATTTTAATTATGGCACAAAAAAGGCCTGTGCATTTTGTGCTGGTTTCTTTTTGTATAGTAAGGCTCGATTCACACAGGGGCAACACGATTTAAGCGCGACTTCAACGCGACTTTAAGCAAATTACAACGCGACTTCAAGTCGCCTCCAGGACAGGCGACTTTGGCTGTGGCCAATCACAGGATAATCAGCTCTCTGGGAGGGAGGGGTTTGCCTGGGCAAACTAAATTTTTTCCCTGTAAAGTCGCTTCAATGTAGATGGAGATCCGACTTGGAGGCGACTTTTATTGAATTCTATGGGTACAGGTCGCCTACAAGTCGGATCCAAGTAGTACGCTCTGAAGTCGGAGCGACTTCAGTAGTGTCAATTAAGACGCTCTCATTCACTGTAATGTAAAGCGACTTTGGGCGACTTGAGGGCTTACAAGTCGGATCCTAAGTCGTCCTAGTGTGAACCTACCCTTCGGATAGCTCCTGGATGTATTGTCATGTTTTACTGCTACTTCCGGATCTTACACCAGTGTTTCTCAACTCCAGTCCTCAAGGCGCCCTAGCAGGTCATGTTTTCAGGCTTTCCATTTTTTTGCACAGGTGATATGATCAGTTTCACTGCCTTAGTAATTACCACAGCTGTTTCATCTGAGGGAAATCCTGAAAACATTACCTGTGGGGACACCTTGAGGACTGGAGTTGAGAAACTCTATCTTAGACCAACTTGGTTAGTCCTTGTAGAGTGGTTAACTGCTTGCCGACCAGCTGCGGCAAGGTGGTTCGGCTGTGCGAATCGCTTTAGGTTTACGTCGGTTCGTGCACTAGCTTCTGTGGGCACGCGCACACTGATTCTCCAGCGGGGGAGCCAACCAGTGGGTCCGACAGACTCCTATGTCCGCCGGCTGCCTGCGATCCTTCCCCACAGATAGAAGGGGATCTACCAAAGTAAACAAGGCAGATCTCCGTTCTAACAGGGGATTACACTGAGATCTTGTCTTTCTGCTATGCAGGGAGACTGATCTGTGTTATACCAGGCAGGCCATCCCCCATACACATTGTAACACCCAGGGAACACAGTTAACCCCTTGATAGCCCCTGATAACACCTTCTCTGCCAATGTCATTAGTACAATGTCAGTGCATGTGTCGCTGGTTCCCAAAAACTATCAAATGTCAGTTGCGTGTCCGATCTGTCCGCCGCAAAATCACTAATCACTGCCATTACTAGTAACAAAAAAATTATAATGCCGTAAATCGATCCCCTATTTTGTAGACGCTATAACTTGCGCAAACCAATCAATATATGCTTATTGAGGTGTTTTTTTTTGTTTTTTTTTTTTACCAAAAACATGTAGCAGAATACATATTGGCCTAAATTGGTGAAGAAATTCAATTTTTTTTTTTTTTTTTTTTTTTTTTAATTGGGTATGTTTTATAGCAGAAAATATAAAAAATCTTTTATTGCATTAAGGTGAAAAACCTTGAGACTTTACAACTCCTTTAACTTTTACCATTACTGACCTAACCTGCCAAGAATGTAGAAACCATTCACCTAAAAGTGTCAAAGAAATAAAACCAATACTCCAGGTTTTTGACAGTTCTTTATTGAAGCTGCTCCATCATTTCTTCTCCCTCCAGTGATGTCTTCATTCTCCGGCTTTTCTCACTGCGCTGATCTCTTCTTCCCCTGGTTCTTCCCTTGGTTTTGCTTGCTGCATTGTTGTCTCCTTCCTCTGCTGGTTCTTCTCTCTGCTGTCTTCTTTCTCTGCTAGTTCTTCCTCCGATCTTCTCTGGACGCTAGCTCCCGCAGTTGTGCGAGCTCCGCTCTCTGCAGGTTCTTTTATAGCCATGGGGTGTGGCCATCCAGTGACATTCGTAGAATCCGCCCCTTGTGACGTCACTGCCTGGGGCATGATGGGTGAGAAGAACTGGAGGCAGAACCAAGGGAAGAAGATATCAGCGCAGTGAGAAGAACCCGTCATGTATTTTGAACTATAAAAAGTAAAATTCTGCCTAAGACAGAAAAACCTCCTTTTTGTTGTGCTCTCTGATTACGGTTTGTTTTTGATACTTAAGGTATGAACACTCCAGCTTAAAGCTGAGCTCCAGTTACAATAAAGAAAAAAAATCCCTTGCAAGTGGGGTTCCTCTTGCACTACAAGGGTTTAATGCTAATTTATACCTACCAGGTATAACCTGATTCTTCACTTGTGCAGGCTTCCTCCATGCTATAGGTTCAGTCCCTGCAAACTCTCTATGGTGAACTGGCACTTGCAGGTACACTGACGACATTGCGTACAATGCAGGGTCAGTGATTTTTAGGAGGTGTTGGGGTTTACACAAGAAAACCTGTTACTTTGAGCTGAATAGACAAAGTGACAAATTTCCTTTTATACGCAAGGACCTCTTATAGGGGGTGCCTATATGAGCTTTGTCATTTTACTGGAGTATACTGAGATATGTGAGTCTGCAGGTGCCCATAGCCACATGTCTGTATTTTAAGTTATCTGTATGCTTGGGTACCAAAAATCTACTATGATTACTTGATACAGGGAGACAGGTTTTTATGTATTGATAACAAGCTGAAAATTGTCAGAACCTCTGGTAGAAAGAAAAAGCAGCGTAACCGCTTGCTGAGCAGTCGTACCTGGTACATCACTGGACTTCAAGCGGTTGTACCAGGTTGATGACTGCAGCTGTAAGCATCACCCCAGTACAGTGTGTTGTGTGTTTGTGTTTTTTTTGAGCCGGTGGTCGGCTCTTGTAAAAGCAATCTTAGCGGCAGCTTTTTCCAGCAGCAGGGTAGATGTGTGTACAGTGTAATGGCGTAACAGTTTAAAAATAAAATAGATTTAAAAAAAAAAATGTAAAGTGCCACTGTACTCGCTTGCAAAAGGTGAACGCGCGCATCAGTCCCGCAGGCAAACAGCAATCGTCCCACACATATGAGGTCATCGCAATTGTTAGATCATGGGCTGTAGTTCTGGCACCAGACCACCTGTGTAAATCTAAAGTGGTACTCTGTAAAGGCTTTTAAAGTGTTGCCTATGGTTGGCAAATTTGCAGCTGCATGGGGATGCAACATTTTAAAGTGACATCTTTTCTATTTTACCAAAAAGTTTGGGTTATTTGTGTGTTTTTATTACATTTGAAACTCAAAGTGTATTTTGTCAAATTAGTGTTTGAAAAACCGCTGCGCTAATACCGTGTTGCATAGAAAAATTTGCAAAACCCACCAATTTATTCTGTAGGGCCTCTGCTTTAAAAAAAAAAAAAAAAAAAAAAGTTTAGGGGTTCTAAATATTCTAGCAAAAAAAAAAACTGTTACCTGTAAACAAAAAGTGCCAGAAAAAGCCTGGTCCTTGAAGTGTTTCTAAACCCACCACCATAAAATCAGTCTGTACATGCAGTAAAGCATGCTTTATACTCGCTGTAGAACTTAAGGGGTTAATACTCCACATTGTGTAACAGGCTGTTTGATCCGGTCTTCTCTGATCCTCAATTTTGATTCCACAATCCCCAAACATTCGATAGTACAGAGCCTTGGGGGCACTCTGCACATGCTCAGTTTGGTGTGTCTTGGGAGGGCGCATGTGATCAGCACAGGGCCAGATACAGGGTCAGGGGTCCTGCAGCCTCCTAGGACAATCAGGGTAAAATGAAGACTCCACCTACAAGCTTTAACACTGGTTGAAGTCACAAAACTGCTCAAACTAGTGATGAGAAAAGATCTTTAGCAGTTTATATTTACTAAAACCGATATTGTGAATGCAGGGTCCTGGGTTTAGTAACAATTTAAGTGGCTATAAAATGTGCATAGTGGCTTGTCTTGCAAAATAGTTTGAGTTTATGGCTGTTTGACTTTGTAAGCATTTTTTGAAAATGTTCCCCTCTGCTCATTATTTACTGTAATCCTAGTACGCTTGAAAACGCCATGTAAAGCCCCATACACATGGGCCAAATGACAGGCAGCATTGGCTGGTTAAATAGATACCTTTGGCCTGTGTGTTCTGCAGCCGGTCCGACAGCTGTTCGGCCGGCTTCTGTCCAAGGGGCATGACTAAAAAAGGTCTGCCGTATAGTCGGTGTTTATCTGGCGCTCCAGATGGAGTAATCCTTAGGGATATAGTCTGTGGCTGTAATAGCTGGATGGTGATGTATCCATAGGTTGGGTAATTGGAATTGGGACCTACAGAGCCATGTGTAATGCCAGGACTGCACTTTACTTTGACGCGCATGCATCTTCTATCATCTTGTAAGTGTTTTTAATTTTATCCTATTAAAGTCATTTTAATACTACACTCAGGTTGGCGCCTTCCCCTCCCTGTTTTTTCCTAAAAAAGGTCTGCCGATCAGCGTTCTCAGCCCATGAAAACTGGCTAAATTTAAACCGGGCAGAAGGGACATAACTGTGACTCATTCGCACCATTTGCGTTGAGATGTGCTGGTAGGTA
The DNA here is from genome assembly GCA_037952925.1 of Lithobates clamitans. Taxonomy (NCBI): domain Eukaryota; kingdom Metazoa; phylum Chordata; class Amphibia; order Anura; family Ranidae; genus Lithobates; species Lithobates clamitans. The sequence continues at coordinate 1,901,610 of JBBGZY010000271.1, forward strand.
AAGGGGAAAGGGGTCCCCTTTTTGTTTTTTGTTTTCGGTGCAGCGTGTTGTAACACAAACCATTACATTGCAATGCACCTGCAGTGAATATGAAATTCATTAAATGTCACTTGTAACATTTTGATAAGGTTGTAATAAACGTAAACAGTATGACACAGTGGGATTATTGCTTTGACACTGTATCCTCCCAGCGCTGACCAGCAGCAGCGGTGCGATCAGCGTTTCTAGTGGTGTTCAACCCTGTACAGAAACGAAAAAGTGTAAGACACAAATATAAAGGAGAAAATGGAGATCACACAGCAGATGTTACAAATATAAAACTGTGCAGGCAGGCTTGTGTCCTTTGTATAAGGAAATATTTTCTCTAAATAAGAGTAGCATACATAAATCACTTGTGTGACTTGGGGCTGCAAAGTCGCATGACAAGTCGTACCCCATGTTTTCAAAGGAGTACCATTCATAGCTGTGCGACTTCAAAGTAGTCCCTGCACTACTTTGGTCCGACTTTGATGTGAGTTACACGGGCATTCCCTAAAATCGCGGCAACTTTGAAGTTGCAGTTGTGTGAAAGGGGCCTAAGGGTTGGTGGCCTTTGTCATGCCACTATAAACCTTGCATATGCTGTATAAAGGTATTTTTAATGCAGTCATTAGCTGCTAAATGTGCTTCCATTTCATCAACTTTACTTCTGACCTCTCTTGACCTGCGCAAGCTTTATACGTTTTTAACTGTGTTGTCTCTGTGGTTGACAACAGGGGTCAGACACTGTTATGCGCTGTGCTTTTGTATCAATCTCCATGGCATTAATTCACCAGACTCCTGGCACTTGACCATATTTTCTATTGAGATAGGGCCTCGTTTTCAATATTTGATACTATGAAAAAAAAGTGATCTGTGGTCCAGTGCTTCACATGTGCAGTCACTTTTAGATAATCAGTTGCTAAGGATTATGGGATTAGTCTGGTGGCATATGGAATGCAGTTTTTTTCCTGTTCAGCAAGCCAGAAGTAAATGCTTTAATATTTAACATGCAAACTCATCAATTTTATATTGCTGCTTTTTTTCTTTCTTTAAATTCTATACTTTAGGATAAGTAAAACATTCCGTGGATTTTGAAATTCTAATGCAAACCTAATATGTTAGGCTTTAAAAATGCATAAAAGAAACCATGGCATTTGTCCATGGCAACCAATCTTGCTTATTTCAGTTTCTAAGTTATTGGCAGGATAGGTCAGTAATGGAGAAAAGTTAAAGGAGTTGTAAAGTCTCAAGGTTTTTCACCTCAATGCATTCTGTCGTGTCATGTCAATGGACGCAGCAGCAGCACTCGGGAGTGCCCCCCCTCTGTGGGGGCACTCTAAGGGGAGGAGCCTGGAGTGCCACCGGGAGACCCCAGAAAATGAGGATCGGGGCCTCTCAGTGTAAAACCCATACAGAGAGCAGGTAAGTATAATATGTTGGTTAAAAAAAAAAACAACCTTTACAATCACTTTAACTGCCTAGAGACAACAGGCAATAGTGTTGGCCAGTCCTTTTGTGCACTGTAACCTTTTTTTTTGCATAGTTGCACAAGTTCCATTCTTCTTTAAGTGGACCTTATATCAACACATAAGATCCATACCCCCCCCCGAAAAATAAAAAATAATGTACCTACCATACACACCCCCAAAGGGTGTCATTCTTGGCCTTCTGGCAAGATCCAGGGAACACTGAAGATTCAGAATGTCATGCGAAGACATTTTATGAGATTTGCTATTCTCAGAATCTCTCTTGAGCATCTGTGTCAATTCCCTTGCCCCTGGCTGCCACTAGAGTACTGTATCTTCTTTAAAATTTCTGGAAACCTTGGTATTCCCGGGCTAGAACTGTAGGTAGTTTTAGGTGTGTGTGTGTGTGTGGATATTTTTTTTTTTTTTTTTAATGTGTGTGTGTGTGTGTGTGTGTGTGTGTGTGTGTGTGTGTGTGTGTGTGTGTGTGTTGTTAAGGGTCTAAGTGAAGTGAAGCTTGGATTTTATTTATAAGGTCCACTTTGAGCACTTAGGCAAACCATTTTTCAGACTGCTTCACTAAGCTCCTTTGGCAGTAGCTGAATGTTAAACACCCAGATAGTCATTTTGAATTTCTTACAGTAACAGTGCTAAGAGGACTGTATTCAACAATTTTGCTATATTAAAAGATCAACACCATTCACACTCTCAGGAGCATTTATTAAACTACGATTTTACAAAGTTTTGACTGGTGAATCCTTTCCTTTCTCTGTACATAAAGCAAGTCAGGTTTACAACGGCCTACCTGCTCACAGCTCAACAAACACATTACAGTCTTAAGTACAATCACCTTTAGGTCTACCAACATGTTGAAGTGGCATGGTGGAAAACCAGCATCTGACTTGGCTGCGAGTGCTGGTCAGAATACACTGATCAGCACTCGCAGCCAAGGGGAGAAAAAAAGACTTGCAGTGTATACCCATCTTAAGTGTGACACTGCCCTGGTTTACGTGTGAATGCAGTGTTCAACTGTGTGGCCTTTCACTGCAGGTGTGAATGGGACACAGCCTAACTAAAGGGACACAAGTGTTTGTTGGCAGATGCAGTGTCCAGTGCTGTTCACTATTCCACACCGCCCACCTTCCTTATGCATGCTGTACTTTCCCTATTAAACACCACCTCATCCGATATGCCATGCTGTGCCTTCCCTATTGTGCACCTTCTCATTCTGTATACCATGCTGTATGTTCCATATACCACACTACCTCATTTCATATGGTTGCTGCAAGGTTTCTTTTTTTTTTTTTTTTTTCTTAAGCAGGTGGGTAGGGACAAAGACCAGAGGTATTGCTGGGAGGTGGGTAGGGGTGGAGACTAGTGACACAGGATAGTGGTTGAGATAATGCACCTATTTGAGAGGGGAAGATAAATCCAGTCAACAGCTATGTAACATAAGAGCCTACCTGATTGTATACAGATTGGCCTTTAACCCTTACCAAGGCCATTTTGTTTTAGTGGATCACATTCATGTGTTGCTGTAAAGTTCCTTGGGGCAGAATGTGTATGGGAGAATCTGTTACCACAACAGCAATTTTCTCTAAACCAGGATGCAGCTTATGCTATGCTTTAGACTTGTGTAGAAATTGTGATGTAATATACAGGGAGCCCATTAAAAAAAAATCTTAAGTTTTTAATGCTGATTTTTTTTTCCCCCCTCCTAGAACCACCGGGCTGATCCAGAAGAGTTGTTCACAAAACTGGAACGCATTGGAAAGGGGTCCTTTGGAGAAGTTTTTAAGGGTATTGATAACCGGACTCAGCATGTGGTTGCTATAAAAATCATAGATCTGGAAGAAGCAGAGGATGAAATAGAAGACATACAACAAGAAATAACCGTTCTTAGTCAGTGTGACAGCCCCTATGTGACAAAGTACTATGGATCCTATCTCAAGGTACATTATGGGGCAGAAGGGTTACTGTGCCTCTTTTATATAGTACAAAGTAGACTAACAGTCTTTTCACAATAGGCGATGTGATCTCCAAGAATAGATGGTACTGTTTAACTCCGGAGTTGTGCAATTTGAAGTAATCAATGTTTCCATCTGGTGCTGTTTATTTCATGAGGCCCACCTTTCTCAGCTAGTGATAGTGGGGTCCTGGAATCTGGTTAAATGCCTCCCATGAGTATTTTTAAACATTACTACATGCTTGTACATGTCTGTAAACAAGAGGCTATCTAAACTTCCCTATGTGGCTATGGTATGGAGCCCACCAAAATCACTTCTTAGAAGTGAATAATTGTCCAAAGGGTCTGATTTATAAAACATGGCAAGATTCATTTGTAAAGATGAACCTTCATTTTCATTAGCTGTCAAAAGGCCTCATTGCATCCTGTTGTATACAGTACATTTTAGTAAGTGGTCATCCTTAGGGTGTATTCCATTAAATCCCGAGAATTGTCCAGTTTATTGGAGAAAGAATGGTCATTTGGTAGCAAGCTGCTGTCAGTCTGTTGGTAATGATCTAATATGAGCCGATCCCTACAGTAAATGGGTTCATGTGCCCCCTCAGTTCCTGCGTTTTATCATCCAGCTTCTTGTTTTTGAAGTCAAAAAATTGGTAAGGGGTGCACATTACATTGTTGGGGGAGGGGTAGCAGAGGTAGGTTGTGCTTGGTGTTTGAGGATGCAATTTGCTTATTTGCAAGATTAAGGGGAAAAGTTTGTTTAGGCATCTTGTGTTGGCCAAGTGACTTTTATATTGTGAGATTTTTTTTTTTTTTTCTGTTTTTTTTTTAAATTTCTGTTTCTAGGAACGATGGAATTGCCTGGTAACAGCCTCTGTGTAGTTGCCCATGAATACCAGTTTAGAATGAAACTACACTGCATCTGAGCAACACAAAGCAAAAACACCATTTCATTTATCCATGTGCTTTATTTTGTTGAGAAATCACTTCAAAAAACACCCCCTAGCATTTCTGGCCGTGGCCATTTTAAGGGCAGATGATACATACAGCATTTTACTTTCTGGAATTCATCTGCCCTTAGCCCAAGCATGCATGCAGGAGAGTGCGCTAAGGTGAGACCATCCCTCCTCCTCTCCTCCCCTCCTGAAGACTCCTGTTGTATGACGTTTGCCTAGGCACGAAACCAGGAAGTAACTGAACAAAATGAAAAAAAAACAAAGTTAATCAAAATGTAAAAAAACAAGTAAATATGATATAATTTACTATCTATTTACTAATGCTAGCAACATAGGGTTTAAAAATAGTCAATTTTGATTGGTAGAGTGAAGTTTCACTTTTAAAGGATAAGTTCATCTTTTTAAGCAGTATTCCACTTTTTATAATAAATAGAAGTGCCAACCAATAATTAAGTGTTCTATCCTTGTGCTAGGTATAGGTTCATCGCAAAAAAACACAATAAAAATGCATTAAACATGACAATTTAGGATGAATCACATCTGTGCAAATAAAGTCCATATAAATTGTGCAAACACTGCAAAAAAAATAATTCTAACAAGTGTGTGTGTGTATGTATATATGTGTGTATATGTATATATGTGTGTGTGTGTATATATATATATATATATATATATATATATATATATATATATATATATATATATATATATATATATATATATATATATATATATTCTCAAAAAGGTGCTTAGATTTTTTTTTTTTTTTAAAACATCAATAGTTTCTCTGTGGCCCAGTTCACATGATGCGCTGTGATTTTGTTCTGTTTTTTGTCCTTTTGTGAGGTGCGAATTTACCACGAATTTCAGGAGTTGGACATAGTTGCGATTGATATTCTAGCCAATGGAATCATAATGTAAAAAAAAAAAAGTGTTAGCTTCCTGGTTTTTGTGGAGAGTAGTGTGGTAAAATTCGCACATATGTGAACCCTCAATGCGATTCAAGAACGATTTACATTGATGTCTATGGAGACTAAATTTGCAACGCAACGCAGTAAACTCGCACAAGACCCTTTTTTTTAATCGCATACGTAGAGGAATCGCAACGCGTGTATTTGAACGACTGTCATTGAAAACAATGACTTTAGGGATGACATGCGAATTTAAAGTGTTTTTGACGCATCACATTCGTCATGAACTCGCATCAGTGTGAACCGGGCCTTACCCTGTGAAGGAATGATAACTTGTACCACCAAAGAAACAGTGCTCCCAAAAGTCCACAAGAGTTATTAACCACTTGCCGACCGATGCAGGCCGATATACGTCGGCACAATGGCAGCGGTAGGCAAATGGGCGTACCTGTACGTCCCCTTTAATTGATGGGGCTAGCGGTCTGACCCGCGGACTCTATGTCAGCCGGTGATCGTGTCACGGAGCCACAGAACAGGGAGATGCCCATGTAAACAAGGCATTTCCCCATTATGCCTAGTGACATGAGAGATCACTGCTCTCTGTCATCGGGAGCAATGATCGCTGTAATATGAGTGGTAGCCCACCCCCCCACAGTTAAAATCGCTCCCTAGGACACACTTAACCTCTTGATCGCCCCCTAGTGTTTAATCCCTTCCCTGCCAGTGTCATTTGCACAGTAATCAGTGCATTTTTATTAGAGGTCGACCGATATATTGGCCGGCCGATATTTGGCGTTTTTTTAATTAATCGGCATCAGCCGATTGTGCTGCTAAAAAAGCCCGATTATAACTTCAGGGCGAATTGCAAATGACTTCTGTAATAGAAGTCAATGCAAGTTGCCTGAAGTCTTCCCTGGAGTGACTTCTCTCCTCTCTGGGCAGCCTGCCAAGTCTGATAAAAGAAGCTAAAAAGATACAATGTTTCTACTTATCAATGAACTGAACTCCATGTGTAGGAGTTCTCAGTTTAAGAGCCCTTTCACACCGGGCCGCCCATAGCGTCGGCGGTAAAACGCAGCTATTTATAGCAGCGTTTTACCGCCGGTTTAGCGGCGCATTTCGGCCGCTAGCGGGCGCTTTTACCCCCCCCCCCCCCGCTAGCGGCCGAGAAAGGGTTAAAACCGCCCGCAATGCGCCGCAATAGCGGCATTTTGCCGGCGGTATCCCAGCGCTGCCCCATTGATTTCAATGGGGACCAGCGGTGGAGGAGCGGTAAACACACCGCTCCAAAGAAGCTGCTGGCAGGACTTTTTTTCCCGTCCTGCCAGCGCAGCGCTCCGGTGTGAAAGCCCTCGTACACACAGCACCTCATATTGACAGAAAAACACAGAATTGGTGACATTTTTGCAGATTTATTAAAGAAAATCTGAAATATCACATGGTCCCTAAGCACACAGCTAAAATAACGAAGGAGTGGCTTCACAACAACTCCGTGACTGTTCTTGAATGGCCCAGCCAGAGCCCTGACCTAAACTCAATTGAGCATCTCTGGAAAGACCTAAAAATGGCTGTCCACCAACGTTTACCATCCAACCTGACAGAACTGGAGAGGATCTGCAAGGAGGAATGGCAGAGGATCCCCAAATCCAGGTGTGAAAAACTTGTTGCATCTTTCCCAAAAAGACTCATGGCTGTATTAGATCAAAAGGGTGCTTCTACTAAATACTGAGCAAAGGGTCTGAATACTTAGGACCATGTGATATTTCAGTTTTTCTTTGTTAATAAATCTGCAAAAATGTCAACAATTCTGTGTTTTTCTGTCACTATGGGGTGCTGTGTGTACATTAATGAGGAAAAAAATGAACTTAAATGATTTTAGCAAATGGCTGCAATATAACAAAGAGTGAAAAAATTTAGGGGGTCTGAATACTTTCCGTCCCCACTGTAAGCCAACAAAGCTAAGTCCAAAGCTTTAAATATCACTCTAAACCCCCAATTATGTCACCAGATCAAGGAGAACTACCACTGCACTTGACCCTTCAGCCTTACCTCACTTAAGCATCAATATCCCCCCCTCATTTGGTTCCCTATACAAAGCACAATATAAGGCTGCAATATAACAGAGTGAAAGGGGGTCTGAATACTTTCCGTCCCCACTGTATAGATATATAGATATATTGATATATTGTAGAAGAATACATATTGGCCTAAACTGAGGAAAAAAATTGTTATATATTTTTGGGGGATATATATTTATAACAAAAAGTAAAAAATATTGCACTTTTTTTTTTTTCAAAATTGTGGCTCGTTTTTTGTTTATAGCGCATAAAATAAAAACCGCAGAGGTGATTAAATATCACCAAAAGAAAGCTCTATTTGTGGGGGGAAAAAAAGGACTTCAATTTTGTTTGGGTGCAACATCGCACGACTGCGCAATTGTCAGTTAAAACGAGGCAGTGCCAAATTGCAAAAAGTGCTCTGGTCAGGAAGAGGCTAAAATCTTCCGGGGCTGAAGCGGTTAAACGAGCTCCTTACCAGCTGCTCTGATCCCACAAGGAGATCATTAGACACCTTGCTGCATAACGGCCATATACACCATGATCTTGCATGTAAAGGTTCCACGATCTCCTAAGCCAAGATAGACTCCATGGAGGAAGTTAATTTACAGCGGAAAATCCACATGTAGTATTTTACCAAGATTTTAATAAAATTAGAAAATCACACTTGCAATTTTTAAGGAATTGCACAGCATGTGTTACAAACAGCAGGTGCAATCGATCAGGTGGACTTTGCGGAATAACGTCACGCGTGAGGCCCCTCTAAAACGCGTTTCTCTCTGTAACAACGTCATCTGGGGATATGAGGCTCATGGGGGACGTTAACACAGAATAAATAATATATTATAAATATAATTTTCTACATGTATAGAAGAAGCCTTTCTTTTCTAATGTCCATGGCAGCCTTGAATCTACACCCTCTTTTCAAAATGTCAAAGATGCCTTCTGAGCCCTGACTTCCTGTAGCATCATGTGACCACCCAGGAAACTTTGTATCCCATCATGTACTGCCTTACTGCATCTCAGAATAGGGTGTGTTTTACCTCCCAGGACCACGCCTCCCTCATTACTTCTTTTAGAAAGCACTGCAGCACTGGGCTGAACCAAGGTAGTGGGTGGAAACTATCTCCTGGAGGAGAAGGGCACTGGCAGGGTATTTTTAAATGAGGTCAGCTGCTGAACTCCCTCCGTTCTACTAACTGCTCTGGCGTCCTGCAGGACGGATACCAGGAAGTCATGGAGGGGTTTTCTATAGAAGAAAGCAGAGGTGAGGCCACCTTCAGAATATAGGCCCAACTTTTTTCTTTTCTGCAAAAGCAGTATATTAACAAAAATAATTACAGCACTCGCAGTAGTGCAAAAATTAATATCAAATATAAATCGTCCAATGTGAAAACAATTGATCAAAAATAATAATGAATATAGCAAAACGTCCCAATAAAAGTGCTCTTGTGGTCCAATCCTCTGACAGTGCTATAGTGCTCCAAGCGTTCATTCCGTGGTGTCACACACCCCTCCTGTGTTCCCACTCACCAGATATAATGGGCCCCTAGCTTTTCGGTCTAAAGGTCATACAAGCTGAAATCTGGCAAGGAATGACGGCTCAAAAGAGATTCAATGGAGATCTCCCCCCAGCTTATCAAAGGTTGAGATATTCACCAAAAATGAAAGCTGATAAGTGAAGTTCTGTATAACTGGTGTTTATTGCGCAAAAAAAGGTTTGTACTTGCAAGGCACCGGTGCCAAGTCCAAACGATGTCCCTTCCGGTTTCGGTGGCACGCACGCACGCTCGATACGTTTCCTGGATTGAATCCCTGCATTGTGTGTGCCTATTTTACATCGGTGTCTTGTAAGTACAAACCCTTTTTTTGCGCAATAAACACCAGTTATACAGAACTTCACTATCGGCTCCTTTTTTTTTTTTTTCATTTTTGGTGAATATCTTAACCTTTGATAACCACACTGGGGAAGATCTCCATTGGACCCCTTTGAGTCATCATTCCTTGCCAGATTTCAGCTTGTATGACCCTTAGACTAAAAAGCTAGGGGTCCATTATATCTTGTGAGTGGGGACACATGAGGGGGAGTGTGTCACACCACAGAGTGAAAGTTTGGAGCACAAGAGCATATTTATTAGGACGTTTTGCAATATTCATTAACATGATTTTTGATCAATTGTTTTCACATTGGATGACTTGATATTTTTGCACTGTTGCAAGTGCTGTAATTTATGTTGTATATAATTTCAAGTGAAGAGCACTTTGTGTACAGCAGCTGCAATTTTCATGATATATTTCACGTATTTACTTTCAGCATGAGTATTTATAAGTGTTGAGAGGTATATTACTGGCATACTGGTACATAGGGAAGCTGTACTTTGGTTGGAGGGGGAAATGAACTTTAAGCCCCATACACCAAAACTATGTAGCGCACGGGCCTGCCTGATTGCATACAAATTGAAACTTTTAAGGTTTGTCCTCATATTATATGGATTTGGTAAATCTGAAGACAAAAATCTGCAGAAAATCTAATTGTATGGGGTCTTAGCCTTTAAAAGACACACTTGCATCTATGTATCACCTGCAATAGCCATATAATTTTTGACCATCTTCCTTGAGCGTCATGGATAGTTTCAAAGCATTCAGAAGGTAACATATGGACTTCCATGACCAAATGTTCCAAACAGCAAGAAAAAAGACATTAAAAGTCGTAAGCAGGAATGCTAGTTTTTTGAAGTGTGATTTACATGTGTTCCCGCATGTCGCGCATAGGGCAGCCTGTTCACTTCAGTGGGCTGCCATATGCACAATTATCACCCAAAAGCAGCTCCTGCTTATTTTTTGGGTGATGAGCTTCATGATTTTCTAAATGCGCATTCTGCTGCAATTGCGTCATGCATCAATCATTGCAAAATTGCACTGTTTGGGGTGCCTTTTAACCACTTGCCGACCGCCTACCGCATATATACTGCGGCAGAATGGCACGGGCAGGCAGAATCACGTACCCGTACGTGATCTGCCTCCCGCGGGCGGGGGGTCCGATCGGACCCCCCCCCCGGTGCCATCGGCGGTCGGCATTTGACTGGGAGCGTCGGGAGGCGAGGGGGAGACCATCCGATCGTGGCCCCCCCCTCGCGATCGCTCCCAGCCAATGGGAATACTCCTCTGCCTGTGTGTCGTTTCACACAGGCAGAGGATGTGATGTCATCTCTCCTCGGTCTGGCAGTTTCCGTTCCAGCGCCGAGGAGAGAAGACAAGTGAGTGCACAACACACACACAGTAGAACATGCCAGGCATACTTTACACCCCCGATCGCCCCCCGATCCCCCCCCCCCCCGTCACAAACTGACATTAGCAGTATTTTTTTTTTTTTTTTCTGATTACTGCATAGTGTCAGTTTGTGACAGTTACAGTGTTAGGGCAGTGAGTATTACCCCCCTTTAGGTCTAGGATACCCCCCTAACCCCCCCTAATAAAGTTTTAACCCCTTGATCACCCCCTGTCACCAGTGTCGCTAAGCGATCATTTTTCTGATCGCTGTATTAGTGTCGCTGGTGACGCTAGTTAGGAACGTAAATATTTAGGTTCGCCGTCAGTGTTTTATAGCGACAGGGACCCCCATATACTACCGAATAAATGTTTTAACCCCTTGATTGCCCCCTAGTTAACCCTTTCACCACTGATCACCGTATAACTGTTACGGGTGACGCTGGTTAGTTCGTTTATTTTTTATAGTGTCAGGGCACCCGCCGTTTATTACCGAATAAAGGTTTAGCCCCCTGATCGCCCGGCGGTGATATGCGTCGCCCCAGGCAGCGTCAGATTAGCGCCAGTACCGCTAACACCCACGCACGCAGCATATGCCTCCCTTAGTGGTATAGTATCTGATCGGATCAATATCTGATCCGATCAGATCTATACTAGCGTCCCCAGCAGTTTAGGGTTCCCGAAAACGCAGTGTTAGCGGGATCAGCCCAGATACCCGCTAGCACCTGCGTTTTGCCCCTCCGCCCAGCCCAGCCCAGCCCACCCAAGTGCAGTATCGATCGATCACTGTCACTTACAAAACACTAAACGCATAACTGCAGCGTTCGCAGAGTCAGGCCTGATCCCTGCGATCGCTAACAGTTTTTTTGGTAGCGTTTTGGTGAACTGGCAAGCACCAGCCCCAGGCAGCGTCAGGTTAGCGCCAGTACCGCTAACACCCACGCACGCACCGTATACCTCCCTTAGTGGTATAGTATCTGATCGGATCAATATCTGATCCGATCAGATCTATACTAGCGTCCCCAGCAGTTTAGGGTTCCCAAACACACAGTGTTAGCGGGATCAGCCCAGATACCTGCTAGCACCTGCGTTTTGCCCCTCCGCCCAGCCCAGCCCACCCAAGTGCAGTATCGATCGATCACTGTCACTTACAAAGCACTAAACGCATAACTGCAGCGTTCAGAGTCAGGCCTGATCCCTGCGATCGCTAACAGTTTTTTTGGTAGCGTTTTGGTGAACTGGCAAGCACCAGCCCCAGGCAGCGTCAGATTAGCGCCAGTACCGCTAACGCCCACGCACGCAGCATACGCCTCCCTTAGTGGTATAGTATCTGATCGGATCAATATCTGATCCGATTAGATCTATACTAGTGTCCCCAGCAGTTTAGGGTTCCCAAAAACGCAGTGTTAGCGGGATCAGCCCAGATACCTGCTAGCACCTGCGTTTTGCCCCTCCGCCCGGCCCACCCAAGTGCAGTATCGATCGATCACTGTCACTTACAAAACACTAAACGCATAACTGCAGCGTTTGCAGAGTCAGGCCTGATCCCTGCGATCGCTAACAGTTTTTTTTGTAGCGTTTTGGTGAACTGGCAAGCACCAGCGGCCTGGTACACCCCGGTCGTAGTCAAACCAGCACTGCAGTAACACTTGGTGACGTGGCGAGTCACATAAGTGCAGTTCAAGCTGGTGAGGTGGCAAGCACAAGTAGTGTCCCGCTGCCACCAAAAAGACAAACACAGCCCCGTCGTGCCCATAGTGCCCTTCCTGCTGCATTCGCCAATCCTAATTGGGAACCCACCGCTTCTGCAGCGCCCATACTTCCCCCATTCACATCCCCAACCAAATGCAGTCGGCTGCATGAGAGGCATTTTTATGTCCTCCCGAGTACCCCTACCCAACGAACCCCCCAAAAAAGATGTTGTGTCTGCAGCTAGCGCGGATATAGGCGTGACACCCGCTATTATTGTCCCTCCTGTCCTGACAATCCTGGTCTTTGCATTGGTGAATGTTTTGAACGCTACCATGCACTAGTTGAGTATTAGCGTAGGGTACAGCATTGCACAGACTAGGCACACTTTCACAGGGTCTCCCGAGATGCCATCGCATTTTGAGAGACCCGAACCTGGAACCGGTTACAGTTATAAAAGTTAGTTACAAAAAAAAGTGTAAAAAAAAACCACAAACAAAAATATAAAATAAAAATAGTTGTCGTTTTATTGTTCTCTCTCTCTCTATTCTCTCTCTATTGTTCTGCTCTTTTTTACTGTATTCTATTCTGCAATGTGTTATTGTTATTATGTTTTATCATGTTTGCTTTTCAGGTATGCAATTTTTTATACCTTACCGTTTACTGTGCTTTATTGTTAACCATTTTTTTGTCTTCAGGTATGCCATTCACGACTTTGAGTGGTTATACCAGAATGATGCCTGCAGGTTTAGGTATCATCTTGGTATCATTCTTTTCAGCCAGCGGTCGGCTTTCATGTAAAAGCAATCCTAGTGGCTAATTAGCCTCTAGACTGCTTTTACAAGCAGTGGGAGGGAATGCCCCCCCCCCCCCCCAACATCTTCCGTGTTTTTCTCTGGCTCTCCTGTCTCAACAGGGAACCTGAAAATGCAGCCGGTGATTCAGCCAGCTGACCATAGAGCTGATCAGAGACCAGAGTGGCTCCAAACATCTCTATGACCTAAGAAACCGGAAGCTACGAGCATTTTATGACGTAGATTTCGCCGGATGTAAACAGCGCCATTGGGAAATTGGGAAAGCATTTTATCACACCGATCTTGGTGTGGTCAGATGCTTTGAGGGCAGAGGAGAAATCTAGGGTCTAATAGACCCCAATTTTTGCAAAAAAGAGTACCTGTCACTACCTATTGCTATCATAGGGGATATTTACATTCCCTGAGATAACAATAAAAATGATTTAAAAAAAAAAAATGAAAGGAACAGTTTAAAAATAAGATAAAAAAATAATAATAATAAAGAAAAAAAAAAAAAAAAGCACCCCTGTCCCCCCTGCTCTCGCGCTAAGGTGAACGCAAGCGTTGGTCTGGCGTCAAATGTAAACAGCAATTGCACCATGCATGTGAGGTATCGCCGCGAAGGTCAGATCGAGGGCAGTAAGTTTAGCAGTAGACCTCCTCTGTAAATCTAAAGTGGTAACCTGTAAAGGCTTTTAAAGGCTTTTAAAAATGTATTTAGTTTGTCGCCACTGCACGTTTGTGCGCAATTTTAAAGCATGTCATGTTTGGTATCCATGTACTCGGCCTAAGATCATCTTTTTTATTTCATCAAACATTTGGGCAATATAGTGTGTTTTAGTGCATTAAAATGTAAAAAAGTGTGTTTTTTCCCCAAAAAATGCGTTTGAAAAATCGCTGTGCAAATACTGTGCGAAAAAAAAAAATGAAACACCCACCATTTTAATCTGTAGGGCATTTGCTTTAAAAAATTATATATAATGTTTGGGGGTTCATAGTAATTTTCTTGCAAAAAAAAATTATTTTTTTATGTAAACAATAAGTGTCAGAAAGGGCTTTGTCTTCAAGTGGTTAGAAGAGTGGGTGATGTGTGACATAAGCTTCTAGATGTTGTGCATAAAATGCCAGGACAGTTCAAAACCCCCCCAAATGACCCCATTTTGGAAAGTAGACACCCCAAGCTATTTGCTGAGAGTCATGTTGAGTCCATGGAATAATTTATATTGTGACACAAGTTGCGGGAAAGAGACAATTTTTTATTTTTTTTATTTTTTTTTGCGCAAAGTTGTCACTAAATGATATATTGCTCAAACATGCCATGGGAATATGTGAAATTACACCCCAAAATACATTCTGTTGCTTCTCCTGAGTACGGGGATACCACATGTGTGGGACTTTTTGGGAGCCTAGCCGCGTACGGGACCCCGAAAACCAAGTACCGCCTTCAGGCTTTCTAAGGCCGTAAATTTTTGATTTCACTCTTCACTGCCTATCACAGTTTCGGAGGCCATGGAATGCCCAGGTGGCACAAAACCCCCCCAAATGACCCCATTTTGGAAAGTAGGTATCCCCGTACTCAGGAGAAGCAGCTAAATGTATTTTGGGGTGCAATTCCACATATGCCCATGGCCTGTGTGAGCAATATATCATTTAGTGACAACTTTTTGTAATTTTTTTTTTTTTTTTTTGTCATTATTCAATCACTTGGGACAAAAAAAATGAATATTCAATGGGCTCAACATGCCTCTCAGCAAATTCCTTGGGGTGTCTACTTTCCAAAATGGGGTCATTTGTGGGGGTTTTGTACTGCCCTGCCATTTTAGCACCTCAAGAAACGACATAGGCAGTCATAAATTAAAGGCTGTGTAAATTCCAGAAAATGTACCCTAGTTTGTAGACGCTATAACTTTTGCGCAAACCAATAAATATACACTTATTGACATTTTTTTTACCAAAGACATGTGGCCGAATACATTTTGGCCTAAATGTATGACTAAAATTGAGTTTATTGGATTTTTTTTAGAACAAAATATAATATCATTTTTTTTCAAAATTTTCGGTCTTTTTCCGTGTATAGCGCAAAAAATAAAAACGGCAGAGGTGATCAAATACCATCAAAAGAAAGCTCTATTTGTGGGAAGAAAAGGACGCAAATTTCGTTTGGGTACAGCATTGCATGACCGCGCAATTAGCAGTTAAAGCGACGCAGTGCCGAATTGTAAAAAGTGCTCTGGTCAGGAAGGGGGTAAAACCTTCCGGGGCTGAAGTGGTTGAGAATAATGGCACCTAAATGCACCATTTTTCACAGGCAGAATTGCAGCCATTCTGTCGGATTTCAAATTGCCAAGTGTGAACGGGGCCCATAACGCCCAACAAGCAAAATCCCATTCATTTAAATGGCCTGTGTTCACATCTGAGCATTCTGTCGCCTGAAGCAAAATGGCTGAAGCTCAAAAAAAGAATGAGCTTCTTTTTGGGCAGATTACAGGAGTTTTTCTGCTTTTTTACATTGGTGACCTTTTGACCTGTACAAAATCGCGGTAAAATTGTGCAACTTTATGCTTGAATACGATGCGCTCAGGTGTGAATGCAGCCTAAGTGTTTACATTTATGTAGTGCTGTATGGAGTCTGTTTTTATTGCGTTTTTAATTTTTTTATTTTATTTTTTTGGCCAAACTGAGCTCTTTTCATTTCCCTGCAGTAAAATGCATGCATTTTACTGCATGAAAATCTTTTTCCTGTATAGATCACATTTTTCCTATGTGGCAGCTTGACCTATATTCTACAGACTAGTATGTTAAAGGAATGCTCTGCAGACCCATTCACACTTTTGCATGTATATTGCTATATGTGCATTGGTGCAAAAGGACCGTTGGGGTCCCCCACCACTGCTGGTGTGGAAAGAATGTAGCTGGGCATTGTACGGAACAGAGAAAAATGGGCATTTGTACATTGTAAAGAACACCAATGCTAGTGGTTAGTCTGCCAGGTTCTAAGGCTGATTTGGTTATCTGGGTTTCTTTCATTTAAAAAAGCTAGTTTATTGATCATCTGTGTTCTTGGAATAATTGCCAAGTAGCAGAAATTGTATGGTCTTTGGAACTACTTGACTTTAGTGTGTCAGTCTGCGAAGTGCTACCCTCATAAATTGTAGATGAGAGTGCAACGTACTAAAATGAACCCTCCAGCTTCCATTCACAAGCTAACAGTGTGAGCAAAAGTAGAGCACCACTCTTGATTCTTTACTCTAGGCAGATTTAGAAAGGAGAAATACCGTTCTGTCAGAGCACTTTGCTGTAACATAGCCTCCTTGTAATTCATTGCAGATATGTTGAAAGCAAAAAAACTTTTCAGTAACTGTAAGTTTAATGAAAGTTGCCGCTGCTGCTCTGCTTATTTTACTCTTGTGTTTTGTTTTTTTTTGTGCCCTTGCAGTTTTAAACCCTTACCCCATTGGCATTCTCTAAAATGAAAAACATTCTTAATGAATGGGCCCACCTGACATTCACATTATGATCCCCCAAACAGCTTTTATGGGTTAATGAAATCCATATGCTTTCCTTAAATTACTCTGTTAGGCGCGATGGCTAACTTTGGATTTCCCCAGCTCTGCACTGTATTTGAAAAAAAAATGAGTCTGGGGCTGCTTAACACTCTTGTAATCGCTAGCCATCAAATTCATTAGCTGTCACTTTTGGACAACTGCAGACAGCCCTATAATTTGGAAAAATACATGTTCCTACAAAGGCTTGATTGTGACAAGTGTTGAAATTGCTAAATATAGAAACGTTTTTCTGTCTAAAATATTTCCTTCTTTATCTTGGGTACAAACGTCACTGGTATACAAAGTGTACTAACAGAACTGTGAGTGCCAGGCCAAACCTATTGCTGGCAGCATGCGCCTGCTGCTGTAGCAGCTCTCGGACCTAAATGACCGCGGTCAGCATCTATAAAAGCTGACAGAAAATTGAAGACGTGGTCCATGGAAACCAGTTAAATTCCACTTGTCTAGTGCAGCTTCTTAAAATTAAAGGAAACATCTAGTGGTTTTGAGCAGCACATTAGGACCTATTCAAAGAAAATATAAATCCCAGTGTTAACTTTTTACCTTTTTGCTATTTTATTTGTCTTCTACCAGCTTCAGTAAAAATGTTGGCTACATTATCCAAGAAGCATGGAAAATAAATGACTGGTTCCCTTTTAAAGATTGGAGTCATTGAAGTGCTCAATTTCCAGCACCAGTAGGGAAAGCCCTTTTCTTTGCTTTTTTTTTTATGACTATTTACTTCCGGTTGTTCATTTTTTGAATGCTTGTTTTTCCCAGCATCTGTTTTTCAACAAAGGTGTTAATCGGTTTGTCAGCAAGTACGGTCCCACTGCTTAAAAATCATGTGTAGTTGAGCCTAAGTAGTCTGAGCTGTTGAAACAATGTTTTACATGATTAAAGTCAAACTCTTTTAGAACCTTTATTTTCTCACTCACTTTTGCAGTGTGGAGAGAGATGCAGGCCTCTGCGATGGTCACTGGGACAGATAGTTGAGGGGGAGGGTAGTATTTTTCCATTTACCATTGTAATGTGCCATTGCGTATACTATGCTTTGTATATCAGAAGCAGAAGAGTGGTCTTTGCAGTGTGCCTCTCCAAACACCTTTTCAGAGCAAGTTATAAATCAGCCAAAACTTTAACCTCTTCCTGCCCAGCGACAGCATCCCTTAACAGGGCCTGTATGCCTGGGGGTGAGCAAGATCGGAATTATATGACCACTGTGAATAGCTATCACAATGGTTACATGATCAGGAGCCGGTTCTGCCAGCTGTCGATCATTATTGGACTGAGCTATGTTGGACAGCTTGGACTCTTGTGCTGGGAGTGCCATTCAGCACAGAAACATCAGCTACCCAGTGACGCATATGTGCAGCATGTGCACCTTGCAGCCCACCCTTTTGCCACTGCACATGTGTTATGGATGGGAACAGGTGAATCCATTAAAGTGGATGTAAACCACACATATAACCAGTGAAGTGAACAGCCTCAGATGATACACAGAGATCTCCCTACATATGTTTTACATGTATATCTGTTGTCTTCACCTTTTATATACTGCTTAGAATGTGCACGTTCTGTTCGATTTTTGACTTCCTAATTCATCTGTAGGAGTGGATTATTGCTATACACTCTAGGACAGCTGATTGGAGGAAAGGTGCACACACCCCCTCCCCACACATGCTGAGTGTGTCTGAATAGTTTAGCATTCTGCTAATCTATTTATAGCAACCTGTATTCACAGCCTTTGCTCAATACTTTGTTGAAGCACCTTTGGCACCAATTACAGCCTTGAGTCTGAGTATGATGCTACAAGCTTGGCACACCTATTTATGGGCAATTTTTCCCATTCTTCTTTGCAGGACCTCTCCAGCTCCATCAGGTTGGAGGGGGAGCGTCAGTGCACAGCCATTTTCAGCTCTCTCCAGAGACGTTCAATCGGGTTCAAGTTTTGGCTCCGGCTGGGCCACTTAAGAGCATTCAGAGTTGTCTCGTAGCCACTGCTTTTGTTACCTCGACTGTGTGCTTAGGGTCGTTGTTCTGTTGGAAGATGAACATTCTCCCCTGTCTGAGGTCCAGAGCGCTCTGGAGGAGGTTTTCATCAAGGGTGTCTTTGTATATTGCTGCATTCATCTTTCCCTCGATCCCAACTAGTCTCCCGGTTCCTGTCACTGAAAAACATCCCCACAGCATAATGCTGCCACCACCATGCTTCTTTGTAGGGATAAGCGGTCTCTTCAGTGCGTCGGCACATGCGGATACAGTGAATATCTCCTAAATGGTGCAAGTTTAGGAGATATTCACGGTACCTACAGGTAAGCCTTATAGGTTTACCTGTAGGTAAAAGTGGTGTAACAGGGTTTACAACCACTTTATTCTTTGACCATTGGGTTATATCACCTCTGCAGGAGTAGGGCTAGGCGGGACTTAAACCTTGACTACGCCCCATGGGCCATCTTTAGTCAGTATATAACACCCTCCCTGCTCTAGGTATTTTTTTTTTGTCTATTCAGGAGTAAGGACCTAGCTCCTTGGATCTTTTTAGTCCTAGCAATTTTTTTTTTCTCCTTCCATTAGAGCTGCACGATTCTGGCCAAAATGAGAATCATGATTATTTTTATTTTTTGCTTAGAATAAAAAGATCACGATTCTCGCAACGTAAAATCTTTTACATTATACCAAAAAAAAATTGGGCTAACAGTACTGTTTATTTCAGGTACTTGTATAGCGCCGTCAATTTACGCAGCGCTTTACATATACATTGTACATTCACATCAGTCCCTACCCTCAAGGAGCTTACAATCTAAGGTCCCTAACTCACAACTGTTAGTTTTTTTTTTTTTTTTTTTTTTTTTTTTTATTCATTAAAAGTAATTTTTTCCCAAAAAAATTGCATTTGAAAGACTGCTGCGCAAATAGTGTGACATAAAATATTGCAACAACCATCATTTTATTCTCTAGGGTCTCTAATAAAAAAATATATATAAATTTTGGGGGTTCTAAGTAGGGCCGAAACAACTAATCGACAACTAATCGATTATGAAATCAATTACTTTTTTTGTAATTGATTGGCCAGTAACATAATGGGGTTAAAAAAACTAAAATTAGCCCTTTAGAGTACAAAAAGAGCAAATGATTGCTACTGTAAATATTACTTTCACTACTGCACAGTAAATAATGAACCCCTTAACAGTAGTGATTTGCTCTTTTTGTACTATAAAGGGCGCTTTTTTTTTTTTTTATTTCATTATGTTACTAAACGTCTTAGGCCTGGTTCACGCCTATGTTTTTTGGTGCTTTTTGCAGAAACACTACAGTTCATTTAATCTTTTTTTTTTTATTTGGAAAGGGTCAGTGATTTTTTTTTTTAACGCAAAAATTGTGCTTTTTTTTTTGGTTCAATATACTTCAATGGAGAAGCTGCAGAACAGCATGTAATGCGTTTTTTGCAGCAGTTTGTGTTTTTTAAATCTGCCCAACAACAAATTGGCCAAAAGGCATAAAAAATGCAAAAACTCAAATCGCAGGAAAATCAAGTGTGCAAAAAATCAAAATGCACAACAAAAAGCCCTGTAAAAAAAAAATTAAAAGCAAACTTGCCTTATGCTGGCCACACGGATCAATTTTCAGATGAGAATATTCATACGAAAAATCTTTGTACATTCGCTGAATGAAAGAATGTTTGTTTGAAATTTTCACTTGCTTTTAACATTCTGTTTTAAAACAAATGTAATTTCTGAGCGAAAACCACATACTGTCTGAAAATTCCTATTGACCAAGAAGTTTTCTATTATTTCTACATTTTCCTGTCACTGTGGTTGAAAACAAACGTCGATTTGACCCCACCAACGATTGGAAAATCGAACGAATGTTCTTAAAATGACTTTTTTTTTTTTTTTTTTTTAGGAAGAAAGTTTTTTTTATGGCCAGCATATAATATATTACAGTTCTGTTTGAAAAGCTGCAACAGTCTTTCACATTTTTTTATTCAAAAAGGAAAAAAGTTATGAGTCTGATATATACTAGATTCAACCTCTAACACTATATACAATATATCTCTTCTGTCCATTATTCTCAGAGTGGATTAAAGATTTTACTCCCTAACCATAGTTGTTTTTTTTTTTTTATTTATTTATTTACCACTGCATATAGAGATATTTAAGAATAAATTGCCTTTTTTTTTAAACTCTAAATTATACACCACACTTTAAGGTTATTAATTGAAACAATAATTGGCCAACTAATCGATTATGAAAATAATTTCGTTGCAGCCCTAGTTCTAAGTAATTTTCTAGCAAAAAAAAAAGATTTTAACTTGAAACCAGCAAATGTCAGAAAAAGGTTTAGTGTTTAGAACGGTTCCGTAATACAGAATGGGACGCGACTTGTCAGGCGGCTAGGTCGCCTGACAAGTCGCCCCTGTGTGAACCGGAATGAAGTCTATTCCTTTGACAAATTGTTACAATGTTTATACTTAGTTCCACTGCTAAAGAATGTTGTGACTCTTGGCAGACTGCCCGTTTTTTTTTTTTTTCTACCTTCCATGCATCTTTTTGTTTTGTTTTTGTTTTTTTTGTTTTTTTCTCCTGAGATCTACAATTAACTGCTGGGCTGGGTGACGAGCTGGATAATCTAGATCCAGTGGTCTTCCCTAGTCCAGCCAGCGAGCGCATGCAGACTGCAGCTACGTGCTAGGTTGGCTGCAACATACGGAGGCTGGCCCATGCGTTAAATGTCTCACAGGGTCTCGTACAACTGGGCTTTGGTCCGAGTCAAAGCGTCGTCCTGGCTGACAGCGGGTACTCTCCAGGGTTAGACGAACCTGCATGCAGAATCCCTCCTCCCATCCCTCAGTTAAGCTGGGTTTCCCCCTATCACCCCTACACCCCCCTTTGTGAATGTTCACTGAGGGGGGACTCGTGCTGCTGTGTATGCTGCCTTATTAGTATGGGCTGGAGTCTGGTGGGGTTTCCCAGTGCAGAGGTTTCCCCCACCCCCCCTCTATGGATGTTCCCTGGGGGGTGGCTACAGTACCTGGAGGGGGGTCCCAATGCACAGGGCGCAGCGGAGGCTTCTGTGGACTCTGGGAACTATCTGCCAGCGTTTGGCGGCCATTTTCCATTAGTCTGGCTTGGTCTTTGGCCGGCAGCTATGTATGTGTAGTTCGTAGCCATTCTTCCTTTAGTCTGGATCGATGCTGGAGACAGAGCTGTGCAGAGACAGGCCGAGCGGATCACGTGGTTTACGGGGCTTCTGGGTCCCTTCTCTTCCTCCTGGGGATGGATAATAATATAAATATAATTTTGACACAGGGCATGCTGAGTGCTCCGATCTTGCTTTCTCCAGTCTGGTCAGTCCCTGGGGGGGGGGTTGGGGTCCCTTCTGTTTACCAGCAAGCAAGCACCCTAGTAGGGGGAGGCCTACTATAGCAGTGCCAAAACTCTTGTGCTGCAGGATCTCACTTCTTCCATGGAGCCTCCGTGTCAAATCTCTTCCACTGATTCCCTCTTGGGGGTGCCTGTTCACTCGGAACCCCAGCTACCTGCTAATGTGCTGACGGTGGTCCTAGAGTCCCTAGTATCTCGGGTCGAAGTGGTGGGCAAAGGCCTGGCAGGAAGTGTCCTCAGTCTTCTCCTGCTCAGCCTGTCTCATCTGTCTGATCTGTCCAATAGTGACAATGACTCCTCCATGGCCGCAGCAGCGAAGGGAAAAAATGCTGGTGGACGCACTTGTTACTGTACTGTGGGAGACTTTAAAAATGGAGGCTCCCATACTGTCCAAACTCTCTGCTTCAGTGGTAGTGATTATAGGCATGCTGTGGCTGTAAAACTTGCCTCTAAGAAAGCTCTGTTCTTTCAAGGCGATCGCCTGCTTGGGGCTACCCTGGATGACATTAAGGGTGTCACGGGGGGGGGGGGGGGGTTTGGAGTACCTTCCTGCCACAGCCTAAAAAGGGAAGGGGCCTTGTAAACGTGAGCCTTCCTTCTCAGCCCACAAATTCTTCCGGGCTCCCCAGACTGCGGACAAGGAAAACCGATCTCTCAAGTCTTCCTTGGGAAGTTCCAAGGAATCTTGGTATGGTAAGTCTAAAGCTGGCTTCTCCAATCCTGCAGAAAAGACCCCCTCAGCATGAAGGTCTGCCCTCATCTTTGCTGGTTTCCAGCTTCGTGGACCTCCTTTTGTGAGCGTCAAGGGGATCCACGAATTCAGCCTTTCGGGGTACCAAAAAAGGGGGGCATAGTGCTGCTGTTGGGCCAACACCTTCCTCTTCCGCGGTGCCTGCAAAGGATCGAGGGCGACAGTCTTTTGGTCATTCTGTTGGCATTTAATGTCCCTTGGGAGCTACCTCTCAGAGGACCAGTTGTCCCAAGGGCTGAACTTACATCCTGCTTTACAGTTGTGGGTTTGATGGCTTGGCTGTTGAAAGCCAGGTACTGAGGGGTAGAGGTTTGTCTGGATCAGTGATCCCTACTATGTTGAAGGCAAAGTCGACTTTTAACAAGATATACCATCCTAAGTGGAAAGCATACATTTCTTGGTGTGAGTCGATTGGTGCTCATCCTCGATCCTTTGCTGTGGTTTGGATCTTGGCCTTTTTTCAAAGGGGCGTTGGGCAGAGGTTGGATTTGAGTACCCTCAAGGGCCAGGTGTCTGCCCTAGTCAGCCCTATTATCACGGTCATTTACCTTGTAATATGTGAGTTTCATTTTAGTTAATATCTGTCACGGTTTGTTATTTATATCCAGAATACTATATGTACCACCTCATATTAGCTATTGTATCAGCTATATTATTTATATTTATCTTCAATATTTCGGTGATATAAGATTATACTTATCACCTAAACCACATTGGTTCTTGTATTTAGGATTAGCGCAGCACCACCCATTTATACAATTTATTTAAAAGGTCAGGTGTTTACCTTAATCGGCGCATGCAGCTTTTCCATCCACAGCCGCTTCCATATCTGATAGCGCAGGAATAACTCTCCTCTATACCGGTATATCCTATACTGGGGCAGGCCAGGCGAACCGGATTCATTCCAAAGTGTCTTTTCTAGGCTGAATTGGATGGTACCCGGGCCTCGTGTCCGAAGAAACGAGGTCTTACCTGTAACGCTTCTCTTTTTAGACAGCTGGACCCCGCATATTAGAAAATGGTTTTTCTAGCCGGGTTCTTTACAGGGCCAGAACTGTGGATCCCCCTATTCGTAGGGGGCCCCAGTCTGACGTTTTTTTCAAATGGAGCCCACCGTGAGAGGCGAAGATTGGGTCTGTATAACAGAACCCTGCGGCTGGATAAGGGAAGGGAGATTCCACAGAATTTTTTAATTCTAGTAGGTTTCTCCTTTAAGGTAAATGCATGCTATGCCTATTGTGACCGCCGGGGGCTGCCAAGAGCACATACCTTTTCATGCTGATGTCTGTCTCAAGTATTCAACGCTGTACAAGCTCCTCCGGCCGGCTCCAGGTAAGATGGGATGGGGGGCTCTCCTCAGGAATATCTCCCCCCCCAGACTAGGGGGAGGCCTCAGGTGATCTGTAAGGCGGTTAGACACTGCATTTTCACCGCCGCCGCCATTACACAGGCAGGCCCATCATTACCAGCCTCTATCCCTCCTCCCCCCTCCCCCAGCCTCCTCCATGTTTGATTTAGAAGGGTCGGCTAGCGCGGGAAGCGCTTGTTTTTTCAAAAAACGAGGGGGGGGGGCGCGGTTGAGGGGGGGGCGTCAGCACAGGGTGCTCAGACGCCCACAGGACCGGCTACTGGCTATTAAAGGCACTAATTACAGGTGCACTAAGCCTTCTGGAGGGACACAGAGCTGACGGATGCATGGAAGGTGGGACACAGGCATTCTCCTAGGCAGCATTTACTAAAGTAACACCAGACTGAGCATTGGGTAGCAAGGCTTTTAGCCAGACTACATCGCTCAGCAGTCAGTGTTCCTTTTTTGATACCTCCACCTTGTTGCTTTGCACTATGGGTAGAAGAGGTTCAAACACCCCAAGAACCAGAGACACTAGGGGATCTCGTTCAGGTTCTGAGGGCCCCCTGTCTGCAGCCTCCTCCCCCCCTGAGGGGCCAGGGACGGCTAGCCAGGGAGAGCCTTCGGGGTCAGGGGCTATACCTAGTTCTGGCACTTCAGCCCCTGTATATATTACACAGGAGTTTTTTTCCTCAACCATTAATGGTTTAGAGGAAAGATTGGTGGCCATGATTACATCTTCACTTGGTGGAAGAAAACGCACTAGGCCTTCCTCTGCTCCCCAAGACCCTCAGGAAGAGGAGCCCTGGGATAAAGGAGAGGAATCCCTTTCAGAGGATCGGGATGGGACGGATGATTCCTCTTTGGAGGAATCAGTTGGAGAGGGACCCTCTGCGACTTCCCAAGAGGAGAAAGTCTTAGTGCAGATCCTTACTGGATTGGTCCGCTCCACATTTAAGTTGCCCATATCTGAATCAGTTAAAGAACCCTCTTCTTCTTTAGGGTCACTGAAACCTCCTCAAACACAGGCTTTTCCTGTTCATACTTTACTTGAAAAGCTCCTTTATGCTGAGTGGGATCACCCAGATAAACGTTTTTTTTCCGCCTAAAAAGTTTTCTACACTTTATCCTATGGAAGAAAAGTTTATTAAAATGTGGGCAATACCGGCCATTGATGCCGCCATTTCCTCTGTAAATAATAGTCTGACTTGTCCTGTAGACAATGCTCAGATGCTCTGGGATCCTGTAGATAAAAAGATGGAATCCCTATTGAAGGATATTTTCTCCTTAGCAGGTTCAGTGGCTCAACCTGCAGTAGCAGCGATTGGAGTCTGTCAATACTTAAGAGACCATGTTAAACAGGTCATCAAAGTTTTATCTGAACAGCAGGCCCAGGGGTTGGCTAACCTTCCAGCGGCCTTATGCTTTGTTGTTGACGCCAACAAAGCATCCTATCCTATCGTGCAAACCTCCCGTCTTTCACTGGGGTTGGTGCATATACGTAGAATCCTATGGTTGAAGAATTGGTCAGCCGAAGCACTATGTACGAAGCTCCTGGCTGGGTTTCCATTTCGTGGTGAAAGGTTGTTTGGAGAAGACTTGGATAACTATATCAAGAGAATCTCTTGTGGGGAAAGCACTCTTACCTGTTAAGAAGAGTAAGCGTCCCTCTTGCAAACACTCTTTCCCCAGTGCCTTCAGCCTCCAGGCAGTCTCGACTGCCTCTTCCATCTGGGTCCAGAGACAAGAGTCAACCCCAGGGACAAAAGTCCTGGGGGAAGAAGCCTACTAGGCAAAACACTAAGACCTTTGCATGAGGGGGGCGCCCCCGCTCACTCAACTCAGTGGGGGGAAGACAGTGACAGTTCTCAGGGCTCTGGCAGGAGGATTTCCAGGACAGATGGGTAATCTCCACGGTAACCTTAGGGTACAAGCTGGAGTTTCAGGAGTTCCCTTCTCCCCATTTCCTCAGGTCAAGTGTCCCCAGAGATCCAGAGAAGAAGCAGTCGCTCCTTCTAGCGTTAGAGCGACTTTTGTCGCAGGTGGTCATTGTGGTAGTTCCCGCGAAGGATCAAGGATTGGGCTTCTATGCCAACCTTTTTACGGTCCAAAAACCAAATGGGGATGACAGGCCCATTCTGGAATTAAGGGATCTGAACCGATTCCTAAGGATTCAATCCTTCTGCATGGAATCAATTCGGACAGTAGTCTCCACCCTGCAGGGAGGAGAATTTCTGGCATCAATAGACATCGATGCATATCTGCATGTGCCCATTTTTCCTGCTCATCAGAAGTTTCTGCGCTTCGAGATAGGAGGGCGCCATTTCCAGTTTGTGGCTCTGCCTTTTGGAATAGCCACTGCACCTCGAGTGTTCACAAAGGTCTTGGCTCCTCCTCTGGCCCGATTATGGGCTCAGGGTATAGCTGTCATAGCATACCTAGACGACCTGCTCCTGATAGACTGGTCGGTAGCCTCCTTGAACGGAAATTTGAGGACCACAGTCAGGTATCTGGAACACCTGGGTTGGATCCTCAACCTAGAAAAATCTTTCCTAAAACCAGTAAGAAGACTGGATTATTTAGGTCTGATCATAGATACAAGCCAGGAGAAAATATTTCTACCTCAGGCAAAGATCACTGCTTTGAGAGCGGATTCTGGCAGTCAGGACCAAGAAGGGTCCTTCTGTCCGCCTTTGTATGAGGCTGCTAGGGAAGATGGTGTCTTCATTCGAAGCAGTTCTTTATGCTCAGTTTTATTTAAGACTGCTGCAACACAGTATTCTGTCGGCCTGGAACAAGAAGGTTCAGGCATTAGACTTTCCGATGCACCTGTCTCAGGCGGTGTGTCAGAGCCTCAGTTGGTGGCTCATTCCTAAAAACCTGCAGAAGGGGAAATCCTTTCTGCCGGTTACCTGGCCGGTGGTAACAGATGCCAGTCTGTCAGGTTGGGGGGCAGTTCTGGAACAGTCTGCGGTTTAGGGGGTATGGTCCAGGACAGAGAGGACCTTACCCATCAACATTCTGGAAATCCGTGCGGTATATCTAGCCCTAAAGGCCTGGACTATCAGGCTACAGGGTTGCCCGGTCAGGATCCAGTCCAACAATGCCACAGCAGTGGCCTATGTCAATCATCAGGGAGGCACCAGGAGCTGAGCTGCTCAAAAAGAGGTGAACCAGATCTTAATCTGGGCAGAGAGGCATGTGCCATGCATATCGGCAGTTTTCATTCCAGGGATAGAGAACTGGCAGGCGGACTATTTAAGTCACCAGAAGTTACTTCCAGGGGAATGGTCTCTACATCCCAACGTCTTTTGGAACATATGCCAAAGATGGGGGGTCCCAGATGTAGATGTCTTTGCATCCCGATTCAACAAAAAGATAGACAGATTTGTGGCAACAACAAAGGATCCTCTTGCATGCGGGACGGATGCGTTGGTGATTCCGTGGCATTGGTTCTCACAGATTTATGCATTCCCACCTATTCTGCTACTGCCACGACTCCCTTTTCCAGCCTGATCCTGCAAAGAAGTCGGTACTTCTGGTGGCCCCCGCTTGGCCAGAAGGACATGGTATGCGGAAATAGTAAGGATGACGGTGGGTTCCCCGTGGACACTACCAGTACGACCAGACCTGTTATCTCAGGGTCCAGTGTTCCATCCTGCTTTACAAACGCTAATTTTGACGGTTTGGCTATTGAAACCCACATTCTGAAGAGTCGTGGGCTTTCAGGTCCTGTGATATCTACCTTGATCAATGCAAGGAAGCCAGCTTCTAGAATGATTTATCATAGAGTCTGGAGAGCTTATATATCCTGGTGTGAATCCAGGGGTTGGCATTCCAGAAAGTATGTGATCGGTAGAATTCTTGATTTTCTACAATTGGGGTTAGAGATGAAGCTGGCCTTGAGTACCATCAAGGGCCAGGTCTCGGCCTTATCAGTATTTTTTCAACGGCCACTTGCTTCGCATTCTTTGGCCTGAAACTTTATGCAGGGGGTGACGCGCCTTAATCCTCCGGTTAAAGCGCCCCTAAACCCCTGGGACTTGAACTTGGTTCTGTCTGTGTTACAGAAACAGCCTTTTGAACCAATAAGTCCGATTCCTTTGGTCTTGCTGACAAGGAAGTTAATTTTTCTGGTAGCCATCTCTTCTGCTAGAAGAGTATCGGAATTAGCAGCTCTTTCCGGTAAAGAGCCTTATTTGATTGTACAGAAGGATAGAGTGGTACTGCGCCCTCATCCTAGTTTTTTACCGAAGGTGGTTTTAGATTTTCATCTAAACCAAGACATTGTTCTACCTTCCTTTTTTCCAGATCCCTGTTCTCCGGAAGAAAGATCACTACATTCTTTGGATGTAGTAAGAGCAGTTAAGGCCTATCTGGAAGCGACTGCTCAGATACGCAAAACCGATGTTTTATTTGTGCTGCCAGAGGGTCCCAGTAGAGGACAGGCAGCATCAAAACCTACCATTTCTAAATGGATTTGACAATTGATCATTCAAGCTTACGGTTTGAAACAGAAGATTCCTCCGTTTCAGATCAGGGCACATTCCACAAGGGCTATTGGTGCTTCTTGGGCAGTGCATCACCAGGCCTCGATGGCTCAGATCTGCAAGGCCGCAACCTGGTCTTCAGTTCATACATTCACCAGATTCTATCAGGTGGATGTGAGAAGGCATAAGGATATCGCCTTTGGGCGTAATGTGCTGCAGGCAGCGGTACAGGGTCCTCAGGTCTGATTGCACCCTACTTTGTTGTGGTTCCCCCCCCCTCAGATAGCATTGCTCTGGAACATCCCATCAGTAATTACTGTGGCTCTGTGTCCCGTGATGTTCGAGAAAGAAAATAGAATTTTTTAAAAGGGCTTACCTGTAAAATCCTTTTCTTTCGATGGACATCACGGGACACAGAGGTCCCGCCCCTCTTCTAATACACTATATTGCTTGGCTACAAAACTGAGGTATCCCTGCAAGGGAGGGATTATATAGGGGGTTGAACTTCCATGTTAGGGTGTGCCAGTGTCCAATCACCAGTGATACCTATATAACCCATCAGTAATTACTGTGGCTCTGTGTCCCGTGATGTCCATCGAAAGAAAAGGATTTTACAGGTAAGCTGTTTTTAAAAATCCTATTTTCCCTGTCATGGCAGATTCTACTCGGGCGCTTAGTACTTTTTGGGCCTTCCGTCATCAAGCGTCAATATCACAGGTTTGCAAGGCAGGCACTTGGTCGTTGGTGCATACCTTTACTAAATTATGTAAAAGTCGACATTTTTCCATCTGCGGATGCTTCTTTTTGGGCGCAAGGTTTTGCAGGCTGCTGTTTGGATTTGGGGGGGGGGGGTTCCTGGTTCCCTCTTGAGGGTTTTTTTCTTCATATTTTTATTTTTCAGATGGGGCTCCTGTAAATCCTGTTAAAGCTCCTGTGTCCTGGTTTAGGGCTCTTGTGTTTAGCCTTGTGTTAATTTCCCCACCCCTCATTTTTCCTTGGCACTGCTTTTGGACGTCCCAATGGTCAAGATTATGGAGGCGCTTTGTAAGTCGAACTCAGAGAAATGGATTTTACGTTGAGTACAAAAATCCAAATTTTCCTTGGTTCATGGATGGACATAGCACCTCCTTAATCTTAATCATTGGGACGCAACACCCACCCCTCTATGGCGTTTTTGATACTTATATTATTGCTTGCTACTAAACTGAATACATAGCGCAGGGAGGGGGTTATATACTGACTGAGGATGGCCCATGGGGTGTAGCCAAGTCCTATTCCTGCAGAGGCAATATAACTCAAGATTAACGAGGCGCTTTGTCAGTCAAACTCAGAAAAATGGATTTTACTGTGTGTACAAAAATTCCCTCCCCCCCCTTTTTTTTTGTCAAGTCAAACCATGTTTTTGGAGTTTTCAGAGTTTTCAGAGTGAGGAAGGGTTAGAACATTTGTCAGGTTTTTGTTTGTGTCCCCACAGGGGGAGCGCTCTCCTTCCGCGAGAATCTCAAATCTCTCCGGGGCACACAGACTGCAACAAAACTTTTTTTTTTTTTTTTATGTACTCATCCACTTAGACCCCTTTCACACTGAAGGAGTTTTTTCAGGCATTTTAGCGCTACAAATAGTGCCTGAAACATGTCTCCCCAATGTGAAAGCCCGAGTGCTTTCACACTGGTGCCGTGCGCTTGCTGGACGTTAGAAAAAGTCCTGTATGCAGCATCTTTGGGGTAGTGCGAGAGCGGTCTATACACCGCTCCCAAAACACCCAGCACATTGAAATTTAATGGGCAGCACTGTCAAAGCGATGTGGCAGCGCCGCAACACGGGCACTTTAACTCTTTATTCGTCCGCTAGCGGGCGTTGAAAGCGTCCCTCTAGCGGCGGAAAAGGGCAGCTAAAACCAGCTTTACCGCTAACGTGCCCCGCGACGTAGTGTGAAAGGGTTTTGTGCTTCATATAAAGCTTGTTGCAGAGACTTGAAGTGATGTGAAATATTGTAACAGTGTCATGAACAGCAATAAAAACTTGGCACAAGTATTTACTTTAATACAATGCAGTTGTTTTTTCAGACATGAAACTTAACAAGTTCTTCTCTTCTAGGGCACAAAACTATGGATCATTATGGAATATTTAGGTGGAGGCTCTGCGCTAGACTTGGTAAGTATAATGGAAATCAAATGATTTAAACTTTGTTACCCCAAAAGCAGAGGTTCCATATGTGCAGGCTATGCACCTAGTTCCTAATATAGTATATATATATATATATATATATATATATATATATATATATATATATATAGATATATATAGATATAGATATATATATATAGATATATATATATAGATATATATATATAGATATATATAGATATATATATATATAGATATATATATATAGATATATATATATAGATATATATATATAGATATATATAGATATATATATATATATAGAGAGAGAGAGGCTATATAGATAAAATAGGATCCTGGTGATCTTTAGAGTTCCCCTTGCTTCAATGCTGGAGTGGTCAGTTTGCATCCATGAATGCTTCTAAGAGACGCAGGACATCGTGCCAACTTATGGTGTGCCTGTATCTCCTACAGTCTGGGCACTATGACCCCACCCAGCCCTTCTCTGCTGATGTCCCTTGAATTGCTGCTGGGAGATGCAGGACACTGTGCCTGAATCGTCCTTAATTAGTTTAAGGGCCACACCCCCTTTTGATGCTTGACATCCGCTCCCAGCAGGAGTCTCGCTGTCAAAGCTGCAGCCAGCACACAGGGAACACACTTCCCAGCTGTGTGATGTCATGCTCTGCCTGCCCACAATGCATACACACCCCCTGCTGTTGGAAGAGGAGTGTTCAGAGGCTGTGAAGTCACATGACTGCAGAATTTGCATTTGGATAAAGGTACTAAACATTTCTTTTTTAAAAGAAAATTGTATTCTAATTGGGAAATAACTTTTGCTTTGTTAGACTCTTTTTGTAGTTTTGTCCAAATACTTTAAGAAATGCATCTGGAAGCTACCAGAATATAGTGCATCTGGAAAGTATTCACAGCACTTCACTTTGTCCACATTGTTATCTTACAGCCTTATTCCAAAATGGATTAAATTTAAATTTTTTCTTAAAATTCTACAAATACCCCATAATGACAATGTGAAAGAAGTTTGTTTGAAGTCTTTGCAAATTTATTAAAAATTACACTAAAAAGTGACAATTGAGCTCAGGTGCATCCTGTTTCCACTGATCATCCTTGAGATGTTTCTACAACTTGATTGGAGTCCACCTGTGGTAAATTCACTTGATTGGACATGATTTGGAAAGGCACACACCTGTCTATACAGTTAACAGCGCATGTCAGAGCACAAACCAAGCCATGA
Organism: Lithobates clamitans; assembly: GCA_037952925.1. Taxonomy (NCBI): domain Eukaryota; kingdom Metazoa; phylum Chordata; class Amphibia; order Anura; family Ranidae; genus Lithobates; species Lithobates clamitans. The sequence continues at coordinate 1,933,640 of JBBGZY010000271.1, forward strand.
AGTCCAAGGAATTGTCTGTAGACTTTGTATCGAGGCACAGATCTGGGGAAGGGTACAGAAACATTTTTGCAGCATTGAAAGTCCCAATGAACACAGTGGCTTCCATCATCCGTAAATGGAAGATGTTTGGAACCACCAGGACTCTTCCTAGAGCGGGCTGCCCGGCCAAACTGAGCGATCGGGGAGAAGGGCCTTAGGGAGGTGACCAAAAACCCGATGCACTAACAGAGGGGGATTGGAGCGCTGACAGGTGCTGCTGATAGGTAGATAAGGGGCAGTGGCATGGGGGATAAGGTATGTCCAGGGGGTAATAAACAGTTAAAAACAGTTTAAAGATGGTTAAGGCTTTTATGATGAGCGGCAGCCGGCTTGTCAGAGTAGAAGGGACTCTGTGGTATGATAAAGCAGAATGAAAAGCAGCACCGCTCTAAGGGTAGTAGGTAGTTAAAAACAACACTTTAATATTGTACACTCACATTTGTGTGATAAGAAATAGGCATAGGTAGGTTCTCCTGGGCAACGCAGAGTCGCATCACGAACCCCGCCACAGCCCAGCTACAACCCAGCCACAACACAGCCCAGCTGGTTCGTGATGTGACTCTGCGATGCCCAGGAGAACCTACCTATGCCTATTTCTTATCGCACAAATGTGAGTGTACAATTTGTAATATTAAAGTGTGTGTTTTTAACTACCTACTACCGTTAGAGCGACGCTGCTTTTCTTTCTGCTTTATCAGACCAAAAACCCGATGGTCACTCTGACAGAGCTCCAGCGCTTCTCTGTGGAGAGGGGAGAACCTTCCAGAAGAACCATCTCTGCAGCACTCCAATCATGCCAGTATGGTAAAGTGGCCAGACGGAAGCCACTCCTCAGTAAAAGGTATGACCGCCCACCTGGAGTTTGTCAAAAGTCACCCAAAGGAATATTAGACCATGAGAAACAAATTCTCTGGTCTGATGAAATCAAGATTGAACTATTAAGCCTGAATGGCAAGCGTCATGTCTGGCTGAAACCAGGCACTGCTCATCACCTGGCCAATAACATCCCTACAGTGAAGCATGGTGGTGGCAGCATCATGCTGTAGGGATGTTTTTCAGTGGCAGGAACTGGGAGACTAGTCAGGATTGAGGGAAAGATGAAAACCTGCTCCAGAGCGCTCTGGACCTCATACTGGGGCAAAGGTTCTTCTTCCAACAGAACAAGGACCTTTTGCACACAGTCAAAATAACAAAGGAGTGCCTATGGGACAACTCTGTGAATGTCCTTGAGTGGCCCAGCCAGAGCCTAGACTTGAACCTGATTGAACCTCTCTGGAGAAATCTGAAAATGGCTGTGCACCATCATTCCCCATCCAACCTGATGGAGCGTGAGGGGTCCTGCAAAGAAGAATGGGAGAAACTGCCCAAAATTAGGTGTGCCAAGCTTGTAGCATCATGCTAAAAAAGACTAGAGTTTGTAATTGGTGCCAAAGGTGCTTCAACAAAGTATTGAGCAAAGGCTGTGAATACTTATGTTCATATGATTTTATTTATTTTTTTAAATTAAATTTGCAACGATTTCAAACAAACTTTTGAAATGTGGAAAAAGTAAAGCACTGTGAATACTTTCTGATCTGTACTAATCATTCCTCTAAATGTACACTGGGAAAGGTGGGCTAAATATGTTAATTCATACTCGTGGCTTCATAATTTTGTTTTAAAACCATAAGCTGCTGGTGAATCAGAAAATGCTGATGCCCCAACATGTTAGTATATGAAACTTTTTTTTTTTTTTTTGTTTCCATTAGAATTAAAAAAAAAAAAAATTGCAATAAGTTTGTGTTTTTTGTTAATCATGACAATATTGCTGTGTTGAATGTTCGCTAAATGTATACCCACGGCTTTGTTGCATCTGGGACTGGAGATCTCGGGTTTTAGTATGCCAATATACCCAGATCAATATTGTGGCAACTTTGTGTGCATCTGGTAAAATGTTACAATGTCTGAACGCTCTCAAAGGGAGTCCGCCCAAAGTTGGATCAAGCAAAATTCTTTCAATTGAATAATTGAATTCAATTTTGAGGGCGTTGTGCAGAAAATTGTCAGCTGAACAGCAACTGCATCCAGTCCAGATGTAGCTGTTCAGGTATTCTGACAGCTGCCAGTACCAACTTTCAGAATACAGTAATCGCTGCGGGCGATTTATCTATCCACACAGGGATGGAGGAATCTAGTAGACTTCATTCGAATTAGAAAATGTGTATGACCAGCCCTACTGTCATCTCACATCTGTGGGCTGTGTAGCTGAGGATTTTTCTTTAGATCTGTAAATTTTATACTTTCTTGATCTCAGGTATATTATGCATATGATCTGTGCTTGGGCAATCAAATCGCCTAGTTAGTGTTGTCCTCCAGCAAATATAAAGCCCAAAACCGTGTAACTATAAAATCAATTTCCATGGGCCTACGCCAATCCAATGCAGGGCTAATTTCTCCTGCAATAGCCTTGATGACAAAGGGACCTTAGACTGGTGTAGCGTGAGGGAGAAGACATCGCGGGGACCGATCTACTACCAGTGGGGAGGAGAGGAAAATTGGATTTGTAAATCTGCTTTTCGGTGTTCCTTAGAATTAAAACAAGCCCCGCTGCAAGGGGTACTTTTATAGCTCCTGGAGTTGGGCTTTAAAAGAAGTCAAAGCGTTGACTTAAAGTATAGTAATGGATAGAGCAGGGAGGAGTATTTTTTATTTTTTTCTTATTCTTCCTCTAAAGTGAGAAATTCTGGTAACAGATGTCATGGGACATGGGTAACAGATGTCAATCTTCCATGGGAAGATTTCATGAATTTCCTCTTCTTTTAACTGGTCAAAATTTTGGATTTTTTCCACCAGTTTGTATCTCTGACAATGGTCAGCTGGACAAATAAAGTGAATTAAAGGAGGGTTTCCGCGCTCACGGACTACGGTCTGCAGCCTCCCCTTAAACACCCCCCCAAAGGGGTGGGATATATTGGTAAAGAGAAGATGGGTAGGGGTAAGTGGCGCTACCTATGCCAGGGTACCTGTTTGGATTTAATAATCCGTGCTCGTATGTGCAGAGCGGTAAAAACCACTCAACAAAAATTAGTTTAAATGTGTATATCAACCTATTAGAATTAATAAACCATGCTGTGTACAGGCCAAAAAAAATAATCTCATATATCCTAAAAGTGTAACTGAACCATCCAAGTTTAAATGAAAGCCCCCACCTATTGCATGGAGAGGGATCTTAATAGTAGAAATTCCGCCAGCAAGTGGTATAGGACAGTATAGTGAACAATCTGCAGATACCAATAATTGAATGATATAAATAAATATGTGCAAATAGTGTCCACCAGGTATGTCAAATATATCACATAAATCCAAAGTCCGTGTTAAACCACACTCCCATCCATACTACAAATTGGACGGATAAGGGATATAAATCTTAAAATCCGTTCATCATGTGTTGTGAAAAAAATATAATAAAAAATAGTAAACTTTGAAAATCTGCAAAAATAAAGTTCCAACATAAGCAGTGAATAGTGACTTTCGTGAGAAAAAAAAAAACTGGTATCCAGTGACTTGCGGTGCTCCCCCCTCAAGGGTCCCCACTCACCAGCTCCTTACACCCCTGCAGGGGTAGTAGGCATGTAGTACCAGGCAGTAGAATGGCGTCTTAGGTTCTAGTAGAGCTGTCCCCAGGTGCTTCCGCTCCAGATATGATGTACCCGTCAGTGGTTTAAGCCATCCTCATGGGAAAGAAACAGGGCTCCCATAGTGTGATACGTATTTTAAAATTACTTTATTGAAAAAACTGTAAACAGCAAACTAAAACAATCCGGACTCCTTATAATAAAGGGGCCAGATAATCACACTAAGTATAGGAGATCGTGCACGGAGGGAGGATACAACACCATCAGCTGATTGGCGTGCGCCTCAGCTGCGTTCCACACTCTCTCCGACTTCCGCGTGTGACGTAAGTGCGTAGCTCCTTTGACCACGTCGATGAAACGCGTAAGGCGGAGCTACTCACTTACGTCACACGCGGAAGTCAGAGAGAGTGGAACGCAGCTGAGGCGCACTGACGGGTACATCATATCTGGAGCGGAAGCACCTGGGGACAGCTCTACTGGAACCTAAGACGCCATTCTACTGCCTGGTACTACATGCCTATTACCCCTGCAGGGGTGTAAGGAGCTGGTGAGTGGGGGACCCTTGAGGGGGAGCACCGCAAGTCACTGGATACCAGTTTTTTTTTTTTTTTTCTCACGAAAGTCACTATTCACAAGAACTTTGCTTATGTTGGAACTTTATTTTTGCAGATTTTCAAAGTTTACTATTTTTTATTATTTTTTTTCACAACACATGAACTGATTTTAAGATTTATATCCCTTATCCGTCCAATTTGTAGTATGGATGGGAGTGTGGTTTAACACGGACTTTGGATTTATGTGATATATTTGACATATTTGATTTACCTGGTGGACACTATTTGCACGTATTTATTTATATCATTCAATTATTGGCATCTGCAGATTGTTCACTATACTGTCCTTATACCACTTGCTGGGGGGATTTCTACTATTAAGATCCCTCTCCATGCAATAGGTGGGGGCTTTCATTTAAACTTGGATGGTTCAGTTACACTTTTAGGATATATGAGATTTTTTTTTTTGGCCTGTACACATCAGCACGGTTTATTAATTCTAATAGGTTGATATACACATTTAAACTATTTTTTGTTGAGTGGTTTTTACCGCTCTGCACATACGAGCACGGATTATTAAATAAAGTGAATTGCCCCAGCAGGGTCACAGATATTGATACAAACCTGACAAGGGTTCTAACTCCTCCATACTTTATCCAAAGCAACAACAAAAACATGTCTTTAGATATGCTTGAACAATGGTTTGGTTAGTTTAGTACTGGATACAGCAGTCATATTTTTTCTTGCTGAAAATGCTGCTGGCTTTTGTTGTAGACCCAACATTGATGACTGTTCCTTTCATATTACTGTCTGCATATCCGTGTTGCATAAATGTGAAATTTCTGTGTGCTTTGCTCCTCTACATAAACACATGCTTGTCAAATGTGGGGTTTTTGAGGGGTGAACATTTTACAGTAATTACAATCACAGTGATCTGAAATCAAATTTCTTATTTATAGCAGCAGTAGGCAACTTTAAAGAGGTGGAGATCTACCTGAATAACATGGGAGTCAAAGATCACCAGGCACAGTGTCTCCTGCTCACACTTGATTTAAACCTCTAATTGCTGTTCTACCGTTTCGCATTGCACAGCAATCATGGGTTTAAATCAGGTGGTGAGGAAGCAACATATCGCCTTCTCACCACCTGTCAAACACCTGGATCACTTTTTAGGAGTACAGCAGTACCTTATGCGCTTGTGAGTGAGCCTTTTTTGCATTCGGCAGCAGCACCTTTTAAGGCGCGGTTCACACTAGTGTGATGCGGGAACCCTGTGAATCCACTGCGGGTTCCAGCATCGCACCTGACTCGCAGGGCAGTTAACACTGCACTATGCGACCTGCTAGGAGTGTCAATAGAAAGTAATTGACACCCCCAAATTCGCTTGCATATCGTAGTGCGAACGGTCAGTCCGGACATGGATTGGATCGCACCGATTCTGGTGTGGACCAAAAAAAGGTCCTGTGCGAGTTTGGTCTGAATGCTATGCAAATTCAGCCATATTATCTGGCTGAAATTACATAATACAGACATTGCATGTGATTTGCAGTGTGAATCGCATGCAATATCGCACAGCGGACTGGTGTGAAGCGGGATTCATTGATCCTTAAAGTTGGGGGTAGTAAAACCTTGCGGTTTTACAGCCCCAATCCATACCCCCTTCAGCTGCTGAGCAGCCTCCAAAGGTGTACACATGCCTCAGCAGGAATTTAAACCCCATTGTTGCTTTTGTTGGGTGCTGCTGCCTGCCATTCGCAACCCATTCAAGTAAATGGGGCCACTCCAAGTGCCCTGCAACTGCATGCTTCTGCGGGATCTAAGGGGTTAAAGCAGGTGGTGAGGAAGCAACACAATGCTGCCTGCTTTAACTCATTGTTTGCTGTCCTGCACAAGGTGGCAGGGCATTTGCTGAGCAGTTTCACTTAAATGGGTCATGCTTGGCAGGTGCTACACTGCATTGCACTGTGATATATTCCCCTATACATGCTGCATCCATTGACACACAGAAGCACTCTGCCCCCCCCCCCCTTCCCGGCTCCCGCATCATTGAATTTGATAGCAGCAGGAGCCATTGGCTGCGCTGCTATCAATCAATCCAATCAGGACTCGAGACATCGGCTGGCACTGGTGTGCTCGTCCCCGTCGCTGGAAAGACCAGGTATTGGTAAGTAAAAGGGGGCCTCTGGGGAGCTGCTGCATTACAGGAGGTTTTTCACCTTAATGCATAGCATGCATTAAGGTGAACAACCTTGTGTTTACAACCCCTTTAAGCCTGATACACACTACAAGCTTTTTTCGTTAAAAAAACAAAAACAAACTGTTAGCTCCAGTCGGAGGCGCTGTACTAACCATCTGAAGTTAGTACAGCGATCTCCCCCGATGTGCTCTGGTCAGCATTCTCTGCCATTGGCTGAGAAGGCTGATCAGGAACTGGTCGGCTGCTGGTTTTCCAGCATGCACGTCCGACCGAAGCCGGCCAAACTGACCTACACACAGGCCGAATGTTGGCCGTTTTTTGAACCAGCCCATGTCTCCCGGCATTCGGCCCGTCTGTATGGAGCACTAGTCTATATCTCGGAGGATTGTTTGATTAGAAGTGCTCTGTTCTATATCAGATGGAATTGTATGGGTTTGTGCAAATCCCTAGTGATGGGCATCATGTGAAGTGAACAGGGCCTAACATTCCTAAATCATCCTCTCGTGTTCTGTCTAAACGTACAAAATGGCTCCATCATTTCTCGATATAAGTAAGCTATGCAATTTCAGATCATTGATTGTGATCGTAATGAATGTCACACATTGACACCTCAAAAATCCCTCATTTTGCAAGTACATGTTTAGCATCTACATAGTTGAGAATATTTCAAGCTCTTGTATAATGTAAAATCACTTTTGGCTCCAGCATGGGGTGTTGCTGTCCAAAATCTATAGTTTTAGAACTTTGTTATGTAGTGTTGTAATGTAGCTAGCACATGTGCCTTCTGTGTTTATAGTATGAAGGCTTAAACTAGGGAAACGTGGCTGTTCAGATAACATAGCTGACACCTATATGAACGCACCATGTGCTTGTTTATAGCAAAATACTTCTGTTCTAACTGATGCTGCACTGAGTCATGGAGTTTCATCAAAGCCCATAGCAGTGTTTCTCTGTGAACAGGAAATTCTAAGCAGTTTAAATGCAATACAAAGCAGCTTTTCTGCAGCTTTTGCTATCCGTACCTAAAAAGTCAGTGCATAAAGTAGGCTTGTTTGGTTTGAAGGAGGACTGTAAGACAGCATTATGCGTTTGTTCCATGCTCCTTCCAGTAAGGCCTTGCCAGTTGCTCTTTTTAAAGACTGGAAAGGAAACTTATTGAGGTTTATAGTTTGTTTACAGGGTGTCTATTTTTAGGGGCTGGGCCAGCCCTACCGGTGTGTAATAAAGAGCCTCTTTCACACCAGGACTGCCTCTAATATGTGTCAGGTTTTTCTACTTGAAAGGCCATAGCCATCATTTCCTGCCTCAGTCCTTTGGTGTATGGAGATCTTTATTGAACATAAGCCTCCTTTTTATATGTGTTAATCTAAGCCAGGAAAGACTAAGAACTTCAAAACACAAATGTCTTTCTGTATATTTTATATAGAAGATGATCACTGCTAAGTTTCCCAACGTGGTTTGCCTATTTCTGCAGTTCACCTAAACTTTTAATGCTTTTAGATAAATGCATGTGAGATTTTGCTTACACTGTGTCACTTGTCACTTGTGGACTCAATCACTCAGTATTTGCCAAATTCATTTGATTTACAACATTTGTGAGGTCTCCCTATTGTGTTTAATAATTTCCCTTCTACCTGCCTTAGTCCCCCATCTTGTGTTGAAGCTGGTAAGTCCCATTCTTCTTTTAAAAAATGCGAACAAAGAATAGGACCCATATTTAAAGTGATTCTAAAGCTTTATAGGGTAACTACTTTCCTGGGGAAAATTGGCAAATAAAAAAAATATCGCAGTTACCATTGTAACACAAGTCATATTGTAATTGAATGTCATTTCCTTTGCCTTTCAATCTGCAGCTCTGTAATTTTCTGTAAAATGCAATATGGCCACATGGGGGCATTCTGTACACAGATGGTGTACAGGACTCCCCAGATATGCAAGTCTGCAATAAGATACAAATTAGATTTTGAGCATCCCCTGCCATAAAAATGTCATTCTTGGTGTAATACTTTCAAAGGGAAATCCCATCTAAAGGGATGCAGACCCTGTTTTTTCCTCAGCCCTGCAAGTGCAGCAGCTGATTGATGATTATAAAACCAGTCCTATACAGATTTACGCAGAACATAGGCCCGGACAAAAAAAACAGCAGTTATTTTCAGAATAACACAAGGTAGGAATCTGCAACACTTTAAAATCCTTGCAATTTTAATCACCCAGAAGGGGAATTTTTTTTTTTTTGTTTTTTTTTTTTTTTTTTTTCTTTTCAATGAAAGTGCAGTTACTTTTTAAGTGTTTTTTAAAAACATCAATGCTTCCTTCATTCTTATATCCTGTAAATGTTTTTAATCCTTTGGGGATATTGAGTTTTAATATTGCACTTAGAGGCACCTTTTCTTTTCTCTGTTTGTCTTTTTACTAGAGATTGATCAGAATCCCAAAACTATACCTCTCACACGTGTACAGATTGAGATAGCGGCGCTAATATAAATTGTGTAAAATAATGGGTCAGAGCAGCATAATGCCTATGACCCTCTACTTAAACATAAAAATAATAATAGTGTCATGAAAAATATTATTTTTATCATGAAAAGAAATTTCTTTAAAAACCCAGTGAAAAGTGTCACTGTAAATAATAAATTACAAGAAATTAATGAATAAGTTCAACAGTTTTTCAATCTGCTTGTGTGAAAAATCTTCTACTCTTCCACCACACCACCGTGATAGTGACACCACTCCCTCTGAAGAGCGCACTAACCAGATTGTATAGCCTCCCACTCTCATGTTCGGCAAAACAGCAATTGAACCACACCTGGGTTGCATGTGATGAACCGTGAATCCAATCAAGCCAGCTCCATATGTGAAAAAATTAATAAAGTGCTCCACATAGCGTGATACCATTTTGACAGATTTATTAAAATCACTTCAAACACTTGGTTACACTCACTTTTAAACTGAAACATAAAAGCCTTTTTAAAAAAATCCACAGTAAGCAACAGGATCAGTGATCCAACAGTGCACGGCGGTCACAGCGGACCTGAAGTGTAAACTGGTGTATCTCTCGCCCAACCTTCTAAGGCCCAGCCATCCGATCGGTGTAGTCCTCCTCAGACAGCGGCATCTAATGTCAATGCGATGGAATGCCGTGTAACCATGCCCGGTTACACGGCATTCCATCGCACTGACATTAGGTGGCGCTATCTGAGGAGGACTACACCGATCGGATGGCTGGGCCTTAGAAGGTTGGGTGAGAGATACACCAGTTTACACTTCAGGTCCGCTGTGACCACGGTTCTCCGTTGGATCACTGATCCTGTTGCTTGCTGTGGATTTTTTTTAAGGGCTTTTATGTTTCAGTTTAAAAGTGAGTGTAACCATTGAAGTGTGTTTGAAATGATTTTAATAAATCTGTCAAAATGGTATCACGCTATGTGGAGCACTTTATTCATTTTTTCACATATGAGCTGGCTTGATTGGATTACGGTTCATCACATGCAACCCAGGTGTGGTTCAATTGCTGTTTTGCCGAACATGAGAGTGGGAGGCTATACAATCTGGTGAGTGCGCTCTTCAGAGGGAGTGGTGTCACTATCACGGTGGTGTGGTGGAGGAGTAGAAGATTTTTCACACAAGATTGAAAAACAACTGTTGAACTTATTCATTTATTTCTTGTAATTTATTATTTATAGTGACACTTTTCACTGGGTGTTAAAGAAATTTCTTTTCATGATGATGATAATATTTTTCATGACACTATTTTTTTTTATGTATAAGTAGAGGGTCATAGGCATTATGCTGCTCTGACCCATTATTTTACACAATTTATATCAGCGCAGCTATCTCTATCTGTACACGTGTGAGAGGTATAGTCTTGGGATTCTGATCAGTTTACGTATTTAAGTGGCAGCTTTTTTCACTGTACACTGTGTATGTACAAACATTTTGTAGTCATTCACACATCTTTTATATAGCTTTGCACTTTTCTTTGGCGCAGTGGTGTAAGAGAGATTCAGGGGCGGTTTATTTGTATATCTCTTGCTACAAACCATTTTACTAAAGATTGCCCCCCCTCCTTGAGTGATAGATATATATATATATATAATATATATATATATATATATATATATATATATATATATATATATATATATATACATATATATATACATACATACATACATACATACATACATACATACATACACACACACACACACACACACACACACACACACACACACACACACACACACACACACACACACACACACACACACACACACACACACACACACACACACACACACACACACACACACACACACACACACACTATATATATATATACACACACATATACACACATATACACATATACACATACATATACACATATACATATACACATACACATATACATATACACATACACATATACACATACACATATACATACACATATACATACACATATATATATATATATATATATATATATATGTGTATATATACGCTCTGAATAGCAGGACCAGGCAGATAATGCCTATATTGAATAGAGGTATTCAAATGAGGACGTCTTCAAACGCTTTTTTCTTAAATATACTCTACTAACTTCTGGACCAGCACTGCAGCAGGTTGGCTCCCCTGGGCGAACTGCCGTCATTGTATGTCGGCCGCTTTATAAGTAATAGGGGACGCCCGTGCTCCGCCGCAGAGAGACAGAATTGGGGATCTGTCAATGTAAACAGACAGATCCCCGTTCTGTCAAGGGAGTACAGACGGATCTGTTCCCAGTGATCAGGAACAGCGATCGCTTTCCTCATCCATGCAGTCCCATCCCCCCACAGTTAGAAACGCCTCCCTGCGGAACACTTAACCCCATTGACCACCCCCTACTGTTAACCCTTTCCCTGCCAGTGACATTTATACAGTAATCTGGCTATTTTTAGCACTGATCACTGTATAAATGTCAGTGGTCCCACTGTCCGCCGTAATGCCACAGTGCCGCTAAAAATTGATGATCACTGCCAATACTAGTAAGAAAAAAAAAAAATGCCATAAATCTATCCCCTATTTTGTACATGCTATAACTTTTGCGCAAACCCATCGATATACACTTATTGCGATTTATTTTTTTTTAAATATAAAATATATATATCCATCCATGTAAGGTCAGCAGGTTTGCTGCTACCTTTAAAATTAAACATCTAAACAGTCCGTCCAATCTACAAATACTGTATTTATGCATATAAGCTCCGTTTTGTGTGGAAAATGGCTTTTAAATCTAAAACTCTGGTGGGTGTAACAAGATGTCCTCTTGCCCCCTTCTCACTCTATCATTACAGTAGTGTGCAGGAGTGTGAGGTGTAGCAAGATGGCGACGAAACGTCACTTCCTGACGATACAGCGGCCGCCGCCGGGTGTACCAAGATGGCCGCCGCTCCGGAGCTAGGCCGAAGCTGCGGCCTTTCCTATGGCCGAGGCCGCCGAGCGCTGATCCGTACAGGTCAACCCCCGCGGATCGGCACACCCGCGATCCATACGGATCAGTGACGATCCGTTGCACCCCTAGTTGATAGCGCATAACATGAAAACTTGCAGAAGTGAGCAAATACCACCAAAAAAAACCTATTTTTGTGGGAAAAAGATATAAATTTTGTTTGTTCATCTCCATGTGAACACATGGAGACAGCTGCACCAGGAAGTGGAGATCTGTCAGAGCAGCTAGCCATCGAGCAGTAGGTGAAATAAGCGATCTGACGCTTGCTTAACTCTGGTCCGCCGTGACCGCAACCCTTCACTGTGGTATCCTATTGTTTGCTGTGCTGTGGAGTTCAGTTTGCTGTGGAAGTTTTACTCTGCTTTTTTGAAATTTGGAAATTGTGAGTTTAAACATTGAAGAGTGTGTGTGTTTTTCAATAAACTGGTTATACAATTTACACTATTGGAGCACTATTTTCATTTACATGTGGAACGATTCCTGCACACATTCTTGGATATTTGGTTTGCCGTTGTGACCCTTCCTGTTGGAGTATAAAAGCACTTAAAGCGGGAGTCGCGCAAAAAAAATTTTTTTTAGAGGTCAGCAGCCGCTGACTTTTAAAATAAGGTCACTCACCTGTCCCGGGGTCCAGCGATGTCGGCACCCAAGACCGAACCGATCCTCGGGTGCTGCCGCCGCCATTCTCAGTGAGGGAATCAGGAAATGAAGCGTTGCGGCTTCACTTCCCGATTCCCTACTGCGCATGCGCGAGTCGCGCTGCGCTTTCTCAATGGTCCCCGCTAACCTACTTAAAATGGTTTTATTTAAAGTAACCGTTTATTTTAAATAAAGGTTAACGGTTTTACACTATTGGAGCCTTTATTTTACATGGTGCATCCATCTTATTGCGGGTTGGTGTCCCAATATGTACCAGCTTGAGCATCTTCACCATGGTAACAAGATCCCGGTTGTGGCGATACATTCCAAGGCCCCTGGTTCATCGGCTGTGATCCGGATATTATCCCTTCCAGCTTTCTCTAATCCTCTGTAGTGGGGGATCATGAATCTCTGGTAAGCGGACATCTGTTTACCTGTGGTGGTGGATCGAGCACTCTTGTCTACATTTAGCAGGAATTACTTTTTTATGGACTTTTTTTCACCTATCACATTGGTGATGCAGTTTTTACACACATGGACTGCTGGGTTATACTTATTCATTGGGTGAATGGACAAGTGATCCCCTGTATAACCCCTCCCATACAAGAAGCACTTTAGTTTTTTTACCAGTGCCTGCAAGGTGGATGGCACGGTTTTTTTGAGCTCTCTGAGCTCCAGGTCTCTAGTCCCACAAACGGTTCCAAAAATATATCAAGGGATTGAGCGATCGGATCCATTTGACACAGGCTTTTATGCTTGGATAAATGGTACCCAAGCCTTGCAAAGAAGACTCGAGATCCTGCAAAGTTTTCCCTGTAAAGTGGCCTCCGGGAGCTGGAAACTGCGGAGTGGAAATCGTGGACACTACAGCGCTAAGGCATTTCCTGCAGGGTACTGTACAGGTCCAAGGGAGTGGAACCTAAGCACGAAAGGGTACCCAGTCCTTGAAGGTCCAAGTGACGGGAACCCGCCGTGAAGTTCGGGCCCTTAGCTTCTAAGTGGCCCTGCACCAGGACGGGTAAGTGAAACCCCTTTATTTTATTATTGTGGGGTGTCCCGGTGATTGTAACAGTAAAGCTAGCTAAAGGCTGGACACCTGTGTGTGGTGACCATACGGGGGAGTTCTGGGCTAGCTATGGGTGTTTACAAAGTGTACCTTTTTTGCTTATGTCTGGCTGTTTTTCACCTGTATGGCGCACAGTGATGCGTTCGCAAAAGCACCGCTGGGCTCAGTTGTTTGGCGGCCATGACTCACACGACTTCGCCGCACATGCGCCGTAGCCTTTATCTGGGCGCATGACAATTCGTGACGTACGCTAAAACAGTCGCGCTCGCCGTGACGTTGCACATGCATGCGCGCACACACACATATGCAGGCCAAGCATGTGGTGCTTCCAGAAGGCAGCTGTCGGACACAGAGCAGGCTCTGAACAGACACTTGCAGTGGTTCATTTTTCCTTACCCGGGTCACGTGAGTCACCAGGTGTTGCTTAGCAGGCTAAAGGTGCTTTGTGGGATTGTTGCATAGGGGCTTGTTGAGCCCTATTAAAGGGTCTCCCTTCTGAGGTGTTTTAATTACACCCAAGTACTCTTTGTTTGCAGGCATTGAATGTCTTCCAAAAAGAGGAGTGGGAATAACACCATAGGGAAGGGCACGCCTATGTCATCAGTAGTTCCTGATGAACCTAGTCATATCCTTAGTGTTGTATCCCCTGAAAGACCAGCGGCTCCTGGGCAATCTAAGCCGCTGCGCTTATCTGGTATTGTGCCTACAGTCAACGCTGCTGTTTCACCCCTTATCACTAAGGATGAACTGTCCTCAGCCCTAGACGGGTTAGAACACAGGATTGCCGGCATGATTGCCTCCATCCCACAGGGTGGCAGGAAGCGCAATAGATCCCCCTCCCCGGAGTCTCCTAGTCTGGAGCAGGAATGGATTGAGGATGGGGAAGAGCTGAAAGCTCAGGATTTGGTGTACTGCCCAGCAGATGAGTCTGCTTCCGAGCAATCTGGACAAGAAGATATCCATCCAGTCGATGTCTGCCTCTCAGTCGCAGAGGCTTTTGATCCTGACTCTGACCGAAATGGTTCGTTATGCCTTTGTTTCCTCTTGCAGAAGTGACTGAGCCCCCCTGGTCCTGGTCCTCGTACTTGTACGTACCTATCTTTCAACCTCATCGGAGGGTGCTACGTTTTGCAGTAGAGGAACATCATTTCCTGTTTGTGGCTCTACCCTTCGGGCTTGCTACATAGCTCCCCGGTTGTTTACAAGGGTCCTAGCACCAGTACTGGGTCTTTTAAGGGCCCAAGGGATCCTGGTGCTCGGGTATCTGGATGACCTCCTGCTCAGAGATCACTCAGTACAGGCTCTAGAACAGAGCATAATATACACAGTGAGGTATTTGAAAAGCTTAGGCTGGATCATAAATACTGAAAGGTCAGCCTTGAGACCAGCTCAAAGTCTAAAATATTTGGGTCTGATTCTAAACACGGTCCAAGCAAGAGTATTCTTGCCACCCGTAAGGATCTGTGCCCTGAAGGATCAGGTGCGTCAGATAAGGGGCACCAGACAGCCCTCCATTCGGCTCTGTATGAGTCTTCTAGGGAGGAGGGTATCCTCCGAGGCAGCGCCCTATGCCCAGTTCCATTCCAAGCCTTTACAACAAGACATCTTGGCTCGGAACAGAGGAAGAAAAGCCCTGGATTATGCAGTGTTTTTATCTCCTCAGGCATGCTTAGGACTAAACTGGTGGTGGCAGGATCAGAACCCACAAGGAAAATCTTTTCTCCTGGTAACTTGGAGAGTACTGACTACAGATGCCAGTCTCTCAGGCTGGGGAGCGACCCTAGATGGGCTCGCAGCCCAGGGGAAATGGTCAGGGACAGAGCAGACCCTGCCCATCAACGTCCTAGAATTATGGGCAGTACGTCTGGCCCTACGATCCTGGACAGTGGAGCTTCAGGACTCCCCCATCAGGGTTCAGTCCGACAATGCCACGGTAGTGGCTTATATAAACCACCAAGGCGGTACCAGGAGTCGTTCAGCTCTGAAAGAGGTGAACTACATACTTGCCTGGGCAGAGGGACATGTACCAATAATATCATGAGTTTATATCCCGGAAGTAGCAAACTGGAAGGCAGATTATCTCAGCCACCAGCAGATCTGCCCTGGGGAATGGTCCTTACACCCAGAGGTGTTCCAGGAAATTTGCCAATGTTGGGGATAGCCAGAGGTCAACCTACTGGCATCCAGGTTCAACAACAAGCTACAGCAGTTTGTGTCTCGAACAAAAGATCCTCTGACAATTGGAGCAGATGTTCTGGAGGCAGTACTCCCTGGTTTATACTTTCCCTGCCATCCCTCTCCCACATTTGTTGCACAGGATTCGTAGAGCGGAGATTCCAGTCATTCTGGTTTCACCAGCCTGGCCCAGAAGGCCCTGGTTCCTGGAGATTGTGAAACTGACAATAGACGGACCATGGACGCTTCCACGTCGCCCCGATCTGTCTGAACGTCCTATATTCCACCCCAATTTACATGGTCTAAATTTGACAGCATGGCTATTGAAGCTAGGGTGTTAAAGGACCGTGGCATCTCGGGCCAGTGGTGTCTACTCTAGTGAATGCTAGAAAAGCTATCACTAGGAAGATTGATCATAAGGTCTGGAAGACTTGTATTGCTTGGTGTGAAGCCTGAAAATGGCATCCTCAGAAATAGGCGATTGGGAGAATTCTCTTTTCTACAGTCAGCTGTGGAAATCAAATTGGCTTTGAGTACAATCAGAGGTCAAGTTTCGGCTCCATCAGTATTCTTCCAAAGGTCTTTAGCCCCCCTTCACTGATCCGAACCTTTATGCAAGGGGCAATTCGCTTGCTCCTGCCATTAGGTCACCTATGTTTCCTTGGGACTTGATCTTGGAGCTGTCTGTGTTACAGAAATAACCATTTGAACCTATTAAGGAAATTCCATTAGACTTGCTGTCATGCAAGCTAGCCTTCCTGATGGCTATCACCTCGGCTAGAAGGGGGTCGGAGTTGGTGGCCCTTTCATGCAGGGAACCGTACTTGATCCTTCACCATGACAGTCTTGTTACGACCTGTTCCATCATTTTTGCCAAAAGTGGTGTTGGCCTTTTATTTAAATCAGGATATTATTTTGCCTTTTTTTTTCTCTGACTCGTTCGGCGGAAGAGAGACTGCATTCTTTGGATGTTGTCCGGGCAGTCAAGGTTTGTCTAGATCTGCGGAAATCCGAGGATCGGACTTTTTAATTTTTTTTTTTTTTCAAAAGGACCCAAGAAGGGGCAGGCAGCTTCCATTGCCAATTTGGTCCGTCAATTGATCATTCAGGCCTACGGTCTGAAAGAGCTCCTCCGATTTAGGGTGAGAGCTCATTCTACCAGGGGTGTAAGAACCTCCTGGGTTCTTCGCCATCAGGTATCTGTGGCTCAGATTTGTAAGGCTGCCACCTGGTCTTCGGTGCATACGTTCACAAAATTTTATCAAGTGGATGTTCGAGCAGCCGAGGATTCGGCTTTTGGCCGCAGTGTACTGATGGCTTTTGTTTGGCAGGGTGTCTACCTCCCCTCAAGGGACGTCCCAGCTGGTAATGAAGATTGGCCTGACTGTGTGCCATGATGTATGAAAAAGAAAGTAGGATTTTTACATCATACCTGTAAAATCCTTTTTTTTTTGAGTACATCATGGGACACAGAGATCCCTCCTCTTTTTTGTGTATTCAGTGCTTGCTACAAAACTGAAGTGCTTCCTGTATGGGAGGGGTAATATAGGCGATCACTTCCTGTCTGAAGACCTTTGGTCTACCAGTGTCCATTCACCTAATGATGTATATCCCATCAGGTAGTGACTTAGCCTGACTTGTGTCCCATGATGTACTCAAAGAAAAGGATCTTACAGTTAAGTATGACATAAAAATCCTGTTTTTAATGTCCTTCTGTATTGTAAATATGAACACATTAAATCCAATACTTGTACGAAACCGTGAAAAACTCCTTGAGGCCTGGCTAGTTTAGGACTTGAAATTTTGAGCCCTGCCTTATACAGCCCACTTCCTGTTTCTTGTCGGGTAAAAAACCTAGGCTTATGACAAAAAACTGTTTCTTTCGCCTCTCTCTCTCTATCTCTCTATCTCTCTATCTCTCTATCTCTCTATCTCTCTATCTCTCTATCTCTCTATCTCTCTATCTCTCTCTATCTCTCTCTATCTCTCTCTATCTCTCTCTATCTCTCTATCTCTCTATCTCTCTATCTCTCTATCTCTCTATCTCTCTATCTCTCTATCTCTCTATCTCTCTATCTCTCTCTCTCTCTATCTCTCTCTCTCTCTATCTCTCTCTCTCTCTCTCTCCAACCTCAGCTGCCCACAGTTAAAATGGTTGCAGCCAGACTTGTGGAGGGAGATTTCTGCAGCATATTTGACAAGTATTACAGAATCACAGTACCGTATATACTCGAGTATAAGTCGAATTTTTCAGCACCTTTTTTTGTGCTGAAAGTGCCCCCCTCGACTTATACTCGAGTCAAGCAGTTTTCTTCAGCAAAAAATGTAATTTTCCGAACCGACTTTGGGGCCCCGTATCTCAGGGCCACTTGGTGCTAGGAACCCCAAATTTGCAAACCCAGTGGAACTGGTACCACAACATATCCAAAGCCGGGGTTCCTAGCACCAAGTGGCTCTGAGATACGGGGCCCCAAAATCGGTTCTGAAAATGTCATTCTCTGCTGCAGAAAAGTGCCTGACATTTTCTGAACCGACTTTGGGGCCCCATATCTCAGGGCCACTTGGTGCTAGGGACCCCATATTTGGTATGCAAACCCAGTGGAACTGGTACCATAACATATCCAAAGCCGGGGTTCCTAGCACCAAGTGGCCCTGAGATACGGGGCCCCAAAACTGGTTCGGAAAATGTCATTCTCTGCTGTAGAAAAGTGCTTGACATTTTCTGATCTGATATTTGGGGCCCTGTATCTCGGGGCCACTTAGAGCTAGAAACCCCAGCTTTGGAAATGTTATGGTGCTAGTTCCACTGGGTTTGCACACCAAATTTGGGGTTCCTAGCACTAAGTGGCCCCAAGATGCAGGGCCCCAAATTCGGTCAACTGTGTCCATCTGCAGCAATGTCATTATCGGGACCCTTTGGGTTCAGAGACCCCAAATTTTGGCTGCAGTTAGGGGGCATCTAGGAACCCTTAACTACCGAGTTTGACGTTCAGGGGACCTATGGCTGCAAATGGGCACAGCGAGGCTGCAAATGGGCACAGCGATGCTGCAAATGGACATTGTTGACCCTCTTTTCCACTTACAGTAGCTGTGCATTTCTCACCCTCGTCTTATACTCGGGTCAATAAGTTTTTCCCATTTTTTTTTGTGGTAAATTAGGGCCTCGACTTATACTCGGAACGGCTTATACGCGAGTATATACGGTATATATAAAATATGCAAAGTGGTTGGAGTGAAGCTTCAGAATGGCAGAGATGGTTTTTATTGCAAATTATGTGAGCAGACTGCAGTTCCTTTTTAATAGGATAGCTGTATGGAGAGACAACGCCTTTGACCTTGTAAGCACTGACAGATTTTACACTAGGTTTATCACTTTTATGTAGTTGTGTATGTCCACTTAGCTTGTGATTGGACATCCATCTAAAATTTGCAGCAGTTGGTGAGCCAGCTGCTATAATGTCCAGAGAAATATTTTTCCTATGAAATTGTGAATACTGATTGCTATACCTTGGCCTACTGTCTCAAAGGAATAAAGGCTGTTTTTTTTTTTTTTTTTTTTTTTTTTTGGGTGTGTATACATGCATGTTCAGCCAAAATGACGGCACATGTTTATGCAAATATATATTTTTTAGAAAGGTGAAAGTCCCAAGGCTGTGGCTAGCTTTAAAGGGTTCTCATGTCTAAAGTGTTGGCTACTGTTCTGACTTATAAAGTGTATATATATATATATATATATTTTTTTTTTTACTTTATTTTTTATTTATGAACTGTTCTCTTTTTCAGCTACGTGTTGGTCCTTTTGATGAACTCCAGATTGCAACCATGTTGAGAGAAATCTTAAAAGGGCTTGATTATCTGCACTCAGAAAATAAAATTCACAGGGACATCAAAGGTTTGCACAAGTAAAATTTTATTTACCACCTACCCCCTAACCTACAGCTGTGGTACATTCTGGCTTAATTTTACTTTTGTGTCTTCCAGCTGCCAATGTCCTACTGTCTGAGCAAGGGGATGTCAAACTTGCTGACTTTGGTGTTGCTGGACAGCTAACTGATACACAGATCAAAAGAAACACCTTTGTAGGTACTCCTTTCTGGATGGCACCTGAAGTCATACAACAATCTGCTTATGACTCCAAGGTAAGAATGAGAAGGAGTCCCTAAGCTTCAAATTTGTTTTTCATAAGATTTGCATAATTGTACTGGATATTCTAGAAAAAAAGTGAAAAAAATGCACATCAAAGGAGATAATGATAATATGTGCTGCAGAGTCCTATATGTGACACAAACACACAAACGTAAAATTAGGAAATTGATGACTCGCGCTTAAAACAAACTACAATGTGTATAACTGAAAAGTGTTTCCAACTTCATTGAGAACAAAATGCAGGGAAACATATATGTATATAATAAACCAGAAACAGGTGCAAGGTTTGAAAAGTGATCCAACTTCCCCTTGAGCAAATATGAAAAAAATCAATAATAATATATATCAAAACATTGGTGCAAAAAACATGAACGTGAAGAGCTGCAATATATGATGCAAGCAAATAAATTAAAAATGATGAAAAAGGAAGTCCATATACATGAGCACCCAAAAGTGATATAGCAATCCAAGATTGTCCAATTATGTGACATCCCAGGTGTGTGGGTCCACCACCATAGATAAAGTGCCTGGCCGCTTACCAGAACCCCATGACCCCCCGTTACAGAGGGTCTAAATGGGCTTTGAAATCCTGCTATTCCGGACCATCAAGGAGTCAAGGTGGAAGCTGGAATAGGACATCAGAAACTGTGGTGCAGATGGATGGATCCACAGGGAAAAAGGCTCAGCCCTCAGCGGAGTATTATCATCATAAAGGGAAAAACAGAAGAGGGCTCCGATAGTGTAAAATCAGATGATATTTATTAAAAAGTATAGCAAACACTCACATATAATTTGGGGAAAAACGTCCTCTGAAGAAAAGACAGTCTGTGGCACCGGCTGGATGTTCAGACAGCCCGTCCTGCTGGAGTTGCAACGACAGTGGGAGGTGACGCGATGACACCGCTCAGCCCTACGCTGCGTTTCGCAAGAGAATTGCGTCTTCAAGAAAGCACCTTCCTGGAGACATTCAGCAGCAAGTACCCGGCCCCTGGGAGTCCTGTGGAGGAACGAACACTCCGTATCGTTCCTCGGAGCCCTCTTTTGTTTTTCCCTTTATGATGATAATACTCCGCTGAGGGCTGAGTCTTTTTCCCTGTGGATCCATCCATCTGCACCACAGTTTCTGATGTCCTATTCCAGCTTCCACCTTGACTCCTTGATGGTCCGGAATAGCAGGATTTCAAAGCCCATTTAGACCCTCTGTAACGGGGGGTCATGGGGTTCTGGTAAATGGCCAGGCACTTTATCTATGGTGGTGGACCCACACACCTGGGATGTCACATAATTGGACAATCTTGGATTGCTATATCACTTTTGGGTGCTCATGTATATGGACTTCCTTTTTCATAATTTTTAATTTATTTATTTACTGGATATTCTGCCTTGTTTGGCCAGTCAGTGATTGTAAATGTAAAAAAAAAAAAAAAAAGTTGCCTGAGCAGCACCAAACCACCTCCTCTCAGGTCACCCACCACCGTTGCTGGCTCTTGACCTTCACCGAGTGCCCCCATAGAAAGGTGCTTTCCATGTGGGCTCATGTGCAGGCTTGCTCCTAAGCATCGCTGTCTGTGTCTGACAAGGACAGCGGTACTCGGCCCTGGCTCCGTTCCCTTGTCACTGGTTTTAAATGACAGCAGCAGGAGCCAGTGGCCTCAGCAAAGCCAGTGAGCCCAGGAAGTGAGGGGACAGAAGTAAATACAAAAAAAGTACATTTATCAGCGTATAACACGCACAGGCGTATAACACGCACATTCATTTTAAGAGGGAAATTTCAGGAAAAAAACTTAAAGGGGTTGTAAAGGTAAATTTTTTTTTTTTCTTTAAAAATAACAAACATGTTATACTTACCTTCACTGTGCAGCTCGTTCTGCACAGAATGGCCCCGAACCTGCTCTTCTGGGGTCCCTCGGCGGCTGTCTCAGCTCCTCCCTGCAATAACTAACCACCTTAATGCGAGCTCCCTCGCATGGTGGTTAGTTATTGCGTGCGCGCTCCCGTGATACAGCCGGCGGCTATAGCCGCTCGCCCCCGGCGCGCCGCGTTATTGGATGTGATTGACAGCAGCGCGAGCCAATGGCTGCGCTGCTTTCAATCCATCCACTATAGCCAATCAGCGACCAGGCTGATCAGCTGAATGGAGGTCGGGAATGAGCGGCCGAGTTTCGAGGTGTCAGGTAAGTAAAACGGGGGGGCTGGGGGCGGTGGTATTCTCAAAAGTTTTTTCACCTTAATGCATAGAATGCATTAAGGTGAAAAAATGTATACCTTTACAACCCCTTTAAATTTTAAATAAGGAACTTTGAAGCAAAATAAGGGTCAGTGCCTATCTGCAGCCTGATCAATGCCCATCTGCAGCCTCACAAAAGCCGTCAGTACAGCCTCACCATTGCCTTCAATGCAGCAGCCTCACCATTGCCTTCAATGCAGCAGCCTCACCATTGCCTTCAATGCAGCAGCCTCACCATTGCCTTCAATGCAGCAGCCTCACCATTGCCTTCAATGCAGCAGCCTCACCATTGCCTTCAATGCAGCAGCCTCACCATTGCCTTCAATGCAGCAGCCTCACCATTGCCTTCAATGCAGCAGCCTCACCATTGCCCATCTGCAGCAAGAGGGGACAGGGAGGGGGGCGGGATGAGTGCCGACAGATTACATGCAGTGAGAATCCTATGATAGATAGAACAGTGGTCCAATGGCGGCCCAGGAGACGGGACTTCCTATTACAGAGGCCGCCAAGTAAACAGGAGATTCCCACTGCATGTAATCTGACGGCGTTCGTCCCGCCCCACTCCCTGTCCTCTCCGAGGCAGCTAAAATGTAAGTATTGGCGTATAACACGCACATGCTATTTGCACCCGATTTTCATGGTGAAAAAGTGAGTGTTATACGCCAATAAATACAGTATTTGATCCCCTACTGATTTTGGTATTTGCCCACTGACAAAGAAATGACCAGTCTAATTTTAATGTTAGGTTTATTTTAACAGTGAGAGGATAACAAAAACATCCAGAAAATCGAATTCAAAAAAGTTATATATTGATTTGCATTTTAATGAGTGAAATAAGTATTTGATCTCCTGTCAATCAGCAAGATTTCTGACTCCTAGGTGTTTTCCATACAGGTGACGAGCTGAGATTAGGAGCACCCTCTTAAACTCTTTTTAAGGGCTTGTTACCTGTATTCAAGACACCTGTCCACAGAAGCAATCATTCCAATCTCTCCACCACGGCCAAGACCAAAGAGCTGTCCAAGTATGTCAGGGATAAGATTGTAGACCTACACAAGGCTGGAATGGGCTACAAGACCATCGCCAAGCAGGTTGGTGAGAGGGCGACAACAGTTGGTGCGATTATTCGCAAATGGGAGGAACACAAAATAACTGTCAATTTCCCTCAGTCTGGGGCTCCAGGCAAGATCTCACCTCGTGGAGTTTATCATGAGAATGGTGAGGAATCAGCCCAGGTCTACACGGGAGAATCTTGTTCATGATCTCAAGACAGCTTGGACCATAGACGCCAAGAAAACAATTGGTAACACTACGCCGTGAAGGACTGAATTCCTGCAGCGACCTCAAGGTCCCCCAAGGAAGCACATGTACAGGCCCGTCTGAAATTTGGTGACGATTCAGAGGCAGTGGCGGCTGGTGCTCAACATTTTTGGGGGGGCGCAAACAAACTGAAAAATTCTGAAAAAAACCTCCATCAAACGCAGCCACTGTGCCCCATCAAACGCAGCCACTGTGCCCCCCGCCATCTGCACTTACCCTGTCTCGGTGGGACAGCTCCTCAATGCTCCTTGATGCCATCTCCCGTCCTCTGCTATGATTGGATGCCTAATAGGCGTCCAATCACAGCGTCTGTCATTTCAGCCAATCAGGTGACGGGTAATAGATCCGAGCACCTGATTTGCAGAGAGGCGCTTTAGTGTTCAGAAAGCGAATATTTATTCGCTTTTCTAACACAGCTGAGTGACCTGCGAGCGCCCAGCATGACGTTCACTGGTCACCTTTTTTGACGCCTATTAGAACCCATGGCTCTAATCAGGTGCTTCAAAAACACCCCCCCCCCCGCCGCTTTAATTCAGTGGTGGGGGGGGGTTAATGCATGAATCTATCTATTACTGCTAGAGGGGGGGGGGGTAGCAGGAGAGAGGGGGTGGCGCCCGTGCACCCTTATGGATGCACCACCACTGTTCAGAGGAAAACTAGGTGGAAGTGTTGTGGTCAGATGAGACCAAAATTTCTACATGAAGGTAGAAACCTTATGCTTTGTGGCTGTTTTTCTGCTAAGGGGATAGGACACCTTCACTGCATCAAAAGGAAGATGGACAGAGCCATGTACCATCAAATCTTGGGTGAGGACCTCCTTTCATCAGCCAGGACAATGAAAATGGGTATTCCAGCATGACAATGACCCAAAACACATGGCCAAGTTAACAAAGGGGTGGCTCAAGAAGAAGCACATTCAGGTCCTGGAGTGGCCTAGCCAATCTCCAGACCTTAATCCCATAGAAAATATGTGGAGGGAGCTGAAGGTTAGAGTTACCAAACGTCAGCCTCTAAACTTAATGACTTGGAGAGGATCTGCAAAGAGGAGTGGGACAATCCCTCCTGAGATGTGTGCAAACCTGGTGGCCAACTACAAGAAATATCTGACCTCTGTGATTGCAAACCAAGGGTTTTGCCACCAAGTACTGTTTTGCGAAGGGGTCAAATACTTATTTCACGCATTAAAATGCAAATCTATTGATAACTTTTTTGAAATGCCTTTTTCTGGATATTTTTGTTCTCTCTCACTGTTAAAATAAACCTACAATTAAAATTATAGACCATTTCTTTGTCGGTAGCCAAACGTACAAAATCAGCAGGGGAGCAAATACTTTTTTTTCCCTCACTGTATAGGCTCTGGAGCTGCAGTTTTTCACCTTCCTTAAAGTGATTGTAAATGATCACCTTGTAAAACAGTCCATTCAGTTTAAAATAGAAATGAAGGGCAAAACATTTTTGTATAGATATATAAAAACAAATACTTTTTTTTTTTTTTTTTTCATGTGATCACATTCCCTCTGTTCCTTCTGTTTTTGCATAAGAGCTGAGAGGAGGAGAAGCAGCAGCACACTGAGCTTCCCAGTGAAAGGCTGTGCAGGGAGGCGTGTCAGAACAGGTCTGATCATTGGAGCAGACTAAGTTCCCAGCACAGCTAGAGAACTGACTACGGTTTGTTCTATTTAGTGTGATCAGTTTCTAAAAGGAAAGCAGAGGGACTGGCAGAAACACCAGGGATTTCACACAAAGAAAAAGCAATACAATGAGAACAGGATACTTTCTCATACAAGTACATGGTACAGCAGGCACATATCAGGAATATGAAGTGTTGGGATAACAAAACACTTGTGGCTGCAAAGGCAGCTGATGGAGGTTGTGCACATGCCATGGTTGCAATACTTGGTTTTGAGATGCTTCAAAAATGATACCCTGTTTTTTGAATGGGAATACCGAGCTGCAACTACGAACCTATCGTTTGGCTCTTGGATGTGATGCAATATTCCTTTTGGAGCCCTTACATGTTGCTTTTCTATTAAATCCTGAATGTCCTAATAGACAGGGATAACTTTTTGTGGGTGTAGCACTACTGTAATTCCTGTAATTGGTTGTAAAGCCTAAATATTTTATACATTATTGCATTCCTTGCATTAAGGTAAAAGCTGTTTAGGTGTCCTATTCATTGCTATGGGGAGGGTGCTTTGGGAACGCTATTTACAGAGCTCCCAAACCGCCCCAAAGATGCTGCTTGCAGGACTTTTCATAACGTCTCACAAGCGCACCACCGCAGTTTAAAAAGACACACTGCAATGAATGGGAGGCGCTTTTCAGAGGCTATTTCTAGCACTAAAGCGCCCTCAGTGTGAAAGTGGCCTAAGGCAGTCTGGAACGTGGATTGGTTAGTGTCACCTTAAGTTGGGGATATGATGAGGAACTTTGTCTTCCCTGAATGGGCAGGTGACAAATCTCTTTAAAGTTTAAGTCCAGTCAAAAATATTTTCCCTATTAATACTATGTTAAATATCAGCGCATGTAGGATTATAGTGTGTTCATCCACTCCCGGGGAAGACTGACTGTTTGCTGGTGTAGAGGCAGCTGATATGTCTGGCTGTGCTGGTGGCTCCCAGTGTTTCCAGAGGCTCAGGACGGCTCAGAGGCAGCGATCAATGTCACTTTTGGATGGAGAGAAGAGCACGCTCCTCCCCGCTCTCTACATTCCGGAAGCGTTGGATGGAGAACTTTGTGTCCAAAGTTGCATGACAAGTCATACTAGTGGAAACAGAGCCTTAGTTTGGTTGCCTGTACTGTTCCTTTAGTGTATAGTGATCATTGTAGAATGTGAGCTGAGACCCCAGAGCACCTCCAGCTACTCTTGGAGCCCTTTCACACTGGGGCGGTTTGCAGGCGCTATTGCGCTAATAGCGCCTGCAAACCGACCCGAAAGTGCCGCTGCTTTCATTCCAGTGTGAAAGCCCAGAGGGCTTTCACACTGGAGCGATGCGCTGGCAGGACGGGAAAAAAAGTCCTGCCAGCAGCATCTTCGGAGCGGTGAAGGAGCGGAGTGTATACCGCTCCTTCACCGCTCCTGCCCATAGAAATCAATGGGACGGCGCGGCTATACCGCCGGCAAAGCGCCTCTGCAGAGGCGCTTTGCGGTGGTATTTAACCCTTTCTCGGCCGCTAGCGGGGGGTAAAACCGCCCCGCTAGCGGGCGCATACCGACAGTAAAATGCCGCTAATAATAGCGGCGTTTTACCGCCGACCGCGCCCCAGTGTGAAAGGGCCCTGAGGCGCTTTGCAGGCGCTAAAGTGCAAAAAATAGCGCCTACAAAGCACCCCGAAAGAGCTGCTCAATTCACACTGGAGCGGTGCACTTGCAGGGCGGTCATAAAAGTCCTGCAAGCCGCATCTTTGGAGCCGTGTATTTACCACTCCTAAAGCGCTCCTTCCCATTGAAAACAATGGGGCAGCGCTGCTGCAGCGGCGCTTTGCGGGCGGTTTAAACCCTTTTTCGGCTGCTAGCGGGGGGTTGAATCTGCCTTGCTAGCGCAGCTAAAACGACGGTAAAGCGGTGCTATATTTAGCGCCGCTGTACCGCCGGCGTCCACACGCCTCAGTGTGAAAGTAGCCTTAGTTACACTGTATACTGTACTGTATAGTATATGTGCATTGCACCTCCCCAGCCTGTGTGGATGAGTTTTTTTTTTTTTTTTTTTTTTTTCTTATGAATTAGGATGTACAATGCATCCTTGCTGATTAGAGAACACTGGGCAGCAACCTATGATCAGCTCCTCCCATCCTGTATACGCCCGCTGGCTACACAAGAACGCTATTCCTCCCTGGAAATTATCTCACAAGCTTTCAGTAACCACACCCACTGGCTGATTTTAAACTCAAAAGGAAGTAGAATTGAAATCACGTGAGCAATTGGATAATGCAAACTAAAGTTTGAAAAACTGGGATTTTTTTTTTTCATTTTGAGGCATAAGGCTGAAATTAGCTCACATTTAATGATTGCAGGGGATAATTTAAGTATTAGGGTGGGCTTCCACTTTAAATTTGCCACTAGTGTCTCCTTTCTTTCAGCATGCTGTATAGGCTCTGTCATCTGGTTACCCTAGGTAAATAGTGGCTATTCCTGTCCCTATTGCTATAGAAATGCAAAGCATGTTATTCCTTCTGAGCAGGAGAAATGACCTGCTGAAATGCCACTTGTGGTAGTTTTCTTTTGTGTTTTTTTCCCTCCGTTTGTTTAATGGGCCCTTACACTGGGAAGATTAGCATGCCAATGGATTCATCGTTATGCTCATCTGTCAGTGTGAGGGCAGATTAAATACTAGTGACCTGAAACACTACTACATTTTAAGCTCTAAATATCAGACATGATGCAAAAAACACAATTGTGAAATTGGATATAATGGTTTGGGCACTGAAAGCGGATAACTCAGCCCTTATAGTTGGTCTTACTCATTTACAGATATTTCTGACTTTCCTTCAGGCATCCTGTGAAGGAGCAGTGTGATTACAGAATTCTCTCAGGACACTGGAATGATATGCTGGGCATCTTACTAATTATTGGTCTGAGCCTCCAGTTGTTTTGCTTGAAGCTCTATCTTCTCCCTGTGCATTGGAACTGTACTTCAGGTTGTGGTTTATCTGTTCAGACTGCAATAAAATAGATTTTTTCCCCCAGTGCATAAGGATTTAATTTGTATAGGTACTACATGCATTAGAAATAGGTCAATGACATGATATCTGAGCGGTCTTCATGTATCAGAAGTTTCTTTACTACAGTCAGAAATATTTTGTGTTTAAAATTTGATTATATAGATCTGTAAATTCATAGTTAGAACCTGTTCACACTAGACCAGTGTTTGCTGTTTTTCTGCACTGAAAGAATGCCAATCACTGCTTATGGTACATAGAAAAAAAATGTCTTTTTCTATGTGCCACATTCTCACTACAATGCAGCCCAGAGGTGCGATAATATGCAGACATGCCCCATAATAGCACACTTCAATGGATGGCTCCGCGCAGCAAGTGCAATGTCACTTTGCACACTTCAAGAAAGTTCCCAAAAAACAGAGGGAGCTGTGTGATGTGGTAAAATGTGCATCACGCCGCTCCCTGCTAGTTGTCGCTGCTGCCCTCACACTAAACTGGTACAGTTTAGTGTGCAGGCAAGTGTGAATGGGCCCTTATCAAACTAAACACATACAGGAAGACCACAGTCCCTTCACTAAAATGACAAAAGTATATTACCTGCTATATTTAATTTTTAAAAATTGTTTTTTTTCCCATTTTAGAATGGTGAGAGGAAACTTACAAGTGGCTATTTAGACTTTCTGTGCTATAAACTAGCACATCTGCATACATATTTAGTGCCAGATAGATATATAGATACAGATATAAAATCTCTATCTCTTTCACTATTATAGCATTAGGATTAAAGGCCTTCTACAACATCTTGCTTCTATCCAGAATTCGGATCCTTTGAGGGCCAGTTCACATGCACAGCACTATTTTTAAACATGCACTGCACTAACTTGCATGGTACTACTGTATAATGCGATTTGGTGCCTGCAAACGTACTGCTTTGTGATCTGCGTTTTTAGGATTCAGTTAACAATTAAGGGCATAAAGTGGGTGACTCCTACGCTTTCAAAGAACTAAGGGTACACTGCAGCAAACACCCGATAAACTGATCCTTAACAGAAAAAGTGGAGTGAAATTAATAAATGATGGTGTAGCGCTGTGTAAATGGCGATATATTAAAAATATGTGCAATGGAAAGCAAAGTAAGTGTCAAAGTATTCAATAGAAAATGCCACAAAAAGTGATAATTTAAAAGTAAAAATGAAATCCAAAACATATATCATGAACATCAAAACAGATGAATGATGAACAGGTGAAATAATGTATCAAAAATCCAACGTGCACAACTGAATCTGGGATATAGAAGTGCAATCCAAACAAATTTGAAACAGTCCAAACGATTAAAAGATGTGATCCTTAAAATTGTTGTGACAGTCTAAAAGATATTTTTCAAATCGCAAAGTAGATCCCTCCACCGTGAAACAAAAAAGGCGGTGCCTGGCCAAAACTCTCTGATAGCACCTATGCTATGATGACTAAATTACCGGCGGCGTTCTTAAGAAAATCCCTCTTGGTTATGTATAAGCTTCGTTCATTATAATGCTCGATATACTGGAGTTAAAAATAGGGAAGCGATGTGCCCTGAGCGAAATCCAGTTTAAAAATATATTTTCTGCAGCAAACAACAAAGAGACTCACTTTTAAAATGTAAAAAACCAGCAGCAATCCATGAGCTCATTCACTTCCGTCCAATCCCGGTAATGCCTATTGCTCCAATCTGGACGCGTATCATCACATCATGTGACTTCATCAGGGGAGGACAATAGGCTATGATTCCTGTCCTTAAATAGTGTATTGTATGAGATCGGCGGCCATTTTCATGTTATCCGCCATTCAAATATATGGCGTCGGCCATTTTGCCTTAATCTCCCATAGGATAACATTGGGTGGCCATTTTCCGTTGGATTCTGCATTTATTATCATTGCGACAGCCATGCTCAGCTGGTCTCCATGTGAACTACTACCAAACAAACATTGACAAAAAGACATCGAGGCCACAAATAATCTGGGCACATAAGTAAAATGTGAAATGTGCATAAAATAACTAAAAAGGACATGGAACAGAACACACGAGTTAACCTAAAACGAGACCTATGAGGTCAAAAAAATTAAAATTTAAATATATAAAAAATATATATAAAATATAAAAAAGGGGGTTCAGATGATAAATGGAAAAAGTAGGCGCCCCAGGGATACCAGGAATGACGTAAGGGACAATATTGAGATAACAAACATTAATGTCAGATGGCACAATTACAATATAACATTGTGCAACGTCAGTCTGATATTTATACTACTGAACCTACTAATATCCATTTTGACCTGAATGCTGCAAAACGTAAGCTACATCTCCATCTCACTGAGATCACCAGATTAGATCTACATCGGAATAAACAAATGTTCTTTGAACAGGGGGACCGTAATGGTCGTCTTCTAGCGATGTTGGCATCAGATTATCCTCCAACAGTGATTCCCAATGTGGTGTCTGCCTCGGGTGCATCAGTTTCTTTATTACCAGATATATTGGAGGTCTTTCGCCAATATTATAGTTCTCTTTATACCTCTGTGTTGCCTTCTGACTTTCAGCCCAAGGATTTGGCATCCTGGCTAGACCCACTGGCATTAGGCTGGCTTTCAGATAAAGAAAGAGAATCTCTGGTGGGGCCAATAACCCCGGAGGAGGTACTGAGAGCAATCAAATCATTTCCGCGGGGGAAGTCTCCGGGTCCGGATGGCCTCCTCATAGAGTTTTATAAGACACATGGAAATATATTAGCTCCCAAGCTAGCACAACTTTATTCTCAATGCCTGACAGATGGAGCCCTTCCAACTTCTATGAGCCATGCCCATGTTATACTAATTCATAAAGATCTAAAAGAGCCCTCATTGTGTGCCTCCTATAGGCCAATTGCCCTACTTAATACAGATTTTAAAATTTTGACTAAATTACTTACCATCAGACTACAGCCACTATTACCATCTGTTGTAGATATTGATCAAACTGGCTTCATGGCCAACAGGTCAACCGATGTAAATTTGAGACGTTTGTTTACTAATATGCATGCAAAGCATTTGAATTAAGGTACTAGGGTGGTGGCCTCCTTAGATATTGAAAAGGCCTTTGGCCTTTTGTTTGGGAGGTCCTTAGAAGGATGGGGTTCCCCATGATCTTTATTAAATGGATACAGATAATTTATCAAAACCCCACCTCAGCTATCAAGTTGGGAGGTAGCTTATCACAGTCGTCTTCTCTGTCAAGGGGTACTCAACAGGGCTGCCCCCTCTCTCCAGCCCTTTTTGCCATAGCGATGGAACCGCTGGCGGAGGCTCTCCATACTTCCTTTCATGTTAAGGGATTGCGTGTTGGCTGGCTGGAGGAAAGGATCGCCTTGTATGTGGACGACCTACTCTTAATGACGCAGGATCATCACTTAGGGGGGCCCTACAGGTCCTCAATTCTTTCTCCGCAGTCACAGGCCTTAAAGTAAACTGGGAAAAGTCACTTCTATTTCCTATAGACTTTGCGGCTCGTGCTACTGCTGATATGGATACCCCCCTAAGATGGGTGGAGAATTTTAAATATCTAGGGGTGGTGGTTTCCAGACAGGTTTCAGACTATATATCCCTAAATGTAACACCTGTGATCCAGGAGACTCAACAACGGCTGAAGGCATGGGAGTCATTACCCCTTTCATTGTTAGGATGCATAAATTTAATAAAAATGAATGTATTACCTAAATTCACATATTTATTTCGACACTCTCCCCAGTGGATCCCTAAATCTTTCTTTGCAAGGCTACATCGTATTTTCTCAGCATTCATATGGAGATCAAACCCCCCTAGGTATAGCTGGGCAACATTGGTACGCCTGACCTCCCAAGGTGGCCTGGCATGTCCAGATTTCCATAAATATTACTTGGCTTCTCAGCTAGTAACTACGGCCTGGTGGCTTAACCCAGATACCTCAAATTCCGCTACTCAGGTAGAAGCAGCAGTGCTGAGATCCCTAGAGGCGCTGACATTTTTGATCTTTCGGGGCCCTTGTGCTCCATATTTATTGACACCATCTATGCTTACCACGCTACGTGTATGTAGAGAGGGCCTCAAAATTGAACGATATCCTCTACAGGCAGTATCACCTAATGCTCCCCTCTGGTTAAATCCCACTCTGGGGCATTTCTATTCACTACCCGACCCCTATTCTTGGACTAATTTTAAGATAAAAACAGTGCCACAGATCATTTTGGATAAATCTTTGATTTCTTTTTCCCAATTAATCTCTGATTTCAATATCCCTCAGTCGTATTCTTTTTGTTTCCTTCAACTCTCCCATGCCTTCAGCTGTCAATTCTCTGGCTCTCCTCTACAACTAGTCCAATCTGCCTTAGAGAAGCTTCTTAGGTTGGATTGCACAAAGAATGCTGCATTTAAATTGTATCTTCACTTAACTGCCTCTCTCCCTGATTTAGAGAAATTAAGATCAAAATGGTCTAAGGATATCCCTGAACTTAATGAGGATGATTTGGATAATATATGGGTCTCTCCCTTCAACTCTCTCATCTCCTTGAGAGACAGACTTATTCAGTTTAAGATAGTCCACAGGGAATATTACACCCCCCATATATTAAATAAAATTAATTCAGACTCTGCTCCTGGTTGTTGGCGATGTGGGGAGATTCTTGGAGACTTTACCCATATATTCTGGACTTGTCCAGCTATCGTAAGGTATTGGGAAGAAATACTAGCTTTTATATTCAAAATAACATATATCCCACTGCAACGATCAATGCCAATATGTATTCTAGGTATGACAGAGCAATTTATTCCTACGACAGCAGGGCGCACTTTGGTGGGGCTACTTTTGTTCTATGCTCGTAAAGCCATATCTCTCAGCTGGAAGAAAACCACCCCCCCATCGCTGACTTTGTGGAAACAACTCATTAATAATAGCTTACCATTATACAAAGAAACCTATATAAATAGGGGTTGTCTCTAAGTATGAAAAGGTTTGGTCCAAATGGCTCACGGACCCCTCTACAGCCTCAATAGCCTCCTAGAGGCATATGACTCTTTGCAATCTCTCCATTAGTTATTGGGCTCTAGGTGTGCATATGTAACACGGGATAACACCTTTCTCTAAAATGAAACTGGCATAGGAACCAGGTATGACCAATGTATGTATGTGGGGTTTGGTTTTTTTTTTGTTTTGTTTTCTATGTATATAGTTTCTTTAATTGCTGCAAGTATTCATTTTTGCCTTATTTTTTTGAAAATTAATAAAAACGTATATTTAAAAAGAAAAAAAAAAACATAAAAACAATATAACATTACTATCACAT
This sequence comes from Lithobates clamitans, assembly GCA_037952925.1. NCBI lineage: Eukaryota > Metazoa > Chordata > Amphibia > Anura > Ranidae > Lithobates > Lithobates clamitans. Next base: position 1,967,100 of record JBBGZY010000271.1, read on the forward strand.
GGGGAAAAAGAGGGAGAAATAGTAACAATAGTAAAATTGTGAAAAATCTACAAATGGGTAATGTAGAGATGTGTGATAATAGAAGGATATTGCTAAAAGGTGTAAGAAAATATATAGAATGATTTAAAAATCATTAATGAAACGGTTTAAATCAAATTCTATATTAAGTCAATTGGGTGAGAAAGTATCCATTAAAAAGATCCGTTTAGATTCAAGTTGGCTAAGGGTTCTCACCTTGTGGCCACCTCGCCAAGCTAGTGTATAGGGTACAATCCCCCAAAATTTTAAATGCGTGGGATTTTTATTGTGACATTTAGCAAAATGTCTCGACCCACGGTTTGTCATAACCTTTAAGTATATTCTGTACATGTTTTCAAACTAATCCTTAATCTTTTGGTGCGGCCAATATACTGTAAACTACAGCTACGTTCTAATGCCACGTATACACGATCGCACATTCCGACAACAAAATAATCCATGTTTTTTCCGAACGGATATTGGCTTAAACTTGTCTTGCATACACATGGTCACACAAATGTTGGAATTTCTGAACGCCAAGAACGCGGTGACGTACAACACGTACGACGGCACTATAAAAGGGAAGTTCAATACCATGTGCGCCACCCTTTGGGCTTCTTCTGCTAATCTCGTGTTAGTAGAAGTTTGGTGAGAGACGATTCACGCTTTTCAGCCCCCTGCTTTTCAGATCGTTACTGCTCTTCAGTTTGTGCTTGCGAGTTTGTATCTGGTTTTCAGTGCGTGTAGTCAGTTCGCATTTGTTTTTCAGTGTGTATTTTATAGTACGTATTTGATTCTCAGTGCGTTCTTGTCCGCTCGTTTCTGATTTTCAGCTCGCTCTTCTCAGGCCTTTGTTTTTCAGTGCTTTCTGTTAGTGCGTTCTGACCAGCCGACAGTTTTGAAGCCAAGAACCCTCACCCCAGAGGGTTTTTAAAGTGGTGTTCCGGCCGAAATTATACTTTTTAAATAAAAATACCCCTATAATACACAAGCTTAATGTATTCTAGTAAAGTTAGTCTGTAAACTAAGGTCTGTTTTGTTAGTTTATAGCAGTAGTTTGTTATTTTATAAACTTACAGCAGGCCGTGGCCATCTTCAGTGTGGGCATCTGAAGCCAGACTGTATTTCTTCCTGGATCTCATCATTGCAGATCTCACACATGCTCAGTGCAGCACAAGCAGTGTAATAGGTTTCAGGTCAGGTTTCCATAGCATCGGCAGTTTCACAGGTTGCCTCCCCTTCCCAGAAGGCATTGCAAACAGGAAATGATGCAATGGGCCGCGGCCAGGGAGGAGGAAGTGAAAAATGAATACAGCAGATATACAGTAGGTGCTGAGAAAAAAAATAAAAAAATATCCAATTTGTTTACAGTGCACAGTTTAGTGAGGGATGCTGAAGAGTTGTAAAAGTGGGTGGAACTCCACTTTAACTACCGGCTGGCCAGAGCCAGAAGAGGTGGAGAATGTTTTCAGGATAATGGCCAGCCGGTTCTGCCTATTCCTTACGGCAATCAACATGGCGAAATATAAACTTAAACATATAATCCTTGCAGGCTGCATTCTCCACAACTATTTAAGGAGAAATTCAATGAACTATGTGGCCTCAGAAGAAACCCTGAAGCTGGCCGTCCTTGCTTGCCCCCTGCGAAGTAAGACAGAAGTATGTCGAGTACTTTGTGGGTGGGGGGGGGGCATTGATATGCCAGAAAATGTTTAAGAAACATTTTAAAAATAAATATTTTAGTTAAACTGAAATAGGATTTCCTTTTGATTTACTGCTTGTGTTTCTTTTAGCTGTCTCCTAGGTTATCCAATGGGCTTTTCTTTTTGGCCATTTTCTTCAATAGTGCAAATGTAATTTATTTGATACATGAGGTGACAATCTTCAGCGAACTATTATGTTGTGGGTCTGCTACACACACACCTTGTTTTTGTTTTTAATGTATGTAATGCATTACTGATAAAAATATTCATTTTCAGCACCCTGAATACATTTTTGGGAGTCACGACAATGTCCTGACTGTTGCAAATTTATAAAGCACCGTGGGAGTTATTTACTAAAGGAAAATCCATGTTGCACTTGAAACTGCACTGCAAAGTGGATTTGCCTTTAGTAAATAACCCCCATTGTCACTGTAAACACCAACTTAGTCCAAAAACTGCTATTGAGCATTGAAATAAGAAGCCACACATTGAGTAGAAAACTTTTTACTCTGTGCACATTCACATGTGCATTAGAAAAGGGTTTGTGAACAAACCAACTTATTTTTGTAATAACATTTTTGGTTTTGACAGTACAAATAGCCTTTTTTTGTGTTTTAAACAGGCATATTTAAAACCATAAAACAATACACAACTCAGGAACTTGCAAAGTTCAACTTTGATAATTTGAAGGCAATATCAGACATTGGTATGTCCAAACTGTTGATATTGCCTTCATCAGATAGGGTGATGTCACCCCTGGGAAAGCCAAATTTTGAAGATGCACACAAATTAAGTCAAAATGGGGTTTTCCCTTCTGATCCCATGCCTAATGTCAACATGTGCTAGCTTCCATCATGGGGGATCAATGGACGTGTTTCGGGGGTTCAACCCTTTCCTCTCAGCTACTTGAGTTGCGAGGAAGGGGTTGCACCCACAAAACGCGTACATCGATATCCTGTGATGTCAGCACATGTTGAGACACTCTGTGCATCTTCAAAATTTGGCTTCAATATACTTCAAAAATTGTAAAAATTTCAACAAATGGAAGAATTTAGGTGTGTTTTAGATTCTGCCTAAAACATCAATGGTGTTTTTGAGTTCTTTTTTCAACATCATTGATGTCTTCCTTGAGCTTCTGTAAATCCCGATTTGCACACCATGATCTCCCCGATGAGGTGTGCACTTGTGAAATGAGTTTCTCCTTCCACAACATCCACATCACCTAAAATAAAAAAACACCATGTATTATAAATATGCAGGCATACATCTATTACCTGAAGCTGTGGTCTCGGACACTCACCTGTTGTGGTCACTATTTCGCCCACTTCATAAACCTCTCCTTCCTCCATATCCTCTGGTTGTGGTGTTGGTATTTCCCCTTCTTTAGGAGGTGGGGGTCCCTAGTGTGCTCTGATGTCCTGAGTCTCTTCTCCTCTATGTGAATAAAAAAAAGGTATACTTAGCACACAGATATTTGAGGGCAGAAATAGGAATCTGAAACATTGCTTGGAAGTGTCGTACAATTTTCTTTTTGGGCAGAGTTCCAAGCTGAAGAAATTATTTTTTTCCCTTTCTAAAGCTGGAATGCTTACTTTTTTTTTTTTTGTACAATTTTCACACATGGAGACACCCCTAGTATCCACTGGAGCACCTGTGTGGGACACCCCAAAAGTTTTGGTGCCCCATACTAGTGCTCCTGCGTCCAGATGTGTAAACCGCTGCTGAGTGTCTCCTTACACTGAATCAAGTTTACATTTTCATTCTAGTTACAAACCCATCTAGACAACAATGTACTAAACTTCTTTGAATACATATAGGCCATGAACAAATGTAGTTAACCTGTATCTGCCAAAAACATCGTATTAGTGGGCAAACTAACGATGTTTACTACGAATGATTACTGTGCCCATGAACCTGAAAGTTTCCATTTTAAACTGTACAACAGTAAAGAAAAAAACATGGAGCACCACGAACGTAATAGAAAAACAGGACAATTACTTTATAGAAGCAGTTTCCTGATCTTTCTGTACTGATCCTGCTCCCTCAATTTGAGGTCTGACCATCGTTTCCTCAGTTGATCCTTGGATCGCCGTACCCCAAAATTCTTCTGCAGACTTTTCACAACTTTAGCCATGATCTTGGCCTTTGTCACATTTGGGTTTGGGTAAAGTCCATGCTTCCCATCATAGTCGGCCCTCTTCAAGATGTCCACTATCTCAACAAAGGCCATATTTGAGGCCTTAAATCTCCTCTGGGATCGGGACGTTCGTGGCTCCGGGCTTTCGTTGTTGCTGCTCTCCTCTGCATGCACTTGCTCTTTCTCCGCCATGTGCTCTCCCACTGCGCCAAAAGAGAAGGGGCGGGGAATAGACTAGAAAGAACGTCGGGGTGGGCAGAGTTTCACGCATGCGCATTGTGTATATAAAGCGTAACACACGTGCGTCGTACGTACAATCTGTGAGCGGAGGAAGGAGTATTGGAAGCGCCGATCGTTAGAATGAAGGTATAATTTTAACTTGGTGCATCAGTGGCCTATACTGCTTATAGATTGAGCCTATATTCAGACAAGATTAGGAGAGTTTAGCCTGACATTAGGGTTTGTCTTGTGTTGTGTCTTGCAGAGAAAATGGATCGATTCAATGATGAGGACTTTATCCCCATATATATTGATATGTACAGGGAGCTGCCCTGTCTGTGGCAGGTAAACCACCCATTTTATAACAATAAAACTGGAAGGCAATGCTGGATTAATTGCTGGGATTTTTGAAGCCGGTGATCCCCACGGCAGACATCCCCTATTTGAAAGCCCTAATTGGTGGCATTAGGAGCACTTATAATAGGGAGCTCAAGAAGGTCCAGGATTCCCAGAGATCAGGAGCTGCAGCAGATGACATATTTATGTACCCAGGCTGTGGTACTATTACAGACTGCATTTTCTGGCAGGCCAGACTGAACCCAGGCCAGCACTCTCCAGTCTTCCTTCAAGGCTTCCTTCCACCTCAGCTGAGGCTTCCATCGTCCAACCTGGGCCTTCCAGCCATGAAGAAGTGGAGGAGCCCAGCTTGAGCCAGGTATAGCATTGTTCAACATATTTCTAGTCAAATAATTAATGATGTTAACTAGATGTTATTGATCAGTAATTTCTGATTTTACAAAGTGTTTTACCTATCAATAGACAGTAGTGGCCACAAATGATTGGGACAAGAATGGAAAATGCTGGGGTCAGAATGATAGTCTTTTCTTTTTATTAACATTAAATTTGCAACAGTCATTAGCTGAAAATTGTGTGTGATGAACCAAAAACTAAAACTATGTCCCATTTTCATATACAGGAAAATCTCAGCCAGGAGGAGGCTGAGGAAAATGGCAGGCAGGAGGTGGCCAGGCCCAGTAGCCTGCCCGAATCCCAGGTCCCTCCCCTCCACCTTCCAAAAAAAAGTCTCAGGAAGAGGAGTAACCTGGAGGAGGCAGCACTTGGCCAATTTCGGAAGGCTGCTGCGGCCCTCAGACCCCCCCAATAATCAAGACGACTATGCCTACATGGCAGCCTGCAAAATGCAGGAAATGGAGGAGGGCCATCACCTCTTATGTGAGGAAGTTATGTCACAAGCCCTAAATAAGGGGTTGAGGGGCGATCTCACAAGCCAATGCCACATTTGTGAGTTCAACCATGGTCCTTCTCCTCCTCCTGCCACAACTACAACACCAGAGCCACAGCCTGGAAGCAAGTGTGGAAGGAAGATAAAGTGATGGCCTGGGTTCAGTCTGGTCTGACAAGACGCAGACCACAGCCTGGGGACAGATATGTCATCTGCTGCTGTTCCTAAACTCTTGTAGTCCTGGACCGGATTGTGCTCACTATTATAAGGATTCCTCAGGCCACCAATTTTGACTGTAAAATAATTCATGTCTGCCCTGGGGTACAAAGGCTTCGCAAATTTCACCAGTTTCTCCAGCGTTGCCTTCCTCTTTATTTTGTTATGACCCCTAATAAATGGCTATTTATTCACAAATACTTGCCTATGTGTTTTACTTCAAAAAGGACAGTTTGTGAGTAGGCAGGTACATTTCAAAAATACAATGTCAAATTAACAAGGGACACCAACACCAACTTTCTTGAGATTAAAAAATACAAGATAAGAATGGTGTTGTGGTAACTTGACACAAAACAAAAGAAAAATATTATGGAGATCATTATAAAATTAAATAAATACAAATAAAATGGGAGATCTGGGTAAAAAAAAACACTATAAACAAAAATTCTAAACATTATTATGGAGATCTGACGGGGAAAAAAAAAATATTCATGAGATCACGAGAAATAAAGAAATCAGGTTGTCAGAACTGTGTGAATATCAGCAGCAAAACAACTTAATTATTCTATCATTATCAAGAAGAAGAGAATGTGCTGAATGAAAGATTTTAAAATTGCCAGCGTGACGAATGTGCTATCTCTATTACAAACGCTAGTTTTATCAGAATGAGCGATTCCGTCTCGTACTTGATTCAGAGCGTAGAATTTTGTGCGTAGAATTGTGTACACACGATCGGATATTACGAGAACGGATTTTGTTGTCGGAAAGTTTGAGATCCAGATTTTGTTTGTCAGAAATTCCGAAAGGAAAATGTCAGAGCCTACACACGGTCGGAATTTCCAACAACAAGCTCCCATCGAACATTTCCTGTCGGAAAATCCCACCGTGTGTACGCGGCATAAGTCATACACTGCTCCTTCAGTATTGCATCCTATAAATTCCTTTATATCGCACGTGGTGCCATTACTGGTGGATTTAAATTGGAGTTTCTTTTCATTAGGACATTACGCTCGAGTGCATGCAAAACACCTTTTGCACGGATAAAAGCCTTTACCGGTAAAAAAAAAATGTAAAACTCTTTTTTTTTTTTTTTTTTTTTTTGGCGGATCTATCACACTCTTCATTAGTTGGTCACGAAGAGTGGGGCCTCTCCTATATATAAACCTAGGTCTCGTAGGTAATCTTGGAGAAGTCGATCCAATTTTAAAATATGCCGTTTTATTACTTATTCAATTTTTGTGTTGGATATTATAATCCAAAACTATGGGTACTAAATCTTGTTGGCAATCTGGTTTCTTGTCTTTAAACGCTTGCCAACCAGCCGCCATCATTTTACTGCGGCAGGTCGGCACGATCCCGCAAACCGTCGTTGCTATATGTGGGGTCGGGATACCAGGCACGCGCCCGCTGCACAGCGGGGGTGCCGATGCTTGTGGCCAACAGTCGCGATCACTGCCAGCCACGAGCGATCGTGCGCAGGAGACACAGAACAGGGACGAGTGTAAACACACACTTCCCTGTTCTGAGGGGTGACAGATTGTGTTACTATTCGCTAGGAACCACGATCCGTCACTTCCTTTAGTCAGTCCCCTCCCCCTTCAGTTAGAATCAGCTCCCAGGGAACACAGTTAACCCCTTGATCGCCTCCCTAGTGTTATCCCCTTCACTGCCAGTGACATTTTTACAATAATCAATGCATTTTTATAGCACTGATCGCTGTATAGATGCCAATGGTCCCAAAAAATGACAAAATTGTCCGTTGTGTCCACCAAAATGTCGCAGTCAGAATAAAAATCACTGATCTCCACCATTACTAGTAAAAAATAAATTTAAAAAATGCCATAAATCTATCCACTATTTTGTAGATGCTATAACTTTTGCGCAAACCAATCAATATACGCTTATTGCGATTTATTTATTTTTTTTCCCCAAAAAATATGTAGAAGAATACATATCGGCCTAAACTGAGAAAAAATTAAATGTTTAAAAAAAAAATGGGGATATTGTAGCAAAAAGTACAAAATATTGTGTTTTCTTTAAAATTGCCGTTTTTTTTTTTGTTTTATAGCGCAAAAAATAAAAACCAGAGGTGATCAAATACCACCAAAAGAAAGCTCTATTTGTGGGGGGAAAAAAAGACGTCAATTTTGTTTGTGTGCAATGTGGCACGACCACGCAATTGTCAGTTAAAGTGACGCAGTGCCGATTCGCAAAAAGTGCTCTGGTCGGGAAGGGGTAAATTCTTCTGGGGCTGAAGTGGTTAAACTTTACATATTAATGTAATTATACACCACTTTTTTGATGTTTTTATCCTTGACTTAATCAAAGCAATCATCCAGCTAATCGATTATGAAAATAGTTTGTTGCAGCCCTATCTCTCCAACTTTGTGTGGCTGCGTGTTTTCTTTTTGCTGTTTACACCTATGCAGTTTGCTTTTGTTCGTTACTGCAGTGCTTTTTGCTGTGTGTTTTTTGCACATGAGATTTTACTGCTATTTTGCCACGATTTGCATTGTGTGCTTTTTTTTTTTTTTTTTTTTTTTGGCCAATTTGTTGGGCAGATTAAAAAATGCAAAATCTCAGAAAAACGCATAACATGCTTTTCTGAAGCTTCTCCATTTAGGTCTATTGAACCAAAAAAAAGCAGTTTTGCATTTAAAAAAGTCACTGGCCCTTTCCAAAAACCCAGTGGTTGAAAAAAGCATAGATGTGAACGTGTCCAATAGGAATCAATGTTAAATGAACTGTGTAGTGCATTTCTGTAAAAAAAAATGCATAGGTGTTAACCAGGCCTTAAAGACCTTAGGTGACTTCCTCTCGGTCAGTCACCATTTAAAGATTTGTATGTAAAGATGCACTTTTTTATATAAATATTAACTGTAATGCAGACCGTGGCATGCCACTGTTTTGTAGCTGCGTAGATCAGCATTGTAGGCAACCACAAGTAAGGAATAAATCTTTGTTTTCTAGCCTTATAATGGAAGAAGTAACATTTGTTGAAAGATGTCTCTTACACTAAAGTTTAACTCCAGCCAAAAAAAGTATTACTGTTACATGCCTGTCAACTATTTTCCCAATTGTCCCAGTGAAGAGGAGGAAAGAAGAAATCTCCAACAAGCACACAGAAATAAAAACCTAATAAAGGTTCTAATCTTTCCTGCACCATCCTTTTGACTGAAATTCCATATTAACCCCTCAGTATGTTCACACACACAATCAGAGCTGGTTGATCTAGCTAAAGTGAATTTGTGACAAAGTAAACACCTGTATGATTAGACTCTAGTAGCAGCAGCTATCCTCTGCTGTATGGTGATCAGTATCTCATCCTTAATTAGATATTGCTCTGTAGTAGGGGTTGTGTTTGCCTTTATATATGGCAACTATTGGCAGATTAAGTGCTATCTGTTGATGGATATGAAGTTGCCACCTTTTTAAAGTTACTAGGACACTTCATGAGCAAAAAACAGTACCATATACACTAGATAACAGTATTTTTCCCTTTGTGGCGTGTAATCTAATGTAAAATGTGTGTGTTTGTTTTTCTTTTAGGCTGATATTTGGTCATTGGGCATAACGGCGATCGAATTAGCAAAGGGTGAACCACCAAACTCCGATATGCACCCGATGAGGGTACTGTTTCTCATCCCTAAAAATAACCCACCCACCTTATTGGGAGATTTTAGCAAACCATTTAAAGAGTTTATTGATTCCTGCCTCAACAAAGATCCTTCCTTTGTAAGTATTTTTTAATAGTTTTATTTTAGTAATTCATTATTTGCTGGTCGTACTTGTTGGGGTAAGTTCAATTGTTGGACCTCTCAAATAACTCATTGTTAGTCTTGCACCTCATAGCAGCCTCTGTCAAAAAGGAGGCACTAAGAGCAAAACATACAAGCTCTTAGCTTGTGACATTGCCTAAAAAAAAATCTTTTCCACTTACTCTTAAAGCAGTATAAAACCGCTACAAAAATAAAAAAAATAGGGCCTTTGCAGGTTTAAGTCATAATGTCCTAGTATGCACCACATACCAGGACATTATGACTGACTTGACTGCACACAGAGCCCTCCAGTGCAGCGCTGCCATGGCTCTTGGCACTTCCACCTTCACCCGGTCTGTCTTCCAGGTTCAAGGGCTCTGGCTGTATGAATGGCCAGGGCAGCATGCACACGGAGGACACAGCGCTCTGCATTTCACAGTACACTGTAAGCCCTGCAAGCAGAGAATCACTGGGCATGTGCGGGTGATGTCATCAGCTATTGCCGATGTGTAAAATCTCCTAAATGGTATATGCTATGGGAGATATTCATTGTACCTACAGATAAGCCTGATGGTAAGTTTTAATCCAATGTTGCTGTACTAACATTGGATTGTTAGTACAGCGGCTCGCTCTGAGCTCTTCAGTTTTTTTCTTTTTTTTTGTTCAGCCTGCTGGATTGAAGGAAAATTAGGTTAGCTGTGTACTAGGCTTAAGTGTAGGATCTGTCTCTCTCTCTGCTGAGAGCCTTTCCTGAATTAATCATTGGGTTTCTACTTAAACTTCTTTCCAGACCCTGGTGGAAGAACTGGGAAAGTCTGTGAGCAATTTTCACTGTATCCTATGTGTGGAGCTCATTTAGCCAAGCAGTTGTATCTGTGAGTTGGCTTGTGGGGTGCTGGGGTGTGCCAACGCAGTGCCCAGTTCCTGAGGACCCTGCAAGGTATTCCTGATTGGGATGCGGTGAAGATTAAGCTGGTTTTTAGCTCTGCTACGTGTATTGTAATTGTACTGTTAAAGGGTCCCATTGTGCTTTTCCCTGCCTGTGGTGCAGTTAGTGGAACTTAGGAGCAATCAGTGGTTTCCTTGGTCAGTGCTGGCCATACGCTCCAACCTCTTTGGTCACAGGGTGTTGTCGACTCCACTGATTCAGTGCACAGGTGCAGCTAGCTGCCCATTGCACAAGTGCTGCACAGGTGCCATGTGCCCATATGTTTTACTGCACAGGTGTGACATGTGTGGTAGATTGCCGTGTTCGTGTGTGAACGCCATTTTGGTGTACAGCCCTTTTGCCGCAGGACGTCTATTGCACAGCTCCTTGTTAGGAGGCTGTAGTGTGACCGGGGACACCAAAGCCTCCAGGTGGACAGGGGTCTTGGGAGCCCCTTGATTATGCCCACTTTTCTGAAAGCCACAAAGACCTCTTCTCATAGGTTTTACCACCACCCATGGCAAGTGTATTTTGCTTGGTGTGACTGGTTTTTATTCTTCAGTCAGGACAAGACAAGTCCTTATCCCTGAGGATTATGAAGAGTCAGGTTTCTGCTTTGTCAGTACTCTTTTAGAGATTGTTGTTTCCCACTCTTTAGTCAGAGCCTTTGTGCGTATGCTCCCTGTTAAATTTGTGGAAAATCGGCCTGGTGTTGGTTGGCCATCACTTGAACCAATTCAAGATATTTTTCTTCCTCACGGTTGCCTTTCCTAAGGCTGTTGTGTTGATTGGGAGGGTGTCAGAGCTTGAAGTTTTAATCTGTAAGATGTCTTTTCCTCATGCTTCAAAAAGACATGGTTATATTGAGACCACATTTCCTTCCTACCTAAGGTGGTGTTGGTGTTTCATTTGATCCATGAAATAGTTGCCTTTTTGCCCGCCTCCAAAACATCCTAAGGAGATTTCTCACCACTGCTTGGATGTGGTTAGGGCTGTGCATGTATACTTTACAGCCACAGCCTTGATTTGTCCAGCCAATGCCCTGTTCATGCTGTCTGAAACAGGAAAAGGCTGCCTCCTTATCCACAATTGTTAGGTGGATTAGGCAGATCGTTACTCGGGTGAATGACCTGAAAGGTTGAGTACCTGTCTTTTCCATGAAGGATCACTTTACCAGAAGTGTTTGTGCTTTGTGGACTTTCCAACATTAGGCGTCGCTTTCCCTGGTCTGTAAGGTGGCCTGCCCATTCACTAGGTTTTACCAGGTGAATGTTCAGGCCTTGGCAGAAGCTGGCCTCGGTAAGGAAATACAGGTGGCCATTGTCAGCTGTTTGTTGTATTAAGAGAAATATTACTGTTGCCTATTGTTGCCTGGCCCTGTTGAGATTGCTTTTTTATGTCCCAATAATCTACTAATTCTTCTGTTTCATCTGACTGAAAAATTTATACTCCTTTAGAGTGAGCCCGAGTAGCACCCTCAACCTCCAGAAGTCTCTGTTCTGACTAACCGCTTGGGCCTTGTTTTGGACACAGACCAGGCTAGGGTGTTACTTCCTCTGCAATTGGTTTTGGCCCTCCATGTATCATGCCCTTGACCCTTTACTCTAAAAAGCTTCCTTTGGTCTGATTTTTGTATGAGAGTGCAGTCTTTTTGAGGTGGTGGTGGTTGCCCAGTCTTCGGGCCTCTGCCACTCAGTGTTCTGACTGCATGGGACAAATACTCTTAATCCCTCGACCAGCCCATATGCCTGTCGCCAAAGCCAGGCTATCGCAGACCTGGTGGCTGACTAGCCCTGTGCTGGAATTTGGAAATTATCTTCTGTTAACCTTGACAGTTCTTATGATGGATGTCAGACTGTGGGAGGAGTCCCAGGGATAAAAACTGTGCAAGGGACGTGGTTGTAAAGGACGCTGACTCCCCATGAACGTTCTTAAACTAAGGGTCATTCTCCTATCCCTGATGTGGTGGGCCAACCAGCTTCAGAGACATCCGACGAGGGTTCAGTCAGATAACGTCATAGCTGTGACTTGCATCAATCATCGGGACAGCACCAAAAGCTGCTTGGCCCTTTGAAAAGCGGACATAATTCTGACTTAGGGGTTATTAAACCATTGGAATATGCTTTTCAGTACAGGTAGACAGGTTAGTGGCCAGGCTGAGGGATCCAAGGGCCTTTTGGAGTGGACGTGTTGGTGAACCTGTGGGTTCGGTTCCACTAATCTACACCTTCCCTACAGTCTTCCTCGACTGCTTTGGAGGGTCAAAACATCCTGGTGATACCAAACTGGACCAAAAGGACTTGATACTCAGCAGCCTGGGGGGCCCTTAACACCTGACCTGCTGTCTCTAGGGCCGGTCTACCAACCTACTTCGTGGTCACTAGCTCTGATGACTTTGCTGTTGAAACTCCAGTCCAATCATCGCACTTAGAAGGCCTACTTCTCATGGTGCAAGGCGTTAAAGTTTCACCCTAGACACATCCTGTCTTCCTCGATTTTGTCTGGATCAGCACTTGGTCTAGGGGCACTCTGTAGGGTCAAGTTTTGGCCTTGGCTATTCTTTCGGAGACCTCTGGCCACCCATATGCTCGTAAAGGCCTTTTGTTTTGGTTTACACAGTGCAGCAAGGAATGTTCAGGTCTTTGCTGACTGCTTTGGCCTTAAGGTGCCTCAAGTCACTCTGAGTTTTGGATTCTGATTCCCTTTTTTTGGGCCTGTTGGCATTGTTTGCAGTGCTACCCACCCCTTAGTTGTGGTGGTTAGAGATGTCCTAAGGTCTTGATTAATGGAAGCATGTGTTTATACTGTACGATTAAGAAGATCTTTTACATGTGCAGTCCTCTACATTGAAGGACACTAGTCACCCTCCTGTTTGTCCTAGCATATCTTATTGCTTGCTAAAAAAATAAGTATTGTTGGGATTGTGAGGCAATGTATCACTACTCCATGGTATTGGCTCCAAGGAAGAGCCCAGCAGGATTCTTGTTGGGAGTGAGAGGGCTTATATGGGCCGTATTAACAAGCTTGTTTGTAAGCGGCCTCACCTGAAGATGGCAGCATAAAACCCATGGCCTTTATTAATGGAATACTGAGTCCTGTACTATACTCCAAGTGAAAAGTTTTACAGGCAAGTAAAAAGATCAAGGATCACAGAGAAGGGAGGTGAGAGAAGTGCGTCAACCCCAGCTCGTGATCACTGGGCACACACACAACACACAAACCATGACTTTGTGCAGAAGTACTTTAAAGCATGTAAAAAGGGAGCTTATCAAAAATGTTAAATCCTGCTGTTTTCGATAGCTTCGTATATTATCGTCTAAAGATTATGCAAGGTTTAACACACAATTGGGATGTGTTTAAAGAGCATTGTACATCTATCAGATAATAAGATCATTTTTCTTATAGTAATGTGTTGCTAAGCCCGCTAACATATATTTTTAATATGCCATTGGATGCACATAACATTGGATGGACCTTTCCTGAATATTGCCGACCAAGCAATTTCTACGGGCTTGTATTTAGCAAATATTCCAGCTCAGACTTTGCTGTGTTCATGAAGGCTTACAGTGACTGTTTCCAAATGTATTGGTGACACTATAGACATTTGGATTGTTATTGGAGAGTTAGGCTTGATGGGTTTTTAGGTTGCGAACCAGGGTCTCACGGGTTAAACCTCCCAGGTGGTTTCTGGATCTGCACCTCCACAAATTTCTTCCTCACACCTCCTTTATGTGTTTATCTATCTTGCCTGTGTTTGCCGGGTCCTAGTTTTCATTCACCTATTAAGATTCTTTCCTTGGCTGTTCTTTTTATTTGGGTTACTTAGTATAGGTGTGTGTGTGTGTGTATATAAATATATATGTCTATATATTGTATATACAGTATCTCCCAAAAGTGAGTACACCCCTCACATTTTTGTAAATATTTTATTATATCTTTTCATGTGACAACACTGAAGAATCGACACTTTACATTTTAGCAAAGTAGTGAGTGTACAGCTTGTATAACAGTGTAAATTTTCTGTCCCCTCAAAAGAACTCAACACACAGCCATTAATGTCTAAACCGCTGGCAACAAAAGTGAATACACCCCAAAGTGAAAATGTCAAAATTGAGCCCAAAGTGTCAATATTTTGTGTGGCTATCATGATTTTCCAGCACTGCCTTAACCCTCTTGGGCATGGAGTTCACCAGAGCTTCGCAGGTTGCCTCTGGAGTCCTCTTCCACTCCTCCATGACGACATCACAGAGCTGTTGGAAGGTGGAGGAGCGCAAGGTATCCATTTGAGGATGACTCACAGATGCTCAATAGGGCTTAGGTCTGGAGACATGCTTGGCCAGTCCATCACCTTTTACCCCCAGCTTCTTTAGCAAGGCTGTGGTCGTCTTGGAGGTGTATTTGGGATCGTTATGTTGGAATACTGCCCTGCGGCCCAGTCCCTGAAGTGAGGGGATCATGCTTTGCTTCAGTATGTCACAGTATATGTTGGCATTCATGGTTCCCTCAATGAACTGTAGCTCCCCAGTGTCGGCAGCACTTATGCAGCCCCAGACCATGACATTCCCACCACCATGCTTGACTGTAGGCAAGACACACTTGTCTTTGTACTCCTTAACTGGTTGCCGCCACACACGCTTGACACTATCTGAATCAAATTAGTTTATCTTGGTCTCATCAGACCACAGGACAGGGTTCCAGTAATCCACGTCCTTAGTCTGCTTGTCTTCAGCAAACTGACTGCTGGGTTTCTTGTGCATCATCTTTAGAAGAGGCTTCCTTCTGGGACAACAGCCATGCAGACCAATTTGACGAAGTGTGAAATGTATGATCTGAGTACTCACAGGCTGACCCCCCAACCTCTGCAGCAATGCTGGCAGCACTCATACGTCTATTTCCCAAAGACATCCTCCTGGATATGATGCTGGGCATGTGCACTCAACTGCTTTGGTCAACCATGGAGAGGCCTGTTCTGAGTGGAACCTGTCCTCTTGAACCGCTGTATGGTTTTGGCCACCGTGCTGCAGCTCAGTTTCAGGGTCTCGGCAATCTTCTTATAGCCTAGTCCATCTTTATGTAGAGCAACAATTCTTTATTTCAGATCTTCAGAGAGTTCTTTGTCATGAGGTGCCATGTTGACCCTCCAGTGACTAGTAAGAGAGCGATAACACCAAATTTAACGCACCTGATCCCCATTCACACATGAGACCTTGTCACGTGATACCGGGGAAGGAACATGGCTAATTGGGCTCAATTTGGACCTTTTCACTTAGGGGTGTACTCACTTTTGTTGCCAGCAGTTTAGACATTAATGGCTGTGTGAGTTATTTTGAGGGGGTCAGCAAATCTACACTGTTATACAAGCTGTACACTCACTACTTTACATTGTAGCAAAGTGTCATGTCTTCAGTGTTGTCACATGAAAATATATAATAACAAAAACATGAGTGAGGGTGTACTCACCTTTGTGAGATACTGTGTGTATGTGTATATATATATATATATATATATATATATATATATATATATATATATATATATATATATATGTATGTATGTATGTATGTATGTATGTATGTATGTATGTATGTATGTATGTATGTGTGTGTGTATGTGTATATATATATATATATATATATATATATATATATACACACATACACACATACACATTGTTTTTTTACACCTTATGGTTGGAGGATGATCTGGTTGAAGGGGCTAAGGAGTTAAATATCTTACCCCCCGCCCCTCTCCTGAACCAAGTGGAGATTGTGTTGTGTTGGTCCCTTTGTCCATTGTGTTATGACTAAGGGCCACCAGAGCAGAAACGCGTCGACACTCCCTGTGCATGGGATTTTTTCACTTCTAAAGGATCTATAATAAAGATGCAATAAACAATGATGAGCATTGAACACCATTTTGCCAGACTTTTCGTTTCAATATTTTAGATGTATCTGCTATCCAGATCCTGAAATTTGTCCATCCTTTGCCTAATAAAACAGTAACCAAAAACTGCTAAGCTGTGTCTGCTGTAACATCTTGGTCTTCTGTGAACAATAAACTGTATAGCCAAATTTATTACCTTTTTTTTGAGGCTTTTTAAGAATTCTCAAATATCCTTTTTCAGGTGTAAGCTAAAACTTCCCCCCTTCCCCTCTGGAAATTCAGATTTGATTGAACAAGAACTCCTCATTTAAAGTGGTTCTAAAAGCAAAATGTTTTTTGTTTTTTGACCTTTTTAATGCATTATCTGTAAAAAGGTAAAAAAAAATATTGCCACTAAGTATGCCCTTGCCCAACCATCTGTTTTCACTGTAAGTGCCCAGGTTGACCAGAATACCTGGATGCTCTGCATATTTTCATTGAAACCGACCTGCACGGGCCCAAAGATAACTCCTTAAGTTCCACAGTGAGTATAACAAGCATGCTATGCTGCATATACAGACTGATTTTACTGTTGTGGGTTTAGTAAAACTTTAAAGCCTAAGTTTATACAAAATAAAAAATTGGCACAAGGAAGACCTACTAGTAATCAAATGTGTCCCTTGTGCTGCTCCTGAAATCTCTGAACCCCTCATCCCACACACCCCTGCTGGCATAATCTTCCGGCGCAGCAAGCATTAATAGAACTAAGGGAACTATGCCCACCCAGCTCTGCCATTCATAGAAGCTGTACTACAGCTTCTATGACTGAAAAACAATCTATGGGTGAAGGACGGAGTGATTGAATGATCTGCCTCTTTAATTTATAGATCATGTTTTATACATAAAACTGTAGCATGTTTTCTATGCTTGGCAGAACTGGGCGGGCATAGTTGGACACTTGAGTGCCTGTCGCAGCTCCCTATATTCTGGTAACCCCCCCCACCTGCCGCACATGAAGGTTACGGGGGTGGGGGGGGGGAGCAAAGGATGAAGATTTCTAAGCTTCTAGAAGCCAGCATCACAAGGGGACACATCAGATTCAAATAAGTCATATCCTTTGTGTTGTTTTCCATTTTGTTTAAAGTTAGGCCATAAGCTATGAAATATGGATGAACCAATGCAAGTTATGGCAGAGCTTCCTGGCCACAAGGTGTGAATGATGATTTGTGAAGAATAATTGTTTTCAGATGTATGTGCGAAATCTGTCCTTTGAGCATATTTCTGTTTAATGTAGCAGAGGAAATATTGGTTACGGTAAGTCTTTTATTTTCTCTTTCCATCAGCGACCTACAGCCAAAGAACTTCTTAAGCACAAATTTATTGTTAAAAATGCCAAGAGAACATCTTTCCTAACAGAGCTGATTGACAGATTTAAACGATGGAAGGCTGAGGGTCATAGTGATTCTGGTTCTGATGATTCTGATACGTAAGTATTACAACTATAATTATATATATTTTTTAAAATTATAGAACAACCCATGTAAGGTTTTTGGCATCTGTGTCCCATAGTTAAAACAGGAAGGAAGAGGAAATCCCTTAAAAGTGAGGGAATCACCTGGTTGTCACCAGAACATTAGGTTTCCTTTCTACTCTTGTTAGGACAAATTTCTTTTACTTTCCCTTTTGATAACTGTAAATAGGAAAACAGGGACACACAGCAGTAAAAACCTCTATTCCATCTCCAGTTTTGCCTTTAGTTGTACTTAAAGTATAAAAGCACAACTTTTTGGATAGAGGGGAGATGGATTAGGTTTGTATTGCTGTCGGTGCCCCCATTACATAGTTACAAAGTAGGTGAGGTTGAAAAAAGACACAAGTCCAGCCTATGTGTGTGATTATATGTCTGTATTACATTATATATCCCTGTATGTTATGGTCATTCAAGTGCTTATCTAATATTTTTTGAAACTGTTAATGCTCCCTGCTGAAACCACCGCCTGTGGAAGGGAATTTCATATCTTTGCTGCTCTTACAGTAAAGAACCCTCTACGCAGTTTATGGTTAAACTTCATTTGTTCTAATTTTAATGAGTGGCCACGTGTCTTATTAAACTCCCTTTCATGGAAAAGTTTTATTCCTATTGTGGGGTCACCAGTGTGGTATTTGTAAATTTGAAATCCTATTCTCTCTCAAGCGTCTCTTCTCCAGAGAGAATAAGTTCAGTGCTTGCAACCTTTCTTCAGAACTGATATCCTCCAGTCCCTCTATTAGCTTTGTGAGAGTGGGAGCATTATTGCTTTATCCCTGGAGTTGATCCCCTTTTTAATGCATGCCAATATTCTGTTTGCTTTGTTAGCAGCAGCTTGACATTGCATGTCCTTGTTGAGCCTATCACCTACTAGGACCCCCAGGTCCTCCTCCCCCTCCAGCGAGTAGATTGCATTCATATTTTTGCCACCCAAATGCATTATTTTATATTTTTCCACATTAAACCTCATTTTCCATGTAGTTGCCCACCCCATTTGTTTTGTTCATTTGTTCAGTAGTTCTTGCAAGGTTTCCACATCCTGCGGAGAAGTTGTTGCCCTGCTTGGCTTAGTATCATCCGCAAATAGAGCTTGAACTGTTTACATTTCTTGTATGCTTTGTCTGAATGCTGATGATCCCTCAGCCTTGTATTTTTTGAAGGCCTTTTTTGCTTTTTATATGCATTTTTACAATGGAGTTAAGCCATTCAAGACCTTTTTTCGCTCTTTTAAATTTATTTCCCAATGGGATGCACTGGCTCATGCCCTTAATATGCTCTTGAGGCAAACCCATCTCTCATCTGTGTTCTTTGTTCCTAAGATTTTATCCCAATTTATATCTTTTAGCAAGTTTCATAGTTTAGGGAAGTTGGCTCTTTTGAAATTCATTGTCTTTGTATTCCCCTTATGTTTCCTATTTGTGTGATTTATACTGAAGCTAATTGACCTGTGATCACTGTTTCCTAAATTGCCCCTTATTGCCACATCCGTAATCGGGTCTGTATTGTTGGTAATCAGTAGGTCTACCAACACTTTGTTTCTAGTTGGTGCATCTACCATTTGACCCATGAAATTGTCCTGCAAGACATTTAGGAACTGGCGAGCCTTAGATGAATGCGCAGTTCCTTCCGCTCAGTCTGTTTAGATAATTAAAATCCCCCATTATGACACTTCCCATCCTTGCTGCTAATCCAAATTGTGATAAGAGGTCCGTCTCCCCCTCCTCCCTCAGGTTAGGGGGCCTATAGCATACCCCCAGTATTTCACCTTAGTTTCATCCCTTTGGAGCTCTGCCAATAAGGATTCCACCTCCTCCCTAGCTCCCTTAGTGATGTCATCTCTCACATTCACGTTTACCTTATTCTTGATGTACAGGCATACCCCTTCCCCTTTTTTTACCCTCTCTATACCTGCGATAAAGGGAATACCCTTGAATGGTTGCCAGCCAATCATGAGAGCTGTTGAACCAAGTCTCTGAAATTTCCACAAAATCTAAATCCACCTCGTACAACAGTATCTCTAGTTCTCCCATCTTGTCCGCCAGGCTCCTGGCATTGGTGAACATACCACATAGTTTAGACCAGTCACAAACTGTCCTCTTAAAGAGGAAGTAAACCCTGATGGATTTTACTTCCTCTCTGTTTCCCTGCAAAGGTAAAGCATAATTGGCTACTATACATCGCATTGTAGCCCATTATGTGTCACTTACCCGACACAGGAGCCTGCGATGTCACCGCTGTCCCCTCTTCCACAAAGCATCCATCTTCCTTCCGGGTATCGTGGCTCCGGTGCTGTGATTGGCCGAAGCCACGATTACGTCACTCCCGCGCAAGCAGCGCCACTAACAGCACAATCGCCGTTAGAAACGGCACGCTCAGTGCGCCTGCACACAGTTGTCTACGGCGCATGCACCGTAGACATCGGTGCCTGTCTTTTGCAAATATCTCCTAAACCATGTAGGTTTAGGAGATATTTCTTGCACCTACAGGTAAGCCTTAATCTAGGCTTACCTGTAGGTAAAAGTGGTACCTAAGGGTTTACAACCACTTTAATTGGGTGTTCCGAGATTACAAATAGGACTTGTTACTATACTTACCTTGGGTTTGTGCTTTAGTCAACCTACCACTAATGCCCCAATACTACCCTCTGGAATATGTTCCACGCTGACTATCGCTACCTCTAGACCTCCCCCACTGTCTCCTAGTTTAAAAGCCCCTCTAACTTTTCGGCCATCTTCACTCCCAGCAGATCTGCACCCTCCTCATTTAGGTGCAGTCCGTCACTTCTATAGAACTGGTGACCGACTGAGAAGTCGGCCCAGTTCTCCAGGAACCCAAACCCCTCCTTGCTACACTAGCTCCTCAGCCACTTGTTTACTTCCCTAATCCCTGCCTTTCTGATGTGGCTTGGGGTACCCGTAATACTTCTGAGAATACTACTTTGGAGGTCCTTTTCCTCAATTTAGCTCCCAAGTCCCTAAATCCTTCTTTGGGACACTCCATCTGCCTCTGACTTTGTCATTGGTGCCAACGTGCACCATGACAACCGGGTCTTCTCCAGCCCCTCCCAGTAATCTGTTCACCCGATCCGTGCTGTGCCGAACCTGAGCGCCCAGAAGACGGCTTACAGTTCAGCCATTTAGGTCTTTGTGACAGATTGCCTTCTATGTCCTAAGAATTGAATCCCCTACCACCAGAATCTGTCTTTCCTTTCCGTTCGCTTCCCCCCCACTCTCAGAAGTGCCTACATTTCAGCATAGGGTGTAAATGTAATGTCTTATGTAAGAGTACCTCTGTTTATAGAAACTTTTATAGAAATATGACCATCCTGATTTTCGCAGAGAGTCCAACAACAAAGAGAACCATTCTCATCCTGAATGGAACTTCACCACAGTCCGGAAGAAGCCAGACGCCAAAAAATTGCAGAATGGGACAGTAAGTGTCATCCTTTTATTTATTTTTTTTTGTTAAAAAAATCTTTTTAAATAAAATTGTCCATGTGTATAAAACACATTGTGTTGTAGGTTTTCATTTAAAGGAGTATTAAACCTTTAGCCTGTTTTATTTATTTTTTTGAGCTAAATATAATTTTTCCCTAGCAAGCTGTCCTCATGCACAGTTAGTAACTTTTTGCATTGGCGTTAATGTGCGTTTAGCCACGCTAGCTTTTAGCAGCGTTTCTCTGCTTCTATTCAAAATTAGTGGGTCCCTAATGAGAGCCGCCTTAACTGATCCGACTTTCAGCCCATTGATTTGAATAGAAGTCGCATCCAAGTCGGACCATGATGATCCGACTTGTGGTATGATTGTGGTATGATTTGTCCTCTGAGGATCTTAACCAGTTCCGGACCGCCTGCTGTAGTTATACGTCAGTACTTTACCGTTGAATACCGTTGTTATGGCAGCAGATATCTACCATAACCCCGGCATGAAGGCGAGAGAATGATGGCCCTCTCTCGACGCCATACCATTGGACTTTTCTTTTTTTTTTTTTTATTGCATTTAAGTGTAAATGTAAGATCTGGGGTCTTTTTGACCCCAAATCTCACATTAGAGGTCCTGTCATGCTTTTTTTCTATTACAAGGGATGTTTACATTCTATGTAATAAAAATGAAAGTGATCCCAAATTTTTTATTTTTTTTTTTAAGGGGACAGTGTAAAAATAAAAAGTAAAATAAGAAAAAAGAGAAACATTTTAAAACGCCCCAGAAGTCACGCCTGCATATGTAAACTTTGTTCAAACAACACATTTGAGGTACGGCCCTGTACCTTTGGTCTGGATTTTGAGGGGAACCCCCACGTGCCCCCCCTCCCCCATATCCATACCAGACCCTTGTCCGAGCATGCAGCCCAGCAGGAAAGGGTGCCTCTCCCCCCGGACCATTCCAGGCCACACGTCCTCAACATGGGGGGGGGGGGGGGGGAGTGCTTTTGGGGCATGGTGGTTCTGCGCCCCCACCCCCAAGCAGCTTGTCCCCATGTTAATGGGGACAAGGACCTCTTTCCCACAACCCTGGGCGGTGGTTGTGGATGGTCTGCGGGCAGGGGGCTTATTCTTATCTCTAAGACCCTTTTAAGAAGGGGGCCCCTAGATCCCCCACCCTATGTGAATGGGTAAGGGATACATTGTACCCCTACTCATTCACCCAAAAAGGTATCAAAAACAGTACACAGGTTTTCGATGACAGTCTTTTTTTTTTAAAGCAGTTCCAAGGTGACTTCTCCCTTCAGTCTTCTTTCCTCTCTCCTGATGTTGTCCTTCTTTCCTCTCTCCTGATGTCGTCCTTCTTTCCTCTCTCCTGATGTCGTCCTTCTTTCCTCTCTCCTGATGTCGTCCTTCTTTCCTCTCTCCTGATGTCGTCCTTCTTTCCTCTCTCCTGATGTCGTCCTTCTTTCCTCTCTCCTGATGTCGTCCTTCTTTCCTCTCTCCTGATGTCGTCCTTCTTTCCTCTCTCCTGATGTCGTCCTTCTTCCCTCTCTCCTGATGTCGTCCTTCTTCCCTCTCTCCTGATGTCGTCCTTCTTCCCTCTGTCCTGATGTCGTCCTTCTTCCCTCCCTCCTGATGTCGTCCTTTTTCCCTCCCTCCTGATGTCGTCCTTTTTCCCTCCCTCCTGATGTCGTCCTTTTTCCCTCCCTCCTGATGTCGTCCTTTTTCCCTCCCTCCTGATGTCGTCCTTTTTCCCTCCCTCCTGATGTCGTCCTTCTTCCCTCCCTCCTGATGTCGTCCTTTTTTTCCCTCCCTCCTGATGTCGTCCTTTTTTTCCCTCCCTCCTGATGTCGTCCTTTTTTTCCCTCCCTCCTGATGTCGTCCTTTTTTTCCCTCCCTCCTGATGTCGTCCTTTTTTTCCCTCCCTCCTGATGTCGTCCTTTTTTTCCCTCCCTCCTGATGTCGTCCTTTTTTTCCCTCCCTCCTGATGTCGTCCTTTTTTTCCCTCCCTCCTGATGTCGTCCTTTTTTTCCCTCCCTCCTGATGTCGTCCTTCTTCCCTCCCTCCTGATGTCGTCCTTCTTCCCTCCCTCCTGATGTCGTCCTTCTTCCCTCCCTCCTGATGTCGTCCTTCTTCCCTCCCTCCTGATGTCGTCCTTTTCCCTTCCCTCCCCCCTGATGTCGTCCTTTTTTTCCCTCCCTCCTGATGTCGTCCTTTTTTTTCCTCCCTCCTGATGTCGTCCTTTTTTTCCCTCCCTCCTGATGTCGTCCTTCTTCCCTCCCTCCCTCCTGATGTCGTCCTTCTTTCTTCCCTCCCTCCTGATGTCGGCCTTCTTTCTTCCCTCCCTCCTGATGTCGGCCTTCTTTCTTCCCTCCCTCCTGATGTCGGCCTTCTTTCTTCCCTCCCTCCTGATGTCGGCCTTCTTTCTTCCCTCCCTCCTGATGTCGGCCTTCTTTCTTCCCTCCCTCCTGATGTCGGCCTTCTTTCTTCCCTCCCTCCTGATGTCGGCCTTCTTTCTTCCCTCCCTCCTGATGTCGGCCTTCTTTCTTCCCTCCCTCCTGATGTCGGCCTTCTTTCTTCCCTCCCTCCTGATGTCGGCCTTCTTTCTTCCCTCCCTCCTGATGTCGGCCTTCTTTCTTCCCTCCCTCCTGATGTCGGCCTTCTTTCTTCCCTCCCTCCTGATGTCGGCCTTCTTTCTTCCCTCCCTCCTGATGTCGGCCTTCTTTCTTCCCTCCCTCCTGATGCCTTCTCCTGCTGTTGTGTTGGGTCTGGCGTGTGCCATTACTTATATAGCCATGGGGCATGGCCATCCGGTGATGTCATCCAGGGACTCACCCTTTTGTGATGTCACCACCCCATCATGCCCTGGGCGGAGGAAGAAGACACGTTGGAGCTGCATTAATAAAGGACCTTATCAAAAACCTGTGTACTTTTTTTTGTTTTGTTTTTTGTTTTTTTGTTTTTTTATACCTTTTTAGGTGAATGAGTAGAGGCACAATGTACCCTAATGTAGTCCTTTTTTAAAGCAGTTCCAAGGTGCTCCTAAAAACCTGTGTGCATGAGGCCATAGAATAACACAGAGAGGTGTTTTAAGCTGGAAAAAGTCTAAGGCTGCTAAAATCAGCTGTAAAAACGCCCTTTGTGCCTGAGGCCTTTATAGTTGTGTTTGCTCCTGCTCTGTGAACTTCTGGCCTTCACAGGAAAGGGTTAAGGACAGTGCAGTCTCCAGTTAGTCTGTTAGTTGGTCTCAAACTGGCGGCCCTCCAGCTATTGCAAAACTACAAGTCCCATCATGCCTCTGCCTGTGGGAGACATGCTTGTAACTGTCAGCCTTGCAATGCCTCATGGGACTTGTAGTTTTGCAACAGCTGAAGGGCCACCAGTTTGAGACCCCTGGTCTAAGGCTACAAAGCTGTATTTTTCTTTTGATGCACACAATGTAGGGGGGACCCAGCTATGATCCCTGCATGCAAAGCGATCTCCATAGGACACTGCAAAAGAAAGGAACCTTCCTGAAACAGGAAACATGGGGCAGCGGTCATGGCACCAGTTTAAACAGGAACATAGGCAAGAATTAAGAGAAAAACTGCATGCTGCATATAGTAAGCTGTCCCAACAGGTTATGCATTCTTTTTTGTGGAGTGTGGAAAGGAGGGATTTCATTGGTAGCATATTTTACATTTCATTTTGTGGGGGTTTTTTTTAAAAAGAAAAATTTTCAATTTGTCCACTTTAAATTAGTACAACCTCAGATATTTACCCTATTTAGGGAGTAAGGCTCTATTTCCAATACTGCGAGTTGTGCGACTTGACTTATGTGAAGTCGCATGACCAGTCAAAACCCATGTATTTCAATGGTCCCCGTTCTAATTGGTGTGACTCAAAAGGTTTTTGCACTACTTTGTTCAGACTTCGGTGCGACTAGTTCTCACATGGTTTTCACCGGTCGCATGACATCACATCAAAAATCACATTGCAAAGTCACCCTGTAAATCGTGCAACTTTGGGGTTGCAATAGTGGAAACAGAGCCTAAGGGAGGGTTTATAACCCCTGTCAGTTTTTTTTTTTTGTTGCCAAAACAAGAAGTGAGAGGAAATCCCTGCAAATAAAGGGAATTCTTTGGGCGGGGGGGGGGGGGGGGGGGTCACTAGGTCACCAGAACTAGTGTCCCCATTGGAAGATTACCCCTCAATTGCTTTTCTTGTGACAGCCCAAAATGTGGGATTTTTTTTTTCCTTTCACTTTCAATGATAAACAGGACATAGAGAGGGTGAACGGACACAGACAGCAATAAAAACCCGACAGGTTGTGTAATGTCTATCCAGAATTAAAAAAAAGAAAAACTTTCTTTTTCCTTTTAGTTATACTTTTATGTAGTGGAACAGGGGTGGTACAACTAAGCTGAAGTTCACTTCACAGATAGCAGAACCTGCTTGCATAAACAGTTAATATAGTATTAAGATTACATTGCTGGTTTCTGTTGATTTGGTGTGACAGTGCCCATTTTACAGGTTATAACTGCAGAATGCTGAATGATGTGACACCGTTGTTGGTGTTTTTGTGTTTGTTTTTTATTGTTTTGTTTTTTTTTACTTTTTTGTATATAATTCTCTGGTGAGAAATTACGTAAAGGTTTTACTGATTTATATGTATTGGTTTTTCATTGCTCATTTTAAAATTCCCTACTTTTTGTCAGTAGTTTATTTTTCTCAGCCATTGAGAGTCTGAGGAATTCAGAAACAGTAGGGTTATACTGCCACCTTCAGTATTTGGCTAGTATATTAGGCTAGGCACCCTTTCCTAAGCTTTGCTAAAAGGTCTATTTCTTTGTTTTGTTGTACAAGTCATGGGCTCTATTATCCACCTAAAAGTAGCCGCATGTAACCCAGTCGTATCGATTAAACACTGACACAAAGAGTTGAAGGGGCATCCTTCCTTCTATATACCCCTGCTGACTCCCAGCTAGTTTTTTTGCTAGTGTCCTTAGGTAATGTACCTCTTCTCTCTACTGAGAGGCTTACCTTCTTACTATAGAGGTTTCTCTCTGATATTCCACCTAGATGATTCTTCTATCAAGATTCATGCGGTGCTATAGCTACCGTGGCTCCTAATGCAGCTTTAAATCAATTGACTCCTTGGCAAAGCCTCTTGGGGACCATACCTGGACCCATGCGGTTGACGGACATCGAGCTGGCCTATGGTGTAGCTGCCATGCACTGGATCCTGCTATAGGTGCTCACCTTGGCACATAATGCAGCTGGTGGAGGTAGCTCCTGGGTACTCTAAAGATTCAGGGCTGTGGTCTGTCTGTACCAGAGGCCCTGTCCCTGAAGACCTCTGCAGGGTTATGTGCATCATGAAGCCAGAATGGGGTTGTGTACTTGTATAAGTACTGCAGTGCTTGCACCTGTCCCCCTATGGGGTGTAAACCAGGCACCTACTACTGCCTTGTTTTCAGTGGGGTTACTGAGGCTGTGCGCCCTGCCTCTTGAGTTGAGTTGCATCTTGATATAGCACGGTCCTTTACCCAGCAGGGTCCCGACGCGCTTACAAACATATACTAGGGCCAATTTATAGACAGAATATGATTAACCTACCAGCATGTCTTTGGAGTGTGGGAGGAAACTTGAGTACCCGGAGGAAACCCACGCAGGCACAGGGAGAACATGCAAACTCCAGGCAGATGGTGTTGTGGTCGGGATTTGAACCAGTGACCCTAACCACTACACCACTGTGCTGGGTGGGATCGACAGTCTCGTTTTCTGAGATCAAATGTTCCCAAAGACCCAGGGAAAAGGCAATCCCTGTTTCAAGCATTGGACCCATTGTTGGCTCGGGGTGATCATACAGATCCCCACAGAAGAGCGAGGCTTGGTTTTATTCAAACCTGTTTACGGTACCAAAACCAAATGGGGATGTCAAACCCATTCTAAATCAGTTCCTGAAGATCCGCTCCTTTCGCATGGAGTCAATCAAGTCAGTAGTTTCCATCCTACAAGGACGAGAACTTCTGGCATCCATCGACATCAGAGATGCATGTCTCGATATTTCCTGCTCAGCAGAGATTTCTGCAGTTCAAAGTAGAACAGCACTTTCAGTTTGTAGACTTGTCCTTTGGGCTAGCTACAGCACCCCGGGTGTTCACAGAAGTACTGGCCCCACCTCTAGCCGGGCAAAGGGCATAACAGTCTTGGTGTACCTAGACTATCTATTGTTAATAGACCAGTCAGTGGCTCGCTTGGAGCAAAGTGTACGCATTACAACCAGTTACCTAAAAAGCCTGGGTTGGATTCTCGACCTATAGAAGTTTTCCTTAAAACTGCTAAGAAAGCTGGAGTGTTTGGGCCTGATCATAGACACAGCCCAGAAAAGGGTGTTTTTGCCTCTGGCAAAGATCAGCACCATACAAGAGCTGGTGCGGATTTTCAGGTCAAAAAGAGATCCCTCAATTCGCCTTTGCATATTGTTGTTAGGAAAGATGGTAGCTTCATTCGAAGCAGTTCCCTATGCACAGTAACATTCGAGATTGTTACAAAACAGTATCCTGTCTGCCTAGAACAAAATGATCCAAGCTTTGGACTTGCCAATGCGGCTGTCCTCAAGGGTGTCCCAAAGCCTTAGTTGGTGGTTACTAACCCAGAATCTACTGAAAGGGAAATCCTTCGGACCAATTATCTGGAAAGAAGTAACGACAGATGCCAGCCTTTCAGCCTGGGGAGCAGTACTAGAGAAGGCGACTGTCCAGGGACAGTGGTCGAGGACAGAAAGGCCCTTGCCCATCAATATCCTAGCGAATCGGGCCGTGCGTCTGGCTCTGAAAACCTGGACTTCCAGGTTAAAGAATTGTCCTATCAGGATCCAATCCGGCAATGCCACGGCTGTGGCCTTATATCAATCACCAAGGGGGCACCAAGAGTCTCTCAGCTCAGAGAGAGGTGTACCATATTCTAACTTGGGCAGAAAAGAATGTCCAATGCCTATCGGCAGTTTTCATTCCGGGAGTAGAGAATTGTCATGCGGACTACTTAAGTCGCCAACAGTTATTCCCGGATGAATGATTGCTTCACCCCGACATTTTTCAGGCTGTTTGCCAAAGATGGGGGACTCAGGACGTAGATCTTCTAGCATCCAGATTCATCATGAAGTTAACTTTGTGTCCAGGACCAGGGATCCACTCGCATGCGGAACAGATGCGCTGGTAACCCCATGGGATCAGTTCTCACTGATCTATGCATTCCCCCCCTATTCAGTTGCTGCCACGACTTCTTTGCAGGATCAGGCCGGAAAGAAAGCTGGTAATTCTGGTAGCACCAGCATGCCCAGAAGGCCATGGTACGCAGAAATCGTAAAGATGGCAGTGGAGGGTCCATTGCCCCTCCCACTAAGGCCAGACCTAGTCTCACAGGGGCCGATATTCCATCCTACTTTACGAACGCTAAATTTAACGGCCTGGCTATTGAAACCCACATTCTGAAGAAACGTGGGCTTTCCAGGTCAGTTATCTCAACTTTAATGCAAGGAAACCTGCTTCCAGAACTATAGATTATAGAGTTTGGAAGGCTTATGTTTCCTGTTGTGAATCCAAGGGTTGGTACCCTCGGAGATATATCATAGGCAGAATTCTTGCCTTTCTACAGTTAGGCGTGGAGATTAAGTTGGCCCTGAGTACTATTAACGGCCAAGTCTCAGCCGTATCGATTTTATTTCAAAGACTTCTTGCTACACATTCTTTAGTCCGAGGTTTTATGCAAGGGGTGATGTGGTTAAATCGCCGTTGGGACTTGAATTTAGTTTTGTCAGTGTTACAAAAACAGTCATTTGAACTGATACAGCATATTCCCTTAGTCCTTTTGACAAGGAATCTGGTATTTTTGGTTGCTATATCCTCAGCAAGGAGGGTTTCAGAATTGGCTGCTCTTTCTTGTAACAAGCCATATTTGATTATTCATGAGAACAGAGTGGTGGTACGCCCTCGTCTAGGCTTATTGAAAAAGTAGTTTCAGGTTTTCACCTGAACCAAGATATTGTCCTGCCATAGTTTTTTCAAAAACCATGTTCCAGGGAAGAAAAGTCACTACATTGTCTTGGTGTGGTGAGAGCAGTGAAAATCTATTTAAAGGAAACTGCTAAGATTTGTAAGACTGATGTCTTATTTATTCTGCCAGAGGGTCCTAAGAAAGGACAGGCAGCATCGAAATCCACTGTTGCTAAGTGGATTCGACAAGTGATAATTCAAGCTTATGATTTAAAGGGTAAAATTCCCCCATTTTTAAGTTAAGGCGCATTCTACTAGAGCGGATAGTGCTTCGTGGGCAGTGCGTCACCAAGCCTCCATGGCTCAGATCTGTAAGGCCGCAACTTGGTCTTCAGTGCATACATTCACAAAACTTTATCAAGTGGATGTAAGGAGGAATGAGGATATAGTCTTCGGGCGCAGTGTGCTGCAGGCAGCAGTAGAAGTCCTCAGGTCTGGGGGTGCCCTGTGGGTTTTGTCTCCCTCCCCTCAAGTAGCATTGCTATGGGACGTCCCATTAAGTAATTACTTAAGGCTCTGTGTCCCATGATGTACGATAAAGAAAATAGGATTTTTATAACAGCTTACCTGTAAAATCCTTTTCTTGGAGTACATCGTGGGACACAGAGGTCTCGCCCCTCTTTTTCTGGGGTTTGAGCATAGTGCTTGGCTACAAAAATTGAGGTACTTCTGGAAGGAGGAGGGGTTTTATAGGGGAGTCAACTTCCTGCATTGGGTATACCAGTGTCAACCCCTGAAGGTGGCCCATAACCCAATAAGTAATTACTTAAGGCTCTGTGTTCCATGATGTACTCAAAGAAAAGGATTTTACTGGTAAGCTGTTATAAAAATGGTATTTTTTTTGGTCTGCTCACTGGTGTCTCTCTAGTGTTTCTTAACACTGTATGTTTAGGAATGAGTGACCAAGCACTGATATCTGCTGGGTTGAGTGCCACACGCTCTGTGCTCTGTTCCTGTATTTCAGCCTGGAGGAAATAACATCTGATGCTGTTCTGCTCCTAAAGCACCATATGGATCTCTGGTTTGTTCATACTGGTCACCTTCAGCCACCTTTTTGTACATCCAGACAGGTCCTTGGGTAGTCTGTCTTCTGGCATTTGGGTGCTCAGGACACCCCTTTTAATCCACAGGCTAACTGTTTTTGTTTGGTGTCTTCTTGTCTCTTATTATCTTGTAACTTACCAGTATAAGTGAGGGTGGTACTTCCCAGGTCTTTATCCAGGTGCCCATGCATCGATGGAT
Source organism: Lithobates clamitans (assembly GCA_037952925.1). NCBI lineage: Eukaryota > Metazoa > Chordata > Amphibia > Anura > Ranidae > Lithobates > Lithobates clamitans. The sequence goes on from JBBGZY010000271.1 coordinate 1,997,415, forward strand.
AAGCTCAAGGGACAGGAGCCTAATAATAAAAACAAATTAAATGGATAGTTTTAAAGTAGAATGCAGACCAGACCAGATATAAACCAGAGCACCATTGGTGATGCCCTTCTTTGTCAGCAGGCAGAATGCGCCAGGTTCCTTGATGAAGGTCCTTCATAGAATCATCTATCACTTGTGGTGATTTTCACTTAATGAGGGTTTCTAGCTTGCAAGGCCATAAACCTCAGTCTTTATCATGGAACCCTCTTTCCCTAAATCCTAAAGGTTGGGAATGTAAGGTTTGGGCCTTAACACAGAAATCAAATGGTCTTTTCTTGCAGACCTGTTTTTGTCCAAAGTTTCCTCTGGGGACTTTTTTCTGTTTACTTAACATTGTTGCTGTATTTCTACCTTTTTTTTTTTTTTTTTTTTTAGGTAGCTATGATTTTGCACTTGTTTTGGTTTCACAGCCTCTCACTGATTCAGGCTTTATATTCCTTTATATTTATATTCCTTTGAGTAGAGTCACCCCCCTTCTCCCCCCCCCCCCCCCCCCCTGAGATGCACAGTTCCCTGTTCTGGCCGTGGCTGTTGTCCATTCCTTAGTTGAAATGCTTTTGGATGTCCTGTTTTTGAATTCCTGTGTCCCCTAATGGATGAGAGAGAATGTTTGTTTTTTTCACTATAAAAACATTTTTCTTTGGATCATGCTAATGCATGCTGGGTAGAGAAGGTGTTATATGGGGGCTGGTTTACAATGTTTGCCAGTGTCCCACCTGCAGGGTGCAGTAAACCCCACGTTTCTGAATCCTTGTCTCAATGGACTCCAAGAAGAAAAGGATTTTTGGGACGTACAAACATCTACTGGAATCTGTGCAACATGTAAGAACAGTGTCTCACAATGGATACACATGTCATGTCTGTCTTAGGTAAAATAAAAAAATCTGGCTGTATAACATACATATATAAGCTTTCTTCATTTGCCTTTCAGGATCAAGAACTTGTGAAAACCCTGAGCGCTTTATCTGTAATAATTGCCCCAGTGTTTGCTGAGGTATGGTTTTGATATTGTGGCTGTTAAAATATTAAGAATTATTCTAAATGCAAACTGCAAGGGAGCCAACAGCAATTAACACTGCTTTTTAATAAAAACACCTACGTGCTTATATATTTTTTCATTTGTATTCATTTATGCTGCATAAGTGTTTTCTGTTTGCTTTATAAATTGCATAGTGCATATATCTTTTGTAAATCCCCTTTGGCATTCTCTACAAAATACAAAATAAAATACTGGAGATTTTCATATTGGGTTTGGTACACTAAAAGAAGGAATAAATTTGCTATTGTAGCTATGTAATAATGTAACTGTTATTCGGCAGCACCTGCCAGTTGTATTTTCTCTGTTTCAATTAAAGTGGGGTAGAGTTTAGGGCCCCTTTCACACATGTGGACCATTTGTCCGTCTTTCATCCGTTGATGAAAAACAGACATTAATGCATCTCTATGGAAAAACGGATGCTCACCCATTTACATCTGTTTACGTTCGCCCGCCGCCATCCAATCCTGTCTGTCAAAAACAGACGGATGGTGGTCCTAGTCCCCATCTGTCCGACAGATCAGATGTAAACAGACAAGCGGTCTGTTTATATTCGATTGCCCCATAGAGGAGAGCGGGACTGTGTTTCCATGTCCGCTTTGCAAAGTGGATTGGACACGGACCTGTCATCCTCCTGCTCAATGGAGATCCCCCACTGAGCAAGTGGATTTTCCTTAGTGGAGGCGCTCGTGTGAAGGGAGCCTTAGGGTAAAAATATTCTAGTGGCACTATTGCTCCCTCACCACACCCCCCACCCACCCTATCTTGATTGCTATTTTGGTCCAGCACTGTGCCCATCTGCAGCAATGCTGGTCTTTCTCTCACAGAACAGAGAGGCGGCTACAGGAGCCGTTGGCTTCTCCTGCTTTCAATCAAATCCCAAGAGCAGGGGGCGAGTCCTAGACATGGGGTGTGTGTGTGTGTGTGTGTGTCTGTCTAGTGAGCCTGCAGGTGTGCAGTACTGTTGCACAAAGCAGGTAAGTATAACATGTTTACAAAAAAAATTGCAGGACAATACAAATACTCCAAAAATTCCCCCTTTTCGGAAAGTTTAAGGTATTTAGTAAAAGGCATGGTAAGTTTTTTTTTTTTTCGCTTTACATATTGCCACCAGTGCAATTCATTGTCCTCATTTGACTGGTGTGGCTGTAAACAGGGATACTGCCTGGTGATAGTACATCCTTTCACCATATAGACACTACTAAGTGATTATCACTGTTATAAGCAATAGTCAACTGTCATTAATGGCTTTGTATTAATGACAGCTTGCTTACTGTTGACATGCTATGATTGGCTAAGCTAATCACATGGTACAGGGTGCTGTGATTGGCCCAGGTACTATGTGACTGCTGTGGACCAATCGCAGCTTTACAATAGTAAGCAAAACAATGAAAGCCATTCAAGGGCGTTTTGTTTACATTGGTCACAGCGATAACATGATTACGATCAGTGATCACGTAGTACCCCGGCCACTGTACCGAGCGCCATGATCCATTGTATCCACAGGACATGTGCACTGTGACACCAGTACCGCGCCTTGCCTGCAGCTGCCTCCCTATCACTATATAATTACTGTGAGTGGGTCGGCAAGTGGGTAATTAAGATGAATGTTGGTCATAACAATTTTACTACTAAAACTCAGATTCACTAATTGCATATGATCAGTAAGAGACCTTAAATGTTTGTGTTAAATTTTGCCCTCCTGCACGGGGGTGTTGGTGTCCCCATCTTCATGCCAGTCAAAGAAGGCATTCACTGGTTTTGAGTCACCTCTTCTCTGAGCCCATTGCTGCAAAAAAAGTACTGTGTGAAAGTCTTAATCTGACTGCAAGTTATGATAAAACTTTTTTTTTTTTTTCCCAGTGATGGCTTTTATCTGTTGCCTTGACTTACTCTTGGGGGCCTAAAACCACTCCTAATATGGGATGAGCCACCTACAGACCTGTAGTTTAACCACTTCCTACCCGGCCTATTGTATGGCAATATTATTACCCTGGGAGGACATCCTAGGATATCCTCCCATTTGTGCGCCCTAATGGTCGGCACATTTGGTCACCTGATGTGTCCACCGGATCGTTGTACCAGGCTGGCCCCTGTACCATTGTGATCCCTTTGACCAATCACCTGTGATCACGTGTTAATAGTACACAATGGTTTTCATTCATTGTGTACTGTTGTGATCTCTGTGATTGGTCACAGTGATCACGTGGTACATGGGCAAGCCATAGCTATCACAATGGCACATGAATGGATGGCATTCATTAAAATGATTGCCTATAACTATCAGATCATCACTGTAATAGGCAATTGTTAAAAATTCAAACAAAAAAATTGTTAAATTTGAAGAAAACATTTTTTTATGTTACCATTCATATGATGCTGTACTGCTCTGATGACAGTATGTAAATTTTGATTTAATTTCCTCATTTTCCAAAACGTGACAAAATTACAACTTAAAAAAAACTCACAATGCTTTTTGCTTAACTCCTTGGGCTGTCTTTCCGAAAAAGGGGTAATTTGGGGGGGTATGAGAAAATCAGAGGGCCATCAATACATCAGGTTTGATCAATTTGCAGAGCCCCTTCTGTATGATAGATAATACTGAGTGAAAAAGTGATCCAATGCTTGAATATAAGTAATCCTCTTGTCTAACCCAGGGGTGTTATGTTATTTTTACAGCTTAAACAGCAAGACAGGAATAATGTTGCGAGGAAAAATGCCATTGAAGAATTAGAAAAGAGTATGAACCAGGCAGAAGCTACTTATCCTGGAATTACTGACAAGATGGTAAAGAAACTTATGGAAAAATTCCAGAAGTGAGTATTTTACTTGTGAAAATAACTAAATGAAGCACTATGGCTTAAGAAAAAAGACAGATGTGAGTGATTGTAACAATATCAATGTGTCTGATCTGTGTGCTTAAAGTGGTTGTACACCCTGTACAACCACTTTTACCTACAGGTAAGCCTATATTGAGGCTTACCTGTAGGTGCTTGAAATATCTCCTAAACCTCCACGGTTTAGGAGATATTTACTAAAAAGCCGAGCGCCGATGACTACGGCGCATGCACCCTTTAGAAAGGGCACATTGTGCCGTTTCTAATAGGGGTCATGCCATGACTTGCGGCTTCCAAGCAAATGCACGGAGTGACGTCACGTGACTCCAGCCAGTTAGAGCCGGAGTTCGCTGCGATGCATAGTAGCCCATTATACTTTACCTTTGCAGGGAAATAAAGAGGAAGTAAAACCCATCAGGGTTTACTTCCTCTTTAATGTTTATGTTGGGAGATGGGGGAACCTGTGATAGGGCTTTTAACTTCATGCATTTTAATGCATTTCGTTAGGCTTGGTTCACACTACTTTGACCTGAAAGTCATGCCTTTGTCAGGTGACTTACTGACGACTTAAGTACTACTTTGAAGCTTTCAGGAATGCTTGGGTAATCTTCCTGTTATGTCGGATCCAAACCACATCAATATGGACGAGGATCTGACTTGGAGGGGACTTCCATTAAAGTCTATGGGCACAAGTCAGATAGAAGTAGCCTTGAAGTAGTACAAGAACCTTTTCTAAAGTCAGAGTGACTTTATTAGTGCTAATTAATGCAGCTCTCATTGACTGACATGGAACTTCACATGTCATGCGACTTGGGGTGTCACAAGTCTAATCCCAAATCGCGGCTGTGTGAACCGAGCCTTCAAGACGATAAAATTAAATTATGTAGTTATACAGTGCATTTTTATCAATTCAGTAACTCCCAAATTCTTATTTTAGCACTCCTTCCCCAAGCAGAATAGCTGGAAATGTGTTAATTTTTTTTTGGCCCTACCCCCCATTGCCACATCCATTCCAGCCTAGGCCAGAATAACATGTACCTGACCTTCAGCCTCCAGAGATACTTGCATCATTTCTCCCACTGAGGCTTTAGGATCAGAGCTTGGTGGCCAAAAAACGAGTCCAGCACATCACTGGAACTGGCGATAGAGAAGAAAGAGGCTCCCATCATATCATGTTAGAGCATGGTGGTCCCATCTCCATGAGTAGACACAAACATAGTAACCTCCTCAGTTGGGACTTTAAACAGACCACCCACTCAAAAATATATAAAAAGTATTCTTTAATGATATGGAATAAAAACATGTAAATACCACATATGACAAAGATGCACAACATGTGCTACATCATGAAAAATCAACCAATTACTGTGTATAATTGGCATACAATGTAAATGCACAAATGCCCGACCCGTTTCCGGTATGAGGTGTTCCAATACCTTCCTCAGGGGCCGAGGGTTCAAAAAGTTTTTTAGCATTCAAATAAATTCCAGTGTGATGATTCCATGTCAAAATAGGCATGAAGGACCAATCAGTCCATATTGGCATTACACAACTCGCCACCTGTAAGTGTTGTGAGTATTGGGTGCATTCTCAAGGTGCATAATACCTGCAAAATCTATCAAGAGATATATACCCCTGTGGTTCACTTCCAAGTGGATGGGACAAACAGCTGACTGAGAATAGTGCTGTTGGCTAAATAGCCAAGGAATGTGTGTCCAAATGTTCCACCGCTGATGAAACCTACGGGTATAGCGATGTGGCGTGTGGTAGCTGGATGAATGCCGTGTGGTAGCTGGATGAATTGGAATGCCAATCTATCTCTTGATAGATTTTGCAGGTATTATGCACCTTGAGAATGCACCCAATACTCACAACACTTACAGGTGGCGAGTTGTGTAATGCCAATATGGACTGATTGGTCCTTAGTGCCTATTTTGACATGGAATCGTCACACTGAAATTTATTTGAATGCTAAAAAACTTTTTGAACCCTCGGCCCCTGAGGAAGGTATTGGAACACCTCATACCGGAAACGTGTCGGGCATTTGGGCATTTACATTGTATGCCAATTATACACACAGTAATTGGTTGATTTTTTCATGTAGCACATGTTGTGCATCTTTGTCATATGTGGTTTTTACATGTTTTATTCCATATCATTAAAGAATACTTTTTATATATTTTTGAGTGGGTGGTCTGTTTAAAGTTCCAACTGAGGGGGTTACTATGTTTGTTTCACTGGAACTGGCTGTCTGCAGCCAGAGGAGCCAGCAAATTGAAGAGAACCAAGATGGCTGGGCAGGACCCGCTGTATGGCACGCAAACAGCATATCGCAGCTGGACAATGCTGTATTTTCAGTGTGGGCTGGTAACTGTACTGCATGGCTAACTCTTACCTGTTTGTTGATACTACTTGCCTACTGTGGATACTACTTGCATGGAGATTTTGAGAGCATGTTTTTTCAGACACTCCAAAAATAAACCAACAAATTGTATTACTCCCAGTGTGTGTGCGCCTGAGTGTGTCAGACACTGGTTGTGGTACATCTACTTTCTCTATAAGGGCTGCATATTGTGGTGGAAACATGAACTCCTTCATTCAGGCCCAATGAAATTACTGTATTTATCGGCGTATAACATACACCTTCAATTTAAGAGGGAAGTTTCAAGGAAAAACTTTTTTTTTTTTTTTTTTAAACCACTTTGAAGCAAAATAATGGTCAGTGCCCATCAATGCAGCCTGACCTGTGCCCATCGGCAGCCTCAATGCAGCCTGACCTGTGCCCATCGGCAGCCTCAATGCAGCCTGACCTGTGCCCATCGGCAGCCTCAATGCAGCCTGACCTGTGCCCATCGGCAGCCTCAATGCAGCCTGACCTGTGCCCATCGGCAGCCTCAATGCAGCCTGACCTGTGCCCATCGGCAGCCTCAATGCAGCCTGACCTGTGCCCATCGGCAGCCTCAATGCAGCCTGACCTGTGCCCATCGGCAGCCTCAATGCAGCCTGTCCTGTGCCCATCGGCAGCCTCAATGCAGCCTGACCTGTGCCCATCGGCAGCCTCAATGCAGCCTGACCTGTGCCCATCGGCAGCCTCAATGCAGCCTGACCTGTGCCCATCGGCAGCCTCAATGCAGCCTGACCTGTGCCCATCGGCAGCCTCAATGCAGCCTGACCTGTGCCCATCGGCAGCCTCAATGCAGCCTGACCTGTGCCCATCGGCAGCCTCACCATCTCTCATGCAGTAAAATCATGCAGGAAATCACCAAGCCATCATCTCCTGTTTACTCTGCTCTCAGTCGGCAGTCCCACCTCAGCCATCGGCATTGGACCAGCTCCTGTAATTAACAGAACACTGGTCCGGTGGCGGAGGCAGGATTGTGTGTGTGACGTCTGAGCCGATTATACAGGAGATGGCGGCTCTGTGAATTCCAGCGGCACTCGTTCCCCCTCCGAGGTACACTAGCGGTGTATAACACGCACACTATTTTCAGGGGGGAAAGTGCGTGTTATATGCCGATTTAAATACGGTAATTGTAATGCACAAAGAGAACGGAATCCGTCATTCCTGTGCCTTTTTAATACGCCCAAAACAATTTATTTTTCTAGGATATTATCATGAAAAGAACATACTTTTAAAACTACTCTGATCTTAAGATGCACCTGTAAATGCATAATAAGGCACCATGCTATATATTAAACATGCAAGTGTGGAAAAGGTAGAAAATTTGACATCAAAGCAAGACTGTTTCAAGGTTGAAATGTCAGTGTTTGACATAAATATGAACCAGCCCATCTGTTCCAAGGGCAGTATAAGATAAATATCAATGAAAAAACTAAAGCTATGCAATTGTAGTGTGCTGCTGGGGACAATACATTTTGTTGGTATCCTTATCCAACTATAGGCTGTTTGTACAATTGAGATTTTTTTTTTCAACATTGCTGTTTACACCAAAAAAATATAAACGCCAAAGTAGACTTGCTGATCAGTGAAGATTTCTATGTAATATCCACAGACTGAAAATAGCAAAAGGGCCTTTGTCACAGGCTTTTGTTTGTGTCTGATGGGTTTTTCATTCCTAGACAAGTCTGTGAGTTTGCAAAATCTGCTTGAAGCAGGTCAGGAGGTTAGTCATGCAGCTGTCGGTTCATTTTGAATGATCTCAGAAGCATCCAGATATCAGACTGATGCTGTTGACAGGCCTTAAGATTGTATACTATGGATTTATGTTCAGTAATTTGTGGATATAGGAACCAATGCTAATGTGCACCCTTACTGATGATCCTAGTGTCCTTTCCTGTAGAGCAGTGGTCAACCTGAAAATTTTAGAGGAACTCAAGTGCAGGCCCTAACACACCCAGATGGCTGCAAAATAGCAGCACATTTTTGTACCTCAGTGCCCCAAAATTTTGGTCCTGCTGCATTTTTTTTGTAAGTATCGCAATGTACACTAACGTTGCAGAACGATAACCTCTAGCTCCTGGTGCCCTGCTGCCACTCTACTTTTTTCATGGTGCCCAATAGCCGGCAGGTCACACTCTGGTGGCTGGCGGGTTGCGAGTTGGGCACCAGGGCTGTAGAGGAGATGAGTTGTATCTCGCGCGCTCTCTCTCGCACGCTCACATTTTATCATTTAATTTGCTTTAAGTTGACTTGTTTGTCCTTTTACCCCTTTAGGTTTTCTGTCGGTGACTCCTAAGTATCATCCTCATTTTAAGACCATGACACTGCTGTATGAGAATGGCAGAGGGACACCCGCCCAGTATACTCACCGCCTGGCCATGCTTAGCATTTTCAGCTCCTTGTGCCTTTCGGATCTTCACGATACACATCCATGTGACTATGATCGACAGTTTGGAAAGAAAAGAACCTTTAGCAATTTTGTTTTCTATTTTTCTTCCCTTTTTTGTTAATTTCTTTTTTTTTTGTGATGGTGTAAATGGGTTTTTATATTTTCAGGAAATTATTTTGTAAAGACTGAACTTTTACTACTTTAATCTTTTGTTTAATTCTGTAAATGTTGAAATGCTGTTAATCTTTTTTTTTTTTTTCCATGTTGGGTAACCGTTTGGCTAGGAAGATGCGCAAGTGGTTGTATGTTTGTGTTGCACTGTTCACTGACTGAATCTACTGGTCTGGTCTGTTTTGTTTTATTTGTGTGTGTGTGTAACTTCTGCCATTACTTGGTGGATGAGCATGTTTGTGGTATACAGCGGTTCTCTTTCACTAAGGCACATTGGAGCTGCTTTACAGCTAGCAATTTGCTTATGACACTGTGTAGTCTTTGAACAAGTTCTTTATGGCCCTTTGAGCCACAGTCAAAAGGGGTCTGCCAGCTAAAATTGTCCTATGCGCTGTCACCTGTCCATTAAGTTGTAGAAATGTGGATGCAAGTGCCACTGAAAGCTAATGTCCATCCAAACCTTATATTTTAAGCATGGATCCAATGCTGGTTAGTTGAATCGCCCACTGGCCTCCTGCCTTGCTGGCATCCCATTGCTGAAATCATTCTGCTAGAGTTCTCTGAAGCATTAAACCAAATTTACAGCTGGGAGTATGGGGCTTTTTTGTAGGGCCTAGCGTAGATGTGAGTACTGAGGACCTAAATATTCACTACACGTGAAGAAATGATTGCCTCAAACCTTCTTTGTGGTCCGTAGCTCTCAGCTATATTTCTCTTGATCTCTAGTACTGAGAGGAAAGGTATAGTGGTGGACATGAGCAGTGATGAACTTGGCGTCCGAACATGCCTACGCTTAACCCTAGCTATGACCAAGAACTTCGGCTTACTTTGAGGCACAGAACTTCATACCCACAGTCTCCATGGTGTACAAGATGCGCCATGTAGAGTATCTGTCAGCTGCACAAAATGGAAGCAGCCTTTTTATGTACTTGAAGTATATCTTAACCATATGAACACTAATAATTTATTGCAGCTTACTAGTCTTAGAGGCGATGGGTGTATTTGTTATTTTAATCTAGTTTTTCTTTTTTTTCTTTTTTTTTTCCTGTGGAAGTGCAGAAAAATACCTGTTCCTGATAGAAATCAAGTTTTTGCAACTTCTGTACACCAAACTAAAATCTCAAAACTTATTAGTTTTCCAGTGCTCTATGCATGTAATGATGATGAAGGGGTGGAGGTAGAGTTGCTTGTGGGTCCAAATCAAGAGGGCAAGGTGACAACTCTTCTCCACCATAAATAGTGCGCTGAGGAGGACAGGAAGTGTTAGTGGCAGGATCATCAAGGAAAAGGCGCAAGGGGAAAAATAATGCAGCTGTCTCATCTACTAGTGAGTTGCAATATATTACATTTTTTGTTCTTTGGTTTAGAGGCACTTTCATTATACTGAAAATACATTTTATTTCAGTAAAAACTGAAAAATATGTTGCCTGTGTGAATGTAGGTTTGAACTAATTTACAGCTTCAGCAGGGATGTTCCCAGTAAATGTATATGCTGCTTTCTAATGCTTGTTTGGTGTAGCTATTACAATTGCTTCCTCCGTTGTGTGTGGCTGTCAGGTACCCTCTATAAACAGAAAACATATCACCACACTGGACAAACTGAGCAGCTATGTCCGGGACTACGTGTCATACACTATGCTAAACATTTTGCTGGAATATATCGCCTTCAAACTCAAAGCCTTGAAATCTGAATGCAGATCTGCTGTTTTTTTTGTAAGAAATCATATTTGTTTTAGATTAATTCCACCTTGGTCCATCTATTTGTAGACCGGAATCACTAAATGGCAAAGCAGCAATATTTGCTTGTCTGGAGTGGAGGTACAATAAGCAACTTTGCTCCAATATGTGACATAAGACTTTCTGATTTGTAAGGTCTTTTTTTGTGCATCTTCTGTTTTCTTTAAAGAGAATGAAAGCAATACATTTTATTTGTACTCTTTTGCTGTTAGACCAAGGATGTCTAACATTTAAGTTCTTGCTTCCAGAGTGTCCCTGCTGTACGTTGCAGCAATGTGATGTAGGGCTTTTTTTTTTTTTTTTTTTTTTTTTTTAAGGAAAGAGACAGCCTGTTGAAAGACAATGTACAATATGTGCTATAATAAGAAGAGCAGGGGCTGTAAAGTGGACTTGTCATGTTGTAGCAGACACAATGCTGCAGGACAGATTTTATCGATGATACTTTTTTTTTTTTCCCCTCCCCTGTTGTTTAAGACTTGGTCTAAGCTTATTTTCTAGCCATGTCATCACTGGGGGATTAAGCTGTGAAAGACTGACTGGTATTCTAGGAAGATGGCAGAAACCGAATGAATGGGAGCAGGTAGTTAATGTGGAACTTGTTTTCTGGACTGTTTATCTCTCCAGTTTTATTTAATTCCTTCCCGTTACACCGCATATGGGGATCTTGGTGCCCCTTCTGCTTAAAGTGGTTCTAAAGCCTAAACATTTTTTTACCTTAATGCATTCCTTCCATTAAGGTAAAAAATGTTTAGGCATTAAGGGCACTGGACAGAGGAGGAGCTAGCAGCGCCAGCTGGGGACCCGAGAAGAGGAGGCAAGTATGGAGATGTATGTTTAAAAAGAAAAAAACAAATTCCTTTACAATCACTTTAACTGTCAAAGACTCTGTCAATAGTAGCCCACATCCCAGGCATGTATACTTACCAGGATATGATGAGCACAGAATGTCTGATCTGTGAAAAAAACAATGTGTCATTGGGAAAAAAAACATACAAATACTGAAAATGTGAAAAAAACTAGTGCGATAATATGAAGTATAGTCCGACGTAAGTCCAATCATACATAGAATGGTAAAGGGACAAGGAAATACAAATGATGAACACTGTTCGGTATGGAGACCATCAGGAATATTGCATCCTCAAAGATGAAAATAAATGCATGTGCCCTTACTGGAACTGGTAGACTCTTATGTCAGCAACAAGGAATCATACAGGCATGATGCCACAGATGGCCGATGTATGGAACTCCAGACGGACCGGGACCTCAGGGATGGAATCCAAGGAAGGGATGAAGAGCATCTGAATGGACCTTGAATCCTAGAAGCTGCAGGCTGATTCTAAATGGTATAATCAGCAGGGTAACAGAGCCACTCTCACTGAATTTATATGTGGAGAAAGAAAATGTTTCCACATGGGGCAGATCAAAAAAGGGGGTATTTTATTTCTAAAAGAACCACCTACAGAAATAAAATGTGATCACAGAAGTAAAAACAGGGCAATGTGGTGAGCGATAAGCCAAGCCCTACGCGTTTTGACCAACGGGTCTTCAACAGGGGCATATATCTATATATGGATATATGCCCCTGTTGAAGACCCATTGGTCGAAAGGCATAGGACTTGGCTTTGACCAACGGGGTCTTCAACAGGGGCATATATCTATATATGGATATATGCCCCTGTTAAAGACCCATTAGTCGAAACACATAGGGCTTGGCTTATCGCTCACCACGTTGCCCTGTTTTTACTTCTGTGATCACATTTTATTTCTGTAGGTGGTTTTTTAGAAATAAAATACCCCTTTTTTTGATCTGCACCATGTGGAATGATTTTCCTTCTCCACATAGGATTTCAGTGAGTGGCTCTAGTACCCTGCTGATTATACCATCTAGAATCAGCCTGCAGCTTCTAGGATTCGAGGTCCATTCAGATGCTCTTCATCCCTTCCTTGGATTCCATCCCTGAGGTCCAGGTCCGTCTGGAGTTCCATACATCGGCCAGCCGTGGCATCATGCCTATATGATTCCTTGTCGCTGACATTGGAGTCCACCAGCTCCGGTAAGGGCGCATGCATTTATTTTCATGTTTGAGGATGCAATATCCCTGATGGTCTCCATACGGAACAGTGTTCATAATTTGTATTTCATCGTCCCTTTACCATTCTGTTATATATGATTGGACTTGCATAGGACTATACTTAATATTATCGCACTGTTTTTTTCTTCACATTTTCAGTATTTGTATGTTTATTTCCAATAACACATTGATTTTTTCACAAATCGGACATTCTGTGTTTATCATATTTTTGATTTGTCTTCTTTATCACTTATATTAACACATTTGCATTCACCATTTAGCTCTACATTATTTACCGCTTAGATTTATCCATGTTTGTCACATTGTTTATGTAGCTGCTTGAGTTTTTTCTGTCACTTGGGATCAGAGCAGTAATACCTACTTTTTATCATGTATACTTACCAAGCCACTCTCCCTCATGGATTTTTCACACTGCTGTGCTCTCGCTAATGGTGCAGGGCTTCCGGGTATATATGGGCGCTTACATGATTTCCACACTATTGGGGGTAGGGCAAGTTGGCAGCTATGTGCAGACCATGCTTACAGACTGGGGCAAAGTGACAGAACAGAGACTGAAGAGGCTTATCTATAGAAATTCTGAGGGTTTTTTTCCGTAATGTATGAAGACGCCCACACAATTCAGTATGCCAGCAGGTAAACATGGGAAATATGCGTTTCCAGATATACATTCAAAGCCAAATTTTAAGTGCATTTGTGCAAATGTGATTTGGGCTCTGCTAGTTCCTAAAAGCCTTTGAATGTCACATATTAATTCTTGATCTGCTTGGATCTTTACTTTACAGATAGCTGTGTGGCACTTGGCAGCAGAGTAGGCATAGGTTAAAGCCTAACTTCAGCTTTGCTTTCACTCGTTTAGGCTGAACTGTTTCCTTTAGCATCAGCTACATTCAGTATACAGCAATGTTTTCCAGCAGCAATAAGGAGACTTTCATCTGCTGCCAGAACAAAATTGAGTTGAGCAAAGCACTGCCAAGCCCTTCAGAGGAAGACTTGTATTTCTGTTAATGAATACAAGACTTCTCTAAATGGCGAAGGTGGTGAAGAGGCAGGTGGATGATGTTACAACCTCCACATCAGCCATTTAGAGGAAGCCTTATATTCGTTGATAAAATGCAAGGCTTTCTGTGAATGGTTGAGCAGCGCTCAGCCCAACTCTATTTTGTTCCAGGGACAGGAAGCGCCCATACTGCTGCCGAAACACAGTGCTATATACTGTACACAGCCGATGCTTCATACAGTTTATACAGCATTGACTTTGGATGCATGTAGTAGTAGGCTTTAAAGGGTTGTTGGCGGTAGGCATGGGAGCTTCATAAGTATAGATTTTACTAATGTTTATAGACCTGAATGACTGCATATTGGCCACTCATTTCCTGAAAGAGAATTGCTCTCCTACTATATATGTGGCATACCCATCTGTCTGAAAAACTAGATTTGCCATGGTATATAGTGAATGCTGCAGGATTTAAAGTTGAGTGGGTGGAGCTTGCACTTGGAAATACGCCAAGACCTCAATATCTGAAATAAGCAAAGACTGTGTCGAAACTACTTCCTTTTTTTTTTTTTTTTTCTTTCCAGTGTTGTGTGTTCTACAGGTTGACATGTCCACATTATTTATCATTAAAACCTTATCTTTTTCACTCTGTCAGTGTATAGACAATGGTTTACACCAGCATCCCCCAGCATTTAATGCTCTTCTGTATTATATTCCATTTTTCCTGTTCTTTTCCACCCTTCTCCATCAGCACCGTGATGTATTTATACTCCTGTGAAAGTGTATTTTAAGTCTCTAATTACCATTTAATATACAGTTAACTAAGTTATAAGAAGTCATGAAAAAAGACTTGATGTTTTGGCAGTAAAAAGCAGAAAAACTCTTTCCAAACAGCCGGCGGAACTGTAAATGGTCGATAACTGTATTTATGGTACTGCTTGATGGGGTGTTCCTCAGTAAACCCCATGTACATGTATGTATATATATATATTATAAATAGTGCAAATGTTTGCTTCCGCATGTACTTTGTTCCTTTGCAGGTGGTGTAATTATAATATTATAATATGTATTCTTGTTATATTATAATATTATAATGTTTGTGTGCATTTTTATGATTTGAGCCCTAAATATTTTTTCTAATAACCTTAGTCATTTTTGTTGAGATCGGGCTCTTTACCTATATGTGCCAGAGACTATGGCCTCCCATTTCTCAGCTGTAATGTGTGGCCAGTCTCTCACGCACCGTATGGACTCCAACCTGTCTGCCAAATCTATATAATGTAATGGTGCGTGACCTCCACATTTTATCTAATTGCCATTGCAGTGTTTAGGGTTTTCTACTGAAAATAGACATTTGTGTTTTAAAGTGATGCGTCCGCCAGTATCTGATGCAAATGAGCATGCTGCAGTGTCCATTGACTGTTTTATAGCTGCCCGAAGGAGTGGTTATTTAACTGGCAGTGTATGGACTGCTTTTGTGGTGAAGATCTGGTAGCACAATGTCTTAGCCACACTTTAGCTTTTTGCCAATGATGCCATGGGGCCTTTTCCTGGATTGTCACCTACCAGTGTAGCTTGAGCTTTACTTTGAACCGATGCTGGGACTGGATTGCCTTGTCTAGACCAGGGTTTCTCAACTCCAGTCCTCAAGGCGCCCCAACAGGTCATGTTTTCAGGATTTCCATTATTTCGCACAGGTGATTTGATCAGTTTCACTGCCTTAGTAATTACCACAGCTGTTTCATCTGAGGGAAATCCTGAAAACATGACCTGTTGGGGCGCCTTGAGGACTGGAGTTGAGAAACACTGGTCTAGACCATTGCTTAGATCATCCTTAAGTTGTTGCAGGAGGTAGATGCTTATAAAAAGAAAAAAAATCTTGAAATAGATGTTGGTGCTTCACTGTGTTTCTGTGAAGCAGTTGACAGAACTCCTTTTACAGGAAAATTGTCAGGTAGATGAGATTGTTTTAGAACTAATTAGCCAATGATCATCCATGATTCCATGATATTTATTTTTTTGTTGTTGAAAGCTGCAGTATATGGATTTCCCACTGATTTGAGCTTCATCAAACATTCTGTATAATTAGACGATCACGGCCTAGTTTGAGGTGTTCTTATTACCATTTGTTTCCTTCATGATCTAGGTCAGTGATGGCGAACCTCTGCACCCCAGATGTTTTCAAACTACATTTCCCATGATGCTCAACTACACAAGCATCATGGGAAATGTAATTCCAAAACATCTGGGGTGCCAAGGTTTGCCATCACTGATCTAGGTGCTCAGGTTTAGAATTCAGAATATGCGGGGCCCATAGTTCTTCTGTCTCAGTTGACTTTCAGCTAATGCAGCCAGTTGCTGACCAGTGAAAGAGTTCTGTCAGTGGCACCAAGAACGTTCTTTTTAAGGTGCAATCTGCAGCTGTCTCTGGCAGCAACCTAGCTAGAAGAGAGAAATGCTAAATCAGCAAATGGATGGAAGGAAAAGCATCTTGTTTCCTGTGTGCTTTGTTTGCCTTGTTTTTTAAGGTTTATTAAACCTGTCTAGCAAATAAAAGCAGTACAGAAATGGAACCACAGGCCTGATATACTGTAATGGTAGAAAAAAATAAAGCTTCAAATTGCAGCATGCTTATTTCCACTTCAGGGTAGGTAGATGCCCCTCAACAGAATTCCTGCTTTAAGGGGAACACTTGAAAACTAGTAACTGGCTAAAGCCAAGGAGCAAGCAACATATTTAGTGGTGCCTACAGAATTGAGTTCATTTTAATTCCTTTCTTTTTCATTTTTAAGGAAACCTTTCTGTTTTCGTTTTCTGCTCTCTGAGACTCGCTTCAAATTTATATCTTGAGAAAGTCTGAAAATAGTTTTTGAAAACAATGTTATGGTTAAAAAATAAAATATTTTTATAAATATATAAGCAGTAAAAGTTGTAAATACAGTCACTCAGAAAGCTTTATAAGAACTTCAGAGAGAGAAAAAAATGTAAAAAAAAAAAAAAAAAATCCAGTGGTACCCTTATATCCTTCGTAGTCATTACTCTTGTAAATCTGTTAATAGAGTAAGCTTATTTCAATATTTCAGGGGGATTTTAAATGGTTTAAGAATAAATATTTAAATTCTGGTTGTCGTGTCATATTTTCTTTTCTCGCCGGACATAACATCTATGCCATGACATATTTACATATTTCATTTGTAACCATGTGAGCTTAAAGTGTTTCTAAAGCCATATTTTTTGTTAAAATAGACATGTTTTATTTGCCTGCTCTGTGCAATGGTAATGCACAGAGCGGCCTCAAACCACCTCCTCTTCTGGGGTCCGCCACTGGTGGTGATGGCTCCTCCTGTTCTGTCTACCCTCATAACAAGCCACTTGCTGTGGGGGCAGACATGTGGGGGGGGGGGGGTGAACCTGAGACGGGCTGTGTCTCTCATGCAGTCGCATGTGAATGGCTGCAGCAGCTTTCAGTCTTCAATTGCTTTCATTGGGAATTCCTGCCTGCAGCTAATAGCAAGGAATGCCTGCAAACCATATTCAAAAGTGTGAATGGGCCCTGTGCATTATGGTGATGGGCAAGAACTTGTGGATCACAAAATATCTTTGATCATTTGGATGGAAATATCAAGGCCACAGAATTTTCAAAAAAGATTTTACTTGCGTGTGAAAAATATACACGCACTGTATATTGGTTATGTGTTCTTGAGGACCTTTATTAGAATAGACAGCACAATTTACTGTTATCAATTGTTCTTGTGTGGTGGTTTCTGTTTTGCCTCAATTGTTTCATCCCCTTAAAAGTGGTACTAAACCCAAAAATAAAATATATTGCAGCTTACCAATCATTAGATGTGGCTGCATTCGTTTTCTTAAGGCTGGGTTCACACTGGTGCGACACGACAGCCGTCCTACTTTGGATCCGACTTTGCCCTGCGACATGAAGCCGGCATGTGTCCGACTGTCAATGAACGGGGATCCGACTTGGATCCCCGCCACTGTGTTTGGTATAAATCTTTAGGGGGAACTCCGCGCCAAATTTTAAATAAAAATCCGGCATGGGTTCCCCCTCCAGGGGCATACCAGGCCCTTGGGTCTGGTATGGACCTTGAGGGGAACCCCCTACACCGAAAAAACGGCGTTGGGGGTCCCCCCAATCCATACCAGACCCTTATCCGAGCACGCAGCCCGGCCGGTCAGGAATGGGGGTGGGGACGAGCGAGCGCCCCCACTCCTGAACCGTACCAGGCCGCATGCCCTCAACATGGGGGGGTTGGTGCCTTGGGGGAGGGGGCGCTCTGCGGCCCCCCCACCCCAAAGCACCTTGTCCCCATGTTGATGAGGACAAGGGCCTCTTCCCGACAACCCTGGCCGTTGGTTGTCGGGGTCTGCGGGCGGGGGGCTTATCGGAATCCGGGAGCCCCCTTTAATAAGGGGGCCCCCAGATCCCGGCCCCCCACCCTATGTGAATGAGTATGGGGTACATCGAACCCCTACCCATTCACCTAGGGAAAGTGTCAATTTAAAAAAACACTACACAGATTTTTAAAGTAATTTATTACACAGCTCCGGGGGTCTTCCGACTTGGGGGGTCTCTCCGGTTCTTCTCCGGGTCTTCTGCCGGGCTCCTCCGCTATTTTCTGCTCTTTTGCTATAGCGGAGGAGCCCGGTCTGCTGCCTTCTTCTCTTCGGGGGTCTCTCCGGTTCTTCTCCGCGCTCTCCGGATCTTCTGCCAGGCTCCTCCGCTATTTTCTGCTCTTTTGCCGCTCTTTTGCTATAGCGAAGGAGCCCGGTCTTCAATCTTCTGCCTTCTGCCCTCCTTTCCTCATGTTGACACGACGCTCTCTGGGGCTGGAATGCACTCTGAGCGCTCCGCTCTGACTTATATAGGTGGTGACCACGCCCCCTTATGCCGTCAGTCCCTGGGCATGCTGGGACTGTGACGTTTTAGGGGGCGTGGTCATCACCCGATGACCACGCCCCCTTATGCCGTCATAGTCCCAGCATGCCCAGGGACTGTGACGGCATAAGGGGGCAGGGTCACCGCCTATATAAGTCAGAGCAGAGCGCACAGAGAGCATTCTAGCCGGAGAGAGCGTCGTGTCAACATCAGGAGAAGAGGGCCGAAGACCGAGCTCCTCCGCTATAGCAAAAGAGCGGCAAAAAAGCAGAAGAGCGGAGGAGCCCGGCAGAAGATACGAAGAGCGTGGAGAAGAACCGGAGAGACCCCCGAAGTCGAAAGAAGACCCCCGGAGCTGTCTAATAAAATACTTTAAAAATCTGTGTAGTGTTTTTTTTTTAAAATTGACACTTTCCCTAGGTGAATGGGTAGGGGTTCGATGTACCCCATACTCATTCACATAGGGTGGGGGGCCGGGATCTGGGGGCTCCCGGATTCCGATAAGCCCCCCGCCCGCAGACCCCGACAACCAACGGCCAGGGTTGTCGGGAAGAGGCCCTTGTCCTCATCAACATGGGGACAAGGTGCTTTGGGGTGGGGGGGGCCACAGTGCGCCCCCTCCCCCAAGGCACCAACCCCCCCATGTTGAGGGTATGCGGCCTGGTACGGTTCAGGAGGGGGGGGGGCGCTCGCTCGTCCCCAGCAACATTCCTGACCGGCCGGGCTGCGTGCTCGGGTAAGGGTCTGGTATGGATGGGGGGGGACCCCCACGCCGTTTTTTCGGCGTAGGGGGTTCCCCTCAAGGTCCATACCAGATCTAAGGGCCTGTATGCTCTTGGGGGGAACCCATGCCGGTTTTTTATTTAAAATTTGGCGTGGAGTTCCCCCTCAAGATCATCTGAGCACAAGTCGCGTGCCGAAGTCGGATCATGCGAGACGGCAATCCGACTTTGATCCGACTTCAATGATAGTCAATAGGCTGAAGTAGGATCAAAGTAGTACAGGGAGCATTTCTAAAGTCGGAACGACTTGTGTCGGACCAGTTAGGACGGCACCCATAGGGAAACATTGGATTTCACACGTCATGCGACATGAGCTCCCAATGTTGGAGCGTTTGTCGGACCAGTGTGAACCCAGCCTAAGGCTTTTTCCACCCTCTGTTTCCACCTGGTGGTCTGGCCAGTAACACACCACACCTGTATTAAGGTGCCTATTGTCTGACTGAAGGAGCACCTTTATACAAACAGTATTAATCAGTC
This sequence comes from Lithobates clamitans, assembly GCA_037952925.1. Taxonomy (NCBI): domain Eukaryota; kingdom Metazoa; phylum Chordata; class Amphibia; order Anura; family Ranidae; genus Lithobates; species Lithobates clamitans. The sequence continues at coordinate 2,017,265 of JBBGZY010000271.1, forward strand.
TTGGGGGAGGGGAGTGTTGGATATACTAGCAGATTTATATACACTAACAGATTGAAGCCAAAAATCCAGCTCACACTATAAATACAGCAATGTGTTTTGGTTTTTTTTGTCCTTTGGGATAAATGTTTTGTATAAATAACAGCTGCCCATTGTAAGCATCCTTGCTGGTGTTTAATGGTTTGTCTTGAACATTAACTGCTACATTTGTAGGACCGCTTGTTCTCTTCTGAAAACAAACAAAACTTACTGGCTTGATCACCAGTCGAAAGAAGGCCTGAAAAAAAGAAAACAAATGCAGCCATCACATCTATGAATTGGTAAGCTGCAATATATTTGTTAGTTTAATACTGCTTTAAAGAAAGCTCTGTCTCAAACAACCATACCTGGCTCCCTGTATGTGTGGAAACACCCTAGTTATTGGTGAATGGATCTCTCTGCCAGGTTTCTGTGCACAGGGCCCTGTAGCTGCCGGTTTCTTAAGAACATCAGGATTTTATTTTACAGGGGAACTCTCCGCTCCCCTGTCACCGTCTTTTTTTTCTTTTTGAAACTTTCTCTCAGCAGCACATTGTACACAGCATGGGCATACCACCTGCAGTAGGCAGTTTAACCCCTTCCCGCTGAGCGTACGCAAATGTGCGTACTCGGCCTTCCGGGGGTATACCGGATAATGCCCGCAGCTGCAGGCATTATCCCGCTACTGTTTTTTTAGAGCCTGCGATCGGCTATCCAGTTATAACAACCGATGCGGCTAAAAGCCGCTCGGCTGTTCTACCGGAGAAGCAGGAGGGGACACCCCCCTCCCGCCGCTCTTACCGGGCTTCCCGTTCCATCGGGAGGCCTGATGACCAATCGGCCGGGGACGGACTGGAAGGAAGCTATGAATGGCTTAGTTCCAGCCTCCTAATAGTAAACACGGAAGCGACGTCATGACGTCACTTCCCATTTACTCGGCTGCCCATGGCGCCGGTTTTTTAAAAAAAAATACACAGTATTCAGAATCGCCGTTTTTGGCAATCTCAATACTTTGAAGTGCAAAGGAGGGATCGGGGGACTTTTAGACCCCCGATCCCTCCATAAAGAGTACCTGTCACCACCTACACAATTAATACATATAAAAATAAAGTAAATAAGAAAAAAAAAAATTTTTAAAGCGCCCCCGCGAGCTCGTGCAGCAAAGAAAACGCACATGTAAACGGTGTTCAAATCACACATGTGAGGTATCGCCGCGATCATCAGAGCGAGAGCAAGAATTCTAGGACTAGACCTCCTCTGTAACTCTCTAACCTGGTAACCGTAAAAAAAATTTAAAGCGTTGCCTATGGAGATTTGTAGGTACCGTAGTTTGTCGCCATTCCACGAGTGTGTGCAATTATAAAGCATGACATGTTTGGTATCTATTTACTCGGTGCAACATCATTTTTCACACTATACAAAAAAATTGGGGTAAATTTGTTTTTTTTTTTTGTTTTTTTTTTATTCATGAAAGTGTCCCTTTTCCCAAAAATTTGCGTTTAAAACACCGCTGCACAAATACCGTGTTACATAAAATATTGCAACAATAACCATTTTATTCTCTAGATTCTCTGCTAAAAAAATGTGTAATTTTTGGGGGCTCTAAGTAATTTTCTAGCAAGAAATACGGATTTTAACTTGTAAACACCAAATTTCAAAAATAGGCTTAGTCATGAAAGGGATAATCGTGGACTCCCAGTCCCAGTCTCTGCATACTATAGCCATCACGTCCATGCTGCTCTCCCAGCAAAGGAAGACTGAGATTAGGAAATGGGATCCCTTATAATAGTTATTATGCACCTACCTATTGAGACTGATGAACATCAGAAGGAAAAAAAGACCTGCAAACGGTTATGTAAAGCTTTACATGTTTGATGTATTTTACTGAGTTTAGCTTTAACAACCAGTCCTCTTGCCAACACACAGGATATGTGATCGTTATTGCCGTGTGTGCACCAGGTGCTGTAAAACGCTTCTGCAGACAAATTTGAGAAAACAGTACTTTTAGGTTTGTGTTTCCATTCACACAACATACCAAAAAATGATTTCCTTTGTAGATGTCTTTTAGGAAAAGGTTTCATATTAAACTGACCAAATCCAGTTGTAAATATTTTTGTAAAGCTATACTATGGGGAAATGCACCAAATATAAAGTAATTATCGCAATTTGGCTGGAAAATTTAAAATACACTTTAAAAAACAGTCTACATTGTCGCACTATTTCATATTCTATCTTACTGGGTGCATTTACCGGTTGGATATGACATTTACACACTACTGCTGAAAAAAGCACAGCAAGTTTTAAGCACGAGTCTTTGTTCAAATTTTTGGTTCAATTACTGTTTTATTTGCAGTATTTAACATTGTTTAAAATATTTATTTCACTCTTACTGTTAAAAAAAAAAAAAAAAAAAAAAATATTTATCTCACTACATATATTCATTTAATCATGACAGTAATGGAGCTAGCCTATGTACGTCCTTTCTGAGCAGTGGCACTGCTGAATAATGTAAAAATCAAGCTGGAATCTTTCAATTAGATGCTAAAACAGATTTTAGTATTATGAAAAATAATTGTAGCACTTGGATGTTCTTCAATAAGAGGTTACTTTGATATACAGTTGATGTGATTTGGTAAATATCTGTTTAAAGTGACCCTTCCTGTCACTCATGCAGGTCAAAGAAAAAGGTTCAACTTCTCCCCCTGCCATAATGATTAAGCACATTTCTGTTGTGTGAAATGCGTCTACCTAGACCACTGCTGGTGTCCTCTGGTGTTATTTTGGATATTTTGATATTCCAATATACAATACTTGGAGCCTACGTGAGGTGCAGTCGTTTCTTATTTTGACGATTTACCACGGAGCTGACCCGGGGCTAGCACTCAGGTGTGTATCAGTTACACCTGGAGCGGTGAGTTCTTTTCACTTCCACTTCTCCCCAGCAGTCCATACTTAACTTTTCTCACTACATCCTTGAACGCTGGCCAACAGCGGCCAGTTCAATAAAATCCAGCGGACCTTCGGCCCATGTGTATGCCAGCCGCTCTGACAGAAGACTGCTGGCTCCTGAGCAATGCTGGCTCTCAGTCAATGGCTGGACACAACAGCTCAGCAGTGGGGTGGGGGTTCCTGTACTAATGTTGGATCGTTAGTACAGCGGCTTCAACCAGAGTTTTTTCCCATTCAACCCAGTAGGTTAAACTAAAAAAACAAAAAAAAACAAAGTGTGTTCCAGGATTTACTGGCTGCAGGGACCAGTGAAAGTAAGCCCCATGTAAGCTCCAAACCAGCTTGCTGAATCTTAACCAGAGCTATGGGTGTCTTTCTCAGCCCAATCTAGCAGTGGTCTATGCTCAACCCCACCCAGATTGCTCAGTAATTTTGCTTGCAGCTGCATGGAATTGTGCAGGGAATGGATTGAATTGATCTTTTTCAAGAAAAGGCCCTGACTTATGACATTTTTTTCCCTATGTTTATGACTCTGAATTGATTCAGTAAACTCGCTCTCCTGTAGCCACCTGGGGGCATTAGAAATCGTTAAACAAATGCAAACTTACCCCATTATTAGACCCCAACCTGCATGATAGTGGTCAATGCCTGGGTAAGCCGCTACCATGGGGAAACCCTGCACAGATCTATGTATCTCCAGTGGAATGAAAACTGTGACTTCCAATGTGGGATTTGCAAGCAATAAATTACAAATAGACTACTGTATGAATTGTCTTTCACCAATTAAAAAAAAACTTTTAGCTGCCTTTCTACTATATCTGATTGCACACTGTAGAAATAGGAAGAGAGAGCCCAGCCAACGCACACCTCACCCAGCCCCAGTGATTAGCAAGTAAATGTAGTTGTGAAGAAACGTGCAGGGCAGAGCTTCCGCTTGTGATGTCACCATGCATGTTTGAGGCAGGAAGTGTTTGGAGTGGGGACACAGGAGGGGGTGTTGTGTTACACCTTGAAAACTTTGGAGCACTTTTGCACATCAGTCACTTTATATAGACTTTCACTTTTATTAATTGTTTTCAATTTCACTTTTATATTGTGTTTGCTAGCGCTGTATTTTATATATTTATATTTGTACTTGTTCAAGTGAATAGCACCTTGTGTACAGCAGCTGCACTTGTCATTTTATTTTTCACTTTTTGTACACCATCAGCACGAGTATATATATTTAGAATATATATTTTTTACAGTGGATAGAGTCCCAAAATTTTTATTTGAGCACTTTTACATTTTTAATAATGTGAGTGGCTTCCTATCCTTTTCCCTAAACGTCTTTTAGGACAGCCACCTTTGAGAGACCTCGGCTCCTCCCTTCACACACCACCTTAGCTTCAAGATTTAAGCCCCTCCTGCCCCACTGGGCCCTCAGTTTCGGTGTTTCCTCCGATGGGGAGACATCGCTGGGAGGCATTGCTGGGAGGCAGGGCGGATCAACTGGGGAGGTTGAAGCCAGTTTTTACTGTGGGGAGAAGCTCTCCCTATCAATTTTTTTGTTGGCTGAGCCCTGCGCCTTAGGGGAGGTACCGTTTGGTCCACCTCTTATCCACCCCAGCTTTTCCTGAGGGTGGCGAAAGAAGCTTTGGGGGCCACGCTCTCATTCTGCCCGGGGGGGGGGGCGTCTTAGGTGCACCATTCCTCCCCGTGTTGTGTGACCAGCGAGGGAGCTTGAATCTGGGATGGAGGGTGTAGTGACGTCCGGTGGGGGCGTGCACTTCTGCCGGGGCCACGGCTTTGGTTCCAGTAGCAGTTTGAGAGAGGGCCAGGCTTTGGTGCAAACCTGCAAACACTCTGGATGTCAGCAAGCGGCTCAGGAAGGCGGGACCACCACGATCCTCAGCGGGAGATGGCCAGGGCAGAGGCGGCCCAGACTACTGGTAATGCCAGCACCAGCCATTAAGGTGAGAGGAACCCTGGGGTGGGTATTCCCTTTCCCTTTTACCTGCACATCTGCGTAGCTCCACGGGTGTAGACCCCTCTGGTGGTCAAGGGGGTGGGAGGTGGTACTGGGACCTTAGTGGTGTTTGGTCCTAGGGACACTCCTGGTGACACTCTGCTTTGGATCATGGCCTTTCATTTGGTTTTAAAAGTGAGCTGGAGGACTGCAATGCCCAGCATGCCCTTTGTGCAGCCTGTGGAACTGCAGTGCCCAGCATGTCCTTTGTGTAGTAAGCCTGAGGAACTGCAATGCCCAGCAATTCCCTCTGTTCAGTGAGCCTGAGGAACTGCAATCCCCAGCATACCCCTTTTTCAGCGGAGTTCAGACCCAGACTAGCCCCCTGCCAGCTCAGCAGAGTATTGCACCTGCCTGCCGGTCTTATACTCTGCTAATGGGGGGGCACTAGTGACAAGCTGAGGAGGAGCCAGTTAGCACTTCTTCAGGCTCCCAGGTGGAGTCATAGGGAGAGGGGTTGGGTGGTGAGCCCACTAGCCCCTCTCACTACAAGCTTTCCCTTGAGGGGGTGGAGGATCTCTAGGGAGACATCCGTACCACCCCGGGAATCCAGGAGAAGCTGTTATCGTTCCATGACCAGATGTATCAGGGCTTGGGCGAACAGAAGTTGTTCCCGGCTCAGGAAGGTCTGGTGGAAGCCATCAACGATTGGCAAGATCTGGGGAGAAAACTTTTCCTTTCAAGGGCCCTGAAGCCTAGGTTTTCTTTTCATGGAGGACGTCAGTTGGTAGGGTACCCAGACTGGACGCAGCCTTCTATCAGGTTTTCAGGCATACAGACCTTACCTGGGAGAGATCCCATGGAATGCGCACATAGGGGCAGGGATTGAACAGAGACAATCTTGTCGTACTTTCCCATACTCTTGCAGGGGGTGACATATAGTGCGGATGCCTCGTCTGATTCACTGCATATGTCTGCCAGATCCTCAGCCCTAGTCATCTCAGTTAAAGCTTGGCAGTAGGACAGCGCGTCCAAGGCTAAGCTCTGCGGGATTCTCATGGAGGGCTTGTTTTGGTTAGGTCGTGCTCTAGAAACAGTTTAGATTGGACAGCTGATGGGTGAGAGGCCTTTCCTGTCTGGTGTAGTATGGGGAAGCAAGCAAGGAATAAGTCTCACCCTCAAAGAGAATTCAGGGTCCCAAAGACCTACCTTCCAAAGAGGCCTTTGGGTTAGAAAGGCGGGGCAAAATGGGGGGGTACATCCTCCCGAACAGCCCGAAGGAAGATTGGGGGCCATCCTCCCATAGAGCAGGTGTCCTCCAATCATTTAGGGATGGTAAGGAGGGTCACCGGCTTGATTTTGCAAGCCTACCCTCCCCGGCCGTTCATCACCAGCTTACCAAACTGCACAGAAAAGTGTCAGCCTTACTACCTTCCCTGAAAAATCCTAAACATTTTATCAACAGTGGCTTAGTGGCTGGCACTCCGGACTAGCAGCACTCAAACCATGGGTTCAGCCTCAGACAGGGTATCGCCTGCTTGGGGTTTGAATAGTAAAGAGCAGAGTATCCTGAAAATAGACAAGGGCCTAGTTACCAATGCCACATCAGTCTGTTGTTTTAAAAGTGGATACTGCTAATCTGGGAGGACATTCGTCTCAGTGCCATTCTGCTGTCCCCAGGTAGAGTGGTGGATTCTCCCTGCATGGCTTCTGAGGAGGAATTGCTAAAGGCAAGAGCTTCTCGGATGGGGTGGTGGCTCTGCTAAGTAGCAGGAAAAGGGAAACCCGCTCCATCTACCAGACACATTTTCAACAGCTGGTACGCAGAGGGCATTCCCACTCAGGGGCCCCCTTTTCTACAAATATTTCCATACCAGGTGTTTTCTTTAAGAGGGTAGCCTCGAAGTTTCACAGAGGCCAAGAAGTTATTTTTGCAACTTTCGGTTCAAATCCTGTGGGTGAACATAAGTTGGATGTTAAAAAGTTGTAGCACCTTTGCCAAACTCTACAGGTTGGACCTGTGGATCGTTAAGGATCGGACCTTCGGGGGAAAAAAAAGGGGTCCTACAATCGGTGGTCCCACCCTAGGGTTAAGTACTCGTTTATCCTCTCAAAAGTAGCTATCCTGAAAGACGTTTATGGAAAATCAGAGTTGCGTACTGGTAACATCTTTTTCCAGGAGTCTTTCAGGAGAGCACCGATACCCACCCGAAAAATGTGTTTGCAATAAGGAGACTGCTTACTGGCTAAATGGGTAGCAGTTTCGTTTAGCAGCACTGGGGTTGCTGGTTCAATTCCCCAACATGCTATGGGAGTCCCTGACGGGAACAGTAAGGAGGTTTAAAAGTTATGAGTATGACATGTTCTTGTGTCTCCCCAGCTGGCCGGAGGTACTCTTAGAAGATTGAGGGCCCAGTGGGGTAGGAGGGGCTTAAATCTTGAAGCCATGGCAGTGTTTCCTGTGAAGGGAGGAGCCGAGGTCACTCAAAGAAGGCTCTCCTGAAAGACTCCTGGAAAAGACGTTACTGGTACGTAACTTTAAAAAAAAGAATTATACGGTTTCCCGCTGTGAAAGTTTTCTCTGATTCTATTTTACGGTATGGTTAATTATTCTGTGGCACTTGATGAGATATTTCATTGTGTGTTGAGATTTGGTGGTGACAAATCTCCATACATTGAGTTCCCCAGAGGCAAAATATTAAAATCCCATGCGATTTTGACAATTTTTATACGAAGAGTTCTGGTGTTCTGGTAAGAGTCCCCTTCATCTCAGATGGTGGTGCACAGTGGTGTTGCAAGTGTCCAGATTTCCTCATTTGCACACTTATGGAATTTGATTCAGACACACCGGGACTGTTATTTGCATTTTCACTTTATTTTATTTTTCATGTTTAAGGCATCAGGTGATATTTACCGGTAATTGTTTTAATGTGTGTTATATTATAGTCGGTTATTGGCAGCTGAAAGCAGGATAGGCAAGGTGTGCGACATCCAGGCTATCTCTTCCTATTTCTACAGCATGCTTTAGGTCTGGAGGAACCTTTCCCCAGCCCAGTGTTTCTCAACTCCAGTCCTCATGGTGCCCCAACAGGTCATGTTTTCAGCCTGTCCATTATTTTGCACAGATGATTGGATCAGTTTCACTACCTTAGTAATTACCACAGCTGTTTTATCTCAGGGAAATCCTGAAAACATGACCTGTTGGGGTGCCTTGAGGACTGGAGTTGAGAAAACCTGCCCCAGCCTACACCCTCAATAGTCAGTTGCATACAATTCAAGGGACCTTTTAAGCCTGAGTAGGGGTCACTAAGCATATATCTAACTACAGTTACAAAAACAGTACCGATTAGTTCTAAAGTAAAACCATAATGATGTTAGGGGCTAATGCAATCAAATTCTTCATTACATTTTATAGAGTATTCCTTCATGGCTATTAATCTGCTTGTACCATGTGCCAATGCATGTAGGGTGAAGTTTGCTCATCTGGTGTCATTCTGGTTTTAGGCTACAATCACACTTGTCTGCATGGCAAATCTCCATATTTTTATTTTTTTAAATGTCAAATAGTTTCCACAGTGCACTGCCCATCACACCAGTATTGTGGTATGAATGGGGAACATTTATTTTCTGTGTGACTTGCCATTATCCAGTGCAGAAAAATGTAAGTAACTGCATATAATGTGAATGAGTTTTTATGGTACTGTTGTGTTTTTTTTTTTCTTTAAAAAGCCCATTGCGTGTGAAATGCACTCAAAAACTTCACCCGATACCAAAAAAAATGTGCACACACATAAAGATTGAAACACAAAAAAAAAAAGCAACGGGTACACAAGCCCTCTAAAATCAGAGGTCCTTGCCCTGAATCCCGCGGGGCGTTAGGCTTCTGATGGGGACAAGGGTACTTACACGTGGTCCATCTGGCCAAAGCCTGACGGACCCCTTTCTCTGGAGGGACTGCTGAAACAAACCCCCCCCACCGAGTACTCGGTGGGGCTCCCCCAAAGGGAGACCCCATGAGAGGGGGCATACCAAGCCAGAAGGCCATGTCCACCCCCTCCCAAGACATTCAGGGCAGGCCCGAGTACCTGCAACCCTACCAGTCACACAGTGTAAAACCGTGTACAAACAAAAAAAATACAAAAACTTGACACAAAGGGAAATCAATAAAAAGAAAGTGGGGGAGAAGGAAGTAGAGGAAGAGTGAAAAGCTGGCCATTGTGCAGCAGAATGGCCAGGCCCTCCGCCTAGGAATAGAAAAATTCCTCCGGTCCCAGCCAAAAAGCCCAGCCCAGGAGGCAGGTGCAAAAAAAGCTTGTAACGGTGCAGTGACCGTGGTGCCTTTAAAGTGACCCTCACTCACAGTGATCTTCAGGCACCCCTGGACTGCCACTCCAGGGGCACATACACCATAGGCTTTCGTGACCAACCCTGACCAACAACCATTCACCCCTATAGAAGCAGCTTGAGATCTAATCATATGTTAATATTGCTCTTCTTTGTTCTGGTGGAAAACTCCCCTTTTTTTTTTTTTTTTTTTTTTGTGTGCGTGCACTAGGGTGGATATGGGAGAGTGGCATAAGCATGTACCAAATCGCTACGGATATCGGATGTGTGTGTTAATCTTACAGCGTTGGCAGCTTTTGCTTAGGAAGAGTGTAGTTTCCTGATTGTTTTAAGATATGATGTATGATCTAAACACTGCCCTCCTTGTATACTGGATAATGTGATAAGACCGCTCCATGAAGATTTACATTTTGGCAAGGCATACTGGGTAGAAAAGTACTGAAGTTTTGTCTCTAAACTCTAAAACAGCTGTTATCCATTCTTGTAGGTAAGGGATGGTTGTGCACTCTAATAGGTCCCTGTTAAAGTAGACATGGTGGGTAGTTTTATTTACTAAACAGAATGTGTTAGCCATTATCCTGCAGAAGAACAAATGTCTGGACAGGCTTATTGTAATGTGAACATGATTATGAATGTGGACTGCTTAGCTCAGATATTTGAACTGAGCCTACGGCTTTGCAGATTGAGCTGTTTGTGTTCCTAAACTATACCTGTTACCTTATGGCTGCCACAGACCTACCCTGGGTAACACTGCTGGTTCTCGGGGAAGACCAAACCTAAGCAGTGTTATGCAGAGCCCTCCTGACAGGGACCTACGAACCTGCCAAAGGTAAGGACGTTGAGTGCCGTCTATTAACAATAAAAGACAGAGCCAAACAAAGCTACACCTTTCTGTGTTTAGTGCTTCTGCTATAGGCCCCAATGCTGAACTGGTATTTGTGCTTTGGCTCGTAATGTTCAGTCCTCTGCTCCAAAATTTTCAGTTATAAATATCCTTAAGTATAATAATGTTTCCTCTCTGATTTGGGTTTCCTGCTTCCCCATGCAGGAACATTTAGTGGAACCTCCTCTTCGTCATCTAGCTGGAGGCTGCCTGATGACAGCCTGACTCTAGCCATAGGATGGTTTATGTTTTTACCAAAAACGGCATAGTAGTATGGATTTATAATCTCAGATTCAGAGTCACTGGATTCAGTCCCACTGTAGACATATCGTTCTGTCATTTGTGGACCTTTCTTTGAGGAGGAGGAGGATGAGGATGATGATGGTGCAAGAGTGGGAGGTGGTGGAGGAGGGGGAAGTGGTAATGGAATAAGCTTATGTGGCAAGGGGTTTCTTGAGACACTTGAAGTCCTGGTTAAGTTAGGGTAAGGACCTAAAGGTCTGAATTCTGACCCACGTGGGAACCATTCAGACTTCATATCTGAATGACTCCAAGATCTTTTAGGATAAGGATCTTGAGAATCTTCCATATTTGTGATATGTGCATCTGTTTGGTTTACTACACTAGCACTACCTTTGCAGCTTGTCCTCGGGTAGACTGGCTGGTGATACTCCTTCAATCTTCTAGCACTTGGACTGCGATCTGCTGGCTGCCCTGGAAAAAGCTTAGATTGACTAGTAAGCCTCATGATTTCTTCCACTACAGCAGAGGCCTGTGCTGGCAATTGGGTTATTCCATCTGTATAGCAGTATCTATTGGGTAGTCCCTTTTTCACATAATGTCTTGTAAAACATGGGTCAGGGCCTGTATCAGTGTAGTAAGTCCTTGGTGATGAAGGCAAAACCTCTCTCATGCTACCTTCAGATGAGCTTTTGCGGTTTTCAGAGAAATTGTTACTTTCCTCATAACAGGACACAGGTCGCCTCTGGATTTGATGAGATGCATTACTTAGTAGATCACTATAACTACAACCAGGAAATGAGGCACTGCTTTTGGACTGTTGCAAAGCTACTGGCTCCATCTCCTCTTCTCTGAAGCGTTCCACCCCTGTACTAAAGAGTACTTCAACAGCAGAATTCCTTCTGTTCCTGTCCATAAGTGGATCCCACTCCACACTGTTGACACTTCTAGAACACGGTCTGCTGGTGTACACCAGGCGTAGTTCATTAGGCTGGTGGACATAAAAAAAATAAAATAAAAAATGAATGTAGTGAGAACGTAGTACATCTTAATGCAAAACTTTAAGTTCTTCTGCTAACCTTTTTATTTTATTTTTTTTCTCTTTTGTGTCTTGTGAGTTGACTACCTCATCTTTGGGACTTCCAGGTGTGGTCTGCATCCTGGTGGCAGCCAAGTGTGAAGATGGAGAAAAACATATCACCAGAAGTGATATCACGAGGTCCACCCACAAGCAGGTGCCAAAGATGAGGTAAACACAATCCGGGAGCAAGTCTTTATAACATCAGATTCCTTGCACCCAGCACTCAAGGTCAGTTTTAGGCCAGCCATAATCATACAGCAAACAAACAGGTTCACTACTCTGTGCTTAACACAAGACCTTCAGCCATGTTGAAACAACCCTATATGTGCTCCAGTTGAAGTCATGCCATGGCTGACTTGTTTCAGAAGTAGTATGCTTTAGCAAGGTCGTTGTTATCCTTCCTCAGAGGGGTTTGACTGACACCTTTTTTTCACCTTATTGCGGGGAATGCATTGTAAAACACCTTTTAGACTTTAGAACTACTTTAAAGGAGAAGTTCACCTTTTAACAAAAAATAAAATAAGTGCACATTTCTTTTGCAGGTTGAAAAAACAAAAAAAAGTGCATTTACTATTTTTGTGTTTTGGGAGCCTGTAAAGCGTTTCACCAGTGATCAGCAGATTGCTAGTACCATGCAGATCTGTCACTGTATCTGTTTCTTCGTACCCTGTACAGGCATGCAGATATTCACCAACAGGAAGAATGAATGAACTACCACAGCGCTGTTAAGAACTACAAGCTGACAGACTCAGACTGTCGGGACTTGTAGTTTCCCATTCACAGAGGACAATGAATGACACGGCCGGGGAAGCAGAGCCTTGCACGGCCACATTCGTTCCAAAGAGTGACAGTGTGTGCCCGGAGAAGATGCCCACTCACTGTCACGGGGTATGGCTGCACCTGCTGGACCATGTTACACTCTAAATACAGGTGTAAAGGTAAACGTACCTTTTAAGTATGGGTAGGCTACAAAACTGACCATTTTGTTCTTTTGTGTTTGGATATGCTTTATAGATGACCTCCAGCCATAGAAACATTAATTAAAATATATTCCTCGGTAGTCTCAAAGGACATAAATCTACATTTTCTTCACTAAACTCCTTTGCAAATCCAGATGTTATCTTGTAAAACTAGCAGAGGCATCATTCTTATGCTTCACATGGTCCATGCAGGGAGCAAAGCTATGGAAGGGAACCAGCAGGTCCTCTCCATTACCTGCTTCCGGCAGAAAACCAAAGGAGGAGGCAATTACAGGACCGGTCCTCTGAACAAGGCTAGAATAACAGGTCTTATTACTCCTGCACAGAGGCAAAGTGCATGACTGGTTTTATGCTGCATTACTGTACACATTTGTGAGAAATACTAAAGTTTTTTTTTTTTTTGGCCTGATGTCAGCTTTTAAGTCATGGGAACCTCAAAATAAGTCCACCATTGCAAGACAACTTATGACAATGTAAGCCAACTACTTTAATACCTAACAAATATTGCAAGAATTAACTTGTGCTCAAGTAGCCAAGAAATTAAACTAAAAATGATCAGGATCAAGAATCAGCGTCCAGTGCACTTGCAGCAGCAGCCTCAGACTGGAAAAACGCTCCAAATTGTGTAACACAAAATGAACAGAGGGTGCAATCTAAGCGTAGTAGTGATCGCATTTAGACAATTGGCAACTTACAAAATGTTAGGAAAAGCACATATTACATCAACTCTGAACTAACAGGGCTGTCATTTAGGCCTAGTTCACACCTATGCAGGTTGCAGTTGCATATTCAAGGTGCATTTTGCATTTTTTTAAAGGCGTTTTTGATCCATTGAAGTCTGGAACCAAAACCCAGAAAAAAGTCCATAGCCCTTTCCATAAAATGCACAGATGTGAACTACATCCATAGAAAACCATGTTAAATGGACTGTAGTATGTGAACCAAGCCTTAAGAATTCATCTTGCTTGCCAGGACAGCAGGGAGACCACCATCCTCCCGTGTCTCGGTGAATACAGCATACTGAGGTGCTTTTCCTGCTGTGCTGGCATGCACAAGCAGGAAGAATCCCCAGAGAGCAGCCTGGTTGGCTCAGAGTTGTGCTTCTCCTTCTGTCATTTTGAAAATTGCCAGTTGTGCGCTTAGATTGCGTCTTCACTAATGTCTGATTTCCTGCCTAGTCTGGCTATAACAAAAGCTCAAGCTTTAGCATATAGTTTACATCCTACCTGCTTTGCCACTTCAGAAAGGAGGTCAGGAGAGGATCTACACTGTCTGTCATGAAGATTTGCTTTTAAGTGTTTCCTGGAATGACATAAGAAAATCATTAAGTGTTGAGGAGCAGTTATCAGCAGTCTGTATCAGGTGTTAAAGACGAATGCTTACCTTTCAAAAGGGAGATTCTTAGCTTTTCCTTTAGTCCAGGAATCAAACAGTTGTTTTTGGGTTCTGCCACTAAATAAAATCACATTTTTATAAATAAGTATGAAATGTTATTCCATACAAAACTGATATTTTAATATTGGATGTACAGTTTTGTGTTTTGATCACTTCCCAACTTTGTACTGTGAAAGTTCCTAGCTCTGCCTACCCACTGCAGCCTTACAAGAGACTGAATTTAAAGGCCATTTCTAAATGCATTTAAATGTATGTAATTTTCTTTTCAACGTTATCGTTCAAACTAAGCACTTACTTCCCTTAGGTGCAGTCAGGTTAGCTGCATTTTGAGACACTACTCCAGGACTGTGCCTCCAGGATCTGATTGCATGTAGTTGCATCTAAACATTTCTAATCGCACCTATATGTGGCTAATCCCAATCTAAAGCATATCTAAATGTAGAAGAAAGTTATGTTGGAAGATTAAAAAGTTTATACTTCCCAGATAATTTTTCCAGCAGTTACCCCTTGAGCCCAGGCTACCCAGGAATGTCTGGAGCAGGGCTGGTGCAAGGATGAGTGGAGGTAATCTGACACTGCTTCCAGCGCCCTGCTACAGAGAGCACATGAGGTGTCTCCTGCCTCAGTGTTGTCAGGCTGCCAAAGTTAAGGGCAGCCCGACTCCTCTGCACTGCCTGTTATGCTATCCCTACTCCAGACTCTGCCTTCTCCCTCCCTTCTGGTTTGCTGCTGTTCCTATCTTGTCCTGCGGGTGGAGATGCTGATCGGGCTGCTAAAGAATAGGGCTCTTGCAGAGCTTTTACAGCCATGTGAAAGCGGGTCTGGAGAGCTCCGTGGTATGGGGGCCCAGTAGCAAGGTAAAAACTATTGGAAGTTCCTTAGTTTACTGACAGTGCTTTGTCTCCCTCTTTCCAGCCCTACAGAATTTCTCTCCTCTCTTGTGATGTTCTGCAGAGCTGGGAGAGGGAAGACAGGTGTGATGGTCTGCAAAGCTGGGAGAGGGGAGACAGGTGTGATGGTCTGCAGGGCAGGGGGAGAGGAGACAGCTTTGATGGTCTGCAGGGCAGGGAGAGAGGAGACAGCTGTGACGGTATGCAGGGCCGGGAGAGAGGAGACAGGTATGATGGTCTGCAGAGCTGGGAGAGGGGAAAATAAGTGTGATATTCTGCAGGGCTGGAGACAGGTGTGATGGTCTGCAGAACTGGGAGAGGTGAGACGGGTGTGATGTTCTGCAGGGCGGAAGACAGCAAACAGTAATGTGCTGTAACCTCTAGCAACCAATCGCTGAGCGGTAATGATAGGCAGTAACCTCTATCAACCAATGGGTGAGCAGTAATGATGTACAGTAATGTCTAGCAACCAATCAGTGAGTGTGAACCAGTTCTTTGTTTACATTATTAAAGTTTTTTTTTAGATAAGTATGTGTGTGCTTTTGTTTGTTTTTTTGTAGCTAAGTCTGTCTATGTGCAATGGGATTTTGTGGTGGAGAGCAAAATTGCATGTAAGAAAATATCTGCCTAGGGTCCAATCAATATTAAGAAAAACCCTGCCTACAATTTGCAGATCTGGATGTTTTATTTGACACAATTTTTATTTATTTTACTTCACATAAATGAGGAACTTTTTAAGTTTTAACCAAAAATCACAGAATCTCACAAAATCCCCCCTAATGTCTGCCTGCTCTACCCCTGACCCCCCTCTTGGGCACTGAAGGTAATGGGGAGTCTGGGACACTTTCAGCATCAGTGTCTATTTTCAGTACTGGAAGTCATTGATAAAAACAGTGACCATTATACTTATGCTTTGGTAAACCGAGCCTGGGTATGATCTTAATTGTATGGTTACAATGGTCCAGTGTAAGCATGCATATCTCATACCTGATAGGCTGGTATGTAGTAGCAGTTGAGCTATTAGTGACTGCCACCATCTTCCAGATCCTATGCCAAGCAGCTGCCCCACTGCATGCTGACCACAGGGGGCTCATTCTGCAATGCCACCATTCAAGGGAATGCCTTGTATTAATTTCAATTAAAAGAACAGAGCATTCTCTTATTGGAAAAGGTAGAGATTTTGAAGAAAATTAAATGCTTTTAAATGTAGCCTAACAAAGTATTTGGCCTTTGGCGTACATACCCCAGCCACAAGCCCCGCCCCCATGGCAATTTATGTGGAAATAAACCAGCCGAGCTTGGGTAAAGTTGTTTTCAAGTTGGAGATTGTTGTTGCTGTCCCTCCTAGACCTCCAGTCAAAGAACGCTTTGTATTCATTGAAAAAATACATTGCATTCATGAATAGCAGCATTATGGGTGGAACTGCATATAGATGTGCGTAGTTTAAAGTTAATCATTGGAGTTTGTTATAGACCACCCAATGTTAATGAGGAGGTGGAGACTCCGCTCCTTGCACAGATTGAAAGGGCTGCAAGGGCTGGGACGGTGATAATAATGGATTTTAACTACCCAGAAATTGACTGGAGTAATGGCACTGCTGGGAAAGTTAAAGGGCAAAAATTTATAAACCTATTACAGGACAATTTTATGGTCCAGTTTATTGAGGCCCCAACGAGGAATGATGCTGTGTTGGACCTGGTAATCGCTAACCATGCAGAGCTTATTACTAATGTTCATATAAAGCAGAGATATGCAATTAGCGAACCTCCAGTTGTTGCAAAACTACATGTCCCATCATGCCTCTGCCTCTGGGTGTCATGCTTTTAGCTGTCAGTCTTGCTATGCCTCATGGGACTTGTAGTTCTGCAACGCTGGAGGTCCGCTAATTGCATATCCTTGATATAAAGGAACATCTGGGTAGCAGTGACCATAACATGATTTAATTTCATGTTAGCTGTAAGCAAAAAACACTTGACTTCAAGAGAGCAAATTTTCCAAGGATGAGGGCTGCTCTCGAGGACTTGGACTGGGAGGGAATATTGGCATCAATGGGCACAGAACAGAAATGGTAATTCTTCAAAGTGACTGTGAACTCACTGCAAAGTATATTCCCATGGGCAATAAGTTTAAAAGGCTAACAAATATGTGGCAAAGTTAAAAAAGCTATAAACAATAAGAAAAGAGCTTTTTAAAAATATTAAAATAAAGGAACACTAGTGTCGATACCAGGTACCCAGGTAGTGTCAGTACCAGGCACTTATGCACCTTCCCACCCAGACCAATTTTCAGCTTTCAGCGCTCTCACACTTTGACAATTACTCAGTCATGCTACACTGTATCCAAACAAAATGTTTATAATTTTCTTCTTACAAATAGAGCTTTCTTTTGGTGGTATTTAATCACCACTAGGTTTTTTACTTTTTGCGATATAAGTGAAAAAACAGCGAACATTTAAAAAAAAACACACTTTTTTTTTTTATTTTCTATTGTAAAATTTTGCAAATAAGTAATTTTTCTTCATAAATTTGTGGCAAAATTTATACTACTCCATATCTTTGGTAAAAAATAACCCAAATTAGTGTATATTATTTGGTCTTTGTGAAAGTTATAGAGTCTACAAACTATGGTGCCAATCACTGAAAATTGTTTACATCTGATGTACTGAAGGCCTATCTCATTTCTTGAGACACTAACAAGCCAGGAAAGTACAAATACCCCCCAAATGACCCCTTTTTGGAAAGTAGACAGTCCAAGGTATTTACTAAGAGGCAGGGTGAGTTTTTTGAAGTTGT
Source organism: Lithobates clamitans (assembly GCA_037952925.1). Classification (NCBI taxonomy): domain Eukaryota; kingdom Metazoa; phylum Chordata; class Amphibia; order Anura; family Ranidae; genus Lithobates; species Lithobates clamitans. The sequence goes on from JBBGZY010000271.1 coordinate 2,034,783, forward strand.
AATTTTTTCCCACAATTCTTGGGAAAATTAAGATTATTATTATTTTTTTTTTTTTACACAAACTGGTCATATTAACAGGTTATTTCTCTCACACAGCATATGCATAATTGCAACTACACCCCAAAATACATTCTACTACTCCTCCTGAGTATAGCAATACCACATGTGTGAGACTTTTACACAGCCTGGCCACATGCAAAGGTTCAACATTGAAGTAGCACTTTCACAAGCATAAATTGCACTAATCCTTTCTCAACCACCTATTACACTTTTGAAGGCCCTGGAGCACCAGGACAATGAAATTATTCACAAAATGACCCAATTTTGGAAAGCACACACCCCAATGTATAATCTGAGGCATAATGAGTCTTTTGAATGGTTCATTTTTTTTTTCCCCCAGAAGGTTTTGGAAAATGTGAAAAAAAAATTAAAATGCATTTTTTTTTACACAAAGTTGTCAATTTATAAGATATTTCTAACACATAGCAAAAATGACACCCCAACATGCATTCCTCTACTGCTCCTGAGTATGACGATACCACATGTGTGAGACTTTTACACAGCCTGGCCACATACAGAGGCCCAAAATCCAAGTAGCACCTCCAGGCATTCTAGCAGCATTCATTATACATATCATTTTCTGACGACCGATCACATTTTTGAAGGCCCTTCATATTTCTAACACATAGCAGGTACATACCAAATAACAAAAGATTACCTGTGGTTTTAGAAGTGCAGTGGTCCACAGAGGAGAGCATCGGTGCAGGCAGCAGGCAGGAATGAGGTCAGCAACAGCAAAAGCAATCATCCAGGCAGCAGGCAGGAATACTGTCCATAGTTCGTACAGGCAGAGATACTGTCAGCACAGCCAAAGCACAGGTCCAGGTATCAGGCAGAGGTGTCCCGGCAGAAATACTGTCCAAAGTCAGTAGAGGCAGCAGTCAGATATATGGTCAACACAGCCAAAGTATTGGTCCAAACAGCAGGAAGAAACATGGTCCATAATGTCATGGGTCATTACAGGCAGCAATATGGTCAGAACAGCCAAAGTATTGGTCCAGGCAGCAGGAAGGACCATCAAGCTTGGGGACAGGGGTAGAGGCTTCTCTCACCCAAATTGCTTTGAAGCCTCCAGGCAACCAGACCCTGTTCTGGGAGCACAGAAAACGAAAAACTGTTTTTCTCTACTCAGAACGCTATTCTGAAGCCCCCCACATATGTGAGACGCCTGTGTACTAAAGTAGATGGCCAAAAGATCAGTCCAAGTGGCAGGCAAAAACATGGTCGATTAACAAGCCAAGGTCGGTGCACGTGGAAGTCAGAAACGTGGTTTAAATCTGCAGGCAAAGGCATCATCGGTAAACAGGCTGAGGTTGGTGCACGTGGAAGTAAGAAACGTGGTTTAAATCGGCAAGCAAAGACATCGTCGGTAAACAGGCCAGGGTCAGTTAATTAACATGGTAGCAGGGAAATGGCAGTCTGGTAATAATAAAGGGAACTAATATTGGATGGATGGATAATCATTTTTGAAGCAATCTCCGATGCACAGGCCAGGTTGGGAGAGACATTGGGGACAATAATAGCTGGTATCTCTTCTTACTCTTTCTCTGCTGCATACACGGCATTTGTTTTGGCGTCTTCTTCCAGATTCTGTGGGGGGAATGCTATAGGGAAAGTGTTGCTCGTAAAGTGACTCACACTATCAGAGCGAATGTTTCATGGGGAGGGACCTTGTTGGTAAATGAGGGCAGTGACGATATATTCAATATACTTGAGGTAGGTGATTTGTTGCTTTTTGGTAGCAAACAAATTAAAAAGGGCCATGTGAAACGCAACTTTCTTGTACCAATTATGAGACTTTCTGGTTGATAAATAGGGCTGTAGCATCTGATCGTTTAAATCCCCCCCCCATATACATATTGTAGTCGTGGACACATTCAGGCTTTACAATGGGGCTGCGTCATCTTTGGATCTCCACAACGGTGTCATTGTGGATGGTAGAGAGGATGTGGACATTTATTGTCCCTCCACTTCATGGCCAACACCTCCTCGTTCCTCATGAATGCCGATTCTCCGTTTTGCTATTTTTTTGTCAACAGATTTTGTGGGAATCCCTTACGGTTTTTTTTTTGTTTTTTTAGGTACCGCAGGCCGGGTTTTTTTTTTTTTTGCTGTAAAGATGACGAAAAAGGGGCAGGCTGGTATAAGAGTTGTCGATGTATAAATGGTATCCTTTTTCAAACAGGGGATATGTCAGCTCCCAGACAATTTTCCCACTGGTTCCAATATACGTGGGGCAGTCACAGGGCTGGAGCTTGGAATCTTTGCCTTCGTAGATCTGGAATGTGAAGACCTATCCAGTGGCTCGATCACATAATTTATTTAATTTCAGCCCATACCTGGCTCTTTTGTTTGGTATATACTGCTTGAAATGCAGTCAGCCAGTAAAATGTATGAGGGACTCGTCCACACAAATTTTTTGGTCTGGAATGAAAACTTCTCTAAATCGCTGGGAAAGGGAATTGATTAGGGGGCGTATCTTGTACAATTTGTCATGGTTGGGTTGATCTCGGGGAGGGCACTGGATTTTCATTGAAGTGGAGAAAATGCATAATCATGTTGTATCTTGTCCTGGATATGACAGCAGAATATATGGGCATGTGTTGGATGGGGTTGGTGGACCAATATGCATGGACGTTGTTCTTTTTTGTAAGCCCCATATTGAAAGTAAGGCCCAAAAATTTTAATTCATCCAGTGTGACACATCGCCACTGGAACATGCGGGCGTAGAAAGAATTTGGGTTGGCAGCAATAAATTGGGATGCATACAAATTAGTTTGATCCACCATATTCTGCAGAAAATCTTGGGGGAAAAATAAAGAAAAATAATCGAATTGAGAAAAATTTGTAGTGTCGGGCTGCACACCTGGCTGTGCGGTGAAAGGGGGGATGATAGCGGTTCCTGAGTTGGCAGGCAACCATAAGGGGTTTGCCAGGGCATCAGGAAGGTAGGAGTGGGGCTGGAAACTTCGGGTTGGGCGTGTATTTCCAGTACTTGTACTGGGCTCCTCTTCCTGGGGTCTGGCGCTGCTGGTGGTGGGTAGATCTCCTGATCTTGGTCCTGAACTCATTCTTTTGGGAGGGACGGTTTTCTCCGCGGACTTGGTCTCTGATCCACTATCCTCCACTGGCTCGTATTCCGAATCAGAATCAGATGACGGGAGCTCCCCGCTGCTCTCATTATCTGACATGGCAAGAATATCAAATGCCTCCTCAGGTGTGTAAACCCTTTGGGACATTATGGCAGTGCTTAATTACGGCCTGTGTAATAGTACTGCTGGTGGTAGTGGTACCGATGGAGGTATTGGTGGCGGGCCTGTGTGGTGGTACAAATGGCGGTATGGGTGGTGGTGGTACCGATGGCGGTACAGGTGGTGGCGGTGGTACTGATGGCGGCACTAGTGGCGATACTGGTAGTGGCCTGTGTGGCAGTATAGATGGTGGGCCTGATGGCGGTGGGCTGATTGACAGATGGGCTGATTGGCTGGGCTGTGTGACAGGTCCTCTTTATTAGGGGGGCCATGTTGTGCACAGTACAATACGAAACAATATGTCAGGCAGACACTGATTTCACTCACTGATCCCTGCTCTCTCCTCACACGATTGGTGTGTGAGGAGAGAGCAGGGATCAGATAGTAACTGAGCACGCCGCCGAGTTTGTTATGACAGGTGATCGGCTGTGACTTTGACACAGCCAATCACGTGGTAAATAGTCAAATTCATTTGCTGTTTACCGTGATCGGGGAAGTGCTGTGTCCGATGGATGTCCGCCGGCATGTTATCCTGCTGGACGTCATATGACGCCCAGTCAGGATAATGCAACCACTTCCCGGACTTCAAGATGCTATTGACTAGGCGGGAAGTGGTTAAATGTTACAAAGAATATAACAGAATATGTAAAAAAGAAATCAAGGATGCAAAAACTCAAAACGAACGACAGATTGCAAAGGATAGTAGGACAAACACCAAAAAAATCTTCAAACATATTAATAGTAAAAAGGTCAGGTCTGAGTATGTAGGCCCTTTACAAAATATTCTAGAGTGGGTGACTGGGGACAAAGAGAATGCAAATGTATTAAATACTTTCTTCAGCTTTGTGTATACAAAGGTGCATGGGGGAGCTCATGTCCATAATGGGGTTGCTAGTGACAGCCCCAAATGATCCACACTGGCTCAAAAGGGATATGGTCCAGAAATATTTAGACAGAATAAAGCTGGATAAAGCACCTGGACCAGATGGCATCCACCAACGGATCCTAAAAGAATTGAGCTCTGTAATTTCAATGCCATTGTATCTAATGTTTAGGTACTCATTAATGATGGGAATAGTACCACTGGATTGGTGTAGGGCCAATGTGGTGCCTACATTTAAAAAGGGAATAAAGTCTTTACCAAGTAACTATAGACCTGTTTAACTTCTATAGTTGGGAAGATACTGGAGAGTTTAATAAAAAAAACACAGACGCGTTCTTGCTGGAAAAAAATATTTTAAGCAACAGAGAGCATGGATTCATGAAAGACAGAAGTTATCAAACAAATCTGATTTCTTTTTATGAGGAGGAAGTAAAACCTTGGACCGAGGGGTGACAGTGGACATGGTATACTTGGATTTTGCAAAAGCGTTTCACACAGTTCCCCACACACGGCTCAAGTGTAAGGTAAAGTCTACAGGCTTGAAAATAGAAAACTGCCTAAAAGACAGAATTCAGAGAGTAGTGGTTAATGATTCTTACTCTGAATGGTCTAAGGTTATCAGTGGTGTACCCCAAGGTTCAGTGCTGGGACTCTTACTTTTTAATATCTTTATAAATTATATTGGGTCTGGGATTAAAAGTACCATTTCTGTCTTTGCAGATGACACTAAGCTATGCAGTGGAATAACGTCCTTACAGGATGTCTCCAATTTACAAGCCGACCTCAGTGCACTGATTGTCTAATTGGGCGACTGTGGCAGATGAGGTTTAATGTTGATAAGTGTAAAGTTATGCACTTAGGGGCTAAGAATATGCATGCATCATACATACTAGGGGAAATCGCTGGTGGAAAAGGATCTGGGGGTTTTGGAAGATCATAAGCTCAATAATGGCATGCAATGCCAAGCTCCAGTTTCCAAAGCGAGCAAAGTTCTTTCTAGTATTAAGAGAGGTATGGACTCCAGAGAGGGAGATATCATTTTGCCCCTGTACAAATCATTAGTAAGACCTCATCTTACCAGTTCTCAAAAAGTATATCGGGGGACTGGAGAAAGTGCAGAGAAGGGCAACCAAACTGATAAGCGGCAAGGAGGAGCTCAGCTATGAGGAGAGATTAGAGGGGGGGGACGTGCCCTGATGTGAACAATGGCAGATGTGTTTCTGGAGAGCTCCGGGTATCCTGCCTGCCATCCGTGCATCTACCGGTCTGGTGAGCATATACATCAACACCAGACTGTTCCTCTCCATCCCCTTCCCTTTCCTGGCCCAGTAGTGAGCGGTGTTGCTGCCCGGGAGAGAGGATATTTGGCCGGCCGTGATCAGCCTATGTCAGGTGTGTGCTTGGGAGCCTGGGATAGGGGTTTTACAGCCGCGAGTCCCGGGCCAGCAAAATGGCCACTGCTACCAGGCTATACCTCCCAGCCGCTGCCATCTTGCCCGACCGGAGTCCCGCGGCGGAGCCCTGGACCCTATCCATCCTCACTCCAAGAATACTGCACAGCCATCCTGAGCCACCATCTCACTCCCCACACCCTGGCTGTGGCCTGGAGGAGCGCTGGGCCAGAACAACTTGTGGAGGGCCTGGTAGCAGTGGCCATTTTGCTGGCCCGGGACTCGCGGCTGTAAAACCCCTATCCCAGGCTCCCAAGCACACACCTGACAGCCCCATTCATCCTGTCACCCCCTCCCCCCCCCTGTTGGGGCTTGGGCGTCCGCTGAGCCGTGAGTGCCTGTAGGAGCCGGCCGCGGCCTGGTGACGGCCGCCATCTTCTCGGCCCCCATCCTGCTACACTGCCTGGGACTGCTCACGATTGGGGGCCCAGCAGCGCAGTCTCCACATCTCTGGACTCCCGTTCGTCACACTGCCAAGTGAGGAAAGCTGCTGAGCCGAGCCTGCACACCTATCCTGACAAAGGTACATAGGGCCTAGTCAAGACCTCCATCTGGGTGTCCCCTGCCATCCCCATAGGCGCTGCCTATGTCCTCTCTAGTGCAGATGCCCCCAAAAAAGAGTTACCCCAAGTCTGCCAAGTCTACTACATAGCAGAAACCACCGCCATCTCCTTCTCCACGGCCAGACGCCATCTTGGTCAGGAGGCTCCAAGCCTTATTAGCCGAACTAGAAATGAATCCCGGAGACGCTCCGGTGGTGGCGACATCAGTCCCCTTACCCCAAGATAGTACCAGCCGCGATTCTAGCAGCTCTTGAACAGAGCAGGACCTCACTGCTAATGCGCATAGACCATCTTGCTGAAGAATGTAACCTTGATAAGATCAGGGGGCGAATGACAGAGTCTAAGTCTAGGATCTCTGCGACCGAGGATCTTACTGCCACCCACGGCACATCCATTGTGAAAATCGACTCCGGCAGAACAATATTAGAGTCCTTGGCCTGCAGGAGGGAGAGGAGGGGGACCATCCGGGGAAATTTGCAGAGGTGTTCGTCAAGGACCTACTGGGTCTTACAGCTGTTACCCCTACGTATGTGGTTGAGAGAGCCCATCGGGTATCCACAGGCCGAGCCATCCCTGGGAATTTCCCCAGACCCTTCCTAGTCCACTTTCTCAATTACAGGGACAGAGACAGGATCTTAGCTGAAGCTCGTAAGCATCCCACACTACCATACGGCAATGCCTCCATCCCCCTCTTCCCTGATTTCTCGGCCGAACTGCAGAGGAAGAGGAAATCCTTTAATGATGCAAAAGGCTTAGAGCAAAAAACATTAAATACGGCATGATTTACCCCAGTCGACTCCGGGTTCAACATGACGGCAATGTCCGTTTTTTTTTTACACCCCATCTGAGGCCGACGACTGGCTGGCCACTTTGAGTTAAAAGTTTCCTGTCACTTAAGATTATCTGATGCACGGATCTTCCACATCCTGAACTCTATTATCCTACCATTCTCCTTTCCACTAGTACCAGAGCCACGGCCAGTGCACCTTTACATTGGATACACGCTTACCCCTCAAGGTATGATCTTATGAAGAGACTCCACACCTATCCCTGGTGGACACAAAGTTCTGCATGAAGAAACAGAGTTTTTTCATCTGACTATGCCGAACTTTTGACACCACTGGTTGGACCTCTGCAGTTTTTTTGTTCTTTGGGCGCAAGCTGCATACCGGACTGTTTTTGTTTTTTGTAAGTGTGTATGACAAGGGTTGTGGCGCTTCCTATGGGTACTGAATAGGAGGGGTGGTTGTACACGGGTAGTAACCCTTAATGAGCCCTCTAAGGGGTACCTGGTAGCTACCAGGGACAACCTATGTTACCGTACCGGTGTATATGTCTGTAACTACACATACAACCACATACACCCGCCTAGTGTCAGCAGAGATGATGTTTCCAAAAAGTGGTTCATTTAGACCTTATAAAGGGGGGTGTGGGCTGAAGCCCCTTTAGCTGTGATACATATACCACCACTAGGTGAAATACCATGTATGTGTAACCTTATATATGCTCTCCTGCCAAAATCATAATTATATGTTACCAAAACATTACAAATTATAATCAAAAAGTGCAAATAAACATAATGTGGTCAAAAATGAGTGCAAGGAAACCAATATAGACAGTTTTTCAGTGATTACAGTCCGTAAAAAAGCTTGTGCGAATCCAGTGTTCCAAACAATTTCGTGACTTGGGTGCTCTCGGATAATTGCTGTGACTTGTGTGTTCCCCCTTCAGATCCCCACTCACCAGATCCAACAACCCCGTGGAGGGGCAACCAGCCTGAGATATCTCATTCACGGTCTCCTCTCCACGTTGGTAAAGCGGGCTATAAAGGATGGTTTCCGTTGGTATCCGTTGGTTTCTTTCGGGTCCTCCGTTACCAAATGGAACAGGTTGCAAGGGGTATTCCAACCGCAATTTTCTCTCCTCCACCGTCCTAACGGGTGTCCGGGTAACTTTCTGCTATTGATTAGAGTGTTCACAATGGCTCCCAGTAGATGTGTCGGCAGACGGGGAAAGGGCCACGTTGATGTCTCCTCCAACGATAATACTAGAACCTCCAAAAGAGGTCAATCTGGCGAGAGTGGATGATAGGAAGCGCGCCTGATCTGTGTTTGGAGCGTAGATGTTGGCGACTTTATTTTGCAGCATCCAGTGCTGTCACATGACCACATTGGTGGTCACATTGATTGTAAGTTTCTGGTATAACAGCAGGGGGGGTTACCATATAGCATGTTACTTGACTGCTTCTCTAGATATTTTGCACCAATTACTGCTTTAACTCTGAAAATATGTCCCAGGAGCTGGAAAGCCACTGGTTCATATATTCTGCTTATTTCTCAGGTTTATTACCAATGGATAGCAACCTTAAGATAGTATACTGGAATGTAAGGGGATTGAATAGTAAATTTAAAAGAGCAGCTGTTTTTCAGTACCTTAAACAGGTAAAGCCGCATGTCGTCCTCCTGCAGGAGACACACCTGGAGGGAAGTAAAATTCTATTCCTGCGCAAGGCTTGGATCCAAAGAGCACTCCACGCTACGTATTCCACATACGCTAGAAGAACCTCCATTCTGATTAGCAAGGCTGTCCCTTGCATGATCCACCGGGTGTTCTCGGACTCGGGGGGGGTCAATATGTGGCTGTGGTGCTAGATATACACTACCAGAAAATGTTGATAGTGAATATATAATGAATATATAATATATCAACACTATATGGCACAATTAGCCTCAAGACTCAGTGTCCTTTTTGACCATTGCCTTAAAAATGGAGCCCTCCCTAGTTCAATGATGGAAGCATATATGGTCCTGTTGTTAAAACTGGGTAAAGACCCACAAGTCGTCCTACCGCCCCATTGCTTTACTAAATGCAGATTTACTAACCAAATACTAACCAAAGTGTTGACATCACATCTGGCCAAGGTCATTCCTTCACTAGTGGACATTGACCAGACTGGATTTATGCCCAGGAAATCCACGGACACCAACCTTCGGAGATTGTTCACTCATTTACAATTAGATACTGCAGAAACTCCAGAAAAAGTTATAGTGTCTATCGACATTGAAAAAGCCTTTGACTCAGTCGACTGGCTCTATATGGACAAGGTATTGGAGAGTATGGGTTTTGAACCTAATTTCCGGCGATGGGTGACTTTACTGTACAGTGGCCCACGGACGGCAATTCAATTGGGGCTCCTGACTTCAGAACTTTTTGCAGTTGGAAGGGGAACTAGACAGGGCTGTCCTCTTTCCCCCTTTCTCTTTGCCCTAATGATGGAGCCTATAGCGAAAGCATTACGTCAGTCTCAGGAAGTGGGTGCCATTCAGGTGGGTTCCTATACGGGAGAGCCTTGCTCTCTATGCAGATCACCTGCTTCTGTTCCTCAGAGACCTGGGAACATCGCTACAGTCGGCCTTGCGCATACTCAACAAGTTTGCCACCTTCTTGGGTCTTCGGTGAATTGGACCAAGTCTTCAATACTACTGTTGGGTCCGAGGGCGCAAAGGGTAGATCTCCCACTGCAGTGGGTTTCCACCATCACTTACCTGGGGGGTAAAGGTCACGGCTAATATACGGGATTATATATCGCTAAACCTACCACTGGTTCCTCGTCTGACGCAAAAAATACAGGCTTGGAAACGGCTCCCTCTAGCTCTACTAGGACGTATAAATCTCCTGAAAATGAAGTTCTTGCCAGTAATTCTGTACTTCCTAAGGCACCCTCCAGTAAGCGTCCCCAAATCATTTTTCCACAAACTGAACAATATTATTGGTTCCTTTCTGTAGTCTCCCAAATCACCCCGCATAAGCATGAAGGTACTTCAGGAACCCTGGGGACAGGGGGGACTAGCACTACCTGATTGGCAGAAGTACTACCTAGCTGGTCAGATGGTTTTTGCAAGTTGATGGCGGAGGATGGGGACTCGGCCACGGTCCTTGAGGCTGCTCATTTGGCCTCCTATAAGAATTTGCGACTTGCGCTCTATAGAGGCCGAAAATCCAACCTACCTTTAACAGAATTCATGAAGGCAACAATAAAGCTTGGAAAATTATGGATGAACCCCAACTTTTCTCAATTCTATTCCCTGCCAGATCCCATGGTTTGGGCTAGTAGGGGGGTTAAAGTACTAGGAGATATTACAAGTGAGGGAGAACTCAACGTTTGACCAACTAAAAGCAGGACATAATTTACCTAACTCACTTTTTCCGGTATTTACAATTACGCCATGCGTTCCAGACACAATTCTCCAACCGGAAGGTGGAGGCACTAACCTCTGCTCTTGAAAATCTGTTGGTGGGGGAGGAATTGCCCAAACCTTTATCAGCTACGTATAAGTCCTTTTTAAAAAAACGCCACCTGCAGTAACTAGATGTAGGGAAAAATGGGTAGCAGATATCCCTGAAATCCAAGGAGAAGATTGGGAAGATATGTGGGACCACCCTTTTAACCACCTGGTATCTGCTAGGGACCGCCCTATACATTTCAAGTATCTACATAGGATCTACTAATACGCCAGTCAGGCTGGCGCACATATATCCCTCTGCTACAGATGAATGCTGGAGGTGCTCTTCCTCATCTGCAAATGCAGAGCACATTTTCTGGAGTTGCTTGCGGATCAAGAGTTTCTGGTCTGCGATCACCTCCTGCCTGGCAGAGGTTCTCAGTATCCCAATCCCTACAACCCCAAGAGTATGCCTCATAGGTTTAGTGGAGGAGGTAGTCCCTTCTTTGGCTCACCGTACTTTACTTAATATAGGGCTGTTCTATGGTAGGAAGGCTATTGTATCACATTGGAAAAAGGCAAACGCTCCTACAATAGCCTACTGGAAAGGTCTAATGAACTCAGTAATCCACCTCTATAAGGCTACCTACATTTCTAGGGGCTGCAAGAAAAAATTCTACAAAGTATGGCAACCATGGTTGGACTCCTCAACAACTGTGATTTGATACAGCCAATTCTAGCCTAAAAGATTACATAATCTCTCAAATAGGAATTAGGTAAGGTAGATTTTTAATACTGATGTTGAAAGACCTGCTCTGCATGTATATATGATCACTCTACTAACTATTCCCAAGTGTTGCAGATGGACAAGTGGCACAAATGAGCTCTGATTACAATTTTCTGGTGCTTCATTTATTCTGGACTTGTGCTGATGGTTGCGTTTTGGGGGGTGGGGGGGTTGTTAGATTCCACTTAGGTGGTTACTTGGACTATGTTAGTTCCAAATGTTGGCCCTGTGAGGCCAAGAGGAGAGAGAGTATGTTGCCCTCTTGACCTCTATATTTTTGACTGTATAATATATGTGAAAAAACTGAATAAAAATAACTTTTTTTTTTTAAAAAAAAGGAAAGATTAGAGGAACTGAATTGATTCACTCTTCAGAAGAGGAGATTAAGGGGTGATATGATCACCATGTATAAATATATAAAGTGTCCATGTAGTGAACTTGGTATTGAGTTATTCACTTTACGGTCAACACTGAGGACAAGGGGGCACTCTTTACATCTAGAGGAAAAGAGATTTCATCTCCAAGTACGGAAAGGTTTCTTCACAGTAAGAGCTGTGAAAATGTGGAATAGACTCCCTCCAGAGGTGGTTCTGTACAGCTCAGTAAATTGCTTTAGGAAAAGCCTGGATTCATTCCTAAATGTACATAATATAACTGGGTATTAACATTTATAGGTAAAGTTGATCCAGGGAAAATACAATTTCCCCTCTGGGATCAGGAAGGAATTTTTTCCCCTGCTGTAGCAAATTGGATCATGCTTTGCTGGGGGTTTTTTCACCTTCCTCTGGATCAACTGTGGGTATAGGATTGGGTATATGGGATTGTATGATATTTTTTTTTTTTTTTTACGGTTGAACTAGATGGTCTTTTTTCAACCTAACTATGTAAGTTGCCAAGCGAACAACCCCCTGTGGTCAGTATGCATTGGGGTTGGCACAGAACCCGGAAAAGATCTCAGTGATCACTGTAGTAGTGCCAACTATTATAGTGATCATCAGCCTGCACAGCGGTCCCTTAGATATGAAATATGCATACACGCTGAACAAATGTAACTATGCATTTAAGATCATACCTGAAGTATCGCTTTAAGGATCTGTATTTTCCTTTCTCCTTTAATGGTAATTTCATCCATGCAGTTTGAAAGCTATGTAGAAGTTAGTGAGTCACTATGTGTTGCACTTTGCCCTCAAGCATCTGTTCTCAGCATTACAATGATTCTCTATACAGCATTTTTTCTGCTTGGTGCACTCTACCGAATTGTGTTGCTACTGCTAAGCCATAAAGAGCTAGGGGAAGATGGGCTAGGCCAAATTTTATATTGTGACCCCATGTAGCCATGCCATTGAATAGGTGATTACTGGCAGCCGCCCTAAAAGGGTAGTATATTTTCTTGTCAAACTAAAGTGTCACTGGGCAAAATGTTTTTTAGTTTTGGATAGAGTGGAGCAGTATTAGAACCCCTGTCAGTTTTTATTGCTGTCTGTGTCCCTGTTAGGAAAATTTACCTTCTCTATTTGTCCCAGTTACCATTATCATCAAAAGTGAATATATAAAAAAAATCACAAATTTTGGGTTGATATTGGATCAGGATTCTCTCACTTTACAGGGATTTCCTCCCACTTTCTGTTCTGGCTATGGGATTGGAAGCGAAGGGAAATCTCCCCAAAGGAAAACATGCAAAAATAAATAAATAAATAACAGGTGTTTTTACCCTCCTATACTTTATCCAAAATGAAAAAAAGAAGTTTTGCCTTTAGTGACACTTTACCACTTTGCACCTGTGCTATAGCCGAAAGACGGCTACAGCGCAGGCTTCCTTTGCCGGGAGGGCGTCCATGTACGTCCTCCCGTTCTTGCACCTCCAGGGGGTGCACGTGGCGCACTCTGCGATTGTTGAGTACTTGGGACTTAGCTCATCACAGAGCAGAGTAAAGGGCCAATCACAGCGGGCTTTTACCACATGATCAGCTGTCAGCCAATGACAGCTGATCACGGAAGTAAACAGAAGCCAGTTTCCGGGCTTTTTTTCTTTCTTCCCGCTGTCAGCGTGAAGAAAAGAAGCAAGCCATTAACCGGTTCTGTTAGAGCAGGGGTCTCAAACTGGTGCCCTCCAGCTGTTGCAAAACTGCAAGTCCCATGAGGCATTGCAAGGCTGACCGTTACAAGCATGACTCCCAAAGGCAGAGGCATGATGGGACTTGTAGTTTCGCAACAGCTGGAGGGCCGCCAGTTTGAGACCCGTGTTAAAGGGACATGGGTCCCCTTAGTGATCACGAGTGCTACAAATTAGTGCCCTCCAGTACTGTTAATCAGTGCTGCATCATCAGTGCCACCCAACAGTGCCTCCTGATTAGTGCCCATCAGTGAAGAAGAAAAATTACCTGTTTGCAAAATTTTATAACAAAATATGAAAAACGTTTTGTTTTTTCAAAATTTTCAAAATAAAAAAACCCAGTGTTAAATAGCACCAAAAGAAAGCTCTATTTGTGTGAAAAAAATTATAAAAATGTCATTTGGGTACAGTGTAGCATGACCACACATCATTCAAAGTGTGAGAGTGCTGAAAGCTGAAAATTGGCCTGGGCAGGAAGGGATTATAAGTGCCTGGTAAGCAATTGGTTAAATAACTAGATAAACAACCCTTACAATATCTTCATTGCATTAATAGTGGTTACTATTGTGCTGGATGTGACAACTTGACTTCTTTGTAAAGGGTTATAACTATTAGAAAATTAAGCTCTATGGTATATAAGTTTAGATGTAAGTACAGTATTATGTATTAACCACTATCTATCCATCAGAATCATTATAATTAAACTGCCCACTTTTCCTTGTTCATATATTACTTCTTCAGTCATTGAATATTGCATAATACTTTACTCAACTGAACAATTGTTTTCAGCAACCAAGTGTGTAAAACCACAAATTAATGAAGACTGATAATGTTTTTAGCTGGCTAGAGAAGGTAGTCCAACCTCTTGTTTGCTAGCTACAGCTTGGTGAGAGACAGGAAGGGCTGAGGGAAATATGAAAGAAAAAATTGCTATGAAACTAGGGCACAATCTTATTATTTGTGGCAAGACACAGGGTTATGGGGATGTGCAAAGCAACCCATAACATACTTCCCAACATCTAAGATGAGAACAAGCGACTTTTTTTTTTTTTGCACAAAGTTTGTAGGCAAAGGACACATCCCAGCCATGCCCTTGTTACGTGGACCATAAAGAATCAATACATGAACAATGATTGGCTGAACCAACCCATGTTTATACTGGCTTCTTCAAAATAACAAATGCAATCAGGTAGAGCTTGGATTAAATGCTTAGAGCAGCAAAATACAGGTTGGTAGGTAAATATTAAATTTATAGAGCTGAGAACCAAAAATAAGAGATAAATTCTCTCAGCATCTGGGCAGCACAGTGGTGCAGTGGTTAGCACTTTCCCAGTAAGCAAGTTGCTGGTTTGAATTCCAACCATGACACTACCTGTCTGGAGTTTGCATGCTCTCCCTATGCCTGTGTGGGTTTCATCTGGGTACTCCGGTTTCCTCCCACATGCCAAAGATATGCTGTTAGGTTAATTGGATCCTGTCTAAATTGGCCCTAGTATGTGTATGTATGTATGTTAGGGACCTTAGATTATAAGCTCCTAGAGGGTAGGGACTGATGTGAAAAAGTAAATGTAAATTGACGGTGCTATACAAGTACCTGGAAAAAAAAAAAAATATATATATATATATACACACAGTATCCCACAAAAGTGAATACACCCCTCACGTTTTTTTGTAAATATTATGTGACAACACTGAAGAAATGACACTTTGCTACAATGTAAAGTAGTGAGTGTACAGCTTGTATAACAGTGTAAATTTTCTGTCCCTCAAAATAACTCAACACACAGCCATTAATATCTAAACCGCTGGCAACAAACTTGAGTACACCCCTAAGTGAAAATGTCCAAATTGGGCCCAACTAGCCATTTTCCCTCCCCGGTGTCATGTGACTAGTTGGTGTTACAAGGTCCCAGGTGTGAATGGGGAACAAGTATGTTAAATTTGGTGTTAACGCTCTCGCTCTCTCATACTCAGTGTCAGTGGAAGTTCAACATGGCACTTCATGGCAAAGAACTCTCTGAGGATCTGAAAAAAAGAATTGTTGCTCTACATAAAGATGGCCTAGGCTATAATAAGATTGCTAGGACCCTGAAACTGAGCCAAGACCATACAGCAGTTTAACAGGACAGGTTCTACTCAGAACAGGTCTTGCCATGGTTGACCAAAGAAGTTGAGTGCAAATGCTCAGCGTCATATCCAATGGTTGACTTTGGGAAATAGACTAATGAGTGCTGCCAGCATTGCTGCAGTTTTTGAAGGGGTGGGGGGTCATCCTGTCAGTGCTCAGACCATAAGCCGCATGTTGCATCAAATTGGTCTGCGTGGCTGTCTTCCCAGAAGGAAGCCTCTTCTAAAGAAGATGCACAAGAAAGCCCGCAAACAGTTTGCTGAAGACAAGCAGACTAAAGACATAGATTACTGGAACCATGTCCTGTTGTCTAATGAGACCAAGATAAACTTATTTGGTTCAGTTGGTGTCAAGCGTGTGTGGTGGCAACCAGGTGATGAGTACAAAGACAAGTGTATCTTGTCTACAGTCAAGCATGTTGGTGGGAGTATCATGGTCTGGGGCTGCAAGAGTGCTGCCAGAACTGGGGAGCTACAGTTCATTGAGAGAACCATGAATGCCAACATGTACTGTGACATACTGAAACAGAGCATGATCCCCTTCCTTCAGAGACTGGGCCGCAGGGCAGTATTCCAACATACTAACGACCCCAAACACACCTCCAAGATGACCACTGCCTTGCTAAAGAAGCTGAGGGTAAAGGTGATGGACTGGCCAAGCATGTCTCTAGCCCTAAACCCTATTGAGCATCTGTGAGGCATCATCAAACGGAAGGTGGAGGAGCACAAGACCTCTAACATCAACCAGCTCAGTGATGTCGTCATGGAGGAGTGGAAGAGGACTCCAGTGGCAAACTGTGAAGCTCTGGTGAACTTCATGCCCAAGAAGGTTATAGCAGTGCTGGAAAATAATGGTGACCACACAAAATATTGACACTTTGAGCCCAATTTGGACATTTTTACTTTGGGGTGTACTCACTTTTGTTGCCAGCGGTTTAGACATTAATGGTTGTGTGTTGAGTTATTTTGAGGGGACAGCAAATTTACACTGTTATACAAGCTGTTCACTCACTACTTTACATTGTAGCAAAGTATAATTTCTTTAGTGTTGCCACATGAAAAGATATAATAAAATATTTACAAAAATGTGAGGGGTGTACTCACTTTCGTGAGATACTGTATATATAAATAAAATAATATATGCAGGTTTTAGCTCTGAACTTTTCCCTATTTTCCAAGGCACTTGCCAGGGCTGCTCTTTATCCCCAATCTTCTTTATCTTGGCCTTAGGGCCTCTCACTGCTGCAATTCAAGCAAACACCTCAGTTTCTGGTCTTGAGTTTGCAGATACCAACCCAAAGTCACGCTTTTTTGCATTTGACATTTTTTTGAATATTTACAATCCACACATTACTCAACCAAACCTTTTTAACATCCTATTGGAATTCGTAGTTGTTTGAGGATTTACAGTGGGGACGGAAAGTATTCAGACCCTCTTAAATTTTTCACTCTTTGTTATATTGCAGCCATTTGCTAAAATCATTTAAGCTCATTTTGTTCCTCATTAATGTACACACAGCACCCCATATTGACAGAAAAACACAGAATTGTTGACATTTTTGCAGATTTATTAAAAAAGAAAAACTGAAATATCACATGGTCCTAAGTATTTAGACCCTTAGCTGTGACACTCATATAATTAACTCAGGTGCTGTCAATTTTCTCTGATCATCCTTGAGATGGTTCTACACCTTCATTTGAGTCCAGCTGTGTTTGATTATACTGATTGGACTTGATTAGGAAAGCCACACACCTGTCTATAAAAGACCTTACAGCCTGAAGAGCTCAGAGACAGAATTGTGGCAAGGCACAGATCTGGCCAAGGTTACAAAAAAATTTCTGCTGCACTTAAGGTTCCTAAGAGCACAGTGGCCTCCATAATCCTTAAATGGAAGACGTTTGGGACGACCAGAACCCTTCCTAGAGCTGGCCATCCGGCCAAACTGAGCTATCGGGGGAGAAGAGCCTTGGTGAGAGAGGTAAAGAAGAACCCAAAGATCACTGTGGCTGAGCTCCAGTGATGCAGTTGGGAGATGAGAGAAAGTTGTAGAAAGTCAACCATCACTGCAGCCCTCCACCAGTCGGGGCTTTATGGCGGAGTGGCCCGACGGAAGTCTCTCCTCAGTGCAAGACACATGAAAGCCTGCATGGTGTTTGCTAAAAAAAACACCTGAAGGACTCCAAGATAGTGAGAAATAAGATTCTTTGGTCTGATGAGACCAAGATAGAACTTTTTGGCCTTAATTCTAAGTGGGATGTGTGGAGAAAACCAGGCACTGCTCATCACCTGTCCAATACAGTCCCAACATTGAAGAATGGTGGTGGCAGCATCATGCTGTGGGGTGTTTTTCAGCTGCAGGGACAGGATGACTGGGAAAGATGAATGCGGCCAAGTACAGGGATATCCTGGACGAAAACCTTCTCCAGACTGCTCAGGACCTCAGACTGGGCCGAAGGTTTACCTTCCAACAAGACAATGACCCTAAGCACACAGCTAAAATAACGAAGGAGTGGCTTCACAACAACTCCGTGACTGTTCTTGAATGGCCCAACCAGAGCCCTGACTTAAACCCAATTGAGCATCTCTGGAGAGACCCAAAAATGGCTGTCCACCAACGTTTACCAACCAACCTGACAGAACTGGAGAGGATCTGTAAGGAGGAATGGCAGAGGATCCCCAAATCCAGGTGTGAAAAACTTGTTGCATCTTTCCCAAAAAGACTCATGGCTGTATTAGATCAAAAGGGTGCTTCTACTAAATACTGAGCAAAGGGTCTGAATACTTAGGACCATGTGATATTTCAGTTTTTATTTTTTAATAAATCTGAAAAAATTTCAACAATTCTGTGTTTTTCTGTCAATGTGGGGTGCTGTGTGTACATTGAGGAAAAAAATGAACCTAAATGATTTTAGCAAATGGCTGCAATATAACAAAGAGTGAAAAATTTAAGGGGGTCCGAATACTTTCCGTCTCCACTGTAAGTCAACAAAGCGAAGTCCAAAGCTTTACATATCACTCTAAACCCCCAATTATGTCACCAAATCAAGGAGAACTACCACTGAACTTGACCCTTCAGCCTTACCCTCACTTAGGCATCAAAATCCCCCCCTCATTTGGTTCCCTATACAAAGCACACTAAATATTCCTTATCATGGAACTCTCAAGTCTAACTGTCTGCCATCAATAAAATCAAATATAAGTGAATAGAATATATGTGAAAATTGCTCAAACAAATAAAATCAAATATAAGTGAATAGAATATAATCAAATATAAGTGAACAGAATATACGTGAAAATTGCTGCTAGACCTTTAGTGTGCACAGTGCACAAAAAAAATGGGTATAAATGTAATAGTGATCAGCGCAACTTCCTATAATTGGATAACATACACTGAAATGATTACTGTGACAAAATCCATCAAACAATGCATAAAAATTATAATGATAATGATCGGTCAATTGCTGTGAAAGAAAGTCCTTTTCAAACAATGTGCCAAAATTCCTGTGAGGTAAGAGCTCTGAGAGCATTAAGTTCACACGAAGAACACATATAGAAGAATCATTCATTACAAGAATTGTTTTTCACAAGATTTGTAGATCACTGGAATTTTGGCACATTGTTTGAAAAGGACTTTCTTTCACAGCAATTGACCGTTCGTTATTATAATTTTTGTGCATTTTTAGATGGATTTTGTCACAGTAATCATTTCAGTGTATGTTATCCAATTATAGGAAGTTGCGCTGATCACTATTACATTTATACCCATCTTTCCAGGCTAAATCAGAACATCAAGTGTAGTCCAACATTATGTTCAGCTTCCTATCCCAATCTATAACAGTCCAGAAATGATTGATCCAGGTATATGATTAAATCAGAGCTATTCTCAACAAAAAATCTAATCCATAACCCTTGGGAAGCCCTACTTCATAGACCTATTTCTGACCTCACCATACGCAATAGGAGTCTCTAGCCTGGCCCCCCGACACGTTTTCCCTCCCTCCCCCTTCCTAGACTCCCTCCTACTTCTTCTGTATCCTATTACTCTCTACATCTTACATTTAGGCTGGCATTAACCCTCTCTCCCCTTCCCTGGCCCTTACTCAACTGCCCTAATTTTTGCTAAATTACCTCTGAAGTCCACTTTAATATCCTGAACCCTAGGCAGCTATACACAGAGATCTCGACCCACACATTGTAGACCCCATTGTGTACAGATACATCCCCCCCCCTGTTCCCACCCAACCAACAATTATCTATATCCTTAGGTTTCCCCTGCTGGAATTTGCCTTTAGCATGTCTAGTTGACAGCATGTATATTCTTCTATTCATTTGTACTTGCAGCACTTGATATCTGAGATGTTAATGTATAATTTGTTTGCTCTGCCTTCATTGTATCAAACGTTATCAAAATTCCAATTGGCTGGTATAGCATTGCTCTTTGCTTTATTCAGTAAGCTTACAGTACAGGAGATTTTTCCTTACCTGTATCTGAAATTGGAACCCTTACTACACAGGAAAGGCCTTGTTTTGCACTTAGGCTCTTCAGACAGACGAAAGAAGGCATGATATTCCACACAGGTTTTCCAGAAGGCTTTACAGGCATCCCGAGTAACCATAGTGAATTCCAGGGTATCCTTGCATAAGGTCTGCAAAATTCAATGATTGTCAGACTTTTAGGATACTGAAAAGATGATCAACACATAGTATTTCCCTTTGTAAATACTTTTTATGCAATGCATTATTATACAGCCCCAGATCCAACAAAGCACCTCAAAGAATTATTGTTTTTGTTTCTGTGGTCACCTTTCCCCAGAGGGAAGGGGGTGGTAATTCAATAAAAACAAGTCATTACTGCACATGCCAATTTCATTGTTCACTAAGGAAATTTGCTCTGTGTGCTACTTTAGTAATACATTTAACCACTTGCTTACTGGGCACTTAAACCCCCCTCCTGTCCAGACCAATTTTGAGCTTTCAGCACATGCATTTTGAATGACAATTGCGCAGTCATACAACACTGTACCCAAATGAAATTTTTATCATTTTTTTCCAACAAATAGAGCTTTCTTTTGGTGGTATTTGATCGCCTCAGCGGTTTTTATTTTTTGTTAAAAAAACAAATTTTTTTTTTTGTAATTAGATTTTGTTATAAAATTTTGCAAACAGGTAATTTTGCTCCTTCATTGATGTACGCTGATGAGGTGGCACTGATAGGTGGCAGTGATGGGCACTGATGGGTGGCAGTGATGAGCACTGATGGGTGGCAATGATGGGCATTGATCGGTACTGGTTAGCTACACTGGCACCACTGGAGGACATTGATAGGTGGCACTTGTGGGCATTGATAGGTGGCACTGTGGGTACTGGCAGGTGGCAATGGCAGGTGACACTGTCAGGGGGTAGTGGTGGGCACAGATGTGGCAGAATTGCCTCTTCCTCTTCGGGGCCGATGTCCCTTGCACATAAGCCAGTGATCGGCTTTTTTTTCTCCTCACGTTGTCAGCGTGAGGAGAAAAAAGAAAATCGATTATCGAGCTTTTGTTTACATCATGTGATCAGCTGTCATTGGCTGACAGCTGATCACGTAGTAAGGGGCCGGGATCGGCTCCTTACTCGGATCTGTGATCGCCCGAGTCTCAGTGACTCAGTGATCACAGAGCGCACCCTGCAGGGCGCCTGCAGGGAGCGTGCAAAGGGGAGGCTGTCATATGACGGCCTCCCGGAAATTCAGGTTCGCGGTGTGGCTGTCATTCGGCTATAGCGCGGACGCCAAGTGGTTAAACAATATTTAGGATTATTTCCTGCGTTGTTTAAATTGGCACAATTTTTATACCACTGGGCTGGTGCCTTTAGAGCTTGCAAAGAATTATGGACTATTCCACTCCAGGAAAAGATAGGATTTTGCTGGTTGCAGTATTGCTGGGTTAAATCAAAGAAAAAGAAAAAAAGAAAGCTGCTTCCACTGTGGATACCTTACAAGCACATAGTAAATATATTGCATCGTCTAATAAGAGATATTCTTAGCATCAATAAACAACTTAGGAAATGCTCACATCAATATGGGGATGAAGTTTGATCAGGAAATGTTTCCTTTTGAAGCTCAGCTTTCTGATAGTAGCCCAGTTGAAGGTATTTATTTTAGTGTTTCCCTAGAAAATGAAAAAAAGAGAAAAAATGATTTCAAGTGAACCTTAACTTAGGCAACCCTATTATTTAAAGAAAGACAAATCAGTTATAGCACTTACAGTGGGCATTCTGTTTCTGCTTTTTCCAAGCCCCACTTTATCATCAATTCAGCATTGCTGTGTGGCTATAAAGTAGCTGCTATACTATTGGAAACACAACTTTGTCCCTGGGCAGCACTCCCAGTTCTTAGACCCGGCCTCTAATCACATTGTAAACCAGTGATCAGCAATGGGCAGGATATGCCTCTTATTTCAAATACATAAAAGGCTCTTGTAAAAGTAGAATACAGAACTATACCTAAGCACTGTCACATGTGCAGGGGGGGATCTGCTGCTTTTAATCAGAAATAATATGCGAACAGGATTTTTATACCTCATTTATGCGGCCATGTAACATCAAACATCGTCAAAAATTTGATATTTGTTCCGGGGGTAGCACAGGTAAATGCGATCACCTGCGCTACACGCTGCACCAATGCTGTCATTTTTTGGATGTGTATGGCCCTGCTCGACTGTGTAAATAACACCTTATTTTTCTAATTGGATAGCCACACTTTAATTTTAAGTATAGATTTGATTTTAATAATTGAAATGACAGGACAACTAAAACGGTAGATTGGCAAATATAAAGCTTGATGTACATTACATTTATGTGTATTGTTTACTCATCTACAGCCTTAAAGTGGGTGTTAAGCCACTGTAATCTAATTTTCTTATTCCCTCTGTATCATAAGATCATGTGTCCCTGTGCTTGTGTAATATAAAAATCAGCCGATCTGTAACAATATAAGCTCCACTCCGGGCGCACCGCTGATTGCTCTCCTCTCTTCTGTTTCGGCTCACAGCTGCAGTGGGTGGGGCTGAGCTGTCCCGCTGACGTCAGGGGAGGCAGGGGAGAGAGGAGAGAGAGAGACGATGATCAGCTGGACGCCGGGAGCCGTTCATACAGGTACAGATCGGTGGAGTTTTTATATTACACAGGGACAGATGTTCTAACGATACAGAGGGGATAAGAAGATTTATGATAGGTAAGAGAGGAGGGGAGGGGGGGCAGCCCAGGTATGAGCAGGGAGGGGGGAGGAGGACAGAGGACACAGACAGGGAGAGCTGCGGCTGATAGAATCATGCAAATAGACCACGGTATCAGGGGCTTAGCAGTCATGATTATCGTGGTCTGTTTGCAGGGGGGAGGGTATAGCCAGGCAGGATCAGACAGGTTTTTTAGGGTATGCAGGGGGCCAAATGACACAGCACAAGCACTGTGCTGTATAACATGCTTTAAGGGAACAGGATCAGGTTATTTATTTGTTAACCCAAAAAAAGCTTTAAAGCTTTTGAAACTGCTACATCTTGCCACTTTGTGTCACTTGTGTTGGGGGACTTCACCTTAGATAGAAATAGATCTGATACCTACAGTATACCATGAAAATTAATAGCCAACAGTACCAATCTGTGAATGAAGGGCACCAAGTTAGGTGTAAATGAATATGTGAACAGGAAGTGACTCCTGCCTTCCCTAAACTTGAGGTTGGTTGCTCTTTAAAGTTAAACTCCAAGACACAAACAAATTTCATACATAATAAAATGTATTTTTTTCCAAAGTAAGTAGTGCATGTACCTTTATGTGACTTGGCATTAGTCTCTTGCAGTCTCTGTCTAGCCAGAGCCCAGATGGGGAGAAAGGTACAGGACAGATGAGTGCGCATGCGCGAGAGCTCCGACATGGCCGCCTGAGCCAAGAGCTCCGCTCCACCCCGGACCGTCGAGTCGCACACTAGCCGCCTCAGCCCACTAACGGGCGACACAGCACCCTCCCCAGGTAGGGGAACAGCCGGGGATCAGAGGGAGATGTCAGGGCCCCAGGCAAGACGAGATCTTGGCCCCCAATTTGCCTCGGCGGGCGCGGACGGGAGTCCCAAGATGGCCGCCAGCACGGACGGACCGCTGCATCAGGGAGGCATCCACTCCAGGACACCAGATGCAGGCCAGTATTAACTCCTCCGACCCTGACTTACGCACAAGCAGCACAGGGACCCTCTCAAACTCCACACGACCACACAAAGCCCCTGGCCTCAGCAAAGCCCCCCTCAGAGACGCTGTCCCTCTCTCAACAAGAGATATTCTCACAGGCCCTCCCTGCACAGGCCCAAATACCTGCTCCAGCTATGCAGCAATCTGGTTTCTCAGTATCCGACCTCACAGCAATACAGGAAGCCACGTTTGTAAAATTCTCATCCCTTTTGGAGAAAGGACTGGCTAACACAGCTAATCAGATCACCAATACTATTAAAGCGGACCTGTCCAATTTAGGCACCAGAATTGAAGCCATTGAGGACAAAGTGGAATCCACAACTGCTAGAACCAACCAAAACACTGCTCACCTCAGGACTATTCAAGATCAATTAGAAGTTGCCCTCTCCAGGATCGACGAACTCGAGAACCGGTCTAGGAGGTACAACTTTCGGATAAGAGGCCTTCCGGAAACCTTTTCGGACATACCCTCCACGGTCCAGGACATCATCACAGCCCTTATTCCCAACATACCCCCCCAACGTCTTGAACTTGACAGGGCACACAGGTCTCTCGGACCCCCCAGACAAGATGGCTCCCCAAGGGACATTATCGTCAAGCCGCACTTTTATGCAGTTAAGGAAGAGGTCATGCGTCAATCTCGTCAAAAGCCTATGCTGCAGCACCAGGGTCACCAGATCCAAATTTTCGCTGACCTCGCCCCTACAACCATTCAAAGACGCAGGACACTAAAACCCCTTCTCACGGTCCTCTCTCAACGGGACATCAAATACCGGTGGACCTTCCCCTTCGCTGTTAAGTTTTCCATCCAGGGCAAAACCCACTCATTCGCTAGCCTACAGGAAGGGGAGAGGCTTTTACTAGGCCTCAGGCTGATATCCCATGAAGCTCCAATGGACTTTACGTCTGCTTCCTCGGGCTCCACTAAACGGCCACCTCCAGGCAGCCCGGTATCCCCACTCTGGTTGAAGGGCCCTTCCAAGAAGAGCAAGGAGGGGAAACCACCCTAAGACTGACTTACCCACCTCATCTCTTCTCTCCAGTCTCTGCAGAGACATTTTCGGGACTGTTCTTCCTCCAAGATGATGGAGCAGGTGCTCCAATACCTTCCCACGTCTTACGGACATGGAATCCCCCACTTCTTCACTATCTTAGAGTCTCACTGTGATACTCACCGTTTTCTACATCTATCGACTTCTCCTGATACAGAAGACCTGCACCATTCACTCACCTCCTTTTTCCCCAACACGCCGACTGCAACAACCAGCTAAATTGACTGACAACCGCCCCAGAAGAAGAGGACCTCTACAGGAAATTTAATTCTACAAGAAAACCAAGATACCTCTCTCATAAAGGGCAGATTACAGGACTAGAATTGGGGTATTGGTTTTGCTAGGCCAAATCTTAGTTCAGATAGAAACCTCGGTTTACCTGTATTTCCCATAGCCCTTCCCCTTTTGCAGGTGTAGGTCAGATTGACTAGGTAGTTGAGGACTCTCTCGTTAACAGGGGACCCCCAGGCTTTTCCCCTCACATAGGCAGTTGGGGGGGGTACCCTGGGGATGAGAAGGG
Source organism: Lithobates clamitans (assembly GCA_037952925.1). Taxonomy (NCBI): domain Eukaryota; kingdom Metazoa; phylum Chordata; class Amphibia; order Anura; family Ranidae; genus Lithobates; species Lithobates clamitans. The sequence goes on from JBBGZY010000271.1 coordinate 2,060,030, forward strand.
GGCGAGATTCTCAGGTTCTTGTTGATTTGTTCCTACCTGGGTAGATTAATGTCACAGGCATAGAGACCCCTGATAGTAGGGCTGTTATTGCAGTTATTCTATTAACAACTGTTGTGTGTTTATTTTATAGTTCAATTTTGACACACCAAGGGTCCGGGGTGGACCACTTGTGCCTCTACTCGATTCCAGAGAACCGTTGGTGTCCTCTGGTGTCGGAACTTCTGACGCCCAACAGGGCAGTCAGAAGTAGTTCATTGGGGTTATAGCGGACTCTGATCCGCATAAACCCAAGGGTATTTTTATGGTACCCATGTCTTTGTTTTTGTCTTTAGTGTTTAGTAAGTATCTAATCTCTTTGTTCTTCATCTCACCCCTTTTCTCTCTCCTAGCCAGCCCGGGGGGGGTACCCCTCCAAGTCCCAGAGTTGTTCCTAAGACGGCTCAACACAACCTGGCCTACATTCAATGTCAGAAGACTCCCAAGGGTAAGTGACTGCGTGATTACCAGCTTCTATTCCCTCTGCTCCTATGGCTGACCTGACCGTGAAGGATATTGACCTCAAGATCGGTTCACATAATGTCCAGGGCCTAAACTCTCCAAGGAAAAGGAGATTGGCCTTGGATCATTATAAATCACTGAGGTTTGATGTGATGCTCCTGCAGGAGACACATTTCCATACCCGGTACACCCCCAAGTTCCTACACGCACACTTTCCGACATTTTATCTAGCGAACGCCACCAATAAGACGAAAGGGGTAGCTATTCTCTTCTCTAAAAACTGCAAATTCTCATTCCTCTCTGACTTTAGGGACCCAGAGGGCAGATTCGTTTTGGTGAAGGGTACCCTGGAAGGCGTTTTATATTCTTTTGTCTCATACTATGCCCCAAATAAGGGCCAAGCGGCGTTTTTCCAGGACCTCTTCTCAACCTTGAACCCGCTTCTGGAAGGCAAAGTAATTATGGGAGGGGACTCAAATGTTGCATTTGATCAGGGTCTGGACAAAACCAGGCCCCTTAAAGACCAACTCACACGCCCCACAAAACTTAGCACGAGGATCGCCAAAATGGTCCACTCGCAGGGTCTAGTAGATGTTTGGAGGGAATTGAACCCCAACAAAAGGGACTTTACACACTTTTCCGCTCCCCACCAATCGTACGCTAGGATTGACCACATCCTCACCCAGACGGCTCTTATTCCTCTGTCAACCAAGGCAGCAATTCTGGACACAGCATGGTCTGATCATTCCTTGGTTGCCCTCACCCTACGAAATGTCCTGTCTGGGCGAGGAGGTTTCTACTGGCGACTAAACGAATCCCTGTTAGCCGACCCTAGCCTGGTACAGGAAATTGCTAAATCTATTAAAGAATATTTCCACTTAAATGACGTGGAGAATATCGCCCCTGAAACCCTGTGGGCAGCCCACAAGGCAACCATTCGAGGAGTCATAATTAGACTAGCGTCCAAATTTAAGAAGGAACGATTGATTGACATTCAGAAGCTTGAAAAGTCCTTCCTCCAACTAAAAGCAGAACATAAAAAGCACCCATCCAGGACCCTTTTGGGTAAACTTGATGCCACCAGACTTGAGCTGAATCTCGCCTTAACGGCTAAAGCAGAGAAGACTCTTAGATGGTGTGGAGCCAAATTTTATTGCCACAGGGATAGATTCGGCTCAATGCTAGCTTCTAAACTTTCACCTAAATTTCGCTCTAGTTCCTTCCCCAAATTGAGGATAGCAGGTCAACCCCCAACAGCAAATCCAAAAAGTATCATGTCTGCTTTCCACAATTTATATTCTTCACTCTACAGCCCGCCCCAATCAGAGAAAGGCTCCCTAGTAAATGATTTCTTATCGCATCTACAACTTCCATCACTGCCCAGGGACTGTAGAGACTTAATGGAAGCCCCCATCACGGAAGATGAAATCAGGGAAGTAATAAAAGGCCTTAAATCCGGCTCAGCCCCAGGGCCAGACGGCCTCTCGGTCCCTTACTATAAGGAATATAGCGCTATCCTAGCCCCGTATCTAGCAAAGTTTTTTAATTCTAAAAAGTCAGGATCCCCCCTGGAATCTCAACTAAACACAGCTTTCATCTCAGTGATCCCCAAACCCAACAAAAACCATGAGGAAGTTGAGAACTACAGACCCATTTCTTTAATTAACAATGACCTCAAAATTCTCACTAAAATTCTTGCCAATCGCCTCTCCTCTTTTATCAATCTCTATGTACACAAGGACCAGGTCGGTTTTATACCCGGTAGGCAAGGACCCGACCAAATTAGGAGAGCTATAGATATAGTATCCATCCTACAATCTAACTGGGAAGGGGGACCGAAACAGAAAGGTATGATCCTCTCGCTGGATCTCCACAAAGCCTTCGACTCGATCGAATGGCCTTATCTCTTCTCCATACTAGAAAAATGGGGCTTTGGACCCAACTTTTTAGGGACACTAAAATCATTATATTCCTCTCCCAAAGCGGTGATACGCTTACAAGGCCAATACTCTAAAACCCTGACCATTGCAAGAGGAACTAGGCAGGGAGGCCCACTATCCCCCCTAATTTTTGCTATTGCGATCGAAACGTTAGCAATAGCAATAAGAGCAGATCCCAACATCCAAGGAGTTGCCTGCGGTGACCAGGTCCACAAATGTGGGTTGTTTGCGGACGACATGCTCCTTTTTCTCACATCCCCAACCACCTCCCTTCCAAACCTTTGCAGGCTCCTGAAAGAGTTTTCAAGGGTTTCTGGGCTTAAGGTCAATTATGCCAAATCTTCAGCCTTGAATATCTCCCTTAACCCAACTTTAGTGGCATCCCTGCAGAGTTCCTTTGATTTCAAATGGAGTGACTCTTACATTGATTACTTAGGGATAAGGCTCACAGCGAAAACAGAACTCCTTTATGCATCCAACTTCCCTCACACTTACCGCAAACTAGAGACAGACTTATCCAAATGGGCCAGGGGGGGGGTTATCTTGGTTAGGGAGGATTCATGCTGTCAAGATGAACTTGCTCCCCAGAATTCTCTACCTATTTAGAGCCATTCCAATTAACATCAATAGGGAACACTTGAAATCGTTCCAACGGAAAATAGTAAAATTCATTTGGGGGGGAAAGGGTACAGACTACAACAGAGCACATTATACTTAAGTAGAACGCAAGGGGGATTAGGCCTTCCGCATCTATTGTGGTACTTCCAATCGGCCAGATTAGCTCAGATTTCGACGGTATACGCGAAGGCGGAGAGACCGGACTGGATACTGATTGAGAGACAGGCAGTCCCCTCTTTTACTATCGATTTTCTTTTGTGGGTTCCCCCTAAGAAACGTCCCCCCATACTATCCCCAATCCTCTCGCAATCCTTTCAGTTATGGGATTCTCTAAGAAACCTTCCAAACATAACTTCCCGCAAACAACCACTGGCTCATGACTTTCCCCCGGGAACCGACATTAAAGCATTCCGTTGGTGGCTGAACAAGGGGATGTACCGGATTGGACACTACTTCACATCAATGGGGCCTATAACCAGGGCCTTCTGTGTGAGTCAGATGGAGATGCCTGACTCTGAGAACTTTCGCTTTCAGCAGATCAGACACTTCCTCACACATAGAGGTAAAGACAATCCATCAAACCACTCATTCACCCCTTACGAAGTATGGTGCGGTCGGTCTACGGAGCAGAGGGGTGGAATCTCCATCATTTACCAGTCACTCTCTAATCAAACAGCCAAGACTCCATACATGGTAGCTTGGGAGTCTGACTTAGCCCTGGAGTGGGACCTGGAGAAGTGGAGGGTCACTTATAATAGGGCGTACAAGAGCATCCTGAACATCTCACTGGTGGAATCCAGCGTAAAGGTCATCACAAGATGGTACTTTCCACCGGAGAGACTGGCCAGAATGTTCCCCTCCACGGACTCCAGGTGCTTTAGGGGTTGTCTTCTTAGGGGCTCATTGGCCCATATCTTTTGGGAATGTCCACGGCTGAGGTCTTTCTGGGGATTTTCCATATGATTAAAGTCACCGGAGTACAGGTCCCAAGAACCCCCGCCATAGCGCTCTTAAACGACCATTTACCCAAAACTCCAAAACTGTCCCGTAGATTGATTCACTTCATTTTGCTGGGGGCTAAGTTATCTATAGCCAAGGCATGGAAACAACCCAAGGTGTCCTTCAAAGCGGCTACCCGTAAAATTTCATGGATCATGGCCCAAGAGAAGGTGGCCAGTACCCTGAATAATACCACAGAGAAATTTGAAGCTATCTGGGAACCATGGGCTAATTTCTTGGGCATCTCCTTGATCCCAGGGGTTAAACCCTGAAGCATCAAGCAGTATCTGGGTTTGGAGGGTCTCCTCCCGTGGTTTGGCTTCTGTCTACCTTCTCCTCTCTCTCTATCACCCCACTCTCACCTCTCTCTCTTCTCTTTATTTCCTTTCTCTTGTTTCTTAGCAGGTTGATCTACCAAGTTGATGCTTTCCAGCCTTAATTCAGACCATTGCAGAGACCTCAGGGAGCCCAGCTCCCAAGGGCAGCATAGATAGTAGGTCATTACTTCCTGTCTTGATGCCCAGAGACATTTAGCAATAACTAAGGGGGTGTCAGGGGTAAGTGGGAGTATTCCGCTCAGGCACAGTGTGTTCCCAGTTGGGGTGCAGACGGTCTCTCCTGCTTCCCCCTCGCCAAACTAATCCTTGTCTCTGGGTCTTTGGATCTATGCGAACTAACTTTGTCATTTGTAGGTTTTCATGCAAGGTCGCAACTCTTTTTTTCAGCTGTATCTACTGTCATAAGGTATACATGTAGCCCCTAAGGGGTTTCATTTTTTTCTCCTATGTACGCCTGCATTTAAAGCTAAGGTTATGTATATTTGTTATTGATCTCATGAAAACTCAATAAAATATTTTGAAATGAAAGGTACAGGACAAAGCACAAGGAGCCACAGTGCTTATGTGCTACCAATAAGCATGCTGATATGGGAGTTTTTTTGTTTTTTTGTTTTTTTTCCCCTACCAAACAGGGCTTTATTGTGTGACAGAGCTCTGTAAGTCTCAGGACTGGATGGACAGTACTGAAAATCGTTTTGCAGGTAAAACAACCCCTTTATCAGCTTTAAAAAATACTCCCAACTGTAACAGAGAGTTCATGGCCTCAGTGGCGTTGCTATGGGGGTGCGGGGGGCGCGCACCGGGTGACACTCGCCAGAGGGGTGACACCGGGGCCGCCGCTAAACAGTACTATAGCTTGCAGCTGAGCGGTGTGTGCAGGGCATCCAGCAGTGCGAGGGAAGTTGCCTATAACACTCCACCTTCAGGTTAAGCTGTCACTCGGGGGTCTCCAATATCTCCCGAGGCAGCCGAAGTTGGTGGGCGGAGCTGGGGGTGTGGCCGTGCCGCCTCCTCCACTCCTCCCACAGACCCCTTCACACTGGCTGATCCCGCAGCTGAAGGAGTTAGAGGTCAGGACACAGCAGACCCGCCCAAGTCTTCATCTGCAGGCATGAGGCATGCTGTAAGTTACTGCACAGCACAATCTCACTGCATTGAGTCCTAACCTGCCCTGTGCCACCCCAACCTGCCCTTTGCTACCCACACCTGCCCTGTACCACCCCAACCGGCCCTGTGCCACCCTAACCTGCCCTGTACCACCCCAACTTGTCCTGTGCCACCCCAACCTGCCCTATACCGCTCCAACCTGCCCTGTGCCACCCCAACCTGCCCTGTGCCACTCCAACCTGCCCTGTGCCACCCCAACCTGCCCTATACCACTCCAACCTGCCCTGTGCCACCCTAACCTGCCCTGTACCACCCCCACTTGCCCTGTGTCACCCCAACCTGCCCTGTACCACTCCAACCTGCCCTATACCACCCCAACCTGCCTTGTGCCACCCCAACCTGCCCTATACCGCTCCAAACTGCCCTGTGCCATCCCAACCTTTCCTATACCACCCCAACCTGTCCTATACCACCCCAACCTGCCCTGTGCCACTCCAACCTGCCCTATACCACCCCAACCTGCTCTATACCACTCCAACCTGCCCTGTGCCACCCCAACCTGCTCTATACCACCCCAACCTGCCCTGTGCCACCCCAACCTGCCCTGTGCCACCCCAACCTGCCCTGTGCCACCCCAACATGCCCTGTGCCATCCCAACCTGCCCTGTACCACCCCAACCTGCCTTTTACCACACCAACCTACCCTATACCACTCCAACCTGCCCTGTACCACCCCAATCTGCCAATATACCACCCTAACCTGCCAATATACCACCCCAACCTGCCACTATACCACTCTATACTACCCTAACCTGCCCTATACAACCCCAACCTGCCGCTATACCACCCCAACCTGCCGCTATACCACCCTATACTACCCTAACCTGCCACTATATAACCATACACTATAATTTACAGGGGGCGGTTTGGGGTGCGCCCCATGACCGTGCGCTACATACAGGGTGCTGGGCAGCCTAGACAGGAGGGGGGGTGACACCATGTTTTACCGCACCAGGTGACACCAAACCTAGTGACGCCACTGCATGGCGGCCTGCCTTTAAAAGGACAAACCACAACTGTAAAACCTTAAAATTCTTGAAGCATTTATGGCATATTTTAATTAACAAGACAGAGTAACATAACCGACATTCAGAATAAAGGTACAGTTATCTAAAATATTTAATTTGGTCCGAGATTGTAGTAAAGTGCCCTTGTATAATACTTCCTAGTAATAGGCCTACACATGATTGTACTGACCCGTATCACCAGGACTCCCATATGAGCAACTGCAAGATTGATTTGCATGTTCTCTCCATCGATGGCCTGATGAGATTTGATTCCATACATGTCCAGTTTCCGAGCTATGTCTAACAGCTGCATGTCTGCCTCTGCTGGTGATTTCCCTCTGTAAGAAAAGCGTACCTAGTAAAGGCTGTCATCCTAACTATACTACCGTAGCAATGACCAATTCCAGTATAGACCTTTTATGCTCCAAACTGTATCATCAAGGGTAGATTTACATTGTTAAAAATAAACATTTGTTCTCTAAGCCCTGTCTCTTCTAGTACACCTGCCAATTTTACACAGAAGGTTTTCTTCCATTTTGAGTCCTGCTTTAGGCCTCTTGTACACAGGCATTTGAGATCCTGCAACTTATACCGTACAAGTGTATGCAAAAGAAAAAAGGAAATTTTCTATTCTTTGCATATGACCGTAAACTATACTTGTGTTTATGCAAACACTGGCATATACCTGAGTACATTGGTGCACAGCCAATCATGGCTATGGGTACACACAACACCTGGACTCTGAGTGGGGGAAATAAGCTGAAACTTAAGGTACACGGACACCTATGTCTGCAAGACCTTGAGAAGAGTAAGTGGCAATATTTTAACAAGTGGACCCTTGAGTAACTTTACAAGTCTACTTCAGTACATTCCTGGAATATCACATTATACAGCAACAGTATAACCTCTTATAATTAAGAATAAGCCCTTGCGCTCCAGTCAAGTGACTTTGTCTTGGGTGAGGTGATATCATCAGCCTGCTAAAGGCAGAAGGAAGCATTTCCTTAGTCCTCTCTTCCCTGGTGTTCAGATATTGTAACTCTGCAGCAAGCCACAAGATGAAAGCAGAGGTCTGATCTGTGGCAGACATTGGTGAAAGCTTTATTTTACCCAGGTAATGATAAAACCAGAAGTAGTTATTTACATTTAGCTGGACTTGATCTGTAACGTTTCACCACTCATCTGAGTGGCTTCCTCAGTTCTCTAGTTTCAGGAACATGATAAATGGGGTAACACTTTCAACACTACTGAACAAGTCCTACTGTAGGTGACTAACAGATACTAGTCATTTTGGTCCCACATTGGCCTGGTGGCTTTTCCTGTTCCCAAGGTCTTACATTAAAAAGGGTTTCCATTTAATGAATACAAAGAGATTTTGACTTACACATGTCGCTGATAATATTTAAGGATCTTGTTGTCCAGATACTCCTGGTTTGGCAAGTACTGGTTCTGTTCCAAATGTTTCTTGGCAGTTTCCTCTTCATAATCTCCCAACTCAGCTACAGTAGCAAAAAAAACAAAACAACATGCAAATTCCTTCCAGCAGACACATAATGTACCCTTAGCTCTGAGAGAAATCCCTACCTGCATCTTGGAACAGTGCAATAGAAATAAAATATTACTTACCCTGAATGATGTAAGATGTCATTAAGGCACCACTGTTGTCATGACAAGGTAGTTTCCCAGATGCTAGATCTTTTTTTATTTGTAAAGCGAAGAGATACCTGAAAAAATACATTGTATAACAAATATATGGTACACTCCTCTCACCTGTATTTTAACAAAACTTAATAAAAAATGCAGCCTGACCAATCACATGGGATGCTGGGCTCCTGCTCCATATGGAAAGCAATTCTTGTACTACTGACCAGCTTGTTTGCCCAAATGTTTGCACTGTATGTATAAGATCAGTTTGGAATGGTTCTCTTTAACCATCTAAATACAGTGCATTTTCACCCCCTTCCTGCCCAAGCCATTTTTCAGCTTTCAGCGCTGTCACACTTTGAATGACAATTGCACGGTCATGCAACACTGTACACAAATGAAATTATAATTTTTTCCCCACAAATAAACTTTCTTTTGGTGGTATTTGATCACCTCTGCGGTTTTAATTTTTTGTGCTATAAACAAAAGAAGAGTGACAAGTTTGAAAAAAAAACGCAATATTTTTTACGTTTTGCTATAATAAATATCCAATTGTTTAAAACTATTTTTTCCTCAGTTTAGGCCAATATGTATTCTTCTACATATTTTTGGTAAAAAAATCGCAATAAGCGTATATTGATTGGTTTGTGCAAAAGTTATAGCGTCTACAAAATAGAGGATAGATTTGTAGCATTTTTATTATTTTTTTTTACTACTAACGGTGGCGATCTGCGATTTATTTATCATGACTGCGATATTGCGGCGGACATTTCGAACACTTTTGACACATTTTTGGGACCATTCACGTTTATACAGCGGTCCGTGCTATAAAAATGCATTGATTACTGTATAAATGTGACTGGCGGGGAAGGGGTTAACACTAGAGGGTGATCGAGGGGTTATGTTCCTAGGGAGTGATTCTAACTGTAGGTTGAGAGATTCACAATGGGAGGAGACCGATCGGTGTTCCTCTGTACTGGGAACACATTATCGGTCTCCTCTCCTCTGACAGGACCGTGGATCTGTGTGTTTACACACACAGATCCACGGTCCTGCTGTGTTACCGTGCAATCGCAGGTGCCCGGCAGACATTGCGGCTGCCAGGCATGCGCACCAAGTCCCCAGTGACACGGCGGGCCGAGAACGAGGGCTGCGCCGCCTGGCCGTCATATGACAGCCGGCAGGCGGCAAGCGGTTAAAGACCAACTTTGGCTTTAGCTACATGTTACTCCATCCGACCCCAGAAGGGATCCCCCGTGACAGCGTGCAGGGCCCCCCCCCCCGGCTGCTGCTGCCACCACATTTGCAGTTGGGTTGGCTATGTGGGGCTCTGCTCACACAGCAGTGTCATTCGTTCACAGAGATCTGTGAATGAACTACAAGTCCTGTCTTCCACCAAAGCATGTAAGAGAAGAAAGAAATGGCTGCACATCCAGAGATCCCGATTGCCTTTTATTGTTAACAGTGATAACACCAAAGACACCAACATGAGGTCACGTCGGAGATGTGTTTCACGCATACATCTTGTGCTTAATCATTACCTGCCACCAAAGAGAACAGACTTGTAGTTCTCAATAGAGCGTGAGTACAGTAATTACTGCATTCATAGAGCTAAGGTGTGAATGCAGGATTAGAGTCTTTGTTAAGATCTTTGAGAATGAATTACAGCACAGTATAAGCAGCAAGAGAGGTAAAGGATGGCTTGTTATCAAGTTATTTTATTGCCTTGTAAATATTTAATGGTACTTTATAGATCATAGTCTAGGCACAGGCACTTTAGTTTATTTAGACTTTCAGAACTGATCCATGTATCAAACTGTGCCTTCCACACATGGACAATCACAGGCTATAGCCAGGAATGCTTTAGGTGTGTTATGTCAAACAAGTAAGGATAGTTTCCTGATTGAGGCATATTACATTAAAAAACACAAAAATAAATAGAAAGTATTACCTAGTTAACTCACTCCGCAGTTGTCCCGGGTCCACTGGGAAGAACTTAACCATGAATTTGAAAATGGTTTCCTTAGGATCTTAAAGAAAAAGCACATTCTACACAGGGAAGTATAAAACATGTATTACATGAGATTATATTTATATGACATAAACTAATGCTCTGTCCTGTTAGGCAAGTGAAATACATTTTTCTTTAGAGTACTTTTACAAGTTTTAAATATTTTTCCTAAGTTTTAAAAACTTACTTTTCACCTGTTTGGTTATGGGTTTCAGAAGTCCCAGCCACACCTGCAACAATAAGAGGATGCACTCTTTAGTATATACAGTTGTGCTCATAAATTTACATACCCTGGCAGAATTTGATTTTTTTGCCCATTTTTCAGTGAATATGAATACACAAACTCATGGTTAGTGTTTGGCTGAAGCCATTTATTATCAATCAACTGTGTTTATTCTTTATAAATCATAATGACAACAGAAACTAGCCAAATGACCCTGATCAAAGGTATACATACCCCAGATCTTAATACCGTGTATTGCCCTCTTTAACATCAATGACAGCTTGAAGTCTTTTGTGGTATTTGTGGATGAGGCTCTTTATCTTCTCAGAAGGTTAAGCTGCCCATTCCTCTTGGTAAAAAGCCTCCAGTTCCTGTAAATTCTTGGGCTGTCTTGCATGAACTGCATGTTTGAGATCTCCCCAGAGTGGCTCAATGATATTGAGGTCCAGGGACTGAGACCAGGGACTTCCGTGTTTCACAGTAGGAATGGTGTACCTTTCATCATAGGCCTTGTTGACTCCTCTCCAAATGTAGCATTTATGGTTGTGGCCAAAAAGCACAATTTCGGTCTCATCACACCAAATGACTTTGTGCCAGAAGGTTTAAGGCTTGTCTCTGTGCTGTTAAGCTTATTGCAAGCTGGATACTTTGTGGAATTTGCATAGTAATGGCTTTCTTCTGGTGACTCGACCATGCAGCCCATCTTTCTTCAAGTGCCTCATTATTGTGCATCTTGAAACAGCCACACTACATGTTTTCAGAAAGTCCTGTATTTCACCTGAAGTTATTTGTGGGTTTTTCTTTGCATTCCAAATAATTTTCCTGGCAGTTGTGGCTGAAATTTTAGTTGGTCTACCTGACCGTGGTTTGGTTTCAACAGAACCCCTCATTTTCCAATTCTTGATTAGAGTTTGATCACTCCTTATTGGCATTCTCAATTCTTTGTTTATTTTTTAATATCCCTTTCCTATTTTATACATTCATGGGATAGCCAATCCCATGAATAAGTCTTGATGACGAAACATGTCGGGGCGTGGCTGTACGGCAACTATCTGTGACGCATGACGTTTACCGGATGTGACGTATCGATACTGACGAACGAGCGCATGAGGGTGAGACTAATGCCACGTACACACGACCAGTTTTCCCGTTGGAATAAACTCTGAAGGTTTTTCCGATGGAGTTCCGACGGAATTCCGCTGAAACTGTCTTGCGTACACGCGATCACACCAAAGTCCGATCGTCAAGAGCGCCGTGACGTACAGCATATAGGACGGGACTAGAAAACGGAAGTTTGATAGCCAGTAGCCAATAGCTTCCGTCTCGTACTTGCTGCAGAGCATGCGTTTTTGGTCCGTTGGAGCAGCATACAAATGAGCAGTTTTCCCGATAGGAATTGGTTCCGTCGGAAATATTTAGAACATGTTCTATTTCTAGGTCCATCAGAATTTTCAAAAAAGAAATCAGATGAGGCATACACACGATCGGAATATACGATGAAAAGCTTCCGTCTGACTTTCTCAGTTGGACATTCCGCTCGTGTATACGCGGCGTTAGAGGTTACACCGTGGGTCCGCCGTTACCACAATACGCCGCTACAGTTTGCCAACAAGAGTTTGCTTTTTTATGCTGATTGTAATTGGATTGATGTGAGTTTGATGGTTGAAGATTTTGTTTTTACAATTAATTGCTTTTACGTTATTACACTATTGGAATTAAATTAAATTCTCATTTACATGTGGAGCAATCCTCTTCTGTTGTGCACGGTTGGATATCGAAAGTACTATTTACCCTTGTGGGTTTAAAGTGTTAATGCTGAGAATGAGAGTGCAAGGCATTTAAATTTGGTGAGTGCGTTTTCTTAAGGGGAGCGGAATCACTGTCACTAACGGTGTGATGAAGAAAATTTCTTTAAGATATTTATTATAGAAGAATTATCACTGAGTCAATCACTTGAAGTTTATCACTTTTATGGACTTTAATTTTATTGAAGTTTCTTATATTTATTTATTTTTTGCTATCTATATTTTTAATTATGGCTCTCACTAATCACGTGGTGTTATTGTATATTAGTACACTGTTTAGTATTTAATTCACTATTACATTGTGATATCAGCGCCACTATTTTTTCATTTAAAATACCTTTATATTTCATTATCATTCTAAGTGGCAGCTCTAGATTATCATTTGCATGAGCGCAGTGGTGGGACTTCAAGCGTGGGCATGCTAGACTTGCTGACCAACAGTTAGATACACTAATTATAAGCAAACAGATCACAGGTGAGGATGGTTACCTTTAAAAGCCATTTAAACCCCTTTGTGTCAACTTGTGTGCATGCTATCAGGCCAAAATCACCAGGGTATGTAAACATTTGATCAGGGTAATTTGGGTGGATTCTGTTCTCATTATGATTTAAAAAGAGTAAACACAGTTGATTGGTAATAAATGGCTTCAGCCAAACACCATGAGTGAAAGAAATGTTTTTGTGTTATTCATATTCTCTGAAAAATTACCAAGAAATCATAAATTCTGCCAGGCATGTAAACTTATGAGCACAACTGTATTAACTCAAAAAATAAGCATCTTGCCAGATGGAAAATTATTTCTGTGAGTATGGCATATCATATGTTTTACTACCTTCAGCTGCATGCTTTCATTTAGAGCACACTATGCATGTGACTGAGCATGCTTTGGAGCAGTAAATGGCTATGAAGGCTCAAATGCATAGATGTAATTATTGTGACAGATTCCAGACAGGGAAATTTACAGTTGTTACACTTTAACAAGCCTACTGAATAATGTTCCGTAACCCTACACAAGCCAAGTTTTGCCCAAATCAGATTCTCTTGCCACACAAACTCAGGGTAACTGGCAGCTGGTGTACAGTGTGCACACATTTTGGGTTGTCACCAGAACAGGAATAGAGTGTCCTATGGGGACACTAGTTCTGGTGACCCCAGCGACAACCAGGAATTTCCTCCATTCTTCCCAATGCCAAAACCAAAAACTTGACAGGGTTTATAACCCTCCCCTACCTCTAAAAAGATTTGCCTTTAGTTCTACTTTAAGGTTATGTTTTAGAGGTAATTGAATGTTAAATGCTATGGAACGTGTATGACTGGGTTCAAAGCAGTGTGCTCTGGTTTGGGTGCAGCACAATTATACACATTTTCCGGTGTGCTCCTATCGACTTCTATAGGATTGTGCGTTTTAATGAAAGTGCATCAAATTCCTGCATAGTGCATCTTTAACCGCTTGCTATCCGCGCTATAGCCGAATGACGGCTACAGCGCGGACCTGCATTCCCGGGAGGCCGTCACATGACGGCCTCCCCTGTGCACGTGCCCTGCGCGCGCCCTGCGGGGCGCGCGTGGAGCGCGCTGTGATCACCGAGTCACTGAGACTCGGGTGATCACCGATCCAAGTAAGGGGCCGGTCCCGGCCCCTTACCATGTGATCAGCTGTCAGCCAATGACAGCTGATCACATGATCAAAACAAAAGCTCTGTGATCGTTTTTTTTTTCTCCTCGCGCTGACAGTGCGAGGAGAAAAAAAAGCCAATCACCGGCTCAGCAGCAAGGGACATCGGTCCCGAAGAGGAGGAGGCAATAATGCCTCAATTGTGCCTTAATTATGCCACCAGTACCCCCTGCCAGTGCCACCTTACATTACAACATCACAGTGCCCACCAGTGCCACGTATCAATGCCCATAAGTGCCACCTATCAATGCCTACAGGTGCCACCTATCAATGCCCACCATTGCCACCTAACAATGCCCACCAGTGGTGCCAATCAGTGCCACCTAGCAGTGTACAAGATCAGTGCCCATTATTGCCACCAATCAGTGCCCATCACTGCCACCCATCAGTGCCCATCACTGCCACCTATCAGTGCCCATTGGTGCCGCCTCATCAGCGTACATCAATGAAGGAGAAAAATTACCCTTTTAAAAAATTTTATAACAAAATATTAAAAAAAATAATTTTTTTTTAAAAAATTCGGTCTTTTTAAATTTTTTTAACAAAAAATAAAAATCGCAGAGGTGATCAAATACCACCAAAAGAAAGCTCTATTTGTGGGGAAAAAATGATAAAAATTTCATTTGGGTACAGTGTTGTATGACCGCGCAATTGTCATTCAAAGTGCGTCAGCGCTGAAAGCTGAAAATTGGTCTGGATAGGAGGGGGGTTTAAGTGCCCGGTAAGCAAGTGGTTAATGCACTTTTAGAAAATGCATGGTTTAATGGAAGTCAGTGGGAGTGCACCTAAAAGCACATTTCAAACGCAATTACAATTGCGCTGTGCCCAAATTGCAGAACACCGGTGTGAACCCAGCCTTAGATTAAGTGTTACGTACTGTATAGGTTACAGTTCAGGGACATTCTTACACATGATTACTTTTTCACTTGTTTTTGGAACCAAAAGACCTCAGCTAGGACTGTAAAGACTGTGCTTTGCCTGTTCAGACATAGGATCACTCAGGTTTTGTATGCAGGTGGTAAGTGTTGTATCCTTGACTTACCACAAGATGGTGCTGTCACAGAAACATACATTTTTTAGGAACACAACTGACATACACGTCAGTCTACTATTGAATAGTATAAAATATATATATATTTTTAAAACAAACTTGATAGAAAATGTATTAAAACATATATGCTAAAGAGTATATAGGTTAGACAGTACCATATAACATATTATAGTAAAGAACAATTTTCCAGTAGAATTGAATGTATTTGAAAATGAGCAAGTCTGAGCCCCTGGCTAATTTTGCAAATCAAACATTTTCAATTTGCCAGAAATAAGTGCATGGTTATTTCTCTGATCAGTGTATATTCATGCATACCTGCAATCCTCAATACTTGGATCACCATACTTGTTACATTTTTTCTTCAAATAGATCATTTTGATTATGTCTATAGGTTTCTAAAATGTAATTAAGCATTTTTCTCAGGGTGTGAAAATATGTCAATGTAAACATCTGTAATTTCATATATATTAGTCATCTGTGCAGTACATTTCTACAATATACAATCTGAAATGCTCCTTAATTATACTTATCCCTACAATAAGGGACTACAGTCCGACTCTGTAATGTGTGGGTACTGTAAAAAGGAAAGAATATCTATTTAGTGTGTAGGGGCGTGCAATTAGGTCAACTAACATATGTGTAGCGGTGGTCTGCTCTGCCACCCTCGTGGCTCCCGCACCTCCTGCTGTCCCTGCTGGTGGCCACCAGGCAGAGGCTGACAGTAATGGATGGGCCTGTCAGCCCCAGCGCAGGTTTTCTCCTATCACGCTCTAGTTTCCCTGTGTGCAGAGTGACACACACACACAGGCACTCTGCTCTTTCCCCTGCCTCCCTATTGCAGAGGCGGAGAGCCAATCATCAGGAGGCATCAGAAGAGAACTGTGGGATAGGAAGTCCCAGCACAGAGCAGCCTGACTGAATTTTAAGGTGACAGGACCACAGATCCCAGGCTGCACTGCAGAGTTGAGAGAAATGTGGGAGAGACTATAAAAGTACAGGGCGGATTAGGCCCAGCTCTTTGCTTCCTGGATCCCCTCATGTGGAGGCCGCTCTGACAAGGGGATTGCGGCCCACCACGCAGAATACCACATTCCAACCCGGACGAGGGGGGCCTAGCACTGCATGCTGTTAATCTGACATCCATCCAGCACCACTCTGGTCGCCTGCCGACCTGTGTGCTGAGCTTCACATCGGGAAATCGATACAGCCGGTCCACTGCACGGATGTCACTGCATGAGCTGCTGTCCAGAGGGCATCGAATCGGCCTGGTCATTAGTGAGAGGGCAGTTGCCCACCTTTACAAATCCTTTCTCACGGTTTTACTGGGACACTTTGCACAGACGTCTCTACCTTAGGAATACTTTGCTGAACCTACTTTGAATACTGTGCAGAGACACCTTTAGCTCTCCTCATTTCAATAAACCTATTGCTTAAGTACACAAATGGGAGTGGTGCTGTGCTAATCCTTATGTGTACACCAGTGCATAGATGCAGACAAACTAGAATAATAACTGGCTGGGAGGTAGATGGCCTACACTCGGTATACTAAATAATGTGCAACTCAAACAAACGGTGAAAGTAAGCACGTATTGTGCTTAGTAAAAATTTACATAAATGAACATAAGTGAAGGTGGTCAAGCATCGACTAAATATTAAATCAAAATACTGACATAGGTATATACATTGTGCAGTATAGACACTTCATCTATAGTAAAAATACATAGGTACATAAATTGCTGGAGCCAAAAATACAAAAAAAACACAAAAGTGCAATGTTACAATGAATGTCCGTGGAGATCAATTACGGATGCAATAAAGTGTCCAGTGCCAACAATAAGTGCTTGCAATTATATAAAAGCAATATTAAAGTTCAAGAAAAAGGTGACTTGTGCAGCAGCAAAACATTATAAACTTCAAAGATAAAAGTGACTTGTGCAGCAACAACCAGCTCCAGTAGGCAATAGCTAGATTCTTTGCATCATTTGCTAACATGGGTGGAGATGTGAAGTGTATAAAGAAAGCCCTCTTCATGCACAGAATCCTACACTGGAATGTAGTCTAGAGATGAACACAAGGAGACAGCTCTGAATATTTTAAATTACTACACTATATGGCATCCTTGTCTCTCCTTTGGTCGTTATGTCCTTGGTGGATCTGAGGTATACTGAAAGATAGTCTGGAACCCAGGACCCACCCCCACATGAGACACCACAAGCGCTGATTGTTTTATGCTGTAACCTCAGTATAATGAGGTAAGGGGCCACTACCTTCCAGTGTAGGATTCTGTGCATGAAGAGGACTTTCTTTATACACTTCACATCTCCACCCATGTTAGCAAATGATGCAAAGAAATTAGCTATTGCCTACACCCTTTCACTGTTTGGCACGTTTGAAGAAGTATTGGAGCTGGTTGTTGCTGCACAAGTCACTTTTATCTTTGAAGTTTATAATGTTTTGCTGCTGCACAAGTCACCTTTTTCTTGAACTTTAATATTGCTTTTATATAATTGCAAGCACTTATTGTTGGCACTGGACACTTTATTGCATCCGTAATTGATCTCCACGGACATTCATTGTAACATTGCACTTTTTTTGCGTTTTTGGCTCCAGCAATTTATGTACCTATGTATTTTTACTATAGATGAAGTGTCTATACTGCACAATGCATATACCTATGTCAGTATTTTGATTTAATATTTAGTCGATGCTTGACCACCTTCACTTATGTTCATTTATGTAAATTTTTACTAAGCACAATACGTGCTTACTTTCACCGTTTGTTTGAGTTGCACATTATTTAGTATACCGAGTGTAGGCTATCTACCTCCCAGCCAGTTATTATTCTAGTTTATCTGCATCTATGCACTGGTGTACACATAAGGATTAGCGCAGCACCACTCCCATTTGTGTACTTACGTCTGTTTTTAGGGCCAGGCTGGACCCTATTCAGTGCAAGCTGCTTTTCCCCATTACCAGTTTTTCCGCATCGTAGCACAGGAATAAAATATTTGACAGTTTTAAACCTATTGCTTGCTACTACACCTTACTGGATAAAAGTTAATGAGCTCCTCCATGCCGGTGAAGACAATCAGATCTGTAACGTGGACATTACTGTCATTGCTGCTATAAGGGCCTTTATACCACTTCCTTTAAGTCAGACCTCTCAGAGTTAATGGTTAATAGTTTGGCCCGGGGTTCCCCTTTAGTATTGGTAATATCTACAAGTACTCAATAGTTTTGAAGAAGGTATTTATGGATTATCTGTCACTGATTGTATTGATGCTGTTATTTGCATATTTGTTTGAGCATTATTAAAATCACTTCAAACAAATCCTGGTTGTTTGTCCGGGATCTGGCTGACCAATAATATTTTGAGTTTTTACTGCCTAAGTAAATTGAAAGAAACATTAATACTTGAACTGTGTCAGTGTGTCATTACTGTAGTATTTCATTAATCACATTGCTAGGTGTGCCAGAGGGGCTGAGACAGTTCTTTGGGGTTGAGAGGCAGAGTAACGGACTGAACAAACAAAAGCAGCTCCTTCAGGGGTATCGCTACACGTGGGGGCTCATCCGGGATATAACCCTACTCTGCAGTCGACTTCCTCAGTCAGCTTCCCTGCAAGCACCAGGATGGACCCTGCACCTGCGATCCAGTGGTGTGAAGAAGAAGGCGCCCACTCAGAGCCGAGTGTGGTGATTGAACTCCCAGGGGAGACCTGGACTAAAGAACAAATCAGCCAGGCAGTGAAGACGCTGTCCGCAGACAGGAAGGTTTGGGTGATTGCTGTCAAAACAAACCGTGGGGCCTCCTGCACCTATGCGCTGTTAGAGTGGAGACAAGGAGTCCCTGAAAGCTTCAAAGGTGCCAGTGTGCAATTGGCCAACAAGACAGAGCTTTGTATAATCCATCTGAAGGCTCCAGATGAGGGCCTCCCAGCTCCAATCAAGCTACGGAAAAAGTTCCCTCCCCGTCACCCCTGACCACAATTGGACCAGAATTCTTTGCTGCCCTGGGAGACTTCATGTCAAAATGTCAGAAAGACCCTCTAACATACTCTGGAACTGGGTATCGGAAGCTAAGGGCCTTCTCTGGAAGACAACCAGTGCCTACAGGGGAGGACAACTTTGAAGAGTGGCTGGACCAGGCAACACAAGCCTTGGATGAATAGGACATTCCTGAGACCCACAAGAAACACAGAATCCTTCTTACTGAGCTTCAAATTGCGGATGGCCTGCTTTAGAAGCCATCCGCAATTTGAAGCTCAGTAAGCAGGATTGTGTTGCCAAGGACTACCTGAAAATTCAGCAGGATGTGTTTGGGCGCACAGAGAAGTTTTCTGATCTCATGTACCATTGGAGCACACTTACCAAAATGAGGGAGAGAAGTTGTCGGAGTACATGAGACGTTCGGACAAAATTATGCACCAGATCTTGTTGAAGACGGGTCTAGACTCCCGGAAGGTGGATGAGGTCCGTGCCCAGCAAGTCTTGAGGGGTGCCCAACCCTTGGACCCCATCACCCTCCTGTTGAGAACCCATCAAGATGGTGGCATCTTGAAGTACCCAGATCTGATCCGGATTATGGGGGAAGAGGAGGCCATTCTGGAAAACAAAAAAAGAGTCAGAGGTCAGAATCTGTTATTGGGGTCATGGTGGCCAGTGCAGCTGATGGTGACTCTGAGGTTGAGCTTCTTAAAACCCAGGCGTCGCAGCTGATAGAGATGATGGCCCTGTTGACCGCCAAGTCCACTGTCCTACCCAGCGATGAAGTTTCAGTGCCCAAGAAGTCCTCAAGCTCTACAGTTGCTACGGTGGAGAAGCCAGCAAACCAAGGAATCTGCTTCAACTGCGGAGGAGTTGGACATTATTGACGAGTATGCCCAAGCCCAGTGAAGCCTGGAGTACAGCACCAGAAGCCAGTGGGAAACTTCAGAGCGCCCCGGTGAAGGAGCCAGCCGGGTGTCCATTTACCGTAGCTAGCTCCAAAGCCAAAGACATGAAGAGACAGCAGCGGGAGTCCAAACCCTCTCAGAGGGCTCCCGTTGTTGCCTCCGAGCGGCCCAGTGTCCCGCTCCCTTTGACACATGCTACCCGGCATCAGAGAGTCAATGCACACCAGAGCTCAACAGAGACTCAAGACGGATCAGAACTTCCGCAAGGAGGAAGTGCGGATACAAACCACTGAACAGGCCAAAACCACCACTTCCTCCAAGCTCCCTGACAAGTCGGTGAGACCTTCTCCTGTTGTCTCCATCCAAGTAAAGGGAATCTACACCAAGGCCCTCCTGGATACTGGAGCTCAAGTGCCCCTCCTCTACAGAGACTTCTATGACAGGCACCTCAAACACCCGCCATTACAAAAGTTAGAAGAGCTAGAGATATGGGGCATTGGGACTCAGAACTTTCCCTATTATGGCTATCTACCAGTCAGGCTGACCTTCGATCCCTCTGTAGCTAGGAAAGCTGAGACCCTTGACACTTTGGCAGTGGTCTGTCCTCGCCCACCAGGGGCCAGTAAGAGTTCTCTCATCATCGAGACTAATACTGATCTTGTCAGAAGACTGTTAACACCTCTTGTCCAAGAGCCGGACACATTAACTACAAGTGTGCACCCCATGTTGAGACAAGCCTATCAGCACCTGGTACAAGAGAAGGCCCCGTCTGAAGAAGTGGGAAAGATCTGGCACTTGGACCGGAGTGAGAAGGTGCTACAGCCTGGTGAAGTGGCCTGTTTACAGGTATCTGTCAAACTAAATTGGAAACAACCAGGTCATTTCATTGTCCTTGAAGCAGACAGAGAGAAGACATGGGAGTGGAGATGATTCCCCGAAGTGGTTCCAACCAAAGCCTTGCAGAGAAGTCACAGGAGGATCTTGGTCAGTGTCTGCAACATAACGGCCTCGCCAGTGAAGATGCCAGCTCGGATGTTGCTGGGACAAGTAAATCCGGCTACCCCAGTCCCACCATCTGATTTGGTGGGGGGAGAAAAGGATGGGATCCCCGTCAAGGAGTTCTATCCGAAGAACATTCCTCTTTCACCCAAATGGAGAGAAAGAGCCAAGACTCAGCTCCTGAAATGGCAGGCTGTATTCTCGAAGAGTGAATTCGATGTGGAATGTGCAAAGAGTGCCAACCACCAGATCCGTCTTCAGGAGCATAAGTCGTTCAGAGAAAGAGTCTGGCGGATTCCTTTAGGAGACTTGGAAGAATTGAAGGGAGCAGGTATCATCCGAGAATTCTGAAGTCCATAAGCTTCTCCAATAGTGGTGGTACGGGTCGCTGAAGCTGTGTATTGACTACAGAACACTGAACAGAAGGACCATTCCCAACCAGTACACCACCCCATGGATAGAGGATGCCTTGCAGAGCCTGTCAGGAGCAAAATGGTTCAGCGTGCTGGACCTGAAGAGCGGGTAATATCGAATCTTCATACATCCTGAGGATCGGGAGAAGACCACCTTTATTACCCCGGTGGGGTCCTTTGAATTTTACCTTACGCCTCAGGGCTTGTTCGGCATCCCAGCCACTTTCCAAAGGCTCATGGAGAAGATGGTGGGTGACATGAACCTGATAGAAGTGTGGGTGTATCTAGACGACATCATTGTCTTTGGGAAGACCTTGGAGGAGCACAAAGAGCATCTGGAGAAGGTCCTTAAGAGACTTCATGATGAGAGGGTGAAGCTGTCTCTGGAGAAGTGCCAGTTTTATCAATCCTTGGTCAACTACCTTGGTCACATCGTGTCTGCCGACAAAGTGGCCACTTACCCCCAGAAGCTGGAAGCCGTCACTTCCTGGACGAGGCCTACTAATGTGACCAAGCTCAGGCCGTTTCTGGGATTCTGTTCCTATTACAGAAGTTTCGTTGTGGGATTCGCTAAAATACCTCGCCCACTCAATGAGCTACTGAAAAGCAAAGAGGAAGATGGTCACCCAGATCTGACGAAGCCTGTCAGACCAGCTGGAGGGCCTAGAAAACCCAGAGAGTCCATTCAGGAACAGTGGACTGCGCAATGTGAAGAGGCCTTTAGGTAGTTGAAATGGAGCCTAACAACTGCTCCAGTCCTGGCCAATGCAGATCCAACCAAGCCATATGAACTACACGTTAACGCCAGTCAAGATGGGTTAGGCGGGGAGCTGTATCAGGAGCAGGACAGCCACCTACGGCCTGTTGCTTATGTGGGTCGGAGCTTGGCACCCACCGAGAAGAACTACCCCACACACAAACTCGAGTTTCTGGCCTTGAAGTGGGCAGTAGTGGATAAACTGAAGGATTACCTATACGGAGCAGAGTTCATGATTACATCCTCACCACTGCCAAGTTGGACGCCACAGGTCACAGATGGTTGGCTGTCCTTTCGGGGTCTACTTTCAGCCTGAAGTATCGACCGGGGGTTAGGAACAAAGACGAGGATGCTCTGTCAAGAAAGCCCCATTGCTCGACTGACCCTCCAGAAGAATGGGCCCAGCTGACACCTGAAGGGGTACGAGCCTTATGTCAAGGAGCAGAACACCAAGCTGGAGGGATGATCCAGGACCGAAGAGTTTCAGCTGCTGGTGCCCCCAAATGCTATTGCAATGTCACCCAAGTTGGGGATGAAGGTCTGCTTTTTAAGAAAGACTTGCAAAGGGACCAGTTGGAAGACCCTCTTTGTAGCTTGGCATTGAAGGCCTTGGGGAGCCAACGCCCTGATTTGCTCCTTACTGATTCCCCGAAGGAGGCCCGTCTACTGCACCGACAGTGGGATCGTCTGCAGCTGCATCAAGGGGAGGTCTACCGAAGGGGCCCCTCTGACGATCCTGAAGAAAAATGACAGATATTTCTACCAGAAAAACATAGGGAGACGGTTTTAACTGCCCTACACGACAACCATGGCCACCTAGCGCCCGAGAGGACCTTCCACCTGGTGAGGACCGATTCTACTGGCCGAGCATGTGAGCTGAAGTCGAGAGCTATTGCCACTCCTGCATCAGATGTATCCAAAAAAACTTTGCCTCACCGAGCTGCCCCAATGGGCCATCTTCAAAGTCAGGGGTCCATGGAGCTGGTGTGCATTGACTTTCTGTGCTTGGAGCCTGATCTGAGTGGACAGGGAAATATCCTGGTAGTGACTGACCACTTCACTCGGTATGTCCAGGTATTTCCCACAAAGGATCAACAGGCATCCATGGTGGCCAAGATCTTAGTGGAGAAGTTCTTTGTACACTATGGCCTGCCCCAACGTATCCACTCTGATCAAGGGAGAGACTTCGAGAGCAGCCTCATCAAGAGACTTTTAGACCTGTTAGGCATTAAGAAGTTCAGAACCGGCAGTGCGCATGTGCAGAGGGTCCAAAGTGGCCACTTGAGCAAGGAGCTCTGTTCCTCCCAGGACCAATGGCGCCCGAAGAAGGAAACTGAGCCCCTAGAAACGAGCATCCTTCGGTGCACCGGACCCCTAAATAGCCAGGGAGTCCCCCTGCATGTCCGGAATCCCGGTCCGCAGAGACCTTGGACCGCAATTTGCCATGGCATCGCCGGCGGGGTGTACCAAGATGGCCACCCCGGCCCAGCAGCATGCTTCAAGCGCTGAGGGACATCCAGAACACAGGCAAGTGATTGCCCCAGCATCCCTCACATACACCCCTGCAAGCCTACATGGCCCCCAACAGAGGATGACACCTTCCACAGAATCCCTACTGGGCCCTGACTTTGGGGACAGTGCCTTCTCCCCAGCAGGGCCTTCTCTCCACCCACACGAGGGAGCCTCGTTATGTCCACCCCAGCACAAGACATATACCCCCACCCAGAAGACCTCT
Organism: Lithobates clamitans; assembly: GCA_037952925.1. Lineage (NCBI taxonomy): Eukaryota > Metazoa > Chordata > Amphibia > Anura > Ranidae > Lithobates > Lithobates clamitans. Next base: position 2,083,806 of record JBBGZY010000271.1, read on the forward strand.
TCCTGAAATTCTCTGAACTATTAGAGAACGGTTTGGCCGCCACAGCTGCAAGAATAACAGGAGATATTAAAGCCGACTTCCAAAACCTGGGCCACAGAATGGAAGCAATCGAGAACAAATTAGATATGACTGTGGCTACCACTAACCAGAACTCTGACCATATCAAGACTCTGCAGGACAGGCTCGATCTAGCCATTTCCAGGATTGACGAACTTGAAAACAGATCCAGAAGATACAATTTCCGGATCAGGGGGCTCCCTGAGTCCATCACAAACATACCCCAGGCAGCCCAAGAGGCCTTAAGGCCTTAATTCCTAACATACCACAGCACTGCTTGGAATCGGATAGAGTACACTGAGCCCTGGGACCCCCACGGAAGGACGGTTCCCCTTGGGACATCATCGCTAAACCACACTTCTACTCGGTTAAGGAAGAGATAAAGAAGCAATCCAGAGCGGTGAAACAGATAACTTGCCGGGGTCACCCAATCCTCATCTTTGCAGACCTGTCCCCATCTACGATCCAGAGAAGATGGGCCTTGAAACCTCTCCCCAGTCATATCCCAAAAGGAGATAAAGTACTGGTGGGTCTTCCTATTTGTTATCAAGTTCTCCCTCAAGAGCAAGCAGTATTCCTTCTCAACTATTCAGGAGGGAGAGAGAATCCTTCTCTCTCTGAAGCTCATCTCGCAGGAAGCGGACATGGACATATCCAACTATAATCTCAACGCCGAGAAACGACCATCGCCCACGAGCCCTATAACTCCCCTGTGGAACAAGCCAAGGACCAAGAGAATTAAAGACAATGGCCCGACCTGAAGTGGGGAGACTACTGCGGCTGCAGTCCCAATCTCCCTCACCTCCTTCAGGTTGAAGTAATTTGTTTCTCCTCATTCATTGAGTGGGGTCCTTGCTCCAAAGGGCCGGTTGTTATTTTCTTACTGTTCCTTATTTGTTCCTCTTGCACGAGAGAGGACCAAATTTAAGGGTTTGTCTATGGGGTCCCGAGTCGATTTGAACTTGGATCTCCGTGTTCAAATTTTTTCTTCTCAAAACATTTTTTGGTTTCACTTTATAGTCTTCAGGTGGACTGTTATCCCCACTCCGTTTAGCCTATGGACTTGAAACAGGCCCAAGTTATGGGCCTGCTCCAGATTATACCCGGGACAATCCAACATGTATAGACTGCTATCCTTAACGTGAGACTGAGTTTTGCCCCGGGATCTCCCGTTCTCTCCATCCTTCAGGAGTGGAGGAGGAGGGATCCTGACAGTTCCTGAGTTCCCCAGGGTTCATTTTAGAACCTACCTACAGAACTTCTTCGCTATGTTTAAAACAACTTTTTTCTTTATTATTGTTTTTTTTAAGTTTTTAAGGGCGCCTAAGTCCTGGGTGCTGAATATGTGCCTCAGCCTATCCCTCGGACCATTTTGTCTATGTGGGGTAGGTTGTCTGCTCCTTGTGGATCAGACACTACTTGTTTGACAAGAACTCCAGGGGGGATTTTCCCCCTGGATTTGGGTCAAAACCTTATGATGAGGCTTCAGTTTGCCTCCTCACCTCTACTTGTCTTCCTTCTCTTTCTTTCCTTCTTTTCTCACTTTCCTTTCCCTGTCCTTTTTCCCCCACAGATATTAACATTTGTTTTTTATTAAGTCACTCACCAGGTTCACTCCCAGCCTACCACGCTTCCTGCGGCCCAGAGCAACTGAATTCCCCCCTCGCAGGGCGACTACAAGGTCCTCCCCAAGGTAGGTGACGTGGGGTGTGGCAGCTTCCCCCATCCTCTGCTCCATGGCTACAGACACTGATCCCACACTCCAGATAGCTACACACAACGTTCAGGGCCTGAACTCCCCTATCAAGAGAAGGAAGATCCTCGATAAATACAAATCCCTCAAGCTAGACATTATTTTGGTACAGGAAACCCACTTTGCCCAAAGGTACAGTCCTAAATTCCTTCACCACCACTTTCCCCTGTTTTATTTGGCGAAGGCAGAGGGAAAGACCAAAGGGGTAGCTATCCTATTCTCCAAAACATGTAACTTCACATGGCAGGCAGACTATAAAGATCCGGATGGCAGGTACATCCTAGTCAGGGGACTCATAGAGGGCCACCTATATTCCTTTGTCTCCTATTATGCCCCCAAGAAAGGCCAATTAAATTTTTTGGCAGCTGCCATAACCCCGGTATCCCCGTTTTCGTGGTCGGCTTTCAGATAAAAGTGGTCTCTGTGGCGGATTTGCCGCGAGATCACTTTTATCAGTGGCGGGAGAGGGCCCCCCTCCCGCCGCGATCCGGTGCCCTCCGCCGCTTACTGGAGCCGTCGGTAGCGGCAGAGGCGATCGCGTCTGTCTCCTTGCCGTGCCTGGAGACGAGTGAGGCTAAGATGGTGCCCACTCGTCTCCGTGACACAGCAGGGCGGAATCGATGTCAAAACGTCACTTCCGCCCATACGTCCTAAAGGCACATTTTTTTCAATGTCATTTTTTTAAATTACGGTACTTTTTTTATTGCATTTTAGTGTAAATATGAGATCTGAGGTCTTTTTGACCCCAGAACTCATATTTAAGAGGTCCTGTCATGCCTTTTTCTATTACAAGGGATGTTTACATTCCTTGTAATAAGAATAAAAGTGACACTTTTTTTTTTTTTACAGTGTAAAAATAAATAAAATAATGTAAAATAAATAATAAAAATAAAAAATAAAAAATGTTTAAAACCCCCCGTCCCGACAAGCTCGCGCGCAGAAGCGAACGTATACGTGAGTAGCGCCCGCATATGAAAACGGTGGTCAAACCACACGTGAGGTATTGCCGCAATCGTTAGAGCGAGAGCAATAATTCTAGCCCTAGACCTCCTATGTAATGCAAAACATACAACCTGTAGAATTTTTTAAACGTCGCCTATGGAGATTTTTGAGGGTAAAAGTTTGAGGCCATTCCACGAGCGGGCGCAATTTTGAAGCATGACATGTTGGGTATCAATTTACTCAGCGTAACATTATCTTTCATGATATAAAATAAAATTGGGCTAACTTTACTGTTGTCTTATTTTTTTATTCAAAAAAGTGAATTTTTTCCAAAAAAAGCACGCTTGTAAGACAGCTGCACAAATGCGGTGTGAAAAAAAGTATTGCAATGACTGCCATTTTATTCTCTAGGGTGTTAGAAAAAAAACAATATATAATGTTTGGGGGTTCTAAGTAATTTTCTAGCAAAAAAACCTGTTTTAAACATGTAAACACCTAAATTCCAAAATGAGGCTGGTCCTTAAGTGGTTAATACCACAGGCAGGCAGCTTTAAGTATTTACAGTTAGTGTACTGTGTACCCTGCACAGTGTGCACCTATAGCTACCTGAAGACAAGTGCTGGTGTTCTTCTTCTGGTCCTATTAATATCACAGGCAGGCAGCTTTAAGTATTTACAGTTAGTGTACTGTGTACCCTGCACAGTGTGCACCTATAGCTACCTGAAGACAAGTGCTGGTGTTCTTCTTCTGATCCTATTAATACCACAGGCAGGCAGCTTTAAGTATTTACAGTTAGTGTACTGTGTACCGTGCACAGTGTGCACCTAAAGCTACCTGAAGACAAGTGCTGGTGTTCTTCTTCTGATCCTATTAATACCACAGGCAGGCAGCTTTAAGTATTTACAGTCAGTGTACTGTGTACCCTGCACAGTGTGCACCTAAAGCTACCTGAAGACAATTGCTGGTGTTCTCATACTAATAATACTACAGGCAGGCAGTTGATTCTGCTAACTGCAGTATAATCAGTATATATATATCCCAGTTTTATGCAGCTACATCTCACTGCAGGCCATTAGTATGTCTGGAAGGCCAACAAGGAGAGGCAGACAGTCACAAGCCAATAAAAGAGGGCAAACAGGCTCTGTGTCTAGAGGCAACAGTGCTGGTCGTGGACACGGTGCATCCTCATCAGCACGTAGCCGTGGAACACGCTTGTCCTTTTTTTCGACAGATGGCCATGTTAAACCGCAACACGCGGAAGACTTGGTAGAGTGGATGACCAAGCCGTCCTCATCCTCTCTCACCCAGGCTCAGGGTACTTTGTCTGGCAAAGCAGCTGCCAACGCGGCCTCTTCCCTCGGCTCAATGGCATCAGTCACTCCTTCCCTAGCCCCACCATGTCCTCCTGAGGAGTCCCCCGAACTGTTTGACCTCAGTGTTGGGTACATGCTCCAGGAGGATGCTGAGCGTTTTAAAGGCTCCGATGATGGTACCCAGCTAGAGGAAGGCAGTAACGTGAGCCCAGAGAGAGCGGGTGCCCAAGAAGGACAGCAATCTGGCAGTCATGTTCCCCAAGCTGAAGCATACAGCCAGGTTTGCTCCAGTGATGAGGAGGGAGGGGATGATAAGGTCACTGACTCCACATGGGTGCCTGATAGGAGAGAGGAGGAGGCACATCACTAACAAGGCAGGGTGCCCTCCAGGGGCCAGTTTAAGGGCAGCACACCGACAGCATCACACCTCAGAGCTCTGCATGTGCAAGGCGCTGCTGTCTCTGCGCGTTATTCCAAAAGCATTTGGTGTGGGCCTTTTTTGAGACGAGTGCATCAGATACCACCGCTGCTATTTGCAACATATGTCTCAAGCGTATCTCGCATGGCCAAAACATCACCCGCTTGGGCACCACATGCTTGACCAGACATATGTCGACCTGCCATGCAGTTCGTTGGCAAGCGTACCTAAAAGACCCACACCAAAGAACAAAGAGGACCTCTCCTAGCACCTCATCAGCTGGGATCTCCAACCCCACTATACCTTCAGTCCTCTCTGAAACCTGCACTGAGAGGAATGAAGGTGTAGAATTAGGTGTGTCAAAGCCAAGTACTTGCGGGCAATCTATCGGTACACCAATGTCAGATTGTACCAGGCAAATTTCCCTGCCCCAGCTGCTGCACCGCCGAAAGAAGTTCGCTCCCAGCCATCCACATGCCCAGCGGTTAAATGCTAGCTTGGCTAAATTGCTAGTACTTCAACTGCTGCCTTTTCAGTTGGTAGACTCTGCCCCCTTCCATGAGTTTGTGGAATGTGCGGTTCCTCAGTGGCAGGTTCCCAAACGCCACTTTTTCTCACAGAAGGCGATTCCGGCTCTCTACCGTCATGTGGAAGGCAATGTCTTGGCCTCGCTGGATAGGGCGGTCAGCGGTGCATATTACCGCTGACTCATGGTCCAGCAGGCATGGACAGGGACGTTATCTATCTTTCACAGGGCATTGGGTGAGTCTGCTTGCAGCTGGGAAGGCTGCAGGACAATGTGCAGTAGTGTTGGAGGTTGTTCCGCCACCACGCCTCCAAAATGCTACTACTGGTGATTCTGACACACCTCTCTCCTCCACCCCCTCCTTCTTCTTCCTCCATGGCCTCTTCCTGTGCTTTGTCCTCGGAACCAGCGGTGCTCCGTAGGCGTTCAAGGGGCTACGCAAGTACGCAGGCCAAAAGATGCAGGGGCAGGCTCAGAGGTGGTTGATGCCACGCCAGCTTAAGGCAGGAATGGTGGTTTGCAACAATGGCACCAACCTCCTCTCTGCCCTCTGACAGGCACAACTGACCCATGTGCCCTGTTTGGCTCATGTTCTTAATTTGGTGGTGCAGCGGTTCTTGGGCAGGTACCCGGGCTTACAGGATGTCCTGAGGCAGGCCAGTAAAGTCTGTGTGTATTTCCGCTGGTTATATAATGCCAGTGCTCGGCTGGCTGGCCTCCAAAAGGAATTTAACCTGCCCAAGAACCGCCTAATCTGTGACATGCCCACCAGGTGGAACTCAACGTTGGCCATGCTGCAGGGGCTGCACATGCAGCAGAAGGCCATCAATGAGTACTTGTGCGAGTATGGCACAGGACAGGGTCAGGAGAGCTTGCTTTTTTTCCCCACTCCAGTGGGCCATGATCAGGGATGCATGCACTGTCCTGTCACCATTTGAGGAGGCCACGAGGATGGTGAGCAGTGACAGTGCATGCATCATTGACACTGTCCCTCTTGTCCACCTGTTGGAGCACACGCTGCATGGAATAATGGACAGGGCACCTGAGGCAGAACAGAGGCAGGAAGAGGAGGACTTCCTTAGCTCTCAAGGCCCCTTTATCCAGACAGTGTTCCTGTGTGCCACCAATCACACAGGAAGAGGAGGAGGATTGTGTCAGCATGGAGGTGGAGCCTGGCACTCAGCATCAGCAGCAATCTTCAAGGGATCACTTACAGTCCCAAGAAACCCATGGACTTGTACGTGGCTGGGAGGAGGTGGTTGCGGATCATGTCGTCCTTAGTGACCCAGAGGACTCCGGACCGAATGCCTCAGCAAACCTACGCTGCATGGCCTCCCTGATCCTGCAAAGCCTGCGGAAGGATCCTCGTATTCGTGGTATCAAGGAGAGGGATCATTACTGGCTTGCAACCCTCCTTGATCCACGTTACAAGGGTAAGGTTGCGGACCTTATATTGCCGTCGCAGAGTGAGCAGAGGATGAAACATCTTCGGGAGGCCTTGCAGAATGGTCTGTGCAATGTGTTCCCAGAGACTGGGAGGTTACAAACTCCTGTTCCTGGACAAGGTGTTGCTGAGGCTTCGGTCGGTCAAAGAAGGAGCGGTGGAGAAGGTGGCCGTCTGACCGATGCGTTCAGACAATTTTTTAGTCCGCAGCCCCAAGGTATGATCAGTTCCAGCAACCATCGCCAGCGTCTGTTTTACATGGTGCAGGAATACCTAGGGGCAAGATCTGACTTGGACACCTTTCCCACCGAAAATCCTCTGGGTTACTGGACCTTGAGGATGGATCACTGGCCAGAGCTTGCACAGTATGCAATTGAGCTACTAGCCTGTCCTGCATCCAGCGTTCTTTTGGAACGCACATTCAGTGCTGCTGGAGGCTTTGTAACCGATCACAGGGTGCACCTGTCCACCGACTTGGTTGATCGACTGACCTTCATAAAAATGAATCAGCCTTGGATCACCACCAGCTACCAAGCACCTGATGCAACCAAATAATTTTTTTTAAATGCCAGATACCTTCAAGACTGCCTATGCTGATGCTGAGTGACTATCCTGTTATGCAGAGTGACTATCCTCTTCCTCCTCAATGATCATGCTGATAGCTTGTAAGAACATTTTTGGTTCTGGGCACTGCCACCAGTGGCTAAGGCCCAATTTTTCAGCCCCTGTTTAACAGGGGCGTGTAATTACAATTTTTGATGCAATATTTTGCAGTAGGGTTTGTTGCTGCGCTAAACTAGAGTATCTGTGAGGGGTTGCAGTGTTGTGGCACCAGCACCAGTGCCTAAGGCCCAATTTTTTTCAGCCCCTATTTAACAGGGGCGTGTAATTACAATTTTTGATGCAATACTTTGCAGCAGGGCTCATTCCTGCGCTCCAACTAGAGTATCTATGAGGGGTTGCAGTGTTGTGGCACCAGTGCCTAAGGCCCAATTTTTCTGCCCCTGTTCAACAGGGACATGTAATTACAATTCTCGATCTAATATTTCACAGCAGGGCCCGTTCCTGCGCCCACCAAGAGTAACTGTGAGGGCTTACAGTGTTGTGGCAACACCAACACCTAAGGCCCAAATTTCTGCAGAGTATATAGGGCAGGCCCCTACTTTCAAACATCCACCTTACAAACGACTCCTACATGCAAACAGCAAGAAGTGTAAGACTTAATATGGGAAAAAAGTGTCTCCTCTGCACTGATGCTTTATCACCAATCCTTGTTTCACTAAAAACCCCAAATTTTCAAAAAACATTTGTCAATGGGACAGAAAGTGAGGTGAAATCTTCTGAAGAGGTGCACAGACAGCAAAACAAATGTTACAGGGGTGATAACCCTTCCCTATGTTTTCCAAAAAGCTTAAAAACAGATTTTTTGGCTGGAGCTACACTTTAAAAATGTACCAGTTCAAAATTACAAACAGATTCTACTTAACAACAAACCTACAGTCCCTGTCTTGTTTGCATCGCCTGTATACTGCTATTCTGAGTATATAGGGTCTGGGGGCCCCACGCCTTTTTTCATTTGGGTGCGGGGTTCCCCTTAATATCCATACAAGACCCAAAGGGCCTGGTAATGGACTGGGGGGTACCCATGCCGTTTGTCTCACCAATTTTCATCCATATTGCCGGGACCCGACATTACATTAAAGCCGCAAGCAGTTTTAAATGACTTTTATTCCTTTAAAAATGTAATTTTGTGCAGGGACTGTTCTAGGCACGGGAAACACGCGCCACTTTACAGGCATACTATAGACACCCCCCAGGTATGATATTTAACCACTTGCTGCCCGCCCACCGTCATATGATGGCGGGACGGTGCAGCTGTTATCCTGGGCCGCCGTCATATGACGTGACGGCCTTCCAGGCCCCCCAGGGGGCGCGCCCGCCGTGTCACTCAGGTCCGCGATGTCCGCCGGGCACCCACGATTGCCCGGTAACTGAGCAGGACCGTGAATCTGTGTATGTAAACACACAGATCCACGTCCTGTCAGGTGGGAGGAGACTGATGGTGTGTTCCTTGTACAGAGGAACACTGATCAGTCTCCTCCCCTTGTGAGTCCCCTCCCCCCACAGCTAGAATCACTCCTTAGGAACATAATTAACCCCTACAGCGCACCTCCTGGTTAACCCCTTCATTGCCAGTCACATTTATACAGTAATCAATGCATTTTTATAGGGCACATCGCTGTATGTAAATGGTCCCAAAAATGTGTCAAAAGTGTCTGATGTCTCTGCCGCAATATCGCAGTCATGATAAAAATCGCAGATCACCGCCATTACTAGTAAATAAATAAATAAATAAATAAAAATGCTTAAAATCTATCCCCTTGTTTAGTAGACGCTATAACTTTTGCACAAACCAATAAATATACGCTTATTGCCATATTTTTTACCAAAAATATGTAGAAGAATAGGTATCGGCCTAAACTGAGGAAAAAATTTGTTTTCTTTTAAAAAAAATGTGGATATTTATTATAGCAAAAAGTAAAAAATATTGTGTTTTTTTTCAAACTTATCACTCTTGTTTTGTTTATAGCGCAAGGAATAAAAACCGCAGGGGTGATCAAATACCACCAAAAGAAAGCTCTATTAGTGGGGAAAAAATGATAAAAATTTCATTTGGGTACAATCTTGCATGACCGCGCAATTGTTATTCAAAGTGCGACAGTGCTGAAAGCTGAAAATTGGCTTGGGCAGGAAGGGGGTGAAAATGCCCTGTATGGAAGTGGTTAAAGGGATATTTCACTTTTTTTTCACTTTAAGCATCATTAAAATCACTACTCCCGAAAAAACGGCCATTTTTGAAACTTTTTTTTGCATTGATACATGTCCCCTGGGGCAGGACCCAGATCTCCACACCCTTTTTAGGACAATAACTTGCATATTAGTCTTTAAAATTAGCACTTTTAATTTCGAATGTTCGAGTCCCATAGACTTTAACGGGGTTCTAAAGTTCACGCGAACTTTCGGTCTGTTCGTAGGTTCTGGTGTGAACCGAACGGGGGGGTGTTCGGCTCATCCCTAAACAAAACTTTAAATTCAACTGGAACGACTCATCCATCAAATACCTAGGTATAACTCTTATCCCCAAGTTTGAAATGTTGTATTTCAGTAACTACCCCCCTATGTACCGCAAACTAGAACAAGATCTAAAAACTTGGTCTAAACAAAACCTATCATGATTAGGGAGAATAAATGCAGTCAAAATGACACTTCTACCTAGAATTCTCTACCTGTTCCGTTCGTTACAAATTCCAATTAGAAAAGATCACCTTGGGTCCTTCCAGAGCAAAATTCTCAAGTTTATTTGGGGCTCAACAGGCTACAGGATAAGACAACAACCTCTGTACTGCTCCCGTAAACAAGGCGGGCTGGACCTCCCCCACCTCCACAGATACTACCAAGCTTTCAGATTAGCCCAACTATCCACAATTTATTCCTATGGGGAAAAACCTGACTGGGTTCAGATGGAGCACCAGGCTATTTCCCTCTATACGCTGGATTTTCTCCTCTGGTGTACCCCCAGATGCCTTCCTCCAATCCTAGCTCCCTCCCTGTCCAACTCCTTTGCCCTTTGGGACACACTAAGACAGAACCCTCACCTCATTTCCGATATGAGACCGCTATCACATCTCTTCCGTAACCCAAACTTTTCCCCAGGGCAGGACGTCAAAGCCTTCCAGTGGCGGCTGGACAAAGGGCTGTACCAGATAGGACAATTCTTCACATTAAGAGGCCCCATCTCCCTGGCCCACTGTGTAAGCAAATTCGATTTTCCTGACTCGGAACGTTTCCGATACCACCAAATCTCTCACTTCCTTAACAGCATCTGGAGAAATAAACCAATTCCTCCCAAGTTTACAGCATACAAATTATGGTGTGGTCAAGCCATGGAGCGGAGGGGTGGGATTTCGGTCATCTACACGTCACTCTCCACCCAGTCAAGCAAATCCCCTTAAATGAAGGCCTAGGAGGAAGACCTCCAATTTCAGTTGGACCTGGAGACCTGGCATTTGGCTCTGGCCTCCTCATACAAGGGTATGCTCAACACTACACTAATGGAAGCTAACATAAAGGTCATGACCAGATGGTACTTGACCCCCTCCAGATTAGCCACAATTTATCCCTCAGCTGATCCGCTGTGCTTTAGGGGTTGCCAAATGGTGTGCACATTAGCCCACGTCTGGTGGGAATGTCCTAATATCAGACCTTTCTGGAGGAGGATTTTTAACCTTATGCGGAAGGTTATGGGATGTGAGGTCGCTAGGTCCCCAGAGGTAGCTCTATTAAATTCTCAGATCCTGAGGATCTCCAGAAGCAACCGTAAACTGATACACTTCATACTGATAGGAGCCAAATTAACTCTTGCAAAGGCCTGGAAACAACCCTTAGTCTCCATAAAGGCTGCCAAACGGAAGGTCTCCTGGATTATGACCCAAAAAAAGTTAGCTAGTATTATTTCAGACTTGACACGCAAGTTTGAGATCATTTGGGAACCATGGGCCAGATTCATGGGAATTTCAATCATCCCGGGTATTATACCCTCCAAGGAAATTTCAAACCAACACTCAGGTGAATGAATCTACCTCGATATCTCCACCTCCTCCTCTCTATACTCCTTCTCTCTCCTCTTTCTTACTTTCCTTTCTCTCACCATCCATGAGAGCCTCTCCACTTAATACAGGGAGTACACTGGGGCGCTCTCTTAGGACACAATAGTGGCTTGGGGGGGTCCCGGCCTGGGGGGCACGGGGGCGGGGTGGACCCGTCATTCGGCACAGTATGATCCCACTAGGGGTGCCAGAGGGGGGCGGTCCCCCCTAGTCTTCGTGCCCACCCCAGGTCAGGACCTCTCCCAGGTCTTAGGAGCCTATTACCCTGGACGGCTTCTTTAGCCCGGGGAGGTAGAGGCTTAAGAATGTTACTGCCCTCCAAAGTCTTGTGGACAACATTGTTCTTTTCTCTGACTTTTAGGCAAGTCCCTTTTCTATTTTGTCCACCAGTTCCACATGACTTGTATCTCACTTACTCCTTTTGTATCATTAATGTTTCTCTCTGCCATATATGAGAGTCTCTCTGTTATGTCCTTTTTTGAAAATAAAATACTTTGAAAGTAAAGAAGTCCAGAACCACCCCATACCATCCTCAAGGGGATCCTCAGCCAGAGGGGTTCAACCGAACCCTCCTAGATATTCTTGGGACTTTTAATTCAGAACAAAAGTAGCACTGGCACAAGCATATAGTCGCTATCGTGTATGCTTATAACAGCACTGCAAATGATGCTCTCTCTATCATCTGATGTTTGGATGGGAGGCCCGGCTGCCAGTAGACTCGGCCTTTGGCACATCCTTAGACCATACTTTGCACACAATAAAAGGCAAAATAGCGCAGGTAACTCGGTTTGCAGTATATTAAATGTTGCTGAAGATATGTCCTTTAGAGCAATGTGCTCTCCGTGAGAAGAAAACAGTCTATGAGCAGGGCAGCCTTTGGATGGGAGGTGAAGCCGCTCCAAATATGCAAAGGGAAAAACAACAAGAAAGGCGCCTCTTAGTAAACTGTACATTTAATAGCGTCACACTGAAACAGCCGGCAGAAAGAGAGGAAATTAAACTGTGGGACAGAGGAGGACGCCATCTCGTATGCCTATACTGACTTCCCTACACCGGACTATCTAAGTTTTAAATGTGAGTGTTTTTAATACCAATACGCTATTAAATGTACAGTTTACTAAGAGGCGCCTTTCTTGTTGTTTTTCCCTTTAGACCATACTTTGACAGCCTCCCACAGAGGGTATGTGGACCGCTTACGGAAATGTCTGAAGACCGCCCATGACAAGGCCCAAGCAGCCTCAGATGCCCGAGGACAGAGGAACAAGAGAAACTTTGACCTCAGAGTACAAGTGCAGGACTTGAAACCAGGTGACAGAGTACTGCTGCGAAACCTGGGTGTCCCTGGAAAGCACAAGTTGGCTGACCGCTGGAAGTCACAGCCCTATGTTGTTTGCAAACAGCTGGCAGGACTCCCAGTATATCAAATCCGGCCAAAAGGGAGCACAGGCCCGCTGAATACTTGGCACAACAACCATCTGTTGCCTCTGTCAGAAGCAGTTTGTGTGCCACCACAGCCAGATTCAAAGTCCACATTCATAGCCTCTAAGAGACCCAGACCAGTGACTAGGTCTCAGTTGATGCCTCTTGCTGAAGAGGATGTGAAGAGCGAGGGTGAAGAGATGGGAATGGATTGGCTGTGGCAATCCTAAATACCAGGGCCTGCCACTCCCCCCTCTTTCCCTCCCAAAGGGATTGACACCGGGACACTCAGGCCAGAAGCGCTTGAGTTTGTGCCTCAGACCCCACCTTTTGAAGAGTTGGAAGACCTTCAATCTTCTATGCTGGTAGCAGACCCCGAAGACTTCCCATCCTTCACTGAAGAGGAAGCTGAGTCTGTTATGCAGGAAGGAGAGAAAGCTGTGGATGAAGCACAGGCCAGTGTGCCTGTAATTCTAGAGCCTAAAGAGCAGAGAGAGAAAAGAGCTATTTACCCACCTAAGAGACTGACCTATGATACTCTAGGTGAAAGCTCTGAGGAAACTTCAAAAAGGACTCTTTAAGTGCCTGGTTCTTCCACCACAGATTTGGTGTAGGACAACCCCAACTCACCCCCTGGCACATCTAGTTGGGCCATACCAATTCAGGTGGCCTGTAGGCAGGACAACTTCCCCTCCTATGCTAACTGGTGGGAAGTTCCCCTGCCAGGGTTTTATGTAGATGCAAACTGTCTGATTTCCTGTGCACACTAACCTGCTTCTCTCTGCTTGTAGATAAAAAGCATGCAACAAGTGACAGACTTTCTACCTCCTTTGGAGGACCAAAGGTTCTTTGGTGAGGGGAGGGTGTAGCGGGGGGTCTGCTCTGCCACCCGTGGCTCCTGCACCTCCTGTTGTCACCGCTGGTGGCCACCAGGCAGAGACTGACACAGGAATGGACGCTCCTGTCAGCCCCTGAGCGGGTTTTCTCCTCTCACCCTCTTGTTTCCCTGTGTGCAGAGTGACACACAAAGGCATCCGCCCACTCTGCTCTTACCCCTGCCTCCTTATTGACAGAGGCGGGAGGCCAATCATCAGGGAGCAGCAGAAGAGAACTGTGGGATAGGAAGTGCCAGCACAGAGCAGCCTGATTAACTTTTAAGGGGAAAGATAAAAGTTAATGAGCTCCTCTATGCCGGTGAAGACAATCAGATCTGCAATGGGGACATTACTGTCATTGCTGCTATAAGGGCCCTTATACCACTCTCTTTAAGTCATACCTCTCATTAGAGTTAATGGTTAATAGTTTGGCCTGGGGTTCTCCTTTAATATTGGTAATATCTACAAGTACTCAATAGTTTTGAAGAAGGTATTTACGGATTATCTGTCACTGGCTGACTGTATTGATGCTGTCATTTGCATATTTGTTTGAGCATTTTTAAAATCACTTTAACCAAATCCTGGTTGTTTGTCTGGGATCTGGCTGACCAATACCATTTTGAGTTCTTATTCTTAGTAAATTGAAAGAAATCTTGTGTCAGTATGTCATTACTGTGGTATTCCATTAATCACATTGCTAGATGTGCCAAAGGGGCTGAGACAGTTCTTTGGGGTTGAGAGGCAGAGTAAAAGACTGAACAAAAGCAGCTCCTTCGGGGGTATATCTACATATGAGATAAAAGTCCAGCAATAGTGTATAACCAGTACAAAAATAAACAATAAATAAAAAAAAGATCAGATAATACCTGATAAGGGGAGGTGCAATAAGGCCCAAAATAGCTGGTAAGGGGAAGGTGCAATAAGGTTCAGTAATAAATTTTAAGGTAGAGGTGCAATAAGGTTCAGTATTAACTGATAAGGGGGAGGTGCATTAAGGTCCCATAATAGCTGAGCAGGAGGAGTGCAATAGGGTCCGGCGATAAATGCTGAGAAGGTGTAATAAGGTTCAGCAATAGCTGAAAAGCAGGAGATGCAATAGGAACTAGCTATTGCCCATATGCAGGCAGTGTAGTAAGGCCAAGCAATAGCTTATAAGGGCAGATGCATAAAGATCTAGCAATAGATGATGCAATAAGATCCTGCAAGGTTGTCATAATGAACATGGATTACTAACTCGGCAGCAACATTTTTGTGAAATCTGTTTCAAAGTGATCACTCAATTAAAGGGAATGTACATATTTTGATTATTTATTTATTATTAATGAGTAAACTGAGTGACTCTTTTTTTGTTATCAAAAGGCTTGGCTTCAGTCATACAGATAGTGTTTGGATAAGTTAGCAAAATGACAGACTTTCATTCACTCACCATAACATTCCCACTAATTGTGAAAAAAAACAAAAACAAAACAATGATGGTCACCTTTAAATATGCAATAAAAAAGCTGATTACTTACATGGTATCCTGTGTTGTTTTTGAATTCCAAGCCAAAGTATTCTTTCTCTGTCAGGTTTAAATGGCTGCAGCTCATGTTGAATAATTCCTTTCCGGGAGCTTTTTGCTGTAAAAAACATTGAAAATATTAAAGTGTTAAATCTTTTTTTTTTCTCTCGCGCCTTCTCTTGCTGAGGTCAGCCACTGCAGGTAGAAAAGGAGAAATTGTACTGTAGAGTGGCCACAATTTTAGTGCCCATCCCCATCCCATCCTGAAAGGATGGAGAGTGATAAAGGGGTCTGCAGTATTTGCGGCAAGGCACCTACCTCCCTCCATGTGTAATGGGAAGAAGTGCAGCATTTGAAATTGAGAGCTGTTATGTGCTATTCAGTAGTAATAGAATTGCATAGAGGGATTGTTGGAAAATGTTGCTGAAGATGAACTTAGACTTTATATTTGTTGTATTTTTTTGTACAAAAAAGAAATATAATATAATTTAACTTTACAGCCAATCTATGACGTGAAGTAGGGTGACAGTTTTGTAAAGCAGAATAAAACCATTTTTTAAAGTGGAACTCCAGGCAGACAGCTAGATACACAGTTACAATGCATATATGTTGTCTGTTATACCTGCCAAAGTCAATGTTGCTCTGTCTACTTCCTGAGTAAGCCCCCTGTGCATCTGGGCAGCACACAGAAGTCAAGGGCTTGACGTGGGGGGCTAGAGACGGAACTGGAGCTGCCCTCTGGGATATACTGTATATACGGCCCTACGCCGCCTTTTGTTGGCGTTGTCATTTTCACATAAGGCTGGGCCGGAGCACACCGAGGTGTTAAGGGCAGTTGCACTATTGATTTAACTCCTTTTTTTCATGTGACTGTGTTTCTTTGGCGTCTACAGTGGGGAAAATATTTATTTGATCCCTTGCAGATTTTGTAAGTTTGCCACTTACAAAGAAATGAAGGGTCTAAAATTTTTATCATAGGTGTATTTTAAATAAAAGAGACGGAATATCAACCAAAAATCCAGAAAAAGCATGATACAAACTATATAAATTGAGTTGCAGTTCAGTGAGTAAAATAAGTATTTGATCCCCTACCAACCAACAATAATTCTGTCTCCCACAGACTGGCTACAGTATGTGCTCATGTGGTACACAGATTAGTCCTGTCAATTTAAGAAGATGCTCCTAACGACAATTCGTTATGCGTATAAAAGACATCTGCCCATAGAATCTCTTTTTTCCATTCAAACCAAAAGAGCTGTCAAAGGATGTCAGGGACAAGATTGTAGACCTGCACAAGGCTGGAATGGGCTACAAGACCATCAGCAAGAAGCTTGGTGAGAAGGAGACAACTGTTGGTTATTTTGTATTTCTTCCATTTGGGAATAATCTCTGTATCAATCGCCCTTGGTCTTGAGCTCCATGCTGGATTTTGCCTCATGAGGTAAGGATGATCATGAGAAAAGTGAGGGATCAGCCCAGAACTACATAGGAGGCGCTTGTGAATAATCTCAATTCAATGTATGTGAATGCATGGAGGGCCACATTCCCATGCTAATAAAAGAAGATAACATTACACAGTGTCCCTGCATCTCTGGTCCCCTTTACATTACACAGCCCCCGCACCTCTGGCCCGCTTTACATTACACAGCCCCCGCCCCTTTGGCCCCCTTTACGTTACACAGCCCCCTGAACCTCTGGACCCCTTTACATTACACAGCCTCCGCACATCTGTACCACTTTATTTTACAGATGCCCCCCCCTGCATGTTACACAGCCCCTACCCCTGCATATTACAAGCCCCCCTGCATATTACACAGCCCCCCCCCTCGCAGCTGTGTAAGCACCGAGGGATGGGGCACCTTACATTTTTTTTTCTTATTTTTCTTATTTTTTTATTTTTTTACACTGTCCCTTTGAAAAAAAAAATTCTGATCGCTTTTTTTGCTGTCAGAAGGAACGTAAACATCCCTTATTTCAGTAATAGGCAGTGACAGCTACTCTTTATGGGGGGGGGGGGGGGGGTCTGGGGTCTATAAGACCCCAAATCCCTCCTTTGCAAGTTTGGCTGTTTTGAATACTGACTTTTTTTTCAATTTGGCGCTTTTAAGTCTTCTGTAAACCGGAAGTGATGTCATGACATCGCTTCCGTATTACTAGATACAAGATCCGATTAAAGCCAGTTCTCTCTTTGTTCGGGTCTCCGGCCAGACGGCGGACATGTCGGCTGGTCGCTTAGCCTCCCGATGGGACAGGAGAGCCCGGGTGAGTCGCTGAAGGCGGCGGGAGGGGGGGGAACGTTCCCCCCCCTCCCATTGATAACAGCTGATCTGCTTCTTAGCTGCATCAGTTGTTATCCCAAGAAAGCCAACCGCCGGGTCTAAAAAAACGGTAGCAGGGTGATGCGTGCAGCTGCAGGCATCACCCCGGTACAACCCCAATGGATTGGGCCATGTTTTGTAAAATCTTGGATAAGAACCTTCTTTCCTCAGCCAGAAAACTGAAGATGGGTCGTGGATGGGTCTTCCAACATGACAATGACCTAAAACATACCGCCAAGGCAACAAAGGAGTGGCTCAAGAAGAAGCACATTAAGGTCACGGACTGGCCTAGCCAGTCTCCAGTCCTTAATCCTATTGAAAATTTATAGGGGGAGATGAAACTGAGTTGCCAAGTGACAGCCAAGAAATCTTAAGGATTTAGAGAAGATTTGTAAAGAAGACTAGACCAAAATCCCTCCTGAGATTTGTGTAATCCTGGTAACCAGCTACAAGAAACGTCTTACCTCTGTGCTTGCCAACAAGGGTTTCTCCACCAATTACTAAGTCATGTCTTGCTTGTGGATCAAATACCTATTTTACTCACTGAACTGCAACTCAATGTATAACATTTGTATCATGTTTTTTCTGGATTTTTGATTGCTATTCTGTCTATATCATTTAAAATACACCTATGATAAAAATTTTAGACCCTTCATTTCTTTGTAAGTGGGCAAACTTACAAAATCTGCAGGGGGTCAAATAATATTTTTTTCTCCATCTGTGTGTGTTTGTGTGTGTGTGTATATATATATATATATATATATATATAAAATTTTCTGGACATAGCTGAAGCATTATCTATCTATTTTATGGTTGCCTGGGTTTAGCCTTTAGATCTTGGCTATTACCTGATTCCTTCTCTTTACCCCTGTGTCATGAATCTGCAGTAATGTTCATGTCTGTCTGTCTGTCTGCTTAACTCCCTGTTGTGTTCAGCTTAGAGACGGATCGCTGTTCACCTGTGTGCTTAAAGGGGTTGTAAACCCTCGTGTTTTTTCACCTTAATGCATCCTATGGTGGTATTTAATCACTACTTTTTTGTTTCTGTTATAAAATTTTGCAAATGAGTCATTTTTCTTCATAAATGTTGGCTAACATTTATGCTGCTACATATCTTTGGTAAAAAAAACCTAAATCAGTGTATATCATTTGGTCTTTGTGAAAGTTATAGAGTCTACAAGCTATGGTGCCAATCATTGAAAATTGATCACACCTGATGTACTGACGGCCTTTCTCATTTCTTGACACCAACAAGCCAGGAAACTACAAATAACCCCCAAATTACCCCTTTTTGGAAAGTAGACATTTCAAGGTATTTAGTAAGATGCATGGTGTGTTTTTTGAAGTTGTCATTTTTTCCCACAATTCTTTGCAAAATGAAGATTTTTTATTTTTATACAAAATTGTCATATTGACAGGTTATTTCTCTCACATGGCACATGCATACTTGCAACTACACCCACAAAAAGACCCCATTTCGGAAAGCAAACACCCCAATGTATATTCTACGAGGCATAATGAGTCTTTTGAACATGTCATTTTTTGACATGAAAATTGTGAAAAGAAAATGAAAACGCAATTTTTTTACACAAAGTTGACCATGTATGCAATATTCCTAACACATAGCATGTACATAGCAAAAATTGCACCAAAAATACATTCTGCTACTCCTGAGTACAGCGATACCACATATGTGAGACTTTTATACAGCCTGGGCACATACAGAGGCCCAACATTCAAGTAGCACCTTCAGGTGTTCTAGGTGCATAAATTACACATCTAATGTCATGATGATCTATCACACTTTTGAAGGCCCTGGAGCACCAGAACAATGGAAACGCCCACAAAATTACCCCATTTTGGAAAGTAAACACCCTAGCGTATTCAAGTAGCACCTTCAGGCATAAATTACACAACTAATGTCATGAGGACCCATCACACTTTTAAAAGCCCTTTATATTTCTAACACATAGCACGTACATACCAAGAATTACACTCCAAAATAAATTCTATTGAGGAAAGGGTAAAAAAAATATTACCTGTGGTTTTAGTAGTGCAGTTGTCCACAGAGGAGAGCATTGTTACAGGCAGCAGGCAGGGACGTGCTTAGCGACAACAAAAGTAATTATCCAGGCAGCAGGCAGGAATATTGTCTATAGTCAGTACAGAGATATTGTCAGCACAGCCAAAGGAATTGTCCAGGCAGAGACCTGGTCAGCACAGCCAAAATATTGGTCCTGGCACACTGTTACCCACAGACACTCATAATTGTACCACTCTCCAGCCCTTCATAAACATACTGCCTCTTGCTACAGCTAATTATTTCCATAGCTCAGGTAGCAGGTAGAGGTGTGGTCAGTTCATGTGGCAGGCAGAGGCATGATTGCAGTAAGTCAGCACCAGCAGGCTGAAGGCCTCTGCCAGGTAAGACCTGGGCACAAGGGTAGAGGCTTCTTCCACCCAAATCTCTCCAAACCCTAATCTGGCAATGATGAAACCCAGAGAAAAACAAAAAATGTGTTTTCTCCATCCGGAAAAACAATTCTGGAGCCCCTCACATATGTGAGACCCCTGTGTACTACAGTAGCAAGATCAGTCCAAGCGGTAGGCAGAAGCATAGTCGATTAAACAGGCCAGGGTCAGTTCATGTGGAAACAATCCAAGTGATAGGCAGAAGCATAGCTGATAAAACAGGCTAGGGTCAGTTCACGTGGAAGGCAGTGGCATGGTTATTTGAGGAAGCATGGAAAATGGTCAGCACAGATGATGAAAATGGGGAAATGGTTAAAAATATGGGCTAATATTTTAGGGATGTATGATAACTTTGGAAGCATTCTCCAATTCATAGGCCAGGTTGAGATAGACACTGGGGACAATAGTAGCTGGTATCTCTTCTAACTCCTCCTTTGCTGCATACAAATCTTTTTTGGTGTTCTTGGGCTGCTTCAGATGGTGGAATGCTGTCTGGGAAGTGGTGCTCATGAGGTCGGCTAACAGCATCAGAGCGAAGGTTTTCTGTGGGGGGTCTTTGCTGATAGGTGAGGAACATCACTATTTTTTCGATGAAATTTAGAAAGGCGGTGTGGCTTTTCCTGTAGATTTGGTGTAGGTGATATATGCATTGTAAATAGCCAAATGAAAAAGATAAATCGCATCTTTCTTATACCAGAAATGGGACCTCCTTGTCGTCAAATAGGGCTGAAGCATTTGGTCATTGAAATCCACCCCCATGTAAAGATTATATTCTTGAACGCATGCTGGTTTTTAAAGGGGACCTCGTCTTCTGTGAACCTCGACTGTGGTGTCATTATGGATGGCGAACAGCATGTATACATCCCTTCTATCCTTCCTACTCAAGGCCAGCACTTTGTTGTTTCTCAGAGTTGCTTTTTCCCCCACTTCACATTTTTTTTGTTCACTAACGCTTGTGGGAAGCCTTTCTTGTTCTTTCTGGAGGTTTCGCAGGCCGGGATTTTTGCACGGTGTAGGTGTCTGAAAAGGGGCAGGCTAGTACAATAGTTACCCAGGTAAATGTTTCGCAGCAGTGGGTCCCATATGATTTTTTAGGTTGTGCCCATGTAGGGCGGGCACTCAGGGGGGCTGGAGCTGGGAATCTTTTCCTTTTATATATGCGGAACGCAAACAGATATCCTGTGGCTCTTTCGCATAGCTTATAGAATTGGACTCCATACTTGGCCTTTTTGCTAGGAATATATTGTTTTATTCCTAGCCGGCCTGTAAAGTGTACCGGATTCATCCACACATACAGTATCTCACAAAAGTGAGTACACCCCTCACATTTCTGTAAATATTTTATTATATCTTTTCATGTGACAACACTGAAGAAATTACACTTTGCTACAATGTAAAGTAGTGAGTGTACAGCTAGTATAACAGTGTAAATTTGCTGTCCTCTCAAAACAACTCAACACACAGCCATTATCTGTGTCTAAACCGCTGGCAACAAAAGTGAGTACACCCCTAAGTGAAAATGTCCAAACTGGGCCCAATTAGCTATTTTCCCTCCCCAGTGTCATGTGACCTGTTAGTGTTACAAGGTCTCAGGTGTGAATGGGGATCAGGTGTGTTAAATTCGGTGTTATCGCTCTCACTCTCTCATACTGGTCACTGGAAGTTCAACATGGCACCTCATGGCAAAGAACTCTTTGAGGATCTGAAAAAAAGAATTGTTGCTCTACATAAAGATGTCCCAGGCTATAAGAAGATTGCCAAGACCCTGAAACTGAGATGCAGCATGGTGGCCAAGACCATACAACGGTTTAACAGGACAGGTTCCACTTAGAACAGGCCTCGCCATGGTCGACCACAGAAGTTGAGTGCTTGTGCTCAGCATCATATCTAGAGGTTGTCTTTGAGAAATAGACGTAGGAGTGCTGCCAGCATTGCTGCAGAGGTTGTAGGGGTGGCGGGTCAGCCTGTCAGTGCTCAGACCATACGCCGCACACTGCATCGAATCGGTCTGCATGGCTGTCGTCCCATAAGGAAGCCTCTTCTAAGGATGATGCACAAGAAAGCCCGCAAACAGTTTGCAGAAGACAAGCAGACTAAGGACATGGATTACTGGAACCATGTCCTGTGGTTTGATGAGACCAAGATAAACTTATTTGGTTTAGATGGTGTCAAGAATGTGTGGCGGAGTGAGGAGCAGGTGAGGAGTACAAAGACAAGTTTGTCTTGCCTATAGTCAAGCATGGTGGTAGGAGTGTCATGGTCTGGGGCTGCATGAGTGCTTCCGGCACTGGGGAGCTACAGTTCATCGAGGGAACCATGAATGGCAACATGTACTGTGACATACTAAAGCAGAGCACGATCCCCTCCTCTCAGAGACTGGGCTGCAGGGCAGTATTCCAACATGATAACGACCCCAAACACACCTCCAAGATGACCACTGCCTTGCTAAAAAAGCTGAGGGTAAAGGTGATGGACTGGCCAAGCATGTCTCCAGACCTAAACCCTATTGAGCATCTGTGGGGCATCCTCAAATGGAAGGTGGAGGAGCGCAAGGTCTCTAACATCCACCATCTCTGTGTTGAAATCATGGAGTGGAAGAGGACTCCAGTGGCAACCTGTGAATCCCTGGTGAACTCCATGCCCAAGAGGGTTAGGGCAGTGCTGGAATATATTGGTGGCCACACAAAATATTGACACTTTGGGCCCAATTTGGACATTTTCATTTAGGGGTGTACTCACTTTTGTTGCCAGCGGTTTAGACATTAATGGCTGAGTGTTGAGTTATTTTGAGGGGACAACAAATTTACACTGTTATACAAGCTGTACACTCACTAATTTACATTGTAGCAAAGTGTAATTTCTTCAGTGTTGTCGCATTAGATATAATATACATAGATATAATAAAATATTTACAAAAATGTGAGGGTGTACTCACTTTTGTGAGATACTGTATATTCTGATCAGGGACATAAAGTTTAGCAAATCTTTGGGAAAAAAATGTATAAGTAGGCAAATTTTATATAATTTGTCATAATTTTGGATGATCTCGGGGAGAGCACTGGGTGTTGTCGCTGAAGTGAAGGAAGCGCATAATCATCTCATATCGGGACCTGGGCATTACTGAAGAATAAATGGGCATGTGGTGGATGGAGTGGGTGGACCAGTAGGCATATCCTTAATTTTTTTTTAAGCCCCCATGTTAAGGGTGAGGCCCATAAACAATTTAAATTCCTCCAAAGTTAGATTTCTCCACTCATAAGGACGGGCATAGGATGATTGGGGGTTGTTAGAAATATACTGCTGGGCATATAGATTTGT
Organism: Lithobates clamitans; assembly: GCA_037952925.1. NCBI lineage: Eukaryota > Metazoa > Chordata > Amphibia > Anura > Ranidae > Lithobates > Lithobates clamitans. Next base: position 2,106,829 of record JBBGZY010000271.1, read on the forward strand.
CTGATCCACAATAAATTCAAGCAAAGTGTCTGTCAAAAATAAATTAAAAAAAATAAATTTCAGAGAAATTCTTGGTATTGGCCTGCACACCTTTCTTGTGGTGAAAGGGGGAATACTTGCTGATCCCGAGTTGGAAGGCAGCCATGTTGGGTTGGCAAGAGCATCTGAGAAGTATGTAGTGGCCCTGACTATTGGGGGATGTGACACTCCAGTGCTAGTGCTAGGCATTTCATCCTGGGGTGTATCGCTGGCGGCTGCCCAGTTTTCAGAGTGCCATACCCTTTAAGGAGGGACCCTTTCTTCCTCAGATTCGGTCGCTGATCCACTGCTTTCAATCAGTTTAAACTTCAATTCTGATTCCGAATCTGATATGGAATCCGACTGTGAGAACTCCCCGCTGCTCTCATCAGTCATGCTGAGGAGCTGAAAGCCTCCTCACTGCTGTAAACTCTTTTAGACATGGTTGGTACTGGACTGCTGATGGTGGCTGTGTGACGGATACTTTGGTGATGGGCTGTTCGACGGGTGACAGATAACTGCTGACAGTCTCTGATAGGTGGCAGGTGACGGTCACTGATGGGTGACAGGTGACGGTCACTGATGGATAACTGATGGCTGACAGGCAGCGGCCACTGATGGGTGACAGGTGCACCGCTGATGGTCACTGATAGCAGTCTCTCATGGTGACAGGTGACGGTCACTGATAGGTGACAGGGGAAGGTCACTGATGGGTGACAGGTGACGGTCACTGATGGGTGACGGGTGCACCGCTGACGGTCATGGATGGCAGTCTCTAATAGTGACAGGTGACGGTCACTGATGGGTGACAGGGGCACCACTGACGGTCACAGATGGCAGTCTTTGTTAGTGATAGGTGCACTCTATGGGCACTGATAGGTGACAGTCACTGATGGGTGACAGGTGCACCACTAACAGTCACTGATAGCAGTCTCTGATGGTGACAGGTGCACTTTATGGGCACTGATGTGGTGACTGATGGGTGACAGGTGCACTGGGGGGGGGGGCACAGTAACACTGCTGGGCACTGATAAGGACTGTTACACTGCTGATGGGGCGATGTGACAGGTTCTCTTTATTGTGTGCTTTGGTGCAATACAATACAGACACAAATCAGTAACCCACTAATCCTGGCTCTTCTCTCCTCACACTGGCAATGGTGTGTAAGGAGAGAAAAGCCGGTAACAGTCAGTTACTGGTCTGTGTTTACATTTGTGATTGGTTGTGAATGGATCACGGCCTATCACGTGGTAAATAGAAAAAATAGAGGCTCTCATCATATCATATAGAGCATGGTGGTCCCATCCCTTTTAGTAGAAATAAAAGTGGTTACCCCCTTAGTTGGGACTTTCCATAGACCACCAACTCAAAAAATGTGTAAAAAGTATTCTTTAATATAATAGATTAAAATACATAGAACGACACATATGATAAGGATGCACAACATGTGCTACATGAAAAATCAACCAATATATGTATGATAGTATACAAAGTGAATGCCCAAATGCCCGACGCGTTTCCGGTATGAGGTGTTCCAATATCTTCCTCAGATGCCAAGGGTTCAGAAAGTTTAACATTCAAAATAAATTCCAGTATGGTGATTCAATGTCAGAAATGAGCATTAGGGACCAGTGAGTCAATATTGGCACTGCGTGCCTCGCCACCAGTGGGTATTATAAATATTGAGTGCCTTCTCAAGGTGCATAGTATTTGGACAATCTATCAGGACGTGCTCCTATTGTTTGCTCCTGTTGGGTGGGACAAAACAGCTGATTAAAGACACTGCTGTTAGGCTAAATAGCCCAGGGAACAATGTCCCAGCATTCCACCTCTGGTGAGACAGGTGTGTCCGTCTGGCGTGTGATGTCAGATCACTGTAGCCATTTTTCTATGACCTTTTATCTCATGGCCTGAACAATGATCTGCATGGCCTGAACGATGTCCTAGAAAAGATTAGACATATTTGGATCATAGTGATATTTTAAACCATTTTCTGTTAGTAGAAGTACACATGCCTTCAATCTTGTAATCAATCAGTCAGCCTATTTTATAGTAGTCTCTCTGCTGTTTGATATCATTGTGTGTACCATACTGAACATGGACCAGAGAAAGCAAAGGACAGAGTTGCCCGAGGAAATCCAGAAACCTCAACCAAGTTGTCAAAAGTAAGGCTAAGACCATTTCCAAGCAGCTTGATGTTCCTATGACTACAATTGCAAATAATATTAGGAAGTTTAACATGCTTGGGGGTGGAGCCAACATCCCTGGACATGGCTGCAAAAGGAAAACTAACTACAGACTGAACAGAGGGATAAGTGTGAATGGTAGACAAAGAGCCAAGGAAAACTTCCAAGATACAAGCTGAACTTCAAGGTCAAGGTACATCAGTGTCTAATCGAACATCCATTATGGCAATGGGGTCAAAGGAATAAGACTCAGGAGATTCCAGTGTTACAAAAAAAAAACACATCAAAGCCAGGTTGGAATTTGCTAAAATACATATTGACGAGCCACAATGTTTCTGGGAGTGTTAAAGTAAATAACACCATATTGACTGTAAAACAAGGAGGAGGTTGGGTTATATTTTGGGGCTGCTTGTTGGGTCTGGCACAGGGTGTCCGAATCTGTGCAGGGCACTACAAAATCTTAAAGCGGTTTTAACCCTAAAAAGGTAAAAAAAAAAGCTTCTGTTTCTTTAAGGCATGATGTATAGCACAGTGCTTGTGCCACGTAATTGGTCCTTTTTTATGTTGTAAAATTCCTGGTTGATCCTGCCTGTTCCTGTGTTCTGACCACGGTAATCTTGGCTGCTGATCCAGGATACCATGGTCAGTTTATGTGCCTCCATCATTCCGCTCTCTGCTATGAGTCTCTCTCCCTCCCTCACTGACTGGCAGTTCCGAAGTCTGTGTGTGAGAGCCGATCTCCTCCCCGCCCCTCCCCTCCTGCTGCTCTTCCCTTTGGCTTGAAAATAATATTTAAAAATAACTGTCACCCCCTCTGATTTATCGATATATAAAGTGCTGTGTGTCCGTTTGTAAAAATTCTAATCCCAAATACCTTTTCTCACAGCACCGATGTGCGGTCACGTGACCTCCCTCTGCTGGCTGGCTGACGTCAGAGGAAAATCTTAGCCACTCCAGTCGCTGTCCTATTTTTTTTTTTTTAACCAGATACTTTTTTTTTTAAATCTTTATTTAGCAAAACATTTTTACAATTATTATCCAACATTTACAAATCCATTCTTTGTCTAGCAGTATATTTGGATTACAATCTATTTTCACATAAACACATAAAATCAATTCCTAACCTCTATTTTCTAATTTTCGTATATTCTTTTATTGAATCCATATCACTGCTATCCTAAACCTACTTCACATTCATACAACCCCCGCTCTCTTACACATTCACACACCATACCCATAAGTACCAAAAAAAATACCCCACCCACCCTCGCCCTCCGTTACTCTCTCCTTTGCCTCTATTGGGCTAGCATCCTATACTTCTCTCTAGGGATGGAGATCCCTCTAAATTTTTAACCAGATACTTTTTTATTGAAAAGATTTTTTTTGCTTTACAACACTATTACATACAAAATATATCCACTGAACATTTAAAAATTACATTAACATCAAAACAAAACAAAAAAAGAAAATTCAGGTAGACTATACAACTTCCTGATTATGCTATCATTGTTACTTAAGATCTTTCAACATAATAAATTACTGATTACACCCTTCATATAAAAATTTGGACTGCATTATAGGACAAGCCATTATATTCAGTTTAACAATTAAACCTTAACGAGTTAACGGATTATATCTACTGCTATCCCCTACCAGGGGTCTATCCCTCCGCTAACTTTCGATAAACTCAACGGTCGGCTCAGCTTGTTTACACATATAAATTAGAGTTTAACCATCGAGACCAAATTTTCTGAAATTTTTTTGGGCATTTTCTATGTTTATATGTCAATTCCTCCCTTCTTAAATTAAAATTAATCGCATCAGACCATTGAGCAATGGTTGTTGGGGAGTTTGATATCCATTTCTGCATTTTGAGTTTATTGTCTATGTACTTGGACTGCAGCCACATCACATGCATTTCAGATGGGGGAATATCTTCTGGTATGAATCAGAATGAACATTTGTAGAGCTTAGAGTATTTAAGGTGTCAAATATATATACTTCCAATATTGATGCAGTTTTGGGCAACGCCCCATCATATGTATAAAAGTGTTCCCGTTTCAGTAGTACATCTTGGAAAGTTTGGTGTAACTGCTTTACGTATGTCATTTTTTAGGAGTATAGTGTGACCTGTGCATAATAAATAGCTGAGTCAAACATTGTGAAGAGGATAAGGAGAGTCTGGTCAAATTCTCCAAAGCTTGCTTTCATTCCTCATCACTAATAGTCTCCAGATACCTACGCCACCGCTCAACACTACCACCCTGTGTATTAGCGTTAGTTGTTGTCTGTAAGGAGTAATATATGTCACTAATAAGTCCCTATTTGGAACTCCAAGTAGACACTGCTAAAGTTAAACTTGTGGAAGGATTATATTTTAATGGGAAAGTAGGGGGACAGGTAACATCTGCATGAGGAAGAGCACCCTAGGGAGAACCTTCCTTTTAAAAATAATATTTACACAGCCCAGCCATGTAAAGGTCATCTTTGTCCAAATCTGAAAGTCTCTTTGCAACACGCGTAACAACGCAGAATAATTAGCAGAATACAGTGTCTCAAAGCAGTCAGTTGAACCCCCAAGTATTTAATGGAAGATTTAGCCCATGTAAAGCGGAAGGTCTCCCGTGAGATAGGAGCTAGCGACTCCGGCAAAGTAATTGGTAAGACTTCAGACTTGGCATTATTTATCTTGAAATTAGATAACCTCCCAAAAGTCCGAAGTTCCCGCATCAAGTTTGGCAGCGAGACAAGGGGGTCCATGAGATGAAAAAGGACATCATCAGTGTAAGCCGATAGCTTATGTTCAGTTGTCCCCACTGTTATCTCTCTAATGCCTTCAAAATTAGGGCAAAGGACATTCAGTTTAAAGAAAAACACCATGTCAGTGAGCAAACAAACAGGGGAAACAAACAGCCCCCAGAGAGAAATCACTGGCAAAAACAAATAAATTCCCCACAATATCCGCAACGGCAGAAAGTGTAACCCCCCCCACCCCACAAAAGCAAGAGATGCATATTATTCCCCAAACCCCCAACAGTAACAGAACTAGGGAGGGCATGTACCCTTAAAGGATAAGTTCACCTTTTTTTTTTAGTTTTTCTGAATTCCAGCTCACCTATGTACCAATATAGCAGCAATGTACTTTTTTTGCAAAAATATCAAAGCTTTCAATTAAATCTACAATCACTTACTTCACTTGTCCTCATACATGTTTCCAAACGTATCAATTGGGATTGCTGGTGCAACGCGTTTCTGAAATGCAAGGAGACGCACAGATGTGAATGGAGCTTCATTGTTCTTGTGTTAATGCACCAAATATCACTTTCGGGCCCCATTCACATCTAGCATAGTGGGAGCACACATATTGTGGCTCAGTTTTCCTTTGACACCCATAGGGCAGCCTGTTGATTTCAATGGGCTGCACTACATGTGGCTTATGGGACATTTTGGCTTTTTGTGGGTTGCATGTTTTTTACTGTGCATTTTGCAGCTTTCACTGTGAGTTTTCTTCAACCCGATGTTTGCACTACTTGGTTCAACTATCCAATCTTGGTTTAACCCTGGTATGTGGCATACCACATCATTATACTCTATACTTCACAGCCTTTTTCTACTTAATGGTAACGATTTGGGCCCTACGTCCACTTCCACGCTCTATTGATTTCCACTTCCCTTTATTTGGTTATGAGCTCATCCTATTTTCTTATTTTATATGCTATCATAGATAGTTACACATTACACATTTATACCCACAGATAGTGGAACCCATTCTCATTACCACTTGGACATCCACTTTGGGGACTTTATGTGCTCCCTGTTTCTTCCTGCGCCCCTATACCTCAGCTGCCGCGGGGGATATATTTCTAGTGGTCCTCGCCATCTAGCCGCACATACCAGGCCGACGTAAGTATCCAGGGATGTTATTTGTCCTCTACTTCAATCATCTCCCTTTCCCTGGGTCAACTATTTGAATACTTTTATATTTATTCTATGTTTTATTATAGGTTTATGCAGCATCCACCCCTGAAGAGTGGGTATTATCCCACAAAACGCATCGGGCTTACGCTGATGCTACATGCTCTACAGTTGGTTCCATGTGTTTCAATTGTACTATATTGTAAGACTGTAATTCAATGTTGTGGTATGTTTCCCCATTGATCTGTTGATATGGAGGACAGTTTTATTTATTTATTTTTACCATGCAATAAGTTATGACATATTTCTATCCATGTATGATACTACAATTTTGCCATTCATGGTTGTAGAGAAATAAAACATATTTTTTCTACCTTGACTGCTTGCTGGTCCTGACTTTATGCCTCATTAAAAGTCACAAACCTTTCTTTTCCTATATAAAAGATGAAGTTAGCCTTTAAGCAGCTAGGAGAAAGAGAAACCTCTAGCAAGATCAACAGAGTTGCTGGTACAAATGCAAGAATCCATATTCTCCTGGGTAACCCCAGGGGCATACACTTAGTTACATACTTCAAAACGAAGATAAAAAATATATATAGAAATTGAAAAGTCAAAGACCCCCCCCCCCACACCACACCACACAAACACACACACACATCCGCTGTGAGATAAGCAGCCATCGCAGGACTGTAGAAGGGCAAAAACATAACTGTGACTTAGGCCCCTTTCACACTTATACGACTTCAAAGTCGCGCAATTTTACCGCGATTTGGGAGCAGTACTACTTTGTACGACTTTGCCACATTTTTGGCATTAACAAATGAAAACATACAGTAGTTGGTATGAATCATAAGGGGGAACTCCACGCCAAGTTTTAAATAAAAAAACTGGCGTTGGTTCCCCCCCAGGGGCATACCAGGCCCTTAGGTCTGGTATGGATTGTAAGGGGAACCCCCTACGCCGAAAAATCGGCGTGGGGGTCCCCCCAAAATCCATACCAGACCCTTATCCGAGCACGCAGCCCGGCCGGTCAGGAATGGGTGTGGGGACGAGCGAGCGCATCCTCCTGGACCGTACCAGGCCGCATGCCCTCAACATGGGGGGGTGGGTGCTTTGGGGCATGGGGGGGCGCCCTGCGGCCCCCCCCCACCCCAAAGCACCTTGTCCCCATGTTGATGAGGACAAGGGCCTCTTCCTGACAACCCTGGCCGTTGGTTGTCGGGGTCTGCGGGCGGGGGGCTCATAATAAGGGGGCCCCAAGATCCCGGCCCCCACCCTATGTAAATGAGTATGGGGTACATGGTACCCCTACCCATTCCCCTAGTGAAAAAAAGTGTCAATAAAAAACACAGTACACAGGTTTTAAAGTAATTTATTAGGCAGCTCCGGGGTCTTCTTCCGACTTCGGGGGTCCTCTTCCGACTTCGGGGGTCTCTCCGGCGTCTCCTCCCGGTGTCCTGATCACAATGCGATTATGTTAGAAAAAGATATATGTCCATCCTATCATTCAAGCCATACGGTTTTCTAGTATTGAGAGTATGGATCCACCACACTTCACGTTTAAGCAAAATACGATGAGTGTCACCTCCTCTTGGGTTTTTTTAACCTGTTCAGCACCAAAAAAGCCAGTAAAAGGGAATTCCCTGCACAGGGCTTTCTAAAAGTTCTGGAAGTCACTGTGTTGCTATCTAAATGCCCCACCAAGGTCAAATCCAAAAAGTATATTTGGGTTGGGTGGTGCAAAATTTTGAGAGTTTGTGTTAAAATATTTCATGAAATCACCAATGGCATCACCCGGTCCATGCCATACTACAATCAGGTCATCAATGAAACGACCATACCAGGCGATATTGGTTTACATGTGTGGCCTTAATACCTGCAGGCAGTGTCAGACATAAAAAAGCACCTCCGTGTTTTCCTTTTCTACTAAGAAAACATATACCATCAAACAGTATAGTAACTGCATTTCTAAATCGGTGGTTTATGTTATTCAATGTAGTGCCTGCAGCCTGCAATACGTTGGGTGTACTATACGCCCTTTGAGAGTTAGAATCATGGAACATGTGAATGACACAACAAATATTAATGCCATAAATATCTCAAATGTGTCAAAACATTTCGGAGAATCTCATCATGGAAATCTCGATACTTTTTCCTTTTTTGGTGCTGAACATGTTAAAAAAACCCCAAGAGGAGGTGACACTCATCGTATTTTGCCTAAATGTGAAGTGTGGTGGATCCATACTCTCAATACTAGAAAACCGTATGGCTTGAATGATAGGATGGACATATATCTTTTTCTAACATAATCGTATTGTTTGATACATTTAATTTGAACATGTTTTATTTGTTCATGACATGTCCTTCATATGCCTGCTGTGCTTCTTCCTTTCTTCTCTCCATGTGTTTTTAATTGTCTTTGATTGCTTCTGATCAGGATGCATTTGGAGTGCTTACTTTGTTATAAATATCAGATTTTAAATCAAACATGTATGCTTTGATGAAGGCTTCTTAGCCGAAACACGTCAGCGTATAGCCTGTACCCGTGTACCCATGTAACCAATAAAGGACTTTTATTCAAGAGCATCCGAGTTGCCAGCCCTTTTCAAATCAAATATAGAAGGTGGTAGTCAGAGAAAAGATTTGTCTGAATATCATAAACAATATTTTATTGATATCCTGGTTTTAGTCGTGGCAACCTGAAAATCCCATATATATATATATATGTTTTCTTCTATTTACAAAAATACTAAAAACACTTCCTGTCCTGTACACAGGAAATCAGGGAAAATCTATCCAGTGAAATCTTCTCTCAGACAGCTGTCATCAGAACAAGTGTCCACACTGAAAAATTTCCCCTAGACCCCTTTCGCACTGCAGAGCAGTGTACCCCTGATTTGTTTGTGTTTTACCCACACTTTCACTATTTGTGTGTTTTTGGTGCATTTTCTGAAACATGCAGCATGCAGGATTTTTGGTGCGCTTTCAGAAAATGAACCAGAATGTGCGATCTAATAGAAGTCTACACTACACCCTCGCTGCAGCCAAACTGCAGCGTGGGAAGTTTGAATTCCCCCCCATAATCCTTGTTCAGTGACAACTGAAATGTTGGAATGTCCCTCACTTTCAGTCACAGTGACAATACTGAGCCTGGAGAACTGAAACTGTTAACCCACGCAGCAACTAAAGTTCAGCAGCAGGAAGAGGACAGGACAGCCCAGCAGAGAAGTGTTCTACAAAATCCAGAAGCCTGTACACTGTGGGACATGCAGGTTAGAAACTGTATAACATAACCAAGATATGAATGATCTAGGACTTCACCTTTTTTTCAGTCACTGCACTCTTTAAACGTATGTAAAATCTGGAGGCACACCAGATTAAAAAACTAAAATATTACTTATCAATAGGGAAACCAGAGCCTGGGACAATGCACTCAATCTACTGCCCACCCCCCTCCCCCAACAACCAAATTAGAGTACTCCCTTCATGTCAGAATGCCCCTATGAATGGGAGCTCCCTCATCACTTCGGTTTCACCCCATCACCGCAGAGGCTCCCCATCGCCATGAAATCCCCCCATCACACAGTCCCCACATCACAAAACTGCCCAATCACACAGTCCCCTCTGCACATCAGAGGCCTACTTATTGGCTCCAGCAGCATGGCAGTGGGCAGGGGGTGGAGGAGGCGGACTTCTGTCCTCTCCTAAATGCTAGTGGGTGGCTCTGCATGCCACCTGCCCTGCTGAGCCAGCTCCCATCACCACAGCAAAAAAGGATGAAAGGCATCCTGGCCCGAGAGCATCATTGGTTATTTGGTGCTGGCAGCCAGCCCACCAGTGCCATGACAGGGAACGAGAACCATGACACTCATCCGGGGATGTCTAGGAGAGCCTGGACAGTACCCTGGTTGAGAAACACTGCTCTTGGACTTCAGCTGTCAAATAGTACTATAGTCACAAACCACTGATGCTTTATTTGAAGCATAGATTCAAGAAATGTATTAACACATACTGCATACATCCTCTTAAAGACATGGGTGTTTTACCAGATTAAGAACTACTATAGGATCTAACAAAGTGTTAGTCTGGGGCACCTAATGAAGCAAAACTTTCTAAACATCTCTAGAGGTGATATACAGCCAAAAATTGGATTATCAAGAAATGAATGAACAATATAGTTCCACTGTCATTTGGCACAGCAGAGATATAACTCAGCGATCACTTGAACTGTTTATTGGTAGAATAAGCATAACAAGTTTCCAGAAAATAAGAGATGTTGGATAAAATTGCTATGCTATGGTATTTAGCTGCCTCTATAGTGACATGCTAATAGTGGGTTCTGCTGTACAACTGTGCTAGTTCCTGTCGTTGTTAAGAAGCCTCATGTAATTAAAACAATTATAACATTCAGTAATGGAACATCCCATGTGCTCAATGCCCTGAATATCTATGGAATTCAAGACAATGCCAGCAATAACTACAATGCCATTAACCCATGCAAAGATCGGGAGTATATTAATGCCTATAGAATGTGTACATCTTTGTTATAGAAAGGGCAGGCAATTCTCTAGAAAGGACCAGGAAATCTAAAACTGATGTAGTTGTGTCAGTAATAATCTTCATAAATATGTACATAAGGCAGCAGGGCCTTAGTAAATGCTAAGATATTTAAAGGTAATTTAGTCTAATGCTGAAGAAGTCTATTGATTTAAAACAAGGGGCTTTGAAAACACCTAATACTATTAACTGGCTTAATAGTCAGAAGATGACAAGCAGATTGTGTGTCTGTGCTCACCCCTCCGATCCATCATGCTAATGGACTCCACTGATTATACATAAGCTAAGGAGGAGGAGTGGCCATGCCTTGAAAACATCTTTACATAACTTCTAGCAGTTGGATACCTTCTCCTCTAATTAGCTTTTTACATACCCACATCCTACACATATGCATGTGCTGTGAACCCCATTGTTGCTGTTACATCAGAACCATTGGAGAACAATAGTTCGTTGGCCTAACAACTCTAACCTGCCCAATATGCATTTTATTTGACACAGGTTTGAAGGAAATCTGACATGAGATGAAAACTGTATATAAGCTGCTCTTTCTGGCCTTCATCTGCAAGTGCTAGTTGCCTGGCTGTCAAGCAGAGCTCCTGACTTTAATATTTTTGAGTCACTGGCCCTTTGCCTGTATGTAGCCAATGAAGGTCAGTAAATATACAGATCTTTACTGTTTTTCCAGGTTGGTAAAAAAACTGGAGTCATCTGATTAGTGTGACAGCCTTTCCAATAGCTGGTCAGGAATGATAATCTATATATTTTTTTGACAGGTGTCCTTTACACTTTAGAGGTTAAAGGCAGCCTAAAGTGATATTTCAATTTGGAATCTGCTGGAATCTGCTGGATTGAACCATCCAGTGGGCTATATCAGTCTACCAGGTCTTGTCTGCCTTACAGTGCACTTGCAATAGAAGGTACAAGGTTCTTTCGATCCTTTAACCCACATGTGTCAAACATAAGGCCCATGGTAGGGGGGCTCTTGACATCTGATGTGAGAAATGGGGTGCTCTGGACATATCCTTTACATTTTTATGAGAATAATACAATTCTATCCCAGGTGAAAAGGAGGGTCACACACACTGCTGTTAGAAGTTATTACTAAAACCAAAATAGTTGAATGAAGCAATTATTTATTATGATACAGAGTAGATTTGTATAGTCTTACATATACAAAAACCTTACTTTAACCCATCATCTAGGTTTAACAACTAGAGAAGTATCTAAACTTAAAAAAAATAAATAAAAAAAAATGCATTATCAAAATATGAACAGAAGTTATCTGATGATCATGCTGGAGAAGAACAAAGTTCCCCACTATCTAAATCTGACCTCCTAAAGGAGATTTGGATGCTGAAAACTCCAAATAATAGAATATACAGTACACTAGATAAAAATAAGAACTACAGGACTTCTATTCATCCCAAAACTCTCCCTGAATTCCACACTTAACCTCTACTAAGAAGCCACTCTAACTACTCTCCTTTTCTCCTATCCCCACTCCTCTTCTTTCCTCCTGCTATTGCACTGGTTGCCAGATTAAGCAACTAACTATCATGTGATTCCCAACAACCAACACTAAACGGAAGCATATAGGTCATTATAGAAATTGGTCTTAAATTTGTAGATAGTTCCTATAGATTTAGGAATACCCCTTGTTTATAGAACTAGGTACACATATTTGCCTTATCCTGTTGGCCCACAATTTTCTCAGTTCTTACTCAAACAGTGTACCTATGGCCACACAGGTCTACAACATTTTGAATGCAACAATAACAAAATGTAACAAAATGTAAAAAAATGTATAACAAAATAAAAAATAAAAAACATTTTTTGTCCTTTTTTCGTTTGGTAAGGCAATGGTGAAATAAAACTCCTAACAGTGTCCTCAATTGATATTAAAAAAAAAAAAAAAACACGGGGAAAAAGAAAAATGCCTGTATCCACCCAAAATATTAATTTTTGTGGTAAATTCTGCAGGTCTACTACAAGAAGATCATGGCACAACCCCATCTTTTGATTCTTGAGAACATCTAAGTGACTCAATATTTTTACTGCTGACTTCTTCACAGAATTATGTTATAGAATGAGGTCTTGTCATGTATTAGTGCCGGCCCAGTGTGCCCCAGGCCACTCTCCCTTTCATCCTGCCTGAACTCACAAGCTCCTTACGTGCACAGCACAATTCCCTTCAAATGGATGAAATGCCTGCAAGTGAAGAGCCAGATCTGTTCATACTCTGGAAGAATAGCTGGCATGCACAAGCTTTAATGGACACATTAGCTACAATAACATATACTTGACCACTAGGCTAATTTGCTTTACTCCAAAGAAACTATTTATAGATCTCCATGTGTTTAATATATAGTCCACCTCAGCTTATAATAATAGGTACATGCATGTAAAGTAAATGCAGTGTACTCTGCATTAGACATATTAAGCTCTCACATGTACATACATTTATTGGTGGGACCTAAACCAGAAACCGAAAAAGCATTTAGTTATACTGCCTTAAACAAGGATATCAAATTAGAACACAGAAATTGTTAAACTTAAATAAATATTTATGTTTATGGTCACATAAACCAGAAGGAGATAAAAAGTTACCTAAATACACATACATAGTAAAAATAGTAAATACACTAATTCATAACACCAATTCTTAAAATAAATATGCCATTATTATACAATATGTTTAGACAAGGTTAACAATTATTAGCAGATTCTGCAAGTAACAAACAATTTTTATGGAGACTACATAGTGTTAAAAAAAATTGTATCTGTCCAGTTATATTAACAAAGGTCACCATTTTATACCAAGTGGTAATATAATCTTCTGGAAACTGTTTTCCAGTGTAAAAAAATTATGATTGAAGTATACTTTTGATTATTTCCTTGCTTCCATCAATACAGGTTCTTATTTAACATTTCTTACTATATAAATGCTTTGGAAGAATATACTTGGAAAACTAATGATGCATATCAAGACAGAAATAAAGAACATGCAAAGAACAAAAAGTCAATCAGTTTCCTTGTGATTTGCAAGTTGAGTTTTAAAATACGTTGATGTATTTATTTTTATTTTTTTAACTAAGCTGGCTCCTATGCATAGCAATGCTACCCTACTTACTTTACTAAAGGATGGAGGTATCAAGGTTTGTTTTGTTTTTAAAGAAATTATTAGATATAATTCTGAGGTGGATGTATGCAAAGGATTGTTCTTGGAATTCCCTCAGATGCTATCTAATGACTATACTGTATATGACCATTTATTTTATCATACAACACTACAAAGAACCTGCTTTGGCTGTGTCTCTTTAAAACGTTAATATTATTAAAACAGAAAAGCAGATAATTGTCCTAGTAAATGCAAACAAATTTGTAAAGGACATTATGTAGACTGCAAGTATGTATTCATTTAAGCAATAGCTTATATTACATTATATGCATTTCTAATGTCAAATCCTGTAGTCATACATATGATGGAAATGGGTTTGATAGATCTACTTACATCCACAACAAAGGTCTTCTGAGAGTCATCCAAAAACTGGACTTTCAAGTGAAGCATCCTGTAAGATTGTGACCTGCTGAGCAGCAGAGCAGCTGGGTAGCAGAATGTGTAGTGTCACAGGCTCTCCTCCAGCATATTCATCAGCTGCTGGTTTAGGCTTTGAGGCTCTGCTTATGGACGAAACATCTACAAGCAGCACATATATCACAATATTTTTTTTATGTATGTACATACAACTGTTGGAAAATCTTAAGGATTTTCTCCATTGAACACGAATAGGTATTAAAATGTGATTTGATCCCCATTAAAGCCCTAATAATGAACAGAAAAAAATAATTCATTAAACAGATAAAAATATACAAAACGATGTATAAAAATGTACAACAGTGTACAAAAAAAAGACCCAACAGTGTCACACGTATATTGACAATGCTGTATTCTGAAAAATTTACATCACTCATGTTAAAACACTAACAATATCTCTGATAATGTGCAAGACCTGAAAATGTCTATTGCCCTATACAGTTACCATGCCCCTTGTGAATGCCCTGTTCAGCTGCTGTGTTCCAGTGGAGTTGCCATGCCCATTGGGGAATAGTCTGAGAGCTTTCTATGTGGGAGGCAGGGTGGCAATGCAATTGCTTTATCCCTGGTGCTGTGCCCCATTTGTTGTCATGGTACGTCATGTAGTTTCAATGTCCATGCATTTGGTGTGCCCCTGGCAGGATGCACCATGTAGTCGTCATGTCCAAAGCCAAGGCAATGTACTTTATGTGGACATCCCTGATACATAAGTCACTTGCCATGTCCTTGACAGGGAAACTGGTAAAATAGTAATTTTCTAGACAATGCAATATTTCCAATACAATACAATAACTAGGAGGAAGGAAACCAGCGTTTACAGCACTAAAAACAATGAACAGTCTTACAGCACTACTGAAGAATGTTCTATGGTTAGATGAGACTATGGTCAGATGAGATAGTGCCTTTTCAAGACCTGGACAGCTTTACATTACTTTGACACTACTAAAATCCAAGTTGTATCAGGAAATTCTATTGCAAAATGTCAAGAAACCCGTCAGTGATCCAAAATTTTAACAATTAGATCATGCAACATGACAATGAGCCATAGCACACCAGCAAATCAACAAGAATAGCTTAAACAGAAGGCATTCCTTGCTTAAGAATGGCCAAGTTAGAGTCCTGACCTCAATGACATTGAAATGCTAATTGAAGCAGCTGTAGTGCCCCTGCCTGGGGCAGGCTGCATTTAGTATCTGACTCTGCTACAACTAGCTGAGCTGCAATTAATTATTCAGGTCTATTCAGGGTTTCCCTAGACCTGGTGGTTGATTGCTCCTGTCTGCTGCTAGAAAAAGTTCCAGCAAAAGTGTGGGAGGGTCAATCATTGGAAATATGAATAATTATCTGACCCTAGTCAATCCTTGAGAGGCTGATGCAGAAGGTTTGACTGGGGAGAAGATAAATATTTGTGAGGTTCGGATCAGTCTCTCTCTTTCCCTGGGGCTTCCCCTTTAGGAGGCATGTGTTTGTGTTCCAGCGAAGCTGCTACTACTACTAGTGCTGATTGGCTGAAGGAGACATGCCTGAAGGAACCTTGCCTGTGGAAGCTCAACTGGAGAGGTGGATGCCTTTCACCTGCAGCTCCAGGTATGAAAGTACTTCTTGAGTATGAGATAACAGAAATTGCTGCAAGGACTGTGACTACTTTCATAGGGTCACGGATTGATTGGATGTCCCCTCTTTCTTCAGTATAACTTTGTGGCTGCTAATATAGGGTCTATTACTGCTAGAACAAGGATTTTTCAGGAAGCTGTCCTCTGGGATATTTGTGAGTGCCTTTGGGTATCTATCACCCTAAACCCTCATTGCTGCATTTGTTCAAAATCTGCAGTAAACCTTAAAAAGATCCCTAGACTGAGCCTGAATTTGTTGGTGTGCTTCTGGATCTAGAGATAGTGCAGGCAGCCTCTGAATAGGTAAGTAATCTTTTCCAGTGGTCCTTTGGGGATCATTACTAACAATAAACAGGAACTAAAATAGTTGTGAATACAGGTATGTGGCAAATTTAAGTCATCACAGATCCGAAAAGCATCTACAGAAAGTATTAAATTTTGGTTATCACAAACCAAAAAGTTGTAAGAAAAAATACTAGATATGTTGTACAGCAATGACCTTATTCATTCAAAAAAAATATTGGACTTGTGTTCATAGACCATGGATTTTATACAGGCTACCTTGTGGTGATTGGGCAAAAAACTTGCTTGGGTCTCCCCTAGAGAACAGTCATATAACCCTTGCCCAGTCCATGAGATCCAGTTTTTTTAGGAAGCTAAAGGAGTGATCAAGACACAGAGCAGAGGGGCCTGTGTACTGTACTCCAAGATAAAGAATTTACAAGTAAGTCTACATTCTTATATCTTAGTTGTACAAAACAGGGCACAGGACTTGTATTCATAGAACATAGGATGTCCCCACTGAGATGGAAAGGAAGATGTGGTTTTCAAAATCACCTTGTCCGTGTGCTAAACAAGAAAGGGCTCTGTACAAGAAAGAGCGCTGTACAAGAAAGAGCTGCCAACTCAGAAATTTGCCGATATAATGGCGACCAGGAAGGCAATGCCTCTAATCAGTTCAAAGGGGGGTCTCTGAAGGACAGAGACCACCAGGTTGAGATCTTAAGATGATGAATGAAGTTGAATTGGGGAATATATACTGTATGAGCAACTTGAAGAGAAATCTTGAAAAGGGATTGTGAGGCATGAGGCTTCTGGAAGAGAATGGATAAGGACAAAAGCTGCCCCTTGATGGTACTCTGTGCCAGATGCTGGTCAAGACCAGATTGAAGAAATGCCAAAATATGAGTGATAGAGTATTCCCTTGGGTTTATCAGTCTTTGTACAAACCAGGCAAGGTAAGCCTTCCTGTACAAAAGGTAAATCTTGCAAGGATTGGATTTTCTTGTTCTGAATAAGGTGGGAGTAACAGTAAGAAATACCCCTTTGGAGAACAGACATGGGAAAATTGATTATCTAGCAAAGCGTTTGAAAGATCCAAATCATCCTTTGGACATAAGCAGACAAGGTTGTTGCTGATGAGGCTTTCAATAGGAGGTCATCTAGGTAACCGATGACATGAATGCCCTGGTTTTGCAGAAAAGCCAGAAGAGGGGCAAGCACTTACATGAACACTCGGGGTGCAGAGGAGAGTCCAAATGGTAGTACTACAGATTAAAAATGTTGGTCTCCCACAGCAAAAGGCAGAAAGCGTTCATGCAAGGGGACGATGGGGACGTGTACATAGTCATCTTGTATATCTATTGATGCCAGAAATTCCCCTTGTCTGGGGAAGGCAATGACAGATCTTGTTAATTCAATCCAGAATGTTGATACACAAAAGAATGTTTACATTTTTTAATCTGGTAGTAAGTGGATACTCTCATTTGGAACTGGTACAGCCACTTTTTGTGCTTGAAGATGATGCAATATGGTCATTAACCCCTTCAGCCCCGGAAGGATTTACCCACTTCCTGACCAGGCCATTTTTTACGATACGGCACTGTATTACTTTACTTTTCAATATTTTTATTGAAGCAACAATGTTATTAAAGGCACAATCGAAAAGCAGTGACAAAAACAGAAGTGAAAATCGAGCATCCTCAGAGAGTGCCTTTCTTTCAAATGATCATAAACATACGACCTTTGAATAAGAGACAGAGCAATCTCAACATTAAATGTGTTTGGCGGGAGTGCCAATTAACATAACCATATAATATAAGCATACAAATAAGAAATTAAGTCTTTTCCTGTAGAGTAAAGAAATACATCTTCAATCAACTAGGGAGCGGTTGCAGATTGTCCCATCAAGCTACTTTAACTTATAACATTAGTAATGACTTTCACAGGGAGAAAGATATATGTTGTAAGGAATAGAGGAGGGGGGGGTAAGGAAATGAAGAAAGTTGGGGAGGGGAAGGGAAAAGGGATCAAAGAAATGGAACCCCGGTATACATTTCTACTAGTATCATGTCATCATCTGGATCTATGTTCTGTCAAAGCATCTTGCAGTTAGCAACAATAACCAAATCAGCAACAATTTAAATAATAAAAGAAAAAAAAAAGGAAGTAAATCGAGAAAAGGGAAGAGCGAGAGAGAGAAAAGGAGGAAAGAAGAAAGAGAGATAAAGGCTGGAAGCGCTTTAAGGTGTAGATAAATTACATATCCATGGATCCCATGTTGCATTGAATTTCTTAGTAGAATTGTGAAGGATACAGGTAAGTCTATCGTTAACCATGATCCAGTTAAGTTTATTCTTCACGTTAAGGGGAACTATCCTCTGCTTCCAATATTTAGTGATAGTTATGTCATGTAAGGGAGCATAGCATTCGGGTCAGTAAGGGTAGTATATATTGTAGATATTCTTCCCCGTAAGAGGCCCCCTCGTTTGACAAGATAGTTCAAAATTTGTAAGTATAAGGGGTCCGTCCAACAGGTTAAGTTTAGATCGTACAAAAGAAATAATCTGATTGTACCTAAATAGTTTGCCGGAGGGCATCTGAAACGTGTCTTTAAAATATTGCAATGAGAGTGGTTGATCGCCATTAAGGTAGTCTCCTATCCTAAGAAGCTCTTTGTTGAGCTGCCATAGGAATAGCGTTGGAGTCATTCCAGGAGAGAACTCAGGGTTAAAGAATATGGGAGCTAGGGAGGTATGCGGGGAGGACAGGTTTGCGATGTTGAACTCTATCCCAGACCGCTAGTGAATGAGAGAGGGTAGGACACAAAATAGTAGGCATGGCGAGCTGTTAAATCTGCTTTCTTTTAGTATGAAACTGGCAGATTGGAGAGTAAAAAGCAAGGTGGGGCACAGATAAAAACTCTATTTTGTACCCCTTTGAAATGACAGATTGGACCCAATGGTAAAGATGTTTTTCGATCCAGACTGGCGCAATTGCCAACAGACATCCCCTTATTCTGAGGAGTATGGGTGCCCCTTCATTTTGAAGAGGACTTCTAGCTAGACTTGTGTGTTGCATTTGGAGAGCAAGGTCATCACAGACAGATTCTTGTTCTCTGTTCATTTGTTTTTTCCAGTTAGCAATAGTCCGGCAAATAGACATGGCAGCAATTGCTGGTTATAGGGCTTGACCGGCAAGAGCAAAGAAAGTCTGTATAAGGGATTCAGGACAAATATCAACAGGATTCTTAAAAGAATGAACATCATGAATAGGAACTGTATATTGAGACTTGGCAGGATCTACTATTGGAATAGCCCATTTCTTCTTAAAATCCTTTTTCGTAGGATAAATCTCAGCAAACAGATGAGGAGGAGTGAATACTCCTTTTAGGCCCTTTTGTCCTAGCTCCCTTGTGTCAGTGATCTGCCATTGCTAAGGGATGGGCTCCCCAGTTGGATACTCATGGAATGGAATGCGAAATGGTTGAGGTTTCGCATATCCAGTGCTGACTGTATTTCTGTGGCTGTGTCTCTGTAGAAGATCGCAGCAGGAGTGTAGCAATATATTGTGTGCATTTGTGGCAGCAAAGGCAGATGGTAATGTGTCAGCCAGAAGGCGAGATGCAGTTACCTCATTCTCCTGAGACCAAGTCTAGATTGGCATTTTTTTTCTCCTAATTAAAATTGCAAGAATTAGGCTTTCTAGCTGTTCAAAAAAGGTGTAGAAATCACAAATTTGGAGATGTCCCTGTGCCTTTGAAGATGGACTTACTAGGTTGGAGTCTCACATCAGCCCGAACCAGTCCTCAATCTCAATCCTGTGAAGCTGACAAGGAAGATTTTTCTGGGGATGGAAAGGCATAGAGCAGAGTGTACTGATACCATAAACCACCAGAGCATCCACTGCTTCAACTTAAAGTAGAACTATAGGCAAAACTTTTTTTTTTTTCATTTTGGATAGAGCAAGGGAAGGTTATAATCCCGGTCAGGTTTTTTTCACCATCTGTGTCCCATTGAGATTTCCCTTTGTTTCCTGTCACATAGCCAAACAGGAAGTGAGAGGAAATCAGTGCAAATTAAGGTAATGCCTTGTGGCCCCCCAGGTCACTATAACTAGTGTCCCTATTGGAAGATTCCCCCTCTATTACCTTTCTGGGGACAAACCAAAATTTTGGATTTGGGATCTTTAACTTTGACTTTCAATGATAATGGTAAACAAGACAAATAGAGAGGGTGAATCTCCCTAACAGTGGCACACACAGCAATAAAAACTGACAGGGGTTCTAATTCCTCTGTGCGTCATCCAAAACTAAGCTTTTGGTTATACTTTAAGGATCACTGTACCTATAGACACAGTGTCCCTGAACACCCTTGGGTGTAGGTGTTCAGAAACTGCCGGCTGAGGAAGTCTACTTGCCAATTGTCCATGCCTGAAATGTAAATGGTGGGCAAGGCTCAAATTTGAAGTTCTGCCCAGAACAGTATCAGGTTTACCTCTCTTGCCATGGAGAGACTTCTGGTTTCTCCCTGATGGTTGCTGCATGCCACTGCCACAGCAGTGTCCAACTGAGTCTGGATTGAATTACCCTCTAGCAGGATTGGTCAACACTGTAGAGACAGTCAAATGAGCCCAAGACCTTCCTGTTGGCAGCAGTACAACCCAGAGGTTAATGACTTGTACCTCAATGGAAATAGGATTTTTGTCTTACCTTTGAAATCTTCAAGTACATTACAGGACACAGGCTCTTTAAATCTGAAAATGCAGTTGCCTTCAGGTGATTGGACACTGGCAAACAAAGCTCTCAGGACAGCTCTAAAAAAAAAAAAAAAAAAAAACAAAAAACAAAAGAAAGAAAGAAAGGTCCCACTCCCAACATGCCAACGTTTTCCGTAAGCAATAATAGGAGTGGATCATAAGAAACAGAAGCAAGGGGGCCTATGTCCTGTTATGTACTCGATGAAAAGGACAAAAAAAAAATTACAAAAATCTTATTTTCTTAATGATGCAATACAGGACACAGGCCCTTTAAGTCCATTTAGTCCTTTTAGGCCATTGGGACATCCAAAAGTAGTCCAATTGAGGGGAGGGGAATGAAGCAAACACATGCCAACAGGACCAAGTTGAAACAGGCCAAGGAAGGAACCAAAGGAACTTGAGAGCGACTTACTAGAAGCACCTTACAACCAAAACTGTCATCAGAAGATGCCTGAACATCCATCTCACAAAACGTAACAAATGCGAACAGAAGACTAGGTGGATGCCTTGCAAATTAGGGAAACAAATGTGTGCTGTTGAAATTCCCTTGAAGCACTAAAAAAATCTGGTGAAATGTGCTTGGTCAGGAAAGGCTGGAACTTCATCCCTGCCTGCATCCTGACCCCACCCTGCCAATTGCTGAATTTGGGAGGCTAGAAAGTACATTTTGGGATGCGATACTGCAAGTCCTCCCCGATCTTTCTTGTATTGTAAAGTAAACAAGCTGATCCTAGCCTTTTTCTTCTTCCAGATTAGATCTCGTATCAGGGAGTCAATGCGTTTGAACCAGTTGTTAGAAATCCACATGGGTGAATTTTGGAATACGTATAGGAGCTGTACAGCCCATACCATTTTTATTAGGTTGACCCTTTCCACAACCGAGAGGTGGAGCTTGCACCAGCTATTATATTTTTCCCGCTGTCTATCCAGTAGTGGGCCCAAATTTAACCAAAGGTAGTCAGCAGGGTCTGGTAACACCATCACACCCAAATATCTAAAGTTACTGATCCCCCAGACCAAACCTGGCCAGTATTTCCAGGAGTTAGGGCCACTAAACACTGTCAAAAGCCTTTGCGGCATCCAGCGACAGAATGGCGCTACCACAAGGATTATCTGCCGGCACCTGCAGGTTCATGAATAATTGCTAAATGTTATCGGCAGTGGATCAGGTGGGAATAAACCCAGATTGGTCCTGATGGCCCAGTTTACCTATTATCTCGGAGAGTCTGGTGGCCAGGACTCAAGCCAGTAGCTTAACGTCCGAGTTCAAAAAAGAAATCGGACGATATGAATCTGGCAAAAGTCTGTCCTTACCTGGCTTGGGAAGCACCACTATAATGGCTTCCTGCATACTATCAGGTAAACAAACCATCTCAACAGCCTCAGACAGGGCCTGCAGCAGGGGTGGAAGAAGAACATCGCCGTAGCGAGAGTACACCTCGGCTGGCAGACCGTCAGAGCCCAGAGATTTATGATGTGGGGCCTCCGCTAAAGCCTCTGTCAGCTCTTCCAGGGTAATTGGGGAGTTCAGTGTATCCCTTTCAGCATCAGTTATCTGGAGTAAAGGAAAATTTTGTAAGAACAGTGCTAACTCAGAGAAAGTATATCTAGTTTTGGAGGCGTACAAGTCTGTGTAGAAATTATGAAAATCATTCGGTATATCAGGATTAAGGGTGTGTAGCTCCTCCGCTGTGGACTGAATAGCTGAGATTGTGGAGGAGTCCCGCTGTTCCCTAGCCACGAGGTGGCCAGTGTTTTCACCCTCCTCAAAATAGCCCTGCTGAAGGAAGTATCTCCTCTTCTCTGCTGCAGACATTATTACGGAATTGTACAGGGATTGAGCCTCAGTCCAAGCCTCATGATTAGATTGAGTAGGATCAGTGACCATTGCCTGTTCTCTGCACTGCAGCTCAGAGCGTACACTATCCTCCCACTCCCCTGAATGCCTCTTGATGCCTGTAATTTCCCGAATAAGGCAGGAATGCCTTGAGAGAGTCCCACACCACAGCCACGCTAGCGGAGTGTCTGTTAAATTGGAGGAACTCCATCAATGCACCCGAAATGTCGTCAGGGGACGGGAACAATGTCAACCAAAAGGGGTTCACTTTCCACAGTGGCTGACCCAAGGATACTGTTACATCTAGCCATACCCAAAAGGGGGAGTGATCAGAGAGCAGACGGGGTTCGTACGCTGTATCCCGTACACGCTGCAGAAGCACCGCATTCCCCAGACCTAGGTCAATACAGAAGACCTAGCATATACCTAGCATATACCGGACGAACCGGGCTGCAGTGCCCACCCGTCCTTAACTGCGGGAGAAGCTCTGTGCCGGCCTAAATGGCACTTGGAAATGTGAGTGCAAAGTGTTTTTATGTATGGAATAAAGGTTTTTAAACGTTATTGCGCCATGATTGTTTTTCATCCGTTTGCATGAGGAACATTGAGGACCTGGTATAGATATTGGAGAAAGTTTCCTTTGAGTGGAGTGGTTATCCCTATTAATGAACCAAAGGTGCAGTTTTAAAGATTTATCTGGTGAGTGGCAAATCTCACAGGTGGTGGTGAAGCACTAAGTCACTTTAATCTGACACAACACACAAGAGCACGCCGCCCACGGCAATTATAACGGATGATTTGCAACACATATGAAGAAAAGTCTATCATTATGTGACATATATCACTGGACTTTTATATGTTTTATATGATTTAAAGTATTTGGATTAAGTTGTTGTTTCACATGTGATGAATTTACAAACATATGATTATTGTTTAAATGAAACATAATTTTTTAGGTGGATGGTGAACCAAAATAGGCTATTAAGATAGCACACACACAGGTAATATAGAAAGCACAGATGGGAGCAGCGCATCCACCCATATAGCAATACAGAAGAGTCCATCATTCGTGGCTGAGTAGCAAAAGTAACATCTATCAGTAGTGTGCCTCTTTCACCAGACATCATGAAGTCCCAGTTTGGAGAGCAGGGAGGAAAAAATGGTTTTACCAGTAGCAGACTTAGCAGGTCTTGACGTCAGTGACAATCTATCTAGGTGTGGATCCAAGGTGTTGCTAAAATCACCCAAAAGCCATCACTGGCATATCAGGATGGAACGCCATAAATTGAGCTAGTTTCTTAAGGGAGTCCACCGAGAAGAGCGATGGGATATATTGCTGCAATGATACATGTAAAACCATTTAACTTGCATAATAAAAAGACAAATCTGCCCTCTCTGTCAATCCACTGCTGAATACACTCAAAGGAAACATTGACAGATATCAACACACCAACTCCTCTGGAGCAAGATGAGTGAGTAGAGTGGAATTGTGTTGGGAATTTGCGAGAATGCAGCAGATGGACAGAGTCAGGCTGCAGATGCGTCTCCTGAAGACAGAGCAAATGAGGCTGTAACCTACTGAAATATTTGAAAATTGTGCCCCTCTTAATTTTGTCCCCCATGCCTCTTACATACCATGACATAAATGACAAACCCTTGGCAGGGTTAGGTGACATCCTGGACACTGTTGGAGATGGAGAAAAAGCCTAAGGGCTTTCCTCCACCATAGGATATAACTGCCACATTACCCAAATCAAGCTTTAGGCTGAGGTAAATACAATATTAACCTGAACATACCAATCTCACCAAGAGACAAATGATCAGAGTCTTACGCCACCTAGTGGATGCTTGGATCATAGTGATGTTAAAATCATTAAAAGTCCAACCTGTGAAGAGAAAGGAGTTAAGGGGAGAGAGGAAGGGAGAATCGCATGTATGAGGTCAGAGTTAGTACAGTTTTCGGCCAACTGGGCCCTAGAAAAACAAAAACATTACAAAACATATAGGGGAAAGAGTCCGCGCAGGACCATCCGGAGGGGGCACGAATGTAGCCCTGGGGCAAGGAACCAGTTTGTGCTACAGAACCAGAACTGAGGTAAAAGAACAGTTACTTTGTGCAATGTAGGGAAACCAAACTGCTAGAGCTGTCCCCGCTGGATTGCTAATTATCATCAAAAGCACCCATGAAACAAGGAAGATTGCCGGAGACATCTCACTGTTCCTAAGGGGGGTGTTGTGCCAGGTGCTGTTCCTCTCTGTCGAGCCAGTGCACTGCAGCCACAGGAATTTCAAAGTAGTGCGAGGTGCCATTGGCAATGACCTTCAGCTTTGCAGGATAGAGCATGAAGTATTAGATGTTGAGGGCACGCATCCGGAAACAGGGGAACTTTGGTGTTGTCCACTTTAAGGATACCAGCCGCTCTAGCTTTATTCAGTATAGTATCTCAGTCTTTGTAATTCAGGAGACGAAACAAAAAGGGGCGCGGTGGGGCACACTGTTGTGGCGGCCTCGCTGGGACCCTGTGTGCCCTCTCCACCGTGAACATGGGCAAAAATGTGTCTCAGCCAAAGGTGTCACTGAGCCATGCTTCAAAGAAGGCCACTGGATTTTTGCCCTCAGCCCGTTCAGGGATGCCCACCGCACGCACATTATTGTATATGTATATGTCTGACATCACTCTGCAGAGGTTGCCAGTCATCCTCTAATGTACCAAGGCGTCCCTCCAGGGCAGAGGTGCGCTCCTGCAATTTTTGCATGTCATGCCTGATTAGGGATATTTCAACCTTTATACCCTTCATCTCCCCTTTTAGATCAGCAATAGAAGAGCTGCAGGTGGTCACTGCAGTGAAAATGTCCCTTAATGTGGGCTCAGGGTCAGCACTGTCTCACTGGGGTGCCACCGCCAAATTGGAGGCCTGAGGCCCAGTACTCACATGAGAAGTGGTCTCATCCAGGAGCCGGGGGACGCCATCCAAGGATCACATTTTAGACTCCAGAAGCCAATGTGATGACAGGTCTTTCAGGGAGAGATATTTGCCGAGTGGGGCGGGAGGCCGCCATCATAGCCGCAGGTGTCAGGTGAGAACTTGGGTCCTGTCCCTCGTCTAGCCATGGCAGCACAGCGATATACCCAGCCGGGTGTAGCAGAGCAGCTGCGGCAGCGGGTGAGAGGTGTCCCGGGTCAGTACAAGGAAGGATGGCGGTGCTTTAAGCAGGATTCTGCAGGATTCACAGCGGAGCTAGCTCCAGCATGTCCTACTGCATGCCGTGCATAGCCACGCCCCTAAAAGATTGTCAATTTTCAAAGGGCATGCACACAAGATGCTTCTTGCAAAGAAGATGGCCTCTAACCTCTTGTTCTCAGAGTCTTTGAATACAGGGATATCCTCCACCAGGGTCTTGTTAGGGCATGAGATGTCTGGGTTCACAATTGGGACAGCCCCCTTTTTCAGGAAACCCTCCCCAATAGAGAAAAATTTCAGGAAGGGGGATTTCCAAAACCAGCCCAACTGGGGTGTGTGCAACATACCAAACAAAGACTAACAGGCCCAGGAAAGCCAAACAGGTTAACAGAGAACCTTACGACTAAATTGGCATACAACTAAGGAGCTGTAACGGGCTCTCATTAAGCGAGCCTAACTATGCCCACACCCCGCACTGAAAAGTTAGGCGCGAGGGGAGCATGGACAGAGGAGGATTTCAAAAAAGGAATCAGCTCAAGGGACACATCACAACAACTGTAGTCATGCCCCTTGTGCTGACTTTTCTTTTTATTTTAGTTACACTTAGGTCTTTAAATATGTACACAAAAGACCAGGTTGCAACCATGCAAATCTGTAAAAATGGATGCATGATGCTGTAAAACTGAACAACTTTGTCTTTGTGTAGCACAAGAAAGGTTTCCTTATAGGATAAATCCACCAGTTCAGACACTCTTTTTGCAGAAGTGATCGCAAGGATAAAGGCAACCTCGTGAGTAAGGGTTGACAGAGGGTATCTCTAATACGGACAAAGGGCAGTGATTGAAGAACTGTCAAGACCAGGTTGATATCCCAGAAAGACACTGGGGAACACCAGTGTGAAGAAGTGCTAACCCTCACTCAAGCTGGACTTATGACTAGGGATGGGCGAACGGTTTGGCCCGAGCATAAGTTTGGGCCGAACTTTCTTTGTTCGGTGAACAGCCGAACAAACGTTTTTTCGGCCCCCCCAAACCGACCACAATGCAGTACGGCGCTGAATAGTGCATTGCAAGCCCTGATTGGCTGAAGCTTTCACTGCTTCAGCCAATCAGGGCACAGAGCACTGTCAGAGTCATGATTGGACACTGTCAACATGACTTTATCCAATCATGGCTCATTCCCACCCCACAGTATAAAAGTATTCTTTCAATGGCAGCCATTATAGGTGCGATTTCAGGGTGGAGAGAGATAGAACAGGGCTCTGTTCAGTGCTATCAGTTAGTGTGCTATACTGTGCTATTTTGCTTCATTTGTCAGTGTAGAATATTAGTTTAGCATCAGTCTAGGGACAGCATGAGTGTAGTGAGGAGGACCATCATTCAGCTTTGCATAGTGTGCATAAGTGTATAGCTAGAGTAGGGACAGTTCAGACCGAGTCAGTGTAGTGGCGGTTGAACACCGTCTATTTGATTGTGTTACTGCCATTTTAACACAATTTACTTCTGCGTGCATTACTGCCAGTTTAACGCCACATCGTTTTGCATGCGTTACTGCCAGTTTAACGTCATATAGTTCTGTGTGGTACTGCCAGTTAACACCATATCGTTTTGTGTGCGTTACTGCCAGTTTAAGGCCATATCGTTTTGCGTGTGTTACTGCCAGTTTAACGTCATAGTTTTCTGTACGTTACTGCCAGTTTAATGCCATATAGTTTTGTGCACTACTGCCAGTTTAACTCCATATCATTTTGTGTGCGTTACTGCCAGTTTAACGCCATATAGTTCTGTGTGCATTACTGCCAGTTTAATGCCATATAGTTTTGTGCGTGTTACTGCCAGTTTAACGCCATATAGTTGTGTGTTACTGCCAGTTTAACGCCATATAGTTTTGCGCGCATTACTGCCAGTTTAACGCCATATCGTTTTGCATGTGTTACTGCCAGTTTAACGCCATATTGACAACACCTGAGCTGTGGATCTCCGCAGCTCCTCCAGAGTTACCATTGGCAGTTTCTCTGATTAACGCTCTCCCTACCCGGCTTGTCAGTTTAGGTGGACAACCATGTCTTGGTAGGTTTGCAGTTGTGCCATAATCTTTTGATTTTTGGATGATGGATTGAACAGTGCTCCTTGATATGTTCAAAGCTTGGGATATTTTTTTTTTTTTTATAACCTAACCCTGCTTTAAACTTCACAACGTTATCCCTGACCTGTCCGGTGTGTTTCTTGGCCTTCATAATGCTGTTTGTTCACTAAGGTTCTAACAAACCGGAGGGCTTCACAGAACAGCTGTATTTATACTGAGATTAAAATATACACATTTGTACCCTATTTACTAATTAGGTACTACTGGGGCAATTGGTTCCCCTAGATTTTAGTTAGGAGTATCAGAGTAAAGGGGGCTGATTACAAATGCACACTACTATGTGCCACTTTGTGTTCGCATACCACATAAAATCCCAATAAAATACATTTACATTTTTGGTTGTAACATGACAAAATGTGGAAAATTTCAAGGGGCATGAATACTTTTTCTAGACACAGTATGTCCCTAGAATGCCTGAAAGTGCTTCCTTGGATTTTGCTAGGTTGCAATTCAAAGTATGCCCATGATGTATGTTAGAAATATCATTGTGTAAACAACATACATTTTCATTTTCATTTCCTGCATTTTCCAAAAACTTGTGGTGAAAATTTAAATTTTCAAAAGACTCACTATACCTTTCAGAAAATACTTTAGAGTGTGTGCTTTCCAAAATGGGCTAATTTTGTGGGTGCTTCTACTGTCCTGGTTCGTCAGTTCCTCAAAAAATGTGACAGGTAGTCAGAAAAATTGATAAATAATTTATAATTTACTGTATGCTCCTTAAAAGCCCAAACGTACTCCTTAGAGTTTGAGCCCCTCTATCCATCAATGCTGTGAAAAATTTTCACACATGGTCTCCCAATACTTAGGAGGCATAGCAGAATGTATTTGGTTGTATAATTCTCAGTATGTCTATGTGGTGTGAGAAATAATAATGCTTAAACGGCAACTGTGTAAAATGGCATAAAAAATTACACCTTAAAAATCTCACCAAGCCACTTACTAAATACCTTGGGATTGTCTGCTTTCCAAAAAGGGGTCATTTGGGGGGTATTTGTACTGTCCCGGCATTTTAGGTTCTCAAGAAATTAGATGCACGTGAGGCAGTCAGTACATCAGGACTGATCAATTTTCAAAGGGAAATACCATAGTTTGTAGACTATTTTTCAAAGTGCGACAGTGCTGAAATCTGAAAATTGGTCTGGCCAGGATAAGGGGCAGAGGTGTCAGGTACTGAGGTGGTTAAAAGGTAGCATATACAGTGTATGCTGTACTAAACAGAACGTAAAAAGAAACACTGCCGAAATAACATAGGTATGTTTGATTAAGAATTTATTAATATTTATTGAATATTTCTAGCTTGGGAAACAGTTAAATTAGTGGATTTATTGCTGCTTTCAAGAAAGAGTTAGGGAGAAAGTACATACTGACCTGACTGTGCAACCTTCTTCCTGTATAACAAAGATAGTTAGTGATACCGAACCGAGAAGTGTTATTTGTCATCATTCACATAAATCCTATATATCAGGCCACTGTATTTTTTTTTTTTAAATCCTCCAAATTCCCTTATTACTGCAGCGCTATTGTCTCACATGATCTTTCCCTGTTTGGCATCCACAGGGTGAGACCTGTAGGAGGGGCTTCTATTACTCTGCTGATGTATGCTCTCTACAGTATGAGAGAGTCTGACCAGCCCTGATTGGTGCTGTGCCAGTCATAATTATAGGCCAGGACCTGCTGATTGGCTTGTGTTGTAACAAATCACAGAACACCCGGGGCAGAGGACGCGTGCCTTACCCAGAAGCTCTGATCACATACCAAATATGTGATCCAGTGCACAGTGGCTGCCTGCCACAGTAGATGTATGCGGGGTGGTGCGGGGCATTTCAAATTAAATTATGAAATATCAAAAAACTGTTTTGTAGCTCCCAATAAATCCTTGAGCCTCAGTTTATTTTTATTTTTTTGCATTAATATGATGTAAGCTGGGTCAAAGATGACACTAGCTTTCATTTTGTTCAGGTGAGACCAAAATCGAGCTCTTTGGCATCAACTCAACCCGCCATGTTTGGAGGAGGAGGAATGCTGCCTATAGCCCCAAGAACATCTTTCCTACCGTCAAACATGGAGGTGGAAACATTATGTTTTGGGGGGTGTTTTTCTGCTAAGGGGACAGGACAACTTCACAGCATTAAAGGAACGATGGATGGGGCCCATGTACCATCAAATCTTGATGGAGAACCTCTTTCCCTCAGCCAGGGCATTGAAAATGGATCGTGGATGGGTATCCCAGCAGGACAATGACCCAAAACACACGACCAATGCAACAAAGGAGTGGCCCAAGAAGAAGCACATTAAAGTCCTGGAGTGGCCTAGCCAGTCTCCAGACCTTAATCCAATAGAAAATATGTGGAGGGAGCTGAATGTTCAATTTACCAAACATCAGCCACTAAACCCTTAAAGTGTTTATTAACCCCCCAAAAAAAAAATTAATGTCCGGTCCCTTAAAGCAGATTACATAGCAAAGCGCTTTTGCTATGTAATCTGCTCCCCTCTAAACTGAAAAAAAAACCTACAACTTCCTGTATGGCCTATCTAAACAAACCATGATAACCAGGGCAGCTCCGCCCTGATCACCGTAGACAAAGTGCATCTCTCCCCCCTCCTTCCTCCCTGTCAGTGCCCCCTCTGTCTTCGCTCAGCCCGCCCCCCCTCAGCTATTATTAAAAAATAAAAATAAACCCATAATTGTCACCGCCAGCCCCTCTATTAGAGGCTGGCATAGCACACTGCGTTAAGCATTTTTTTTAAACGACTGTTGTAAATACCAATTTTTAGCTGTCTTCAGGCTGGTCACGTGACTTGCGGCCGCTTTACAGCTATGAGATGGGATTCTGCTGAGATTCTGAGAGGAGCGGTCACATGATCTCCCTGGCTGATGTCAGAGGGAGAGCATGGCCCCTCCCGCAGAAGCCATCCATCGGAGCTGGAAAGCGGCCGCGAGTCATGTGACTGGCCCGAAGAAAAATCGGTTTTAAAAAAAGCTTAACAGAGTGTGCTATGCCAGCTTCTAATAGAGGGGTTGGCATAGACTTTTACAAATGGGTTCACAAACCCTTTAATGACTTGGAGAGGATCTGCAAAGAGGAGTGGGATAAAATCCCTCCTGAGAGGTGTGCAAACCTGGTGACCAAGTACAAGAAACGTCTGGACCTCTGTGATTGCCAATAAGGGTTTTGCCACCAAGTACGAAGCCATGTTTTGTGAATGGGTCAAATACTTATTTCACTCAATAAAATGCAAATTTATAACTTTTTTGAAATACGTTTTTCTGGATATTTTTGTTATTCTGTCTCTCGCTGTTAAAATAAATCTACCATTAAAATTATAGACTGTTCATTTGTCAGTGGGCAAACGTTCATAATCAGCAGGGGATCAAATACTTTTTTCCCCTTACTGTATATGCCCACAAGTGTGACTATACTTCTGTGGGCAGCACAGATAAGAAAAAAAAAAGGAAATTAAGTGCTTAGAAGGGCATGTTCAGAGGACACCAGCTGGTCTACACAATCTCAGCCTGCAATGGGGACACAGAGAAGATGTGAGCAACAACTGAAGTCAGGATCAACCAAATATATTTCTCTCTACACAAAAATGAATGCTTTAGTGGCTTTGTGAGTATGCGCACTCTATTATATAGTATGTAATGAGAGTTTTTCCATAGTCTGGGTTTAATTACACTTTAAGCAAGATTACAAATCTCTGAGTGCATAAACTAAATATGTATATTACCCATGTATATAGCTGTATGCTTAGACATCAGCTTTAAAATCCTGAACAATCCAGTAAGGGAAAGCAGGGTGATCTTTCAGTTGAGGTCCCCTATAACCTTTGTCCATTCTCGCGGCGTAACATCATCTTTCACATTTAAAACGAAAAAAAATGGTGCTAACTTTACGGTTTCTTTTTTTTTTATTTATTGAAGTGTATTTTTTCCCAAAAAAAATTGCATTTGAAAGCCGGGCAAATACAGTGTGACATAAAATATTGCAGCAGTTGCCATTTTATTCCCTAGGGTCAAAAAATAATAAATATATTATATATATATATATATTTGGGGGTTCCAAGTAATTTTTTTTAGAAAAAAAAAATTGATTTTAACTTGAGAAAGAAGTGTCAGAAAAAGATTTAGACTTTAAGTGGTTAAGCTTCCTGCATTTACATGTGGTTAAAAACTTGGCAGATTGCCCAGGTTATTTGTTTACACAGAGAAGTTCTATCCCTTTGATCTAAGAAGGAAGTTAGTTACAATGTTTCAAGTTCTAAACTTGGCAGACTGCCTGATGCTTTCTTTTGACAGCTGAGTGAGCAGATAATCTCTCCACTTGTTTATATGAAAGAATCTGCAAACTCAGCAGGAGAGATCGTCAGGGGAGGTGAATCGAGATCACGATTTTTTAACGATTAATTGTGCAGCTCTAGTAGCCAAGCCTATATCAATGGGCTGATAGGTGTAAAACAGTGTGACAAGAAGAAATTGTTAAAGCGAAGGGTTTAGTTCTGCTTTCACAGTTTAAAAAAGTTACATTCCTGGCATGCCAAAAATGTACACTTTCACATTTGCTTGTGCTGTTAGCCAAACTGTCAATTCATCAAATGGTTGGTGTCATAACTGATCACAGAGGCTGAAAATTATTAGTTACGATTCAAAAAATAAAATTACAAAAAACAAACACACTACATTTAAACTAGAAAACGTAAAATCATTTTATTTGCATTAGACTTATATGTGCACATGTGGAAGGAAGGGGGGGAGGGGGGGGGGGGGAATCATCTGAAGATTATAACAAATGAGGTCAAGAACCCTTACCGAAAGAATAAAAAGCAGGTGGTCAATGGAGTTGGAAGAAATACATAAAAAAATAAAAATAAAACAGGTAAAATTAATCAAACAGTATATACTTGTATTCTAACCACTGGGTTCCTGCACAAGCCTAATAACTACCCAGGCAACCAGCTCTGATGCACCAGAGTCTTCAATGAAGAGTTTTTTTTTCTCATATGTTCAAACAATTTAAGCACTGAGGTTGCATTTGATTCTCCAGGAGGATTTCAACACTTTTTCTTCCGGAATCACCCCTAACTGTATAACATTATCAAGGATTACAGTCGTCTAGACATCCATGTTTCCACTTGCTTGGCCACTACATTTATTTTTGGACCTAACAGTCATCTTCTGCAGCTGAGGTGCCACTGCTCAGAAAACAAACCCAACAGGCAGGTCCAACGTAACTTCAAGCAGCTTCACTTGATACCGTAAGAACGTAAACATAGTCTCAAAGCATGTGCTAAGTTTTAGGAAATAAAAAAAAATCAAGTGTACAAACACCTTCAATGCAAGAGAGGCAGGCGAGGCATTGTAAGATCCTGCTTTGCTGGCCCGCTGGCACTGAAGGCGTTAAGAGCAGATTCGAGGTAATGTATAGAAAATAAACCATGCAATTAAGGCTCAAATTATCCTCCGTTAAAACCGTCTTTTAAAAAAGGCATTAAGTAGGTAATACTGAGTTTAAGTATTTAATAAATACAAGTTTCTGAAAAAAAAAAAATATTAAAAAACAAAACAAAAACAAAAAAAAAAAACACAAGACTGAACTGTTGCATATTAGCTGTTAATAGTAACTTAGACTAGAAAAAAAAAGAAAAAAAAAAAAAAAAAAGAAAAAAGGAATATATATATATTTTTTAACTTATGGTAAAACGTGCTATGCACAGCCGTTGATGGCAGTGAACGCGGCCCGCCATCTCTGAGCATTCGATGACATGTATGGCAAATGTGCTGTTGTGCAGACAAGTTTATCACGGCTCAGATCTGCAACCTGGGCTGTAAATTCTTCAAAGCCGAAGCTGTGCAAATTTCCTCTGAGTTATCTGTGAACAGAAAAGAAAGTGTCATGTAAATTGTATACATTATCAGAAATAAGGCTAACAACATCCTTAAAGTGATTGCAAAGCTTTGTTTTTTTTTCTTAAAATAAAAAAGATGCTATATTTACCTGCTGCGTGCAATTGTATTGCACAGAGCAGCCCCATTTCTCCTCTTTTGGGGTCCCCTGCTGGCACTTTCTGCTCCTCCTCTACTGTGTGTGACCGCACAACAAGCTGCAATTGCTCCTGCTACTATTAGTGCAGCCTGTGAGAGCAGGGTGAGGGGAGAGCATAACTGCAGATGGGCACAGCGCTGGATCGATACTTAGGGAGAATGTGGGTGGACAGGCAGTGAAAGTTTTTTTTAAAAAAATCTTAATGCAGAAAATGCATTAAAAGATAAAGTGGAGGGCGGGGGGGTTGGATGATAGGTGCCCTTTTTATAACAAAGAAAATACAAAACAGAAACTAACAAGCTCCCAGCAGTGTCCCCCCCCCCCCCATAGTATTATCCTCTGCCCCCCTACACATCACTCCCTCACCCACAGTAGTATATCTTCTGCCCCCCTTACATCACCCCCCCCCTTTTAGTGTTCTCTGCCCCCTCTTCACATTATTCCCCCATAGTAAAGTAGCGCCCCCTCCCCCCTACTGTCCTTTGCCCCTTCCATAAAACAGTGCCCTCTGCCCCTTCACATCACATCCCCCCCCCACACAGTAGTGTCTTCTGCTGACACCCCCCTCCCTCATAGCAGAGTCCCCCCCCCATACAATAATTGTCCTGGACCCCCCCCCCCCCAAAGCAGTGTCCTCAGCCCCCTGTTGGTTAAATTGAAAAGGTTAAATGGAGGCAGCTCCAGCTTCCACCCTCCATCCAGTATTGTGCTGTCTCCCGCTATGCTATGAAAATAAAAGCAGCGGGGGCTGGGCAAAGTAGGGTCATATCCCGATATTCCCGATTAAGCCATCAGTCTGCCTGAAGTCGATCGACAGCTTGCCGACCCCTGCACATTTAAACAAAAAAACAAAAATGTAAATTATTGAAGGATTACTTGCTTCAGTAATTTAAAGGGGTTGTAAAGGTAAAAAATTTTTCACCTTAATGCATTCTATGCATTAAGGTGAAAAAACTTTTGACAGTACCGCCGCCCCCAGGCCCCCCGTTTTACTTACCTGACGCCTCGAATCTTCGCTCCTCGTCCTCGTCAGCTTCATTGCAGCTCAGCCTGGTCGCTGATTGGCTGCAGTGGATGGATTGAAAGCAGCGCAGCCATTGGCTCGCGCTGCTGTCAATCACATCCGATGACGCGGCGCGCCGGGGGGCGGGGCCGAGTGATACAGCGAGCGGCTATAGCCGCCGGCTGTATCACGGGAGCGCGCCCGCAAGCACTCACCACCGTGCGAGGGAGCTCGCATGAAGGTGGTAAATGCTTGCGGGGAGGAGCTGAAACAGCCGCCGAGGGACCCCAGAAGACCAGGTTCGGGGCCACTCTGTGCAGAACGAGCTGCACAGTGAAGGTAAGTATAACATGTTGTTTTTTTTTGTTTTTTTTTAAATAACAAACTTTACAACCCCTTTAAGACCAGGTATATGTTCTGCAAGTATAGAAACATTCCTGTTGATCCTATTAGAAATCTTCTGTCCTTTAACTTTCTGTGGACTTAAAGCGCAACTCCACTTTTGTTGAGAAAAAAAAACATTCCCCTCTGGGTAATCTGTGTATATTACAAGGATTTTAACAAACTTTGTTGCAGATTCCTACTTTTTGTTATTCTGAAGGAATCTGTATCCATGTGGGAAAGTGAGTCTAATGTTGGTGGTTTAATTATCAATCAGATGTGCACCTGTAGAACTGTAATGAGGAAAATTGCAGGGTCTACATCCCTTTAGATGTGATCTCCTATTGGCAGTAGCTCACCAGAAATTACATTTTTGTCACAGGGGATGCCCGAAATCTAACTTGCATCTTAGGCAGACATCTGGGAAAATTGGTGAGCCAATCACACAAGCAGGAAATGTTTCTTGGGGGCGTTCTGTACACCATCTGTGTACAGAACACCTCCAGGAAGCCATATTGCATTGCGTTTTCAGAAAATTACAGCGGCTGTAGATTGAAAAGGAAAGGTAATTTTTAATAACATTCAATTACAATGACTTGCGTCACAATTGTTTATGATATATTACTTTTTCTGTATTTGCTATTTTTTCCCCCCACAAAAGGGGAGTTACCCTTTAACCCCCCTTCAGTAGAAGGTTTACCCCCCTTCATGA
Source organism: Lithobates clamitans (assembly GCA_037952925.1). Classification (NCBI taxonomy): domain Eukaryota; kingdom Metazoa; phylum Chordata; class Amphibia; order Anura; family Ranidae; genus Lithobates; species Lithobates clamitans. Next base: position 2,143,055 of record JBBGZY010000271.1, read on the forward strand.
CAGGACATTTTTTGCGATACGGCACTGCGTTACTTTAATTGACAATTGCGCGGTCGTGCAACTTTGTACCCAAATAAAAATGTATGTCCTTTTTTTTCCCCCCACAAATAGAGCTTTCTTTTGGTGGTACTTGAACACCTCTGCGGTTTTTATTCTTTGCGCTATAAACAACAACAAAAAAATATATATATATATATTTTTTTTTTCAAAACTGTCGCTTTTTTTGTTGTTGTTTATAGCGCAAAGAATAAAAACCGCTCTATTTGTGCTGTGTGTGTGTGTGTGTGTGTATATATATATATATATATTTTTTTATCTTTTTTTACTTTTGCTATAATACATATCCAAAAAAAAAAAAAAAATTATTTAAAAAAAAATCTAAAAATGTATTCATTAATTTAGCCCAAAATGTATTCTGCTACATATTTTTGGTAGAGAAAAAAAAAAAAACAACAACCCAATAAGCGTAAAGTTATAGCATCTACAAAACTATGGGATATATATTTTTTTTTTTACTAGTAAAGCGGGCAACAGCGATTTTTAGCGGGACTGCGACATCGCGGCGGACAAATGGGACACTGACACTAATACAGTGATCAGTGCACTGTCACTGTACTAATGACACTAGCAGGCAAGGGGTTAACATCAGGAGCAAAGGGTTAAAGGTGTCCCTAGAGGGTGCTTTTTAACTGTGGGGCAGGGTGATTTCACTGGGGGGGGGGAAACAGAGATCCATGTTTCTGCATAACAGAAACACAAGATCTCCATCTTCCCCTCTGGCAGAACGGCGGTCAATAATTATCGTGTCTGCTGGACCTGCCGATTGGCTCCTGCTTTGTCCAATCACAGCGGAAACCGGTTTGCAGGCAGCACACGCCCCAAACCCCGTGCACAAAATCATGTACAGGTATGTGATTTTGCGCAGGAGGGCCAACCTATATCTGTGTGGGGTAGTTTTAAACCACTTCAGCCCCGGAAGGATTTTCCCTATTACTGATCAGGCCATTTTTTGCAATACAGCAATGCATAGCTTTAACTGACAATTGTGCGGTCATGCGACATTGTACACAAACAAAATGTATGTCCTTTTTTTTCCCCACAAATAGAGCTTTCTTTTGGTGGTACTTGATCACCTCTGCGGTTTTTATTTTTTTCACTATAAAACCAAAAAACGCGAGTTTTGGGGGAAAAAAAAAAAAAAAAACCACAGACAACATACATTATATTTTTTACTTTTTGCTATAATACATATCCAAAAGTGAAAAAAAAATTCTTCATAAATTTAGCAAAAAAAAAAAAAAAAAAAAAAAAAATCGCAATAAGCGTATATTGATTGGTTTGCGCAAAAGTTATCGCATCTACAAACTAGGGCTGGGAGATTTTCTTTTAAAAAAAAAAAAAATCTTCGATTCTCTTAAAAAAAAAAAAACTCGATTCACGATTCAAATTTTTTTTTTTTTGGAAACCGCGCCGGTCCGGAGGCGCGGACATGAGTTTTTAGGCGAGGCCGCGGCTTCGGCCTAGTCCGCGGCGTCCGGCCGTAGCCGCGAACTAGGCCGAAGCCTCGCCTAAAAACTCATGCCTGCAGCGCCTCGGGACCGTCGCGGTGGAAAAAAAAAAAAATCTAAAAAAAAAATCGATTTGCTTAAATTTTGAATCGATTTGACCTCTCAACTCGATTCAAGATTTAAATCGATTTTTTTCCCAGCCCTACTACAAACTAGGAGATAGATGTATGGACTTTTTTTTCTGGCGGCGATCTGATTTATTTTTTAGCAGGACTGCGACACTGCAGGCAATCTGACCCCAAATTACACTTTTTGGGGAGCAGTGACATTATTACAATGTACCGATCAATGTATAAATGACACTGGCAGGAAAGGGGTTAACACTAGGGGGCGATCAAGGTCTAACTGTGTTCCCTGGGTGTGTTCTAACTGTAGGGGGGATGGGCTTACTGGGAAATGACAGATCACCATTCACTGGGAACAGTAGATCTCTGTCAAGTCATCTGGCAGACCAGGGATCCGCCTTGTTTACAAAGGCAGATCCCTGTTCTACCTCTGTGCATAACGATCACGGGAGGCCGGCGGACTGAGTCCGCCAGACCCGCGGGCACGCTCCCACGACTCGCCGCCGGTGGCGCACGTCCACAATCTCACATGCACGGATGCAGGAGAGCCGACCTGCCACAGTAAAATGTGCATGAGCTGGTCGGCAAGTGGTTAAGAGGGTAACTGAAATGTCTGACAATGTTTTCAGCTATCTTCAGCTATCTTCTGTGAACTACAAAGCAACACCCTTCTATGTAATGGAGATGAGGAGTTGGCGTTGGTGGTTCAAATGAGGAGAGAAGCCCTTCCTCCAAAGCTGCTCCTTCACAGACATTGTGCTGTAAGTGAACATTCTCACTCTTGGAAAGTGTATCACCAACTGAATCAGGTAGAAAAGGAAAAAAGTAGCTTGAAAAAAATAAAATGCAGCCGCCACACCTAAGGACTCATAAGCTACAATATACTTTACATCTTTGTTCTTGTGTTTAGATATTCTTTTAAAGAATTTAAAGTGAAAATCTTATATTTCTCTCCATCAAAAAAGACTTAAGATATTGTAGGGCTTCACAGTGCACCTGCAGCTTATGTAATAATGCTCACAGCAAGCAGACGCTGGAAGTGACATTTAGTTCTCATAAAAAAGGAAACACTTTGCAAAGCATTTGGAAGTGCTCCAAACATGTCTGGCATTTTCTTTGCGGCTTGGTGTTTCCAAGTCTGGGACAAGCAGCAGAAGTGTAATGTACAAGACTGGGCAGGTGATGGGGACATTCAGGCTTGGGAGTCGCCACTGCTGCTTTTTTCGGAGGGTGTCACCACCTGCTGGTAAAAGTATAGATTAGAAATCCCCTCCTTTTCTAAATTTACAGAAGCAAAAAATTATGAAAAGAAGAAAAAAAATAAAATAATATAAAATATTTGAACCACTAGCCTACCGGGCACTTTTCCACCTTCCTGCCCAGGTTAATTTTCAGCTTTCAGCGCTGTCGCATTTTTAAAAGACAATTGCACGGTCATGCAACACTGTACCCAAACATTTTATAATTTTGCTCCCACAAATAGAGCTTTCTTTTGGTGGAATTTGAATTTGACCACCACTGGGTTTTATATTTTTTGCTAAACAAAAAAAAAAAAAAAAAGGCTGCCCTGATGAGGTGGCACCAATATGCAGCACTGATAGATGGCTCTGATAGGCAGCACTGATGAGGAGGCACTGGCAAGTATTATTGATGGGCACCAATTGGCAACCCTGGTGGTCAGCACTGAGAATCGGCGCAGACCCCTCCTGTCAGGAGAGCAGCCGATCGGCTCTCCTCTACTCGCGTCTGTCAGTGCAAGTGGAGGAAAAGCCGATAAACGGCTCTTCCTGTTTACGCTGTGATTGGACACAGCTGAACACATGGTAAAGAGCCTACATCAGAGGCTCTTTACCGAGATCGGTGATGCGGTGTGTCAGACTAACACACCAACGATCGCTAGGCAGCACGCGATCACGGCTTAACCTGCTGGAAGTCATAGGACGTCCAGCCAGGATAACTTAAACACTTTGCGGCCATCATTGTGCTATATGGCGGGTGGGAAATGGTTAAACTACAATACAAAAACAAAACTAGAATGCTGCTAAATAAGCCTCAGCACTAGGGGTAGCCAACAAGCCTCATTCTTAAAAAAGTACCTGCGCACGTTACATACTCTAATGCCCTGTACACACGATAGGATTTTCCGACAACAAATGTTCGATGGGAGCTTGTCGTCGGAAATTCCGACCGTGTGTAGGCTCCATCGGACATTTTCCATTGGAATTTCCGACAAACAAAATTTGAGATCTGGATCTCAAACTTTCCAACAAAATCAGTTGTCGGAAATTCAGATCGTGTGTACACAATTCTGACGCACAAAATTCCACGCATGCTCGGAATCAAGCAGAAGAGCCGCACTGGCTATTGAACGTCATTTTTCTCAGCCCGTCGTACGTCACCGCATTCTTGGCGTTCGGAATTTCCGACAACATTTGTGTAACCGTGTGTATGCAAGACAAGTTTGAGCCGATATCCATCGGAAATAAATCCAGGATTTTTTTGTTGGAAAATCCTATCCTGTGTACAGGGAATTAAAGTGGTTGTAAACCCTGTTACACCACTTTTACCTACAGGTAAGCCTATAACAAGTACCTTGAATATTTCCTAAACTTGCACAGTTTAGGAGATATTCAGTACATGCGCTGCTGCCGACATCATCAGCGCATGCGCACTGAAAAAACGGGCTGTTGGTGCCGTTTCTTCAAGAGTCGTGCGGTGATCGGCACCAGGAACCGGAAGTAACTCCGATGGAAGATGTCCATGCTGTACCCGGAGGGCCGACGCTAATCCAGGGTATCATTCTAAGGTATTTCATAATGGAGCTAGAATGTGATGCATACTAGCTCATTATGCCTTTGTCTTGCATGGTTTGTTCCCCCCCCCCCACCAGGTTTACAACCTCTTTAACAAGCAGTAAAAAAAGCTTTAGGCCTGGTTCAAACTTGTGCAATTTCAGATGCCACTTGTCTCACAGAATCACATGACAGTGGAAATGACATTATTCTCTACGATGCCCGTTCACATGAATGCAGTGCAGCAAGGTCTGGTAGCAGATTCAGAGAAGCCCCCTACCCACAGACCACTCCAACTACCAGACCAAGGTTGTGGGGAAGAGGACCTTGTATTCATCAACATGGGGACAAGGTGTGTCACCACCAGCAAAGCATCCCTCCATTTTGGAGGCATGTGGCCTGGTATGGTTCAGGAGGGCAGGTGCGCACGCTACCTAGCTGACAGCAGGGATGAGTTACTGGTTATTATGATACCAGCAGCCATCATCCCTAAACTGAAAACCCTGTAGTCTCCTCCCTCTTCCAAAAAACACAGGTAGCATGAAAATGTGTCAAAATCATGCACTGTCACACAATCGTACTGAAAATCAGATTACGTCAGGCGCTAGTGTGAACTTCGCCCTAATGACAAGCTTACACTGGACTTTCTAGCTGCATGTACTGTGACGTATTTAATTATTATAGATCACATTACCAATTTCCTTCCCAGCACAGTAGATTTACTGCAGCAGGGTGGCACAGCCAGGCTCAGACACACACACACACACGACTGAACTCTTCCAGGTTAGGAGCGCGCTACTTCTGTGACCGATACCTGTTGCCCATTACCGTTAACAGCAACCTGCTGTGTCCTACTGTTACTGTTAATTGGTAACCGGGTATCATATGACCAATCAGAACGATTACATAGCAATGTAATCAATTTGTCATAAATAGCTTGCTTACCGTTGTGATCTGTGATAGGCTTAAAGCAATAACATGGTACCTGGCTACCTGTACTATGCGATTAGCTGTAGCCAATCACAGATCACAACCATAAAGCAAGCTGTTAATGGTTAACCCATTCATGACAGCTGAAATTATTGCTTATACAGTGATCATCACTGTATAAGCAATAACAGTGTAAAAACAAAAACCCAAATTACTCCCCCCCAGAGTAGTACATTGTCACTATGGTGACACTCAGATACTCTGATAACAGGATGAAAAAAAAGAAAGAAAAAATATTAAATAAAAAGGGTCAAAATAAAATAGGATTTTTATAACCGCTTACCTGTAAAATCCTTTTCTTGGAGTACATCATGGGACACAGAGCCCAAGTTATAACTTAATGGGTTATGGGCCACCTTCAGGTGATGGACACTGGTATACCCAATACAGGACGTTCACTCCCCTATATAACCTCTTCTCCTTCCAGGAGTACCACAGTTTTTGTAGCAAAGCAATATACTTAAATCCCATAAAAGAGGGAAGGGACCTCTGTGTCCCATGATGTACTCCAAGAAAAGGATTTTACAGGTAAGCGGTTATAAAAATCCTATTTTCTTTATCATACATCATGAGACACAGAGCCTAAGTAATAACTTAATAGGACTTCCCATAGCAATGCTATTTGAGGGGAGGGAGAGACAACACGTAGGGCACCCCCAGACTTGAGGACCTATACTACTGCCTGCAGCACACTGCGCCCGAAGGCGATATTCTCATACCTCCTTACATCCACATGATAAAATTTTGTGAATGTATGTACTGAAGACCAAGTTGCGGCCTTGCAGATCTGAGCCATGGAGGCTTGGTGACGCACTGCCCAAGAAGTACTAACCGCCCTGGTAGAGTGCGCTTTGACTTGAAAAGGAGGAATCTTTCCCCTTAAATCATAAGTCTGAATTATAACTTTCTGAATCCACTTAGCGACAGTGGTATTTGACGCTGCCTGTCCTTTCTTAGGACCCTCCGGCAGAATAAATAAGACATCAGTCTTCCTAATCTGAGCAGATTTTCACTGCTCTCACCACATCAAGACAATGTAGCGACTTCTCTTCCCTGGAACATGGTTTTGGAAAAAATGATGGCAGGACAATATCTTGGTTCAGGTGAAAACCTGACACCACTTTTGGCAAGAAGTCTGGACGAGGGCGTAACACCACTCTGTCCTCATGAATAATCAGGTATGGCTCTTTACAAGAAAGAGCAGCCTATTCAGAAACCCTCCTTGCTGAGGATATAGCAACCAAGAACACCAGCTTCCTTGTCAGAAGGACTAAAGGGAATATGCTGTATCGGTTCAAATGGCTGTTTTTGTAACACTGACAAAACTAAGTTCAAGTCCCAAGGGCTCAAAGGATTTATCCGCATCACCCATTGCATAAAACCCAGACTAAAGAATGTGTAGCAAGCTGTGTTTGAAATAAGATCAATAAGGCTGAGACTTGGCCCCTAATAGTACACAAGGCCAACTTTATCTCTACCCCTAATTGTAGAAAGGCAAGAATTCTGCCTATGATATCTCTCCGAGGGTGCCAACCCTTGGATTCACACCAGGAAACATAAGCCCTCCGAACTCTAAAATATATAGTTCTGGAAGCTGGCTTCCTGGCATCAAAGTAGAGATAACTGACCGGGAAAGCCCATGTTTCTTCAGAATGTGGGTTTCAATAGCCAGGTCATTAAATTTAGCATTCGTAAAGTAGGATGGAATAATCGGCCCCTGTGAGAGGAGGTCTGGCCTTGGTGGAAGGGACCATGGATCCTCCACTGCCATCTTTACAATTTCTGCATACCAAGACCTTCTGGGCTATGCTGGTGCTACCAGAATTACCGGCTTTCTTTCCAGCTTGATTCTGCAAAGTCATGGTAGCAACTGAATAGGGGGGGGGGGGAATGCATAGATCAGTGAGAACAGATTCCACGAGGTCACCAACACATCTGTTCCACATGCGAGTGGATCCCTTGTCCTGGACACAAAGCTGACTAACTTCATGTTGAATCTGGACGCTAGAAGATCTATGTCCGGAGTCCCCCATCTTCGGCAAACAGCCCGAAAAATGTCAGGGTGAAGAGACCATTACCCCGGGAATAACTGCTGGCGACTTAAGTAGTCCGCCTGCTAATTCTCTACTCCCGGAATGAGGACTGCTGATAGGAACGTTCCTTTCTGCCCGAGTTAGAATATGGTTTACCTCTCTCTGCGCTGAGAGACTCTTGGTGCCCCCTTGGTGATTGATATAGGCCACAGCTGTGGCATTGTCGGATTGGATCCTGATAGGACAATCCCTTAACTTGGAAGTCCAGGCCTTCAGAGCCAGACACACTGCCCGAATATCTAGGATGTTTATGGGCAAGGCTCTTTCGGTTTTTAACCACTGTGCCTGGACAGTCGCCTTCTCTAGTACTGCTCCTCAGCCTGAAAGGCTGGCATCTGTCGTTACTACTTTCCAGATAATTGGTCTGAAGGATTTTCCTTTCAGCAGATTCTGGGTTAGTAACCACCAACTGAGGCTTTGGGACACCCTTGCTGCATTGGCAAGTCCAAAGCTTGGATCATTTTGTTCCAAGCAGACAGGATACTGTTTTGCAACAGTCTCGAATGGAACTGGGCATAGGGGACTGCTTCGAACAAAGCCACCGTCTTTCCTAACAACCTCATACAAAAGGCGAATTGAGGGATGACCTGACCATCCGCACCAGCTCTCGTATGGAGTTGATTTTTGCTGGAGGCAAGAACACCTTTTTCTGTGCTGTGTCTATGATCAGGCCCAAATACTCCAGCTTTTCAAGTGGTTTTAAGGAAGACTTCTCTAGGTTGAGAATCCAACCCAGACTTTCCAGGTAACTGAAGCAGGGTTTGAAACAGGAAAGTCGCCGCACACCGGATAAAGTTGAAAACATCTTCTTTATTGTAAAACTTGGATCATAAAAAACAGGTAAGCGCTTGAACTAGAGCGCGAAACGCGTCAGCTGTGTCTGTACCACCCGCCTGATTGTCCTGTTTTTTATGATCGAAGTTTTACAATAAAGAAGATGTTTTCAACTTTATCCGGTGTGCGGCATCCAGATTTTCCTGTTTCAAACCCTGCTTCAATTTGCATTTAGCCAGCATCTGGGACTCCTCTCCTCTGAAGGATTCACTAACACACACCTGAAAGCAAGTTCTCCTGAGCGGTGATTTATTTTCTCTGTCTTGTCTTTCCAGGTAACTGGTTGTAATGCGTACACTTTGCTCCAAGCGAGTCACTGACTGGTCTATTAGCAAATGATCATCTAGGTACGCCAAGACTGTTATGCCCTTTGCCCTTAACCTGGCTAGTGGTGGAGCCGGCACTTGTCAACACCCAGGGTGCTCTAGCTAGCCCGAAGGGCAAGACTACAAACTGAAAGTGCTGCTGTTCTACTTCGAATCGCAGAAACCTTTGGTGAGCGGGAAATATAGGGACATGCAGATATACATCCCTGATGTCGATGGACCCCAGAAGTTTTCTTCCTTGTAGGGTAGAAACTACTGACCTGATCGACTCCATGCGAAAGGAGCGGATTTTCAGGAACCGATTTAGATTCTTTAGATCTAGAATGGGTCTGACACCTCCATTTGTTTTGGTACCGTAAACAGGTTTGAATAAAACCCCAAACCTTGCTCTTCTGTGGGGATCTGTATGATCACCCCGAGCCATTAATCAGTCTAATGCTTGAAACAGATTGCCTTTTCCCTGCATCTTTGGGAATGTTTGATCTCAGAAAACGAGACGGTGGAAACTCCCGAAATTCTAGTTTGTATTCTAGAGACACCATGGAGATGACCCATCTGTCCTGAATTTCCTTTTGCCAGACTTCTGAGTATTGCAGAAGTCTTCCCCCCACTCTGGCGAGGGGGGGCGCCTCTCCATGATGAGGCTTTAGTATTCTGCTTTGCAGATTTCCGGCCCCAGGTCTTCTTTTGTGCCTGGGCCTGACCCTGAGGTTTTCCTCTAGAGTCTGACGGCGGAGGCTGTCACCACTGCCTAGAGGCGGATGCCCATGGCAAAGAAGAAAAAGTCAGTTTAAATGAAGGACATTTATACTTTCTTTTGACTGGCAAAAGCGTACTCTTCCCACTAGAAATCATTTGGATGTATTTATGCAAATCATCCCCAAATAGTCGCTCCCCGTGAAAAGGGAAACTAGTCAGAAGTCTTTTGCAAGGTGCTTCAGCTGACCAATTTTTTAACCAAAGGGTCCTACGCATGTGTACTAGCACAAGCGCAAGGCGGGACGCCTGGTGAATAGAGTCTTTTGTAGCTTCTATGGCAAAACATAATACCTTTGGTAGTTTGGCCAACTGATGGGCCTGTTGTGCAGGGACCTCCTTAAGGGCCTCTCTGAACTGGTCCTTTAGGGACTGACAGATGTCTATTGTAGCAACTGCAGGCTGAGCAATGGCCCCGGCCCAGGAAAAGGAGGATTTTAACAGGAATTCCAACTTTTTATGTGTTGGATCTTTAAGCATTTGTGCATGGTCTACTGGACAAGTTAAACTTTTATTCACACTGAAAATAGCAGCGTCAACTGCTGGTACATTCCATCTTTTGGTGAATTTCTCCTCCATGAGATAGAGAACCGAGAATCTCTTTGGAGGGAGAAAATGCTTATCCGGGTGATCCCATTCAGCATAAATAAGCTTTTCTAGTAATGCATGGACTGGAAATGCATGAAAAGGCTGTAAAGGTTTTAAAGAATCCAAGGAAGAAACCGAACTTTGAGCTGACTCTGTTGTTAGGGGTAGCATGAAAGTGGAACGAACCATCTCCGTAAGAGTTTGTACCAACAATCTTTCAGATTGCGAAGTTGAAAAAGGTTCATCAACTGTTTCCTCCACAGAGGAAGAATCGGCTTGTTTTTCCTTGTGATCGCCTGAGGGTAATACCTCATCCTGTACCCACTGTTCCCTTGATAAAGGGTTTGAGGTGGGGGAGGGGGATCTAGCACGCTTCCTATCCATTTGGATGGAGGATGCGATTAAAGCCGCTAATCTTCCTTCTAGGCCCTGCAGGGCAGAGGAAAATGTATCTTCATTCACGTATACAGGGGCTGAAGTGTGAGAAGCAGTTGCACCACCAATTGGTTCCAATGACTCACCCTGGCTTGCCATATCTGGTATCACTGGAGAGGATGACAGTGTGGAGGCATGACTGGAGTTCCCAGTGCCTGAGGGTGGAACTTTTGGTACCTTTGTTTTAACTCTGGAAGCCATAGTGCTAAGCACAAAAGAGGCACTCTAGTAAAATGTACTACTTGCTGAGCATAGTCTAGCAAAACAATGCCACTATAAAGATCAGCTTGATGCTGAGTAACAATGTATTTCTGTACTGGAAATGCCTGTATACACACCTTAGGTGCCCCAGCGCTCCTGTGTCCTGTGTAACAGACTTCTTCTCTTCAGTTGCTCTGAGAAATCTTCTGACAATGAGAGAGTCTGTTTTATAACAAAACTTCAGGTGTGAGCCTGATTGGCGTCCTCAGCTGTGCCTGCCTTAAGCCACGCCCCTTCCAGTACCCACCCTCCTCCTCGTTCAAAAAATAAAAAATAAATATGAACCTTTAGCGCACGCGGAAGACATGGCATTCAGGTCTGCAATGCAGGCCCGAAGGAGATAAGGCTGCAATAGCCCTCTGGTGCTTGCCAGACTCAGAGGAAGTTTGTAACACTGACAATGTACAAGGCTGCGCGCAACAAGGCTTTTCTACAAGGCTTTTCTAAAAGGCAGTCTGATATGCCAAAAATGAGTTATTTTTACCCATACGAAGCCACCACCGCACCCCTCCGGGAGAGGGAGGGAGGGTAGGGGGATGTTTTCTCCGCAGTATGAGGCTTATGGCAACACTTTAGTTTTCTAACAGGAGTCATTATATAACAATCTGCTTACCCCCGGGGGGGGGGGACCATCTTTATTCAATTAAGAACCCCTCCTGCTGCTGGGACACACTCACACTGCTGTTTATAGCTGGACACAGAGCTGCTGAGAAGCAACGTACCAAGGTATGTGTATTTTTACTCCCTCTAGTGGAGATTTTAAGGCATTACAATGTTTTTCATATGGAAGAAAAAAGGCATAGGTGGACTTTTTACAGTTCCTAGGCTTCTTCCCTTACCCTTTCCTCGCTGCAGGATACTGCTGAAAACAGACAGATCCAAACTTCACCCATCATGACAGGCTGCGTTAGTAAACCTTCAAAGACCGGGTCACTATTATAGGGGTTCCACTCCTTTGGACCTGTATAGCACCCCTCAGGATCAACTTTAGGTAAATGTAGCATGACCAAAAAGAGTCCTGGGTCCAGCCCTCAAAAGAGAGGCTTACAGGCAAAACCTTGTTCTTCTTGCAAGGCCCGGGTACCATCCACTTTGGCCTCAGTGGCTTGGATGGATCCGGTGTGTGGAGGTTATTTAAATCCAGCATGGATCCCTCCTGGAACTCCTCAGAGCACATCTTTACTCGTGACCAACGTCTTAGACACGGGCAAAAAAACTGAGGTACTCCTGGAAGGAGGAGGGGTTATATAGGGGAGTGCACTTCCTGTATTGGGTATACCAGTGTCCATCACCTGAAGGTGGCCCATAACCCATTAAGTTATTACTTAGGCTCTGTGTCCCATGATGTACGATGAAGAAATTTGTCATGCCTCTTTCTACATGTACCTTGGGTGGTCTACTTTACAAAAAGGAATCATGGGGGGGGGGGGGGGATTATTTGTACTGTGGTGATCAAATACCAAAGAAAGCTCTGTGTGTGAAAAAGGATATAAAATTGAATTTGTGTGCAGTGTTGCATGACCGCACAATTGCCAGTTAAAGTAGCGCCGTGCTGAATAGCAAAAAAATGCCCTGGTCATGAAAGGGGTAAAAATCTTTCAGTGGTCAAATGGTTAAAGCCTTTAATTGGGGAAAATAAACATTATCTTTGCATCAAGGCTTCCCCCACACTTCGAGGACTAGGATACCAGAATAAGCAGTTTTACTTGGTCCACATTCATGCAATGGACTGTCACTCGGCATCCTCATATCCAATCAAGAGCTATGGACCCTGCATTGTTTTTGACAATGTCAAAGGACCTATGACCGCCAGAGCATAAGGGGGGAAGAGGCTTCAGGAACTGGTCTAGTAGCGTAGAGGAAGCCTGTGGGAGTGGAGGATAGAGTCCCAGGACCCTACACCTAAATAAGCACTCACCCCTGCCTCCCAGAAAAGCTGGGTGCTTGAGACACTGACCTGGAACAAGCATGTGGATCAGGAAAATCAGAACTTGTGATTTGCATACTTCTTACAAGTAAGCGACTTAGATGTATGGTAGTCACTAGATCCATATGACAGCCAGAGAATTTGTATTTTCAGGACAGAGGTCAGGTAAGGCATTTTATTTTTCCTCAGTACAGGTTTCCTTAAAATCTTGCAGTATCACTTGTAGAAGTCCCCTTTTCAGATTGATTTGTGGTTTGCAATTTTTTAAATCCACACAGATTTACTTAAATGTTATTTTGACTTCACATTGTAATATACTTGCTGCTCCATATTTCTTGTACAAAAGGTTTTATTGAAAAAATATACATCAACAAATAAGTACAAAACGGTGATGGATACATCATGAGTTAACAGGTATAAGACTGCCGGTATCCGGTGAGTGAAACTATTATTAAAAAATTTAAGCCTGGACTCGGGCGGTACAATGCCGAGGCCAGGCGACATACCAAGACATATTCTCATCCCGCGTATTCTAGCGTAGTGGTATGGTATCAGCAGATATTAATATAAATTGCAAACATACAGGAGCTGCTCCATATTTCAATAAGAATCAATTACATATACAAAATTAGTATATACTTTAACCATGTTGTGTCTCCCTGCTGCATTGCCATCAAGAACATTACGCCCACTCACCAAAGACCCCCCAAACTATATACTTACTGAAACTGCAAGAAATGTACAAGATCAACTCAGAGGGCAGATGTATAAACTGTTGAGTTTTTTTTTTAAACAGACATCCCCTCTTAAAAACAAGCACATGCTGAACTTTTTATACATATAGTCCGATTTACTCTACCCTGCTGTAACAGGAAAAGTCACACTAAATGCAAAAGGGCCTTCCTGCAGTATACAAATCTGGGCTAAAGGCTGCTTCAAACCACAATTTCTACATTCCGGATGCATTTTTGGTGTGGCAGATACAGACACAGCCAGCAACCTATTAAATCTATGGAAGGGCGACTGTACAGATATCACTTCACAGTCAAGCATTTACATCTGTACAGGGACAGTAAAGTCTGTCTGCGCCCAAGGGCAGTGCATCTATCCCTGTACAGATGTAAACGTTCAGATGTGCAGGAAGATCTATACAGCCACTCCTGTTGATCCCTAACAGGTTGCTGGAAACCGTTGCATGAAATGAGCCTTTAATCAGCACACCTACAAGCTTCAATTATCCTTGACACATGTACTTTCCTTCTATCTAACTTTCTATGAAGTTAAATTAGCCCTTATCATAAACACCTACATTAAAGCAGAGTTCCACCCAAAAAGGGAACTTGTGCTTATCCGGTTCCTCCCACCCTCCGGTGTCATATTTGGCACCTTTCAGGAGGGATCAGATACCCAATACAGGGGTTTGCTCCCACTTCTGGCGTTAGATCGCTGCAGAATCTGCGGCGATCTATGCCATGTCCGGCCCCTCTTCCACCCCCCCCCCCCCCCGCTGTCTTCTGGGAGACACACAGGTCCCAGGGAATTACATACCTGATCCTCTGCTCCCTTCTGTAGCTGGACTGTTTTTTTTCCACCCTTCAGCAGCCTAGGATCCTGAAGTCATCAAGACCAAAGTAAGGTCCATAGCCTTGCGCTGGACTTGACTACACCAAGTGACAGTCCATCGCGGAAGCGTGGTGGAACACCATCTACTGAGGGAACGGAGGATCAGTTAAATAAAAATGTTGTTCCTCCCTCCTAGACAATAAAAGCCATTAAGTTTTGCAGTGCGGGTGCAGCCCCACCACAAGGGATAAGTTTACATTTTCCAAGAGTTGGGGTTTAAAAGGTGCGACTTTAGGCAAACTGCTAAATACACAGTAGAAACAAATATGTGTTAACTGCTTTACCTGCCAAAAGATTCTGTACACCCAGTTTTCTAATCCACACGCTAAGAGAGTGCTCTGAACATTCACTTTCCGCACAGCATTCATAGTAATACTTGCTTGGTGAAGGCTGTGCTTGGGTAGTGATGGATCAGCAGCACACAGCTTTTGTTAGATTCAAAGCATTATGAAAAGCCTTAAGGCCCAATTGGCTTACAGTGCTGCCCCCTCTCCCAGTCTAAATGACAACATATGACGTGATCCCAGTTATCCAACCGCCCTGCAGCCATCATTTGGCTATGGGCCGGTTGGCAACTGGTTAAATAGGAGTCTTAAATCTGCCACCACTAAAGTGGTTCTAAAGGCTGAAGGTTTTTACCTTCATGCATGGCTCCCACTGCTTTCAATCGCAGCTCACATGCATTGAGGAAGGAGCGGCCTCATTCTGTGAGTCTTATGGACAGAGTGGGGCTCGGAAGTAAGCACGCACGAGTGCCGCCATAGAAAGCAGCTTGCTATTGGGGCTCTCGGAGTAAAGGAGGGTCCTGAGCAGGGGACCCCAAAAAAAAGGAGGATCAGGGCTACTCTGTGCAAAACCATTGCACAGAGCAGGTAAGTATAAGATGTTTTTTTTCTTCTTTTTTTAAAATGATGACCTTTAATATCACCTTACGTTGAATGCATGAAGGTAAAAAGACCTGCGAGCTGCTCCCCCCACAGCCCCCCTAACCTGAGCCCCTCTCAAGCCAGCAATGTGCATGAGAGCCTAAGCTGTCCCAGGTCTCTTTTCTCATTGGCTGTTACAGCAATATGAGCCATTGGCTCCCACTGTTGTCAAACACAGTCAGCAAGCCAATGAGGAGAGAGCGGGGGTGGGGCCGAGCCGCGGCTGTGTCTCTTATGGACACACAGAGCAGGGGTCAGGAGCGAGCATGCACCAGTGCCCTCATAGCAAGCCGCTTGCTATTGGGGGCACTGGTCAAGGGCGGAGGAGCCAGGAGCGTCACCAGGGGACCAAAGAAAAGGAGGATCAGGGCTGCTCTGTGCAAAACCGCTGCATAGGAGCAGGCAAGTATAACAGGTTTGTTTTTTTAAAAGCTGAACCTTTAGAGGTCGACCGATATATGGCATTTTTTAATTAAATCGGCATCGGACGATTGTGCTGATAAAAAAGGCTGATTATAACTTCAGCGCGACTTGCAAATGACTTCTGTAATAGAAGTCAATGCAAGTTGCCTGAAGTCTTCGGTGGAGCGACTTGTTTGTCCTCTCTGGGCAGCCTGCCAAGTCTGATAAAAGAACCAAGAAGAGATACAATGTTTCAACTTATCAATGAAGAACTCCATGTGGTGGAGTTCTCAGTTTAACCATTTAAAGACTAAATCTTTTCTGACACTTGTTGCTTACAAGTAAAAATCCTGTATTTTCTGATAGAAAATCACTTAGAACACCCAAAAATTATATATATATTTTTTTTAGCAAAGACCCTAGGGAATAAAATAGTGGTTGTTGCAATATTTTTGGGAAAAAATACACTAAGGAATAAAAAAAAAAAAAAAAAAAACAACTAAAAAAAAAAACAGTAAAGTTAGCCCATTTTTTTTTCATCCAAAAGTTTTTATTACCTGTTTTTGTGTATTTAACCACTTCCGGACCGCCGCACGCCGATGTACGTCCAAAGTTTGTCGGCGGATATCGTTGTTATGGCAGCAGCTAGCTGCCATAACCCCGGTATCCCCGTTTTCGTGCGGCGGACGGCTTTCTGATAAAAGTGGTCCCTGTGGCGGATTTGATGCAAGGTCACTTTTAATCGGTGGCGGGAGAGGCCCCCCCCCTTCCCGCCGCGATCCGGTGCCCTCCGCCGCTTGCGGGAGCTGTCGGTAGCGGCGGAGGCGATCGCGTCCGTCTTCCTCCTGTGCCTGGAGACGAGTGAGGCTAAGATGGCGCCCACTCGTCTCCATGACACTGCTGGGCGGAAGCGACGTCAAAACATCACTTCCGCTCACGCCTCTTAAAAGCATATTTTTTTAAATGACTTTTTTTATTGCATTTTAGTGTAAATATGAGATCTGAGGTCTTTTTGACCCCAGATCTCATATTTAAGAGGTCCTGTCATGCTTTTTTCTATTACAAGGGATGTTTACATTCCTTGTAATAGGAACAAAAAGTGACAAAATTTTTTTTTTTTTTTAAAAACAGTGTAAAAATAAAAAACTCCCCATCCCGACGAGCTCGCGCGCAGAAGCGAACGCATACGCGAGTAGCGCCCGCATATGAAAACGGTGGTCAAACCACACACTTGAGGCATCACCGCGACCGGTAAAGCGAGAGCAATAATTCTAGCCCTAGACCTCCTCTGTAACGCAAAATATGCAACCTGTAGAATTGTTTAAACGTCGCCTATGGAGATTTTTGATGGTAAAAATTTGACGCCATTCCACGAGCGGGCGCAATTTTGAAGTGTGACATGTTGGGTATCAATTTACTTGGCGTAACATTATATTTCACAATATAAAAAAAAAAAAATTGTGCTAACTTTACTGTTGTCTTATTTTATTCAAAAAAGTGATTTTTTTTCCAAAAAAAGTGCGCTTATAAGACCGCTGCGCAAATACGGTGCAAAAAAAAAAAAGTATTGCAACGACCGCCATTTTATTCTCTAGGGTGTTAGAAATAAAACCCATATATAATGTTTGGGGGTTCTAAGTAATTTTCTAGCAAAAAAACCTGTTTTAAACATGTAAACACCTAAAATCCAAAATGAGGCTGGTCCTTAAGTGGTTAATATTTAAGATATAGTTTTTTTTTTTTTTAAATTATACATACAAGTGAACTGATTGGAGGTTTGTTTTGTTTAATAAATGTTTAAATGTAAGAAATTTTCTGTATCGCTTATTAATTAAGGTTGCTTCCACACTGGAGCGGGCAGGCGTTGACAATAAAACGCTGCTAGTTTTAGCGGCGCTTTACCATCATTTTATTTGGCTGCTAGCGGGGCGCTTATAACCCAGCTAGCGGCTGATAAAGATGCGCTGCCGAATCGCTTTGCAGGCGCTTCGGCAGCGGTGCGCATTCATTTCAATGGGCAGGAGTGGTGGAGGAGCGGTATACACTGCTCCAAAGATGCTGTTTGCAGGACTTTTTAACATCCTGCCAGCGCATCGTCTCAGTGTGAAAGCACTCGGGCGTTCACACGGAGACTGCAGGGGAGCAGTTTTGCAGGCACTTTACAGGTGCTATTTTTAGCCCAAAAGCGCCTGAAAAACGCTCCAGTGCTAAAAAGGGTCTGTTAGATTTTATGAGATGAAGTAGAAAAAAAATAATTAAAAAAAATCGGCCTAACAATCGGCAAAAAAAAATCGGCATCATATATCAGCCACAGGCCGCCTCGATTTCTAAATATCGTCATCGGCCAGAGAAAAAACCATATCGGTCAACCTCTACCTTTAATACCATTTTAATGTTCATACCGATACATAATTAGAATGTTGCTTTTAACTGGTAATAATGGGGCCTACAGCATTCATACACATTACAGATGCGTTACACACAATTTCACATCTTGTCAAGCAATGCACCTCAAAATGCTCTCCATGCAAATTTTTTTTGCCTTACCCTGAGCACTCTTATCGCTTTGCAACTGCATCTTAAAACATGCCTATTAGGGATGAGCCGAACAACCCCCGGTTCGGTTCGCACCAGAACATACTGAACAGGCAAAAAATTCAGAAGAACACAAACACCATTAAAGTCTATGGGACACGAACATGAAAAATCAAAGTGCTCATTTTAAAGGCTTACATGCAAGTTATTGTCATAAAAAGTGTTTGGGGACCCGGGTCCTGCTCCATGTATCAATGCAAAAAAAAGTTTTTAAAAACGGCTGTTTTTTTTCGGATTGTTTTTAATACATAAAGTGAAACAATAAAAATTAAATATACCTTTAAATATCGTGCCTGGGGGGGGGGGGGGGTGTCTTATAATATGCCTGTAAAGTGGCGCATTTTTCCCGTGCTTAGAACAATACCACAGTAAAATGACATTTCTAAAGGAAAAATTATCATTTAAAACTGATCGTGGCTGTAATGAATTGTCGGGTCTCGGCAATATAGATAAAACTCATTGGGGAAAAAAAAAAAAAAAAAAACGGCATGGGATCCCCCCCAGTCCATTACCAGGCCCTTTGGGTCTGGTATGAATATATATAAGTGGAACCCCGAACCAAAATAAAAAAAAAATTTTAAATATAAATCTATCTATCTATCTATCTATCTCCCTAAAACCCATACCAGGCCTTTCAGGTCTGATATGGAAATTAAGGTAAACCCTTTGCCAAATATAAAAAAAAAAAAAAAAAAAAAAAAGGGGTCCCCCCCATAATCCATACCAGACCCTTATCAGAGCACACAACCTGGCAGGCCGCAGGAAAAGACGGGGGACGAGAGCGCGCCGCCCCCCCCGCCTGAACCGTACCAGGCCACATGCCCTCAACATGGGGAGGGTGCTTTGGGGTAGCCCCCCCAAAGCACCTTGTCCCCATGTTGATGGTGACAAGGGCCTCATCCCCACAACCCTTGCCCGGTGGTTGTGGGGGTATGCGGGGGGGGGGGTTTATCGGAATCTGAAAGCCCCCCTTTAACAAGGGGACCCCCAGATCCCACCCCCCCCATGTGAATTGGTAACGGGTACATTGTACCCCTACCATTTCACAAAAAAAAAAAAAAAAAGTGTCAAAAATGATAAAGGCAAGAGACAGCTTGGGACAAGTCATACCATGCCCTTTATTTCAATGAGTTTTATCTATATTGCCGAGACCCGACAATTCATTAAAGCCACGATCACTTTTAAAATGACAACTTTTCCTTTAGAAATGTCATTTTGCTGCGGTGCCGTTCTGAACACAGGAAAAATGCGCCACTTTAAATGCATACTATAGACACCCCCAGGCACGATAATTAAAGGTATATTTCATTTTTATTGTTTCAGTTTAAGCATTAAATATATCTATATCACTGCTCCCGGAAAAACGGCCGTTTTAAGAAAAAAAATTTGCATTGATACATATCCCCTTGGGCAGGACCCGGGTTCCCAAACACTTTTTATGACAATAACTTGCATATAAGCCTTTAAAATGAGCACATTTGATTTTTCATGTTAGTGTCCCACAGACCAACGGTGTTTCGGCAGCTTTTGAATTTGCCCGGAACACTGCATATGGTTTGGTGTTCGCAGAACATCCGAACAACCAAAGTTCGGGCCGAACCGTTCACCCATCCCTAATGCCTATAGCTTTTAAGATGCACTACAACAGAAGTCAACAGAGGCCGTTGCAAAGCTTCAACACCTGCTGAACGCTGCAGCAGCTGCATCATTTTTGCCTCGCCGTGACACAAGACAACTATAAACACATGCATGTTCACAGCTCTATCTGATCATTTTAAAATCAATAAAGAACATTGCTAGGTGGTCAGGAAGTAATATAAATATTGCCTCTGGTGTAAACAAGACCTAAAAGTTAACCTAACCCCTAAAATCCTGTTTAGGAACAGCATTCTGCAAAGCAGGAGGATTAAAAGGTGGGTCTCATCCAGCAAATACTCCCACTCATTATTATTCACTCCCCAACTCTACAGCAAAAGCCAACAGATTCATACTGCGTAGAGAGAAATATTAAAATATTAAAAGGCATTCCTAAACACAGAAAGGCAGGACACTGACCTGCTCTTTATGGCCACGTTTGA
This sequence comes from Lithobates clamitans, assembly GCA_037952925.1. Classification (NCBI taxonomy): domain Eukaryota; kingdom Metazoa; phylum Chordata; class Amphibia; order Anura; family Ranidae; genus Lithobates; species Lithobates clamitans. Next base: position 2,163,314 of record JBBGZY010000271.1, read on the forward strand.
GGTCCTTCTGAGTGTCTCATTGAACAGTGCATGTTGTACAACACTGATCCTGCTTCTCAGGCAGAGATGCATAGTTCATTTGCCTGACGATCTCCGCAAACAGTTCATCCACCATAGTCTTGCTCTTGGCAGATGTCTCCATAAAAGGGCAGCCCCATTCCTGAGCTAGAGAGCGTCCCTCTGTAGACATGACTTCTCGCTCAGACTCCAGGTCAACCTTGTTACCGACCAGAATAAGAGGTACCTTCTCATATCTCTTTACTCTGACTATTTGGTCCCGCATTGGCTTGATATCCTGGATAAAAACAAAAATCAACTAAGTTAAAATAGCTCATACAATGTAGTTTACAATCAAAAATGGTTCGAGTTTAAATGTAGACCTTCCTAAAGCAGACCTTTTGTTAAAGCTGAACTCTAACTTTCTTTTTACTAGAACTGAATGTAATGATCAATCCCTGCCTAGATCAGAACTCGTGCAAAGTTGCTCTGTTGTCTGAATATCCCCTTCTATTCTGGGTTTAGTTGTTTTGTATCATGTGACATATCCTGCTGATAGACTGTTCCTTCCACAGCCACCTCCTGCAGCAGCAAGAGTCTAACATTCCCCTTTGTAGTCTTTCAGACTCTGCAAAATATGTAACTTCTTTCACAGCTCTGATGGTAGATGGGATTGAATACATCCCAATTAGCATTTAATCTCACCCAGTCACACCAAGTAGATTCCAAACCTCCCAAGTCCCGCCTCACAGATCGCAGCATTATTCAAGAAGGAAACACCTTCATACACAGCCTGTTCTGAAAGCTAGCTGTGCTGCTGCTGGGCAGGATGGAATGGATGCCAGTTAAATATGCCGCCCAGTGTGAACAGGGAGAGTCCCACCCCTCAGAGTCTTGCTCTGTGTGAAGGGATTCATTTACATATGAAGGAAACACCTTCATAATAAACTCCCATAGCCCTTCCTCTGTAGTCATGCACTAAGACAGGGGTGTCCAACCTGCAGCCCAAGGGCCGCATGTGGCCCAAGACAGCTATGAATGTGGGCCACCACAAAAGCATAAACTTACTTTAAAGGGTTACTAAACCCTTGTTTTTTTTAAATAACAAACATATCATACTTTCCTCCACTGTGCAGTTCGTTTTGCACAGACTGGCCACGATTCTCGTCTTCTGGGGTCACCCAACGGCGCTCACGGCTCCTCCCCGCATTGGGAAACAACCTAGGAGAAGCGATCTCCTTGGTGGTCCCCATGCGGGCGCACTCCTGATTCCAGCATTTGTGTCCATAAACACAGAATGCCAGACTCGGCCCCGTCCCCCATGTCATTGGATTCGATTGACAGCAGCGGGAGCCAATGGCTGTGCAGCTATCAATCTATCTAATCAAGAGCCGAGACAATGGGCAGAGAAGGTGAGCCAGCATGGGAATTACAGGGCTCAGGTGAGTAAAATTAGGGGGGGGGGGGGGGGGGCTGGTCATAGGATGCATCAAGGTGAAAAAGCACGAGTGTTTACAACCCATCTAAAAACGTTGGGGTTTATTTTTTTGTAAAAATGCTATTACACTTCTGACAGAGACACTGTCAGAAAAATCACAGTCTCTTTACCGGACTTTTAGAAGTTTTCTCTCTCCAAAGAAAAAATACCCCATCCTTTACAATCGTGCCTTATTCAGGTTTTCAGTTTTTGGCAGCATCCATATTTGTGAGCGACTGTTTAAGGATGAACCACACAAAAGGGCAAAATAACAACCAAACTATCTGATGAGCATTCAAAATTCATTGAGCATTGCTACTACATCCATCAAATCAGATATTGATGTTTTAGTTAATCAAAATCAGTGTCAAATAGCACACTAGTTATAGGTTGCCCTCTTACTTTTATAACAAAATATTTTGAAAAATGAACACTTTTTTTTTTACTCACAATGATACATCTATATCATTAAGGTTGCAGTCACACCTGAGCGTTTCAAAGTCGGGCATTTTTACCGCGATTTTGCAGAGATTTTGTACAGGTCACCAATGTAAAAAGCAGAAATATGCCTGAAATCTGCCCCAAAGAAGCTCATGTTCTTTTTTTGAGCTTAGGGCGTTTTTCAGACGTTTTGCTTCAGGTGACAAAAAGCTCAGATGTAAACAGGTGCCACTTAAATGAATGGGATTTTGCCTGTTGGGCCTTTTTCAGGCGTTTTACGAGCTGAAAACACTTGTGTGAATGCAGCTTAAGGCTTCATGTGCACTTGAACTACTTTGACCGCTGGCTGAGGGGAACCGCAAAACGCGGCAAAATCGTGCTGCGATTTTTACGCGTTTTCCGGCCAAAACGCGATCCTTCCGCTTTCAGGAGACGGAGATAAGGGGAGGTTGAACCTCCTCTAACCTCAGCAGCTCCTAAACTATAGTAAAAGCCTATGTGTACATGGACACACAGAGTTTTCTGTAGTCGAGTTAGGGAGCTTTGGCAAAAGAACGCCCAAAAGCTCCTAAACGCAAGTTTAGGAGCTGCTAGTGTACATGAAGCCTAATCGCTGACTTAGTGTATTTTATGCACGGCCCAAGACAATTCTTCTTCTTCTAATGTGGCCCAGGAACATCTAAAGGTTGGATACCCCTGCAGTAAACCATTATTCTTTGTCATTCTACAAGACAGGAAAGACACAGGAGGAGATATGACACATTAACACTTTTTACCACCCACATGAAGGCCTAGAAACACCCACAGTAACCCTAGGACCCACCCACATCACATCCCATAACTGGTACAAGTGACTCTCAAAGCCTGCTCTGAAGCTACAGAGGCTCAAAGGGTGATGGGACTTGTAGTATCAGGACTGGAAAAGGAAAGAAACAGGAAGTCAGAAAACTTAGAAATTCAGCTATGGGAGACAAGTTACACAGACTGTCAGCAGGGCTGTGATTTATTTACATACACAATGCATCTGTTTTGGGGAGGAAAAGCTGGAGTTCTTCCTTAAAGTGGTGTTAAACCCAAAAGCAAACATTGTATTGCAGCTAATTCTTAGAATTGATGGCTACTTTAGTTTTCTTTAAGCTCTCTTTTCCTTAGTTTTACCTGGTGATACTAATTTCAACAGAACGAGCTGTCCTGCAGATGCAGCAGTTACAGGGTTGAGACAAACCATTTACTACTCAAGGAAGTGCTTATGATGGTTTCTCTTTATGTAAAACCTTTATTGATTATATTATCACTTCCCTCCCTCCAGATTAACAATGCTGCCATCCAAAGGTGCCCCTGTGCTCCTTCATCCAGCATGGTGGCACTGTAATACAGGAGGCGTGTTACTGGCTAGATCACCAGGTGAAAACAGAGGGAAAAATCCTAAAAAACAAAACCAATGCAGCCATCATAGCCAAGGAATAGTAAACTGCATTGTACAGTAGCAAAAAAAAAGTATGTGAGCCCCATGGAAATACTTGCCAAGCACTAGTTAAAGCTTGTAGGAGTTTTCATTCTCCTCTGACTGTTCTATGAGGCTGCATGACCACAGACTTGGTCTGGACAGTGCTGAGGAAGAAGGGGAGGATCAGGGAACACAGGATCAAACAGCCTTTTCACACAATTCAGAGGATTAACAGCTTAGGTTTCACAGTGAGTATAACAGGCATGCTTTACTGCATATACAGATTGACTTTACTGTTGTGGGTTTAGTAACACTTTAAATACACCCTGTGTACAATGATGTTTTTTGGGTCGTGTATAGCATGACCAAAGTCCGCAATTAGTTAATGAGACTACTTCTTTGTAACTCTTCCACATGCTGCAGGGTGGGGGTTCCACATTTTAGCAAGATCATGAGGAACATGCTCTGTGCACCTTCCCCATCTTCTCATGAAAGACAGAAAGAACCTTATGGCTGTAAGGTCTCTGAATGCTTGACCTAATTATTCAGCAGGATTACTGTCAAGAGAAAAACATGACCAGACTGATTTTTCAGGCCTAAAATTAGGCAGTTTTATTTATTGAAGGTTTAAATGTAGTTTAGCTTTATTTACTAAAGGGTCTGAGCTTGACCCTTTGGCTTGTGTCAAAGGTCACCTTAATTCAGGGAAGTGGTGTATAAGGTCAGGCAGTAGACCTCTGAACACCCAAAAATTAGCTAAAGTGTAGTGTTAGGCATTTTGCACACGGAGCTGTCTAGGTGCAGTGTGTCCCTCCCGGTGTTTTAGTAAACAGCATTCAGCCTGGTTGCCTGCAGCCTGTCAAAGTCTATGGCAGGCTGAACGCCATACCATGTGGTACTTACCTTTAGAGCCCTAAGCATTTAGGGACAGAGGTCAGGAACTCAAAAGGACCTGTGTTCTGAACCTTTGTCCCTGAAAGCACAGGGCCCCTTAATGCAAGTATCACTCAATACAATGTGCAGCCCTGTCCAGTCACAGCCGTCAAATGTCTCTCCCGGGCACAATAAGGCCCCTTTCACACGGATGGGCCGACCTTGCAGTTTTTTAGATGGACCCAATCAGACTATCCATTGCTCATATATAGCAAAGCAACGGGTTCACTTAATTACTTGGAGAGATTTCAATGTCAAATAATTAGCATTACCACGCATACAATGTTTTTAGACCTCATGTTGCACAAGGCATTGTAGTACTGTGGTTCAGAAATGTAAAAATTAAACTGTACACAAAACTGTTGCAAAATGACGACGATGTTTGCCAATTCTACAAAATAGCTAGATCTAATTTAGGGATGAGGCATGCTTCAAAGGCGTTTCTGCCAAACCCACAGCATTAAGGGAGAAGGGCAGGTTACAAGACTATTAAGAAAGGAGAGACAAACCACACTGCTAAGAGATCTGACTGGTTCAGAAGAAACATTAGTTGAACAATACTCAGGGCATTATCATTAAAGTTAAAAAGTACAGTGGATGACAGTCCTAATGTAAAATTAATGTCAAAACTTAACCGCATCTGCCCTGTGAGAAAGAAAAAAGAAAGAACTACTGTGGTACAGGAGGCAGGAGTTCATGAAATGCAATGGGGTTCAATCCTTTAAAGTACAACTCCAGGAAATGACAAAAGACTAGATTTCCAGTGGGCCCCATCTAATGCACACATGTTTATATGTGTGCACCAAAAAATTGGATCATGGATCCAGGATTGTCTGTTTTTGAAACATATAGCTAGAAGCAGCAGACCAAAGCATACAATACTGCTGAATTCAGATCTATATACAATGTAGGTATACTTAAATGCACATGAATGCTCTGTAGACTTTTTAAAGTGGGAAGAAACAGGTTCGTTCAGATTAGAATATACACCTACAATTGCTTGGAGGATCATCACTGAATGTTTGTGAATTGAAGAATATGCCAGGCATGGATTAAAAATAATAGATAAGCACATTTCACAAAGGCATAGCAATGTTTTACATTTGTCACAGAAGATATGAGGGTGGGTGGAGAATCAAGCACTAAACTCCTAGCGGAAGTCTAGATTTGCATTACAAAGCTCCAGAAAGCCCCAATGTTTACATACCTGACATTGTCATAATGCATCAAAGAGTGACAGGTAGTAATTTTATCTTCAATACAGTAGAGCTGGGTACACACACTGACTTTTCCCCATTCTAAAAGCTGATTGAAGAAGGAAAAAAAAAAAAAAAAAAAAAAAAAACACACACCACACCCCCATGCATCCAAACACGGACAAGCCGATCCCCCCAGCTGAGCTTTTGTATCTCCCCCCGTCAGACTATACTAATTAGGGTTGTGCCGATACCACTTTTCTAAGACCTAGTACAAGTACCAATACTTTTTTCCAAGTAATCGCCAATACCAAATTACCAATACTTTTTTTTAAATTTCATGTGACAGTGGCACTGATATGCAGCACTCAGCACTGATGAGGCGTGGACTGGACTGTGTCAGTACAATTTTGTTTTTTTTGCAATGCTTTTTTTTTGGGGGGGGGGGGGGGGGGGCGGGAGTGGACGGTGTCATGGTTTTTTTAATTTTTCTTACGATTTACCTTTGAAATATTACTTTTTTTTTTCAGCCCCGTTGGGAGGGCTTTGGTGAGATGTCAGGAGTCTTAACAGACCCCTGACATCTCCCCTTTGAGACAGGTAAAGGGACTGAGGACACAGATTCCCCAGTCCCTGTCTCAGCAGCCTCAGCTGCACTGAAGATGAATGGGCAGGAGACAGCGGCTCCTCTCCATTCATAAACTGAAGTATCGTAAACACAGTTATGTGCATTCAGAAAACGAAGGAGCCGATAAAATGACAGATTTACAGGCTCCTTCCTGAAAGATCCGGGACATGAGGGGACCGGAGGAGGACACAGAGGGGGACACAGAGGACACGGGGAGCATAGAGGGGGACAGCCGGGGGTGCAGCGGTGGGGAAAGTTACAAGCACCAATCTAAATAAACAGTCTAGAAGAATCAATCTCTCAAACGGACCATATGGTCAAATAGCAAACTCCATTATTCAACTGTGGATAAGGTTATCCAATCCCTTCACCAAGTGAAGACGTCACCACCACAATAGGTTGGGACTCTTACCAGAGAGCTTGGACCCTTTATTACGAAGGCTTAAACAGGCTTAATGAATATGTCCAGGTAGGGGTCATCAGCAGGGGATGTACAAAGGAACCACGTCAGGAACGCTGCCAGAGCATCCAGGAGACGCCACCCAAATGACGATCGTGTAGTCAAGTCGACGCGTTTCGCAATCTGCTTCCTCAGGACTGTTAGATCTTAACAGACAACAGTAGGCCCAACAGTCCTGAGAAAGCAGATTGCGAAACGAATCGACCTCGACAGAACAGTACAAGCCAAAATAGCCTGGCCAACGGCTTATATTTTACGCATTAGCTTTTTGGTCTTAATGGTTTTATCTATGTTATTTTTGACAAGTTTTATAATGAATAATTTGATATAATTTTGGTTGCTGCGTCTCTGATATTGTTAAAGTCTGTAAAATTGCTCCTTTTCATGTTAGTAACATCAAAAAAGGCCTCAGGTCCCATAATGTCTCTAAACACTTTCGTCACATCATGATAGAGACCCTAGGTGTCTCAAGTTTTGGGGAATAGAAAAGGTTGGTAAACATTGGAGGGGGGGGAATTTGAGATGTTTGAGCCAAAGGGAATCCTTCTGGATATTTGAGACAAAGGTACTTAGGCCTTTAGGATTAAATGTGGAGTTTGATCTCAATTGTTTTTATTTCTGATAGGTAAATTATTTTCCCCTCTCTGGTTGTTTTTGATTTATCTGCTTTTTATGTTTATTTTACTGCTTGTTTTACATTGATTTTTAATGTATTTTTTTACGTATGCTATGAATTTGGGTATAAGGTTTATTAATGCATCGGATGGCCACGGGTGACGCAACATAAAAACTTCATATTTTGAATAAGATTTAAAAAATTAGATCTGTATGTTAGAATATAAATTTAGTAGTGTTACAGCTGTGCCGACACTGTTAGTTTTTATTAAATGATAGTTTTGTATTGACGTTGCTTATGCTTCACTTACTGCCTTTTGTCTCTGACGAGTGACCTCCATGCCGCTCTGTGGAGAGATTTTCAATTCCAGTTTCCGGTCTGGCTTATACGCAAGCTGCACACTCGCTGCCGACAGGGCGTCAGTGTTGGCATAGCAACATTTACCTTTAAATATTCTTTGAGGACGTCCTGGTTCCTCCCCACTGACGAAGTCCCATAGGACGTAACGTGTACAGGAGGAGCCACGCATTCTGACGTCACCCGCTGCCATTCGAGTGGAACGCATGTTCCTTTAGACTGCTGCCTGCGGATCTTATGCCATTTGTGTGCCGTTACAAGATAAGGATTCCTGCAAGTGGTACTCAATAAAGCGTGACTATTGCTTATTATACAGAGAGCACTTAGATCCTTCTTTTTCACGTTTTATTGCTAATCGGATATCGGCAAAGTCCCCTAACAGCTGAGACAAGTCTTCACCATTCATACCCAATTCCCTGGGTTAGTAGAAAAAAAGGCGTTGTCGGACCTTCTGTGATACAGGGGTCAGACCCTGAGGTGACCGAAGCAACCCTTATGGTGGTGGACTGTACTCACGCAATTGGATTATCGTTTCTGCACCTCGGGTTACTCATTTGATCTCTTTTTTTGGCTGTGTACTTTTTTTTTTTTATATATATATTATTGAGTACACAGACTACCATTACCTATTGTATGCGCTGCACCGTTTTTACTACAGGTTGCTATTGGGCTTTAGAAATACCCTGGTGTTCAGCTGGCGTTGTCTTATCCTATGTATTTTTATTGAGGTTGCGCTGATTGAATTTCTACTTCAATTATTTACGACAGCATTCCTTTTTTTTTTTTTTTTTTAGCAGAGACCCTAGAGAATAAAATGGCGATTGTTGCAATATTTTATGTCACACTATTAGCGCAGCAGTCTTTCAAATGCAATTTAACACTTTAATAAATAAAACAAAAATAAATATAAATATAAATATAAATATATATATATATATACATATACACACACACACACACACACACACACACACACACACACACACACACAAAATACACTTATACATTCTATGCGTTAAAATAAAAAACTGTGCAGCAGCCCCCTCATACTTACCTGAGGTCCATCTAGATCCAGCAATGCTGCATGAGAGACTCGGCTGTCCGGGACTCCCCTCCTCATTGGCGGAGACAGCAGCGCAGCGCCATTGACTCCCGCTACTGTCAGTCAGTGAGCCAATGAGGAGAGAAAGGGGGCAGGGCTGGGCTGCGGCCCGGTGTCTGAAAGGACACAGGGAGCTGTGGCTCGTCTCTGGTGCCCCATAGCAAGCTGCTTGCCGTGGGAGCACTCAACAGGAGAGGAGGGGTCAGGAGCGCCGAAGAGGGACTAGAGAAGAAGAGGATCTGGGCTGCTCTGTGCAAAGCCCAGCACAGAGCAGGGAAGTAGAACCATGTTTGTTATGAACAAAAAACAAAACAAAAACAAGGATTGAAATGAGACTAGCCAAGGCCACAGTACATAAAATACAAGACAAGTAAAATGTTCATTGTGCTTATGGGCTGTAATAGCATGAAAAGAATATGAAAGAAGATGTCCACGCCCTTAACACGCCCTATTGAAAGAGGTTATTACAAAAAAAAAAAAAAAAAAAAAAGAGAAAATCCCCTGACATCCGATAAATGTAGAATAGTGGGAGACTCCTGTTTTACAACATGAAATAGCAGCTGCCTGGCCTTTACAGAGATAGGTTGCCAAACTAGGAAAAAAGACTTTCAACACCCTAGTCTGCATCGATCCATGTCTAAGCAATGGTTTGGTTTCTTAGGCCCCCTGCACACTGGGGGGGGGGGCGGTTTACGGTCGGTATTCGGCTGCTAGCGGGGCGGTTTTACCCCCGCTAGCGGCCGAGAAAGAGTTAAAAACCACCACAAAGCGCCTCTGCAGTGGTGCTTTGCCGGCGGTATAGCCGCGCTGTCCCATTGATTTCAATGGGCAGGAGCGGTGTATACATCGTTCCTTCCCCGCTCCAAAGATGCTGCTGGCAGGACCTTTTTACCCGTCCTGCCAGTGCACCACTCCAGTGTGAAAGCCCTCGGGGCTTTCACACTTGAGACAAAGCAGCGGCACTTTCGGGTCGGTTTGCAGGCGCTATTATTAGCACAATAGCGCCTGCAAACCGCCCCAGTGTGAAAGGGCCCTTATTGAAAATGGCAACATTTTAATGCATTTGCCATTCTGGTTAATTGTAAATGATGAATAATGAAGGATGGGGGCTGTCCAGAACAATTTTGCCATTATCACTACCATATACCCAAATGGAGTATCATTGCCACCTAGTGATTTCAAAAGGACTAAATGGAATTTCCTTTAAGGTGCCTGCTTACTGTGTCATTACTCAACATAGCGCAGCTGGAAACCTGGTGGCACGCGATAAGGCTGGTGTAGCCCACAACCCATTTTAGAAGGAAATTTGTCTGCAGCTGAAATCCTGCTCACCTGGAATGACTGCTGATTCACCAAGCTATACACCAAGATAAAGCCCTGCCCATTCTTAATGTATAAATCCCTCATGGAGGCAAACTGCTCTGTGCCAGCTGTATCCAGGATCTCCAGTACAGAGGGTGAAGAGTCCACCTCAATCTCCTTCCGGTAGAAATCCTCAATGGTGGGGTCATACTTCTCAATAAAAGTGCCTGTAACAAACTGTACAGTCAGGGCTGACTTCCCAACACCTCCGCTGCCCAACACCACCACTTTGTACTCCCTCATGGACCCAGAGAGGAAGAGTCAATCTGTACATGCACTGCAACACGACAGCAGGAGGAGAGGTGTTAATGTGATGGATGTAGTTTGAAGGAGGTCATATCCTCTGTCAATAGGAAGTGTCCACCGGAGGTTGTGTCTTTAGAGAACGCAACGTCCCACTGTTTCGTGGATGAGGCCTTCCACAGCAATACAAGGACAGCGACACCTTCTCTATCTCTCCAGACCCCTGTGAATATTTAACAAAAGAGATTGTTATTCCCAAAGAAAGCAAATAGGACAGCCGCATAATTATTTAATTAATTTCCAATAACAAAACATATTGGTAGCTACGTTGTCTTATTTCTTGCAATATGATCCTATAATAACCACTCATGTCAGCTGCACGGGTTTCAAAACAAAGTCATTGAGTCAAACATATGCAGATCAGGGGTTCTGACTTCACTTGCTCGTTTGGCACAGTGATTCAAAATGCACTGCAGTAGGGAGACACGACAGAAATAAAATATTTTCACCATGCTTTGTAGTCAATGCTCCACAGAACTCTGACCCTCAGAGACTTACAAGTTTATAGCCTTAACTGGAGGGGGGGGGGGACCCTTCTCCCACTCCTGATGTTTATTTACCTCAGTAGGACAGAGAAAGGCCATTCCTTGTCTGCATCCTCTCCAGACTAAACCCTCTTTACTGTCGGATGCACCTTTAGGCCAGCCACAGACAGTTCAAATCTCAGCCAGTTCAGCAGGAACCAGAAAAAATTTGAACCATGTATGGGTAGGCTGAATGTATCCTAGTTGATAGATCAATCAACTTGGGTACAACCAGCCTGCCGGATTTACTTCTGATTATCGCTAGCAGCTGCTATAGCCGCTAGCAATATTCACTGTCTTCTCACAGCAGAAGGGATTCCCCTGTCAGCACTGTCTGTGTGGATATGGGAATCTAAAATGTGCACCATCTATTGCCTTGCCTTAGACCCCATACACACTATTAGATTTTCAGCAGATTTTTGTCTTCCGATTTACCAAAATCATATAATATGAGGTCAAACCTTAAGAGTTCCAATTTGTATGCAATCAGGCAGGCCCTTGCACTACATGGTTTTGGTAAATCTGAAGACAAAAATCTGCAGAAAATCTAATAGTGTGTATGGGGCCTTAGAGTCATTTCTTATCATGGAGATGTCTAGGAGGGCTCACTGTGAAGCCAACAGCGAAGATCTGGAATGGGCCTCAGCTGTCCTACTGAAGTAACTAAAGCAGTTGAGGTGGAGATATTTTCAGCATAGATTTGTTTAAAGTAGAAGTAAAGGCAAAACGTTTTCTTCAGTTTTTGTTTAAGTGGAGAGAAATTGCACCACCTGGTTTTTGTTGCTGTCCGTATTACCATTGGGACGATTTCGCCTCTGTATTTGTCCTGATTACTTCCTTTTGTGGCTATAGGACAGGAAGTTAAGGGAAATCTCACCGTTATGACGCAGATGGCAAAAATAATCTGACAGAGGTTACAACCCTCCCTTATATTATCCAAAACATTGGTTCTACTTTAAGAGGGCCAGAGATGGTGGGTCAGTGCCACGTTTACTATAAAGGTGCATTCGTAATTTAAAGTAAACCTTTCAAGGCAAAATTATGAAAGCTGCCCCTACTGGCGACTTCTGAAAACCAGTTGCCTGGCTGTCAAATAGATCCTCTGGCTTCTATACAGGGTCAGCATAATGGCCAAGCAACTAGCTTTTTCAGGAAAAGGTCAGTTATGCAAGCCCATGTATTTATCTCATTTCAGGTTTACTTTAAGTGAAACTACAGCCTTTTCCACCCTCCCTTGTCCATTGAAATAAACTTATACAACCAGCAGCTTAAAGTGGTTGTAAACACTAAAAAAAAAAAAAAAAAAAAAAAAATAAAAACCTGCAAGACAAAAGCATAATGAGCTAGTATGCATAGCATACTAGCCCATTATGAATTACTTACCTGAGATCGAAGCTCACGCAACGGTCATTGTTCGCCGCTCTGGCAGCCGAAATCGCTCCCGGGGGTTACTTCAGGGGAATCGCGGCTCCGGCGCTGCGATTGGCCGGAGCAGCGATGACGTCACTCCCTCGCATGCGCCGGGGTCACCGGTAACGGCACAGTCTAACTGAAGCAACAGCACGAACGCACACTTCAGTTTGCTTAAGTGCCGATGACGTTGGCAAATACAGGGATATCTCGGTTTAGGAGATATCCAGTGTAGCTACAGGTAAGCCTAATTATAGGCTTGCCTGTAGCAATAGTGGTCGTAAAGGATTTACAACCACTTTAAAGAGGTTGTAAACCTCCCTTTAATATATTTGTACCTATAGGTAAGCCTTATTCTAGTTTTACCTATAGGTACTGTAAGCATCTCCTAAACGTGCGCTGTGTAGGATATTTTACTGTATACTGCTCTGATGAGGTCATCGGCACATGTTCTCTGAAGGAACGTCCACCTATGCCGTTTCTCCAGGAGCGTGTGCTGTGACCGGCGGCTTCCACGCACATGTGCAGCAGAGACGTCACGTGGCTCTAGCCAGTCACACAGCCGGAGTCGACGCTCTCGGAAGGAAGGCGGGCAAAGATGGATACGGCCTGCAGCGGAGACGACTCAGGCTTCATTTGCAGGTAAGTGTCACATAATGTGCTGTGATGCATACTAGCACATTATGCCTTTACTTTGCAGGGAAGGGGGACATTTTTTTATAATTTTTTTAGCATGGTTTACTTCCTCTTTAAGGCCAGCCATAGACTGTTCAAATCTCGGCTGGTTCAGCAGGAACCGGCCAAAATTCAAACCATGTATGGGCAGGCTGAATGTACCAAGTTGATCGATCAACTTGGGTACAACCAGCATGCCGGATTTTGCATGTGATTATCACTAGCAACAATCAATATCTTCTCCCGTCTAGGATGGCTTGCCCTGCCCTGCTGGGAGAAAACAATGGCACGGCGGGAGGAATTCCCATCAACACAGTCTGTGGTTGCAAGAAATTTGCTCCGTGTATGGCCTGCATTACCCTTACAAGTAAGTAACGCACTCTGTAGACCTCCTGCATTGAGAACATTTAGACTGCGCCTAGACAAATGATTGCTATTTCAAGTCATGGGCCAATAGGAACGTCAGCAGTAAGTCAGCCAATTTTATAGACCCTGACACTACTGGGAGAATGTGTTGTTGCAACACACAGTAACCCACCTGCTCTATATACAGTGCAGTTCATTGTGAATGGCAACCCAACACATTGTACAGTACAGCATGTTGCAGTGCAGTGCACCACAACGCATATACCTTGCTAAAAAAAGGCAAGAAGGACGCATGCACATTTTTTACATCCATTGTGGTCTGTTGGTATCCCGATCATAATGACCGGGCTATGTTAATGTGTGCCATAATGTTGGTTGACATGTGTACTTTAACGCACCAGGTGGAATACTTTAGTGTCAATGGGCCCTCATTACTGTCTCCATTATCCTAATTTTCAGCTTACCCGCAAACCTCCAGAGTGCTGGTTTGAACATCCAGTCTGAGCAGTGCATGTACTATATAATCACAACACTGCTCGACTCATACTACATCTCCCAGGATTACTTGTGCCCATTCAGCAATGCACGCGCACTAGAACACATTTTCTGGTACCTTCTGCAAGTGAAGGGGACAGCCAGCAACCTGGTAGCTGTTTCCTGAACCTGCGGTCAGTCAATCAGGCCATGAATGAGTTATTGAACAAATTAGCTGGTTTTACAGCTGAAAAAAGACAAACGGTGTGGGACCAGGTGCATAGGACACATCGAGAACACACCAAGAAGGGTGGTTACATTACATCTACAATGAGGATGTGTAGAGATAAAGCAGTTAATCTTAGAACATGAAAGTCACAGATTTTCTAAAAATTGTTTTTATATAATCAAACATGGCTAATCAATTTTATATGGGTGATTGAGAGGGTAAACATTATATTTCTTATTGTGACTTATAACTAAAGGCAAAACCTTTTTATTCTTTGTTTTGGATAGAATGGAGAGGGACTAGAATAGCCAGGTTTTGATTGCTGTCCGTGCCCCCGTTAGGGAGATTCACCTTCTCCATTTGCCATGTTTACGTTTATCACGGAGAAATTGAAAGAAAACGGAAAGAAAAATCAGATATAGAAGGGGAAATCTTCCAGTGGGAACACTAGCACTGGTGACATCCAGACATTACCTCACTTTAGAGGGATTTCCTCCCATTTCCTGATCTGAATATGAGACAGGAATTAAAGGAAATTCTCCCCAATGGGACACAGATGGCAAAACAAAAAAACAAAATAACAAACACCAAATTGAGATGGGTATTAACCTTCCCTTACTCTATCCAAAATGGGGAAAAAAAGTTTTGTCTTTAGTTCCACTTTAACCACTTCCCAAAGGGTGGACAGCCATGACTTACATCTGCCTGTGGCTGCAGGCATTATCCTGGTATGTTTTTTTTTCAGCCAGCAATTCCCTGTTTTGTAAAAGCCATCCTAGCAGCAGATTTGCCACTGGATTGCTTTTACAGGCAGTGGGCGGAGATGTCACCCTCCAACCTCCCGCCGCCACCTTTCTGGGCAGCCTTCCTGTGTGATCGGGGAGCCCAGTATCTGATATGGCGGTGCCACAGGGTTACTACAGAGCTGGCCACGGGCCGGATGGTCCCCAGCCATCCTCATGATCCTGGGAGGCCTGAAGCGACGTCAGAGAACAATGTTTTTTTTTAAATTGATCTCATGATTTCCAAGGTAGAGGAGATATCTGGGGTCTTATCAACCCCAGATGTCTCCGTATAGAGGGCCTGTCATGCCTTATTTCTATCACAAGGGATATTTACGATTGTTGTGATAGGAATAAAAGTGATAAATAAAAAAAAAAGGTACAGTGTAAAAAAAAAAAAAAAATTTAAAGGGCCCCTGTCCCCCTGTGCTCATGTGCAGAAGCAGACGTAGGTCATGCCCGCATATGCAAATGGTGTTCGAACCACACATGTGAGGTATCACCACGAAAGTTATAGAGAGTAATAATTCTAGCACTAGACCTCCTCTGCAACTCTAAACTTGTAAGCTGTAAAAAAAAAAAAAAACAAACAAAAAAAAACAAATAAAAAGTGTCGCCTATGTGGATTCTTAAAGGGGTTGTAAACCCTGACTCCTCACCGCATTGAGTGTCCATGTTTGAGAAGCGGTCTCCTTGGTGGACGCCCATGCAGGTGCGCTTCAGAGTCCCGCATCTGTGTCTATTTACACAGAATGCAGGACTCTCCTCCACCCCCGGCACCATGTCATTGGATTTAATTTAACAGCAGCGGGAGCCAATGGCTGCACTGCTATCAATCTATCCAATCAGGATACGAGACACTAGCTAGTGCTGGTGTGCTCGTTACCAGCCGGAGAAAGATCGGGGTCAGGTAAGTAAAACAGGGGCTCGGATGGGCTGCAGCACCACAGAAGGTTTCCCACCCTAATGCATAGAATGCATTAAGGTGAAAAAGCATGAGGGTTTACAACCCCTTTAAGCACCGTAGTTTGCCACCATTCCGCAAGCATGTGCAATTTTAAAGCGTGACACGTTAGGGATCTATTTACTCGGAATATCATCTTTTATAGTTTACCAAAAAATTGGGTTATATATTGCGTTTTTTGGCATTATAATTCATCAAAGTGTATTTTTTCAAAAAAAAATGCATTTGAAAAATCACTGCCGCGTGACTAGAGCTGCACGATACTGGTCAAAATGAGAATCACAATTTTTTTGCTTAGAATAAAAAGATCACGATTCTTGCGACGTAAAAACTTTCACATTATACAAAAAAAATGGGCTAACTTTACTGGTTAGTTTTTTTTTTTTTTAATTCATTAAAGTAAAAAAAATTGCATTTGAAAGACCGCTGCGCAAACACGGTGTGCCATAAAATATTGCAACAACCACAGTTTTATTCTCTAGGGTGTCTACTAAAAAAACATATAATATTTGGGGGTTCCTAGTAATTTTCTAGCAAAAAAAGTAATGATTTTAAAGCGGTTGTATACCCGCTGACACTTTTTTTTTTTTTTTTTATATACCCCTGTAAGGCAAAAGCCATAATGAGCTAATATGCACCGCATACTAGCTCATTATGAAGTACTTACCTTAGAACGAAGCGTCGGTATCTTACCTGGCCCACGCCGAGGTAGCTGACATGCCTCGGCGTGTCTTCCGGGTATCACGGCTCCAGCGCTGTGAGTGGCTGGAGCCGCAATGTAATTTCATGTGATTTCTTTCCCGGCAAGGTCCGGCAACTGCCGGGCCTTCAGCCGAGAATCCCCTGTGCGCATGCGCCGCTGCAGTCAGCGGCTCATAGCAAGGGGAATATCTCCTAAACCGTACAGGTTTAGGAGATATTTTTTTTACCAACAAGTAAGCCTTATTATTGGCTTACCTTATGGTAAAAGTTAAAAAATAGACTATACAACCGCTTTAACTTGAAACCAACAAATGTCAGCAAAAAGGTTTAGTGTTTAAGTGGTTAAACTTTTTTCACTTACACACAAAATCTATTCCATTGACAAATTATTATTATGTTTATACTTAAGTTCAACTGATAAAGAATGTTTTGATTTTTGGCAGACTGCCCAGTTTTTCTCTTCCTTTTGATGGCTGTGGCTTCAAAAGAGCAGAGAGAATTCTTTGCATGGAAAGAATTGTGAAACACTTTAGTCAAGAGTGCGATAACGATTGACGATTAATTGTGCAGCTCTCTGCATGACATAAAAAAATTGCGATGCCACTATTTTATTCTTTAGCCCCTCTGCCTTAAAGCGGCGTTCCGCCCAAAAAAAAAAATAGAACTTCCGCTTTAAAGGGAGGGGACCCCCTGTCATTTTTTTTGGGGGGTGGGGCGGATACCCTCTTTTTAGAAGGTTCCAGCTCCCACTTCCTCCCGGCGCACCGTAAGGGAGATCACCTCTACCCCCTCCCGCTCAGGAATCATCTGGGATACATCACAGGTCCCAGATGATTGGCCAGCCAGTCACGGCACGGCTCCTGCATGGGCAGCCTACAGTTACAATGCCGGCGCAGCAGATGAGGGGGCGACGAGCGGGGCTTCGTTCCCCCGAATCGCTGGACCCTGGGACAGGCAAGACCCCTTTCACACTGGGGCGGTGGGTGCGTCGGCGGTAATTTTGTGACGCTATTTGGTCGCTAGCGGGGCGCTTTTACCCCCCCCCGTTAGCAGCCGAGAAAGGGTTAAAACCACCGCAAAGCGCTGCTTTCAGACTGGGGCGGGCTGGCGCCGGCGGTAAAGTGGTGCTATATTTAGCGCCGCTTTACCGTTGTTTTAGCGGCGCTATTTGGCCGCTGGCGGGGTGGTTTTAACCCCCGCTAGCGGCTGAAAAAGGGTTAAAACCGCCCACAAAGCCCGGCTTTGCGGCGCTGTCGCATTGTTTTCAATCGGAAGGGGCGCTTTAGGACCAGTGAATGCACCTACAGCGCTGCAAAGATGCGGGTTTCAAGACTTTTTTGACCATCCTGCAAGTGCACCGCTCCAGTGTAAAAGCCCTCAGGCTTTCACACTAGAGACACAGGAGAGGCGCTATTTTTAGTGCTGTAACGCCTGTAAAGCACCTCAGTGTGAAAGTAGCCTAAATGTCCGATTATTAAAAATCAGAAGCTGCAGTATTTGTAGCTGCTGACGTTTAATTTTTTTTTTTTTTTTTAGTGGAACTCTGCTTTAAAAATATATATCATTTGTGGGGGTTCTAAGTAATTTTATAGCAAAAAAAAAAAAATAATTATGATTTTACATATAGGAGAGGAGTGCCAGAATTGGCCTGGGCTGGAAGTAGTTACGGTAACTTCATCTGAACTGCTTTTAATAACATGTAAGCTGCAGTAGACTGCATAATGAATACAAACCACTGATTGATCAGAATTGTAGTGTGGTTCTGGGCAGAGATATCTATCTATATATCTATATAATTATAGCGAGTAGTACACATATTGTATTTTGGGTTGTATCTGCTTCCTTGGTTGCACACATCATTTTTATCTAGTCCATAATTATTAGTACACATAACAAATATCAGAGTCATCTCAACACTAACTAAATTGTCACCACACCTTATCAAACCACAGCCACCAACACACACTTCATTTCAATGTTTGACTCATGAATAACTACAGCGCTCCAAAAAAATAAATAAAAAGGATGCTTATCTAGTGCACATCAAAAAAAAAGAGCAAAGATAGGACAAAGATCTACTACCAAAACTTTTTGTATTATTTGAGCCCTTCTTCAGCCAGCATTTTCCAAATTGCTTAGTGCCGCCCCCCCTCCAGTAGGTGGAGCAAAGGTTTGGTGGATCTAACCCCTGCTGCAACGAAGTTCCACTACTCCTGCACATATAATAAAGATAAAAAAAAAAATCTTGCTTATGGCAGGGGCATACAGGCCACGCCTGCACAGCGAGGGACCAGGGGCATACAGGCCACGCCTGCACAGCGAGGGACCAGGGGCATACAGGCCACGCCTGCACAGCGAGCGACCAGGGGCATACAGGCCACGCCTGCACAGCGAGCGACCAGGGGCATACAGGCCACGCCTGCACAGCGAGGGACCAGGGGCATACAGGCCACGCCTGCACTGCTGCTTCTTCTTACAGGAGGAAGTGAAATTCCTTTTTAGACCCCATGCTTACAAACAGTAAAAAGCTGAAAATATGCTGGACATAAAATGCTAGGCCACACTCTTCTAAACACTGATACCTCTCTAAAAAACTGCATAGTCGTATATATTAGAGTACAGTTTACAGGTGTACGCAAGACAAAGAAATTGTTCTTTTTTTTTGCATATTCCCATATACCGTACTAGCATCACTATATGTGTGGAGTACAGTGACATACAGCCATTCATAACAATGACAGGACTGTGTATTCCTGTGTGGAATATGCCAATATTGTCTATACAGACGGTACAGATAGGGGGGCTCCCCCTATACAGACGGTACAGATAGGGGGGCTCCCCCTATACAGACGGTACAGATAGGGGGGCTCCCCCTATACAGACGGTACAGATAGGGGGGCTCCCCCTATACAGACGGTACAGATAGGGGGGCTCCCCCTATACAGACGGTACAGATAGGGGGGCTCCCTCTATACAGACGGTACAGATAGGGGGGCTCCCTCTATACAGACGGTACAGATAGGGGGGCTCCCCCTATACAGACGGTACAGATAGGGGGGCTCCCCCTATACAGACGGTACAGATAGGGGGGCTCCCCCTATACAGACGGTACAGATAGGGGGGCTCCCCCTATACAGACGGTACAGATAGGGGGGCTCCCCCTATACAGACGGTACAGATAGGGGGGCTCCCTCTATACAGACGGTACAGAGAGGGGGGCTCCCTCTATACAGACGGTACAGAGAGGGGGGCTCCCTCTATACAGACGGTACAGATAGAGGGGCTCCCTCTATACAGACGGTACAGATAGGGGGGCTCCCTCTATACAGACGGTACAGATAGGGGGGGCTCCCTCTATACAGACGGTACAGATAGGGGGGCTCCCTCTATACAGACGGTACAGATAGGGGGGGCTCCTTCTATACAGACGGTACAGATAGGGGGGCTCCCTCTATACAGACGGTACAGATAGGGGGGGCTCCCTCTATACAGACGGTACAGATAGGGGGGCTCCCTCTATACAGACGGTACAGATAGGGGGGGCTCCCTCTATACAGACGCTACAGATAGGGGGGCTCCCTCTATACAGACGGTACAGATAGGGGGGGCTCCCTCTATACAGACGCTACAGATAGGGGGGGCTCCCTCTATACAGACGCTACAGATAGGGGGGGCTCCCTCTATACAGACGCTACAGATAGGGGGGGCTCCCTCTATACAGACGCTACAGATAGGGGGGCTCCCTCTATACAGACGGTACAGATAGGGGGGCTCCCTCTATACAGACAGTGCAGATAGGGGGGCTCCGTCTATACAGACAGTGCAGATAGGGGGGCTCCCTCTGTACAGACAGTGCAGATAGGGGGGCTCCCTCTGTACAGACAGTGCAGAAAGGGGGCTCCCCCCTCCCTCTATACAGACAGTGCATAAAGGGGGCTACCCCCACCCTCAGTACAGATAGGGGGCTCCCCCCTCCCTCTATACAGACAGTGCAGAAAGGGGGCTCCCCCCACCCTCTATACAGACAGTGCAGAAAGGGGGCTCCCCCCTCCCTCTATACAGACAGTGCAGAAAGGGGGCTCCCCCCTCCCTCTATACAGACAGTGCAGAAAGGGGGCTCCCCCCTCCCTCTATACAGACAGTGCAGAAAGGGGGCTCCCCCCTCCCTCTATACAGACAGTGCAGAAAGGGGGCTCCCCCCTCCCTCAGTACAGATAGGGGGCTCCCCCCTCCCTCAGTACAGATAGGGGGCTCCCCCCTCCCTCAGTACAGATAGGGGGCTCCCCCCTCCCTCAGTACAGATAGGGGGCTCCCCCCTCCCTCAGTACAGATAGGGGACTCCCCCCTCCCTCAGTACAGATAGGGGGCTCCCCCCCTCTATACAGACAGTACAGATAGGGGGCTCCCCCCTCCCTCCCTCAGTACAGACAGCACGGACCGGTCTCCTGCCATGCACACCCCATGTCTATGCCGGGCCCAGGGCTCCGTACATCTCACCTCTCCTCTCAGGGTGGGTCCCGGATCCTCCGCCGAGTCCGGAGCTCCGGAAGGAAGTAGAAGAGGCAGGCTCGGCGGAAGTGACAAGCACGCCCGGGTCAGGGAGGTCGGAGGCGGGCTGCAGAAGCCCGGAGTGGGAGGCTCCATGGGGCGGTGTTGGTGGGTTCTCTGGACGGGGAGAGATCACCAATGACAACCTGTAATCTCAGTGTGCGGGACAGTGGAGCGCTGTGATTGGTTGCTGTGGGTGACTGCTGAAGCCCCATAGCGGGTGTCCCTGTGCAGGGAGAGGAATGGTCCATGTTATTGTAGTGGGACTGCTGAGCAGTGATTTCACTAAGGATTCACACAACTTTCCCCCCAGATCCACCCATCTTTATAAGATTCATTTAGTAAAATGATCACATTTAGCGTGAAGACATTGAGAAGTGGCTGTAATATACACATGTGACTACAGACAATCATCAATGTGTGTCAACAGGTATCTAAAACCAAAACTTTTTACTCTAGATATAGTAGAGAGGGTTAAAAAATTGTCTGTCTTTTTTTTCCTATCTTTGTCTCATTAAGGAGATTTCCCTTCACTTCCTGTCCTGTACACGCAGCAGGAAGTGTGAAGACATCTTTCCAATGTGAGGGAAATCCCATATCATACAGTTGTCATCGGAAACATGCGTCTCCATTGCAAGATTTCCCCTTTCCTGTTCTGGTGGCAACTTAAAGTTTTAGATTTATTTTTGCTGATCAGCACAATTAGGGCTCGTTCACACTTGCAGCAGGAGGTGTGTGTGGTAGAAATAGGTGGTTGAGCCACGGTTTTACCCCCTCCCCCCCAACTCAGTGCAGTAGTTGGAGAGCAGTGATGGCGAACCTTAACACTCCAGATGTTTTGGAACCACATTTCCCATGATGCTCATGCACTTTGCAGTGTAGTTGAGCATCATGGGAAATGTAGTTCCAAAACATCTGGGGTGCCAAGGTTCGCCTGTTCACTGTTGGAGGGGATTGAGCACAAGCAAAGCATTTGTGACCCCTACAGTAATGATACCCCTGTTGTGTATATTGGGCAGTGTCTCTGCTAAATGTTACCCATTCTAGTGAATGAGGCTGCGCTGCAACCGTGTGCAATGCACATAGGTATGGTGCTGGCTTTTAGTACCAGTTCACCCCTGAATCGCACAAGAATGCAGGGCATGTTCCTGTGCGACTCAGTGCTATGCGATTTTCAGCTTATTCATTTGAATGTGCTGAAATTGCACTGGTTCGTCCAAAAAGTAGTGCATGCGCTACATTTCAAAAACATACTGCACCAAATCGCATGGAGATGTGGTACCATGCGATTCGGTGCAGACAAATGCACTTTGTTTGCAATCTGTGTTTGGGATGTCATTAGGAACATATTGACACCTGCATCAGATCGCACACCCAGTGCATTTGGAACATGGTGTGAGCTCCAGTTCACACAGGAACCTGCTCCACATTCCTGTGCGATGCGATTTCAGCCCATGCATTTGAATGGGTTGAAACCACACCGGATTGCAGCAAAAGTAGTGCATGCAGTACTTTTAAAAAAAAACACTGCAACCCGGAATGCATGGTGCTGTGGTACCATACGATCCAGTGCAGGCAAACACATTGCTTTTGGGGTGTCATTAGCAATCTGTTGACTCCTGCAATGCATTTGGAACGTGGTACAGAGAATGCACAAAACGCACTGTGATCCGGTGTGACCGTGCCCTGAATGAGCCCTTAAGGGCCAAGTCACACCAGAACGTGGGATGGGAAATCTACATTCCATGCACGTTTCCTGAACCATTTTCAAAATGCACTGCCCTTTGCGATCTGCAGCGGGTGTCAGTTTGCAACCCAAATGCAGGTGGCAAATGCAGAGCACCAGATCGCATTGTACAGTAGTAGCATGCAATGCGGTTGCTGCGTTTTATAAAGTGTTGCATGCACAATTTATAGTGCAAATCAACACTTTAAAAACCAACTATGGCTCTAGAATTATTACTGTCACTCCGACTTTTACAATAATACCAAACATATGAGGTGTAATTGATGTTTACATAGACATGCTCTCTATATGCTGAGCATTATAGGTATTTTTTTTTTTACTGACAATTTTGAAGAAAACATTTTTTTTAGTGTTTGTTATAAAAAATTGCATCTAAATATTCTTTCTTTATAAATTTAGGTCAAAATGTATTCTGCTACATTTCTTTGGTAAAAATAATGTTCACTGTCCTCCTGGAGCAGGTTGAACAAAAGGGTACCTGTGGTTCTAGTAGTGCAGTTGTCCACAGAGGTTGGGTGGGACTTGTATCTCGCAGGAATGTAGCCAAGGGGATGTGCAGGTGGGTCAGTACTGGTGCCAGGCAGAGACATGGTGAGCAAACGGCAAAGGAATGTTCCAGGCAGAAGGAGGAGGGGGACCAAACTTCCGGGGACCTCACCGTGGCGAGGTCACCCGGAAGTGGGGTTGGGTACCTGTCAAAAACAGGTACCCGCTCCCCCGGAAAAAAAGGTGGCGGCGCGGGGGGGGGAGGGAGGGGTAGGGGATTGTGGTGGCGGAGGGGGGGTAGGGAAGCAAACAAGTGGAACTTCCCCTTTTGGGTGGAGCTCCGCTTTAAAGTGTTTGTTACCATAAAAAAAAATGGATCCTGTTCTCTTAACCACTTGCCACCCAGGCCAATTCTGACACTTCTCTCCTACATGTAAAAAATCATAATTGTTTTTGATAGAAAACTACTCTGAACCCCCAAACATTATATATGTTTTTTTTTTCTAGGGAAAAATGGTGGTCGTTGCAGCTTTTTATCTCACATGGTATTTGCACAAAACATTTTCAAACGTGTTTTAAAAAAAAACAAAAAAAAAACAGTAGTTTCATGCATTAAAAAAAAGTCAATAAAGTTAGCCTAATTTCTTTGCATAATTTGAAAGATGATGTTACGCAGAGTAAATAGATACCTAACATGTCACGCTTTAAAATTGCGCACACTCGTGGAATGGCGCCAAACTTCTGTACTTAAAAATCCCCACAGGCTAGGCTTCAAATTTTTTTTACAGGTTACCTGTTTAGAGTTACAGAGGAGGTCTTGTGTGGTTTGAACGCTGTTTACATATGTGGGCGCGACTTACGTATGCGCTCGCTTCTGTGAGCGAGCACGGGGGGGCACGTTAAAGTTTGGCTTTTTTTTTATTGTTTATTTTACTTTTATTTTTATTTTTTGAAACTTTCTTTTTACGTTTTTTTTAATCACATTTATTCCTATTACAAGGAATGTAAACATCCCTTGTAATAGGAATAGGGCATGACAGGTTTTCTTTACAGCGAGATCTGGGGTCTATAAGTCCCCACATCTTTCCTCTAGGCTGGGAAGCCTGAAATAAAAAAAAAAAATCTTGGTTTCCCAGTGGAGGCAACGGAATGTTTTCCAATGCAGAGGCTGGGTGTGATGTCATAACGTCGCGCCCAGCCTCCGAAAGGTCATAGAGACTGCCGGCCCACGGTATTCTCTATGGGTTACTTCCTGTCCTGGCAGGAGTGGGGGAATTGCGGCGGGGGGTGTCCCCATCCACCGCCTGTAAAAACAATCAAGCGACTAAACAGTAGGAACAATGATATGTCTCCTCTCCTAGCCAGTCCTATCCCCCATACAGTTAGAACACACTGAGGGAACACACATTTAACCCCTTGGTCGCCCCTAGTGTTAACCCCTTACTTGCCAGTGACATTTATACAGTAATCAGTGCATATTTATAGCACTGATCGCTCTATAAATGTCAGTGGTCCCAAAAATGTGTCAAAAGTGTCCGATCTGTCCGTCGCAATATCGCCGTACCGCTAGAAATCGCAGATCACCGCCATTGCTAGTAAAAAATAATTAAAATGCCATAAATCTTTCCCATAGTTTGTAGATGCTATAACTTGCTATATTGTCGCTCTTTTTTTGTTTATAGCGCAAAAAATAAAAACCGCAGAGGAGATCAAATACCACCAAAAGAAAGCTCTATTTGTGGGGAAAAAAAAGGATGCAAATTTTGTTTGGGTACAGCGTTGCATGACCGCGTAATTGTCAGTTAAAACGATGAAGTGCTAAATTGTAAAAAGT
Source organism: Lithobates clamitans (assembly GCA_037952925.1). Lineage (NCBI taxonomy): Eukaryota > Metazoa > Chordata > Amphibia > Anura > Ranidae > Lithobates > Lithobates clamitans. Next base: position 2,188,374 of record JBBGZY010000271.1, read on the forward strand.
GATCTGGTCAGGAAGGGGGTAAAATCTTCCAGGGCTGAAGTGGTTAAGGACCAAAATTTCTTTTTTAAAAAAAAATGGATCCTGTTCCCTTAACCACTTGCCACCTAGGCCAATTCTGACACTTCTCTCCTACATGTAAAAATCATAATTTTTTTACTAGAAAATTACTCAGAACCCCCAAACATTATGTATGTTTTTTTTAGCAGAGACCTAGGGAATAAAATGGTGGTCGTTGCAGCTTTTTATCTCACACGGTATCCGCACAAAAAATTTTCCAGCGTGTTTTTTTTTTTTTAAAAGAAAAACAGTTTCATGCATTAAAAAAAAAACAAATCAATAAAGTTAGGCTAATTTCTTTGCATAATATGAAAGATGATATTACGCTGAGTAAATAGATACCTAACCTGTCACGCTTTAAAATTATGCACACTCGTGGAATGGCGCCAAACTTCGGCACTTATGTGTGGTTTGAACGCCGTTTACAGTGCCTTGCAAAAGTATTCACCCCCCTTGGCATTTTTCGTGTTTTGTTGCCTCACAACCTGGAATTAACATGGATTGTTTGAGGATTTGCATCATTTAATGTACAGAACATGCCCACAACTTTGAAGATGCCTGTAACTGCAGGCATCATTCAGATATCATCACTCAAAGTCTGCAACGTCATATGACGGCGTGTGGGTGGGAAGTGGTAGCATGTTATACAGCACAGTGCTTGTGCTGTGTAACTTGGCCCCCTGCATAACCTAAAAAAAACCTGGATGATCCTACCTGGTTCTGCCCTCCCCCTGTAAACTGACCATGGTGTATCATGGCTGCTGAGCAGTGACACCGTGGTCAGTTTACGTGCTTTCGTCATTCGCAGCTATCTGCAGCTCTCCTCTGTCTCCCTCTGTACTCCTCCCCTCCCTGCCTGTCAGCTCTCACTAGCACCGCTCTGCTCCCCTCCCCCCTGCTACAAAACTGTGTGATCTTTATACCATCCCCATTTTTAGATAACAACCCATTTCCTAGTGCCTGTGCTTTATAAAAAAAAAGCAGATTTCTACCAGATTTTACAGCACCTCCCGGCGCTCATGTGACTCCCAGCTCTCTCCTCTCTGCCTCCCCGGCTGACGTCAGCTGGAGTTCTCTGACCCGCCCGCTTGAGCTGACGGGGAGAAGAGAGAGCCGGGAGTCACGTGATCGCCGGGTGGCGCTGTGAAATCAGGTAGAAATCTACTTTTTTTAAAATAAAGCACAGACACTAGGACAGATTGTTATCTAACAATGGGGATGGTATAAAGATCACATAGTCGCTTAACAACCACTTGCTGACTGGTTCACGCCGGTATACGTTGGCAGAATGGCACAGGTGTGCAAAGCCACGTACCCGTACGTCACTCTGTCATCGTCGGCTATGTAAACAAGGCATTTCCCTGTTCTGCCCAGCAACATCACAGGGATCTACTGCTCCCAGTGATCGGGAGCAGTGATCTCTGTCATGTTCTAGTGAGCCCATCCCCTCTACAGTTAGAACACACTGAGGGAACACACTTAACCCCTTGATCGCCCCTTAGTGTTTAACCCCTTCCCTGCCAGTGACATTTACACAGTAATCAGTGCATTTTTATAGCACTGATCGCTGTATAAATGTCAATGGTCCCAAAAACGTGTCAAAAGTGTCTGATCTGTCCGCCACAATGTCGCAGTCACAATAAAAATCGCAGATCGCCACCATTACTAATAAAAAAAATTATAATAAAAATGCCATAAAAAACTGTATAATAATAAATCTATCCCCTATTTTGTAGACGCAAACCAATCAATATACGCTTATTGCGTTTTTTTTTTTTTTTACCAAAAATATGTAGAAGAATACATATCGGCCTAAACCGAGAAAGAAATTCGTTTTTTTATATATTTTTTGTGGATATTTATTATAGCAAAAAGTAAAAAATAGCAGAGGTGATCAAATACCACCAAAAGAAAGCTCTATTTGTGGGAAAAAAAGGATGTCAATTTTGTTTGGGTACAACGTGGCATGACCGTGCAATTGTCAGTTAGAGAGAAGCAGTGTCGTATCGCAAAAAAGGGCTTGGCCAGGAAGGGGGTAAATCCATCCGGGGCTGAAGTGGTAAAGGACCAAAATTTCTTCATTCCTCAAATTGGCTGTCCCCCCCCCCCCCACCCCTTTCAGGTTTGTGGCGATCAATCTTTGTAGGAATACCTTGCTGTTTGGCTGCACTAAAGTTTGCTGGAGATAAAGATGACAGAAAAGAGACAGGCTGTAAAAAATATCCACATAAAGGTGGTATCCCAGATGGAAAAGAGGTGATACAATGTCCCACACAATTTTTAAACTGCTCCCCATATAGATTGGGCATCCAGGGGTCTCCAGCTGACTGCCTTCTCCTTAATAAACCCAAAAGTTACAGTATATGTGTACCCTGTGGCCCTCTCTCTTTTTTTGTACTTCATCCCCCATATGTGGGAATATACTGTTTGATGCCCAGCCTTCCTGTAAAATGGATGAGGGACTCATCAACACAGATATTTTGTCAGGAATATACATTTCAGAACTTTTTTTGGAAAAAAAGTTCATGACTGACCTAATTTTGTACAGCTTGTCATATGTAGGATGATTTCCACTGAAATGGATGAGCATAAGATGAATTTAAATTTTTTGCAATTTATTGCTGGACATAGAGATTGGTCCACAATTAAATAAATAATCCGTAAAAAGGAATTAAAAAAATGAATGGGTGTGAAATTTTTGGTTACTATCTGAAGGCCTAGCGACACTGCAAATGGGGGGGATCATAGGTGTTGATGAGTTAGAACACAGGTGAAAAACACAAGGCCTGCGGGCCAAATCCGACCTGCCAGAGCTTGTCATGTGGCCCACACAGTGGCCGCTGGCCGCCACCTCCTATTCTCACTATCTGCTTTCTGCTGTCATGGAACAGGTCTCCTTGGCAACACGGGTAAACACTTCCTGCTCTCTCCCCCTCAGTATCCCCAGTGGTGCCGGAGTTCTGTCAATTTCTCCAACCCATCAGAAACTCCAACCACGTCACTTCCAGTTTATTTAAACCCTTAGTAATTGGAGATTTTGACAAATTGGTGGTTGGCCACAACACCGGGCAACCGAATAGAGTCTGGTACAAGAAGATTGAGCTGTTTTAACAGCACAGCGGCTAACAAGGACAAAGTTGTCGCCGCCTCGGAGGCGGACATTTTGTTGGCTAGTATCGGAGCCGAGTAAGAATATCCGCTCATAATATCCTGCACCAGACTCTATTCCGTTGCCGGTGTTGTGTCCAACCATCAAATTTGTCAAAAAATCCAATTACTGCTGTTTTAAAGAAACCGGAAGTTAAGTAGTTGGAGTTTCTGACGGGTTGGAGAATTTGACAGAACACTGGCTCTGCGTGTAGCTGAACACTTGCGCGGTCAGTCTGGTATAGCCTGTCAGTGGCAGGGGTACCTGATGGCTCCAACAGCTGTGTGTTCTTCTAATCTACATCCAGCGGTTGCATCCTAAGAGCGGGCTTTTGAGGACTTGCTGCACCCAATAGTGGAAATGAAGAGAGGCATTCTTAAAAAAGCCATCTTACATCAGGTAGGAGAGAGTACAGATGTGAGGTTTGTTTTGAGGGGTGTGGAGAAAAATGTGTGCAGAGGTGGGGGGATAAGGGCAGAGTTGCACTAGTGCATTCTGTACATAGTACACCCAATGCACTCTGTATGTAGTGCATCCCTGAACTTTGTACGTAGCGCACTCCTGAACCCTGCACTCCATATGTAGTGCACAGATAAACCCTACACTCTATGTAGCACACTCCTAAACCCTGCACTCTGTATGTAGCACACCCCTGAACCCTATACTCTGTACTTAGCACACACCTGAACCCTGCACTCTGTATGTAGCGCACTCCTGAACCCTGCACTCTGTATGTAGCGCACTCCTTAACTCTGCACTCTGTACGTAGTGCACCCCTGAGCCCTGCACTCCGTATGTAGCGCACTTTTTAATCCTGCACTGTGCACCCCTGAACCCTGCACTTTGTATGTAGCACACTCCTGAACCTTGTACTCTGTACATAGCATAATTCTGATGTAATCCTGAACTCTGCACTCTGTACAAAGCGTACTCCTGAACACTATACATAGCGCACTCCTGGACCCTGCACTCTATACGTCGAGCAAACCAGATACAAGCAGCCCTCTGAGGGCAACCATACTGCTGATGCGGCCCGCAATGAAATTGAGTTTGACACCCCTGAAATAGAAGGAAGACACTGGGGTTAACAACAGATCTTGATTGTGCACTGGGGACACTGACAAATGTTGATGGTGCACAGGGGACACTATGACAGATGTTGGTGGTGCACTGGGGACACTCACAGATGTTGATGCTGCATTAGTGTGTGTTACACTGGTGTGGCTGCAATCAGGGCTCTATAGTAGATGTCCTCTGTGTGTTGGTTTTGACAGTAAATCACTGTACAGCCCTATAAAACACTGTAAACTCCCAGATCCTTCTCCTCACACTCGCTCTTTTTTGAGAAGGAAAGCTGATGCTGCAATATGCGGCTTCTGTAACTTTTGTGATTGCTGTGATCATAGCTCCCAACTGTGCCTGATTTTAAAGGGACTGTCCCTGATTTGGAACAAATTCACTCTGTCCCTCTTTCCTCCTCATTTGTCCCTCAATTTGGTCTGACCTATATAGTTGTAAATAAAATTCACTATTTAGCTTTCAAAAAGAGTTTCCCAGTGCTAAATCTTTCACCCAATTTCTAAATTGCTGCCTTTGTAAATGTCAAAAGCCAGTATAAGGCTTGGTTCACATATATGCGAATTGGATGAGTTTTTAAGCGAACAACATGTGAATCAAACCGACTTTCAGTGGAGCCAGTTCACACATATGCAGGGCGGCCACAGTGGGGTTTTAAGAAGGGTCCTGTGCGATTTTGGGTCTGGTTCGAAAATTCGCGTGAACGTTAGAACCCCATTGAAGTCTATGGGACTCGAACGTTGGAAATCAAAAGTGCTAATTTTAAAGGCTAATTTGCATGGTATTGTCCTAAAAATGATGCTTAATGATGCTTAACCACCTGCCGGCCGCTGCACGACGATGTACGTTGGCAGAATGGCATGGGCAGGCATAAGGACTTACCTGTATGTCCTTGCCTGCCCGCGGGCAGGGGGTCCGATCGGACCCCCCCCGGTGCCTGCGGCGGTGGGATTCTCGTCAGGGGCGATCAAAGGTGAAGGGGAGGCCACTCATTCGTGGCCCCCCCTCGCGATTGCTTCTGGCGAATGAAATGCTTCCTCGGCTTCTGTAATGTAAACAGGAAGTGATGTCATCTCTCCTCGGCTCGGTATTTTCCGTTCCGGCGCCGAGGAGAGAAGACATCGATGTGAGTGCACAACACATACACACAGTAGAACATGCCAGGCATACTGTACACCCCCCATCACCCCCCGATCACCCCCTAATTCCCCCCCTCGTCACACTGACACCAAGCAGTTGTTTTTTTTTCTGATTATTGCATTGGTGTCAGTTTGTGACAGTTAGTGTGGTAGGGCAGTTAGTGTTAGGCCTACTTTAGGTCTAGGTTACCCCCCTAACCCCCCCTAATAAAGTTTTAACCCCTTGATCACCCCCTGTCGCCAGTGTTACTAAGCGATCGTTTTTTTGTGATCGCTGTATTAGTGTCACAGGTGACGCTAGTTAGGGAGGTAAATATATAGGTTCGCCGTCAGCGTTTTATAGCGTCAGGGGGGACCCTCATATACTACCTAATAAAGGTTTTACCCCTTGATTGCCCCCTAGTTAACCCTTTCACCAGTGATCACCGTATAACTGTTAAGGGTGATGCTGGTTAATTAGTTTATTTTTTATAGTGTCAGGGCACCCGCCGTTTATTACCGAATAAAGGTTTAGCCCCCTGATCGCCCGGCGGTGATATGTTAGGTTTTAGGGTCAGATAGGGTCTGTGTCGCCCCAGGCAGCGTCAGGTTAGTGGCAGTAGCACTAACACCCACGCACGCAGCATACACCTCCCTTAGTGATATAGTATCTGAACGGATCAATATCTGATCCGATCAGGTCTAGACTAGCGTCCCCAGCAGTTTAGGGTTTCCAAAAACGCAGTGTTAGCGGGATCAGCCCAGATACCTGCTAGCACCTGCGTTTTGCCCCTCCGCCCAGCCCAGCCCACCCAAGTGCAGTATCGATCGATCACTTTCACTTACAAAACACTAAACGCATAACTGCAGCATTCGCAGAGTCAGGCCTGATCCCTGCGATCGCTAACAGTTTTTTTGGTAGCGTTTTGGTGAACTGGCAAGCACCAGCGGCCTAGTACACCCCGGTCGTAGTCAAACCAGCACTGCAGTAACACTTGGTGACGTGGCGAGTCCCATAAGTGCAGTTCAAGCTGGTGAGGTGACAAGCACAAGTAGTGTCCCGCTGCCACCAAGAAGAAGACAAACACAGGCCCGTCGTGCCCATAATGCCCTTCCTGCTGCATTCTCCAATCCTAATTGGGAACCCACCACTTCTGCAGCACCCGTACTTCCCCCATTCACATCCCCAACCAAATGCAGTCAGCTGCATGAGAGGCATTTTCTTTATGTCCTCCCCAGTACCCCTACCCAACGAACCCCCCCCAAAAAAGATGTTGTGTCTGCAGCAAGCGCGGATATAGGCGTGAAACCCGCTATTATTGTCCCTCCTGTCCTGACAATCCTGGTCTTTGCATTGGTGAATGTTTTGAACGCTACCATACAGCAGTTGAGTATTAGCGTACAGCATTGCACAGACTAGGCACACTTTCACAGGGTCTCCCAAGATGCCATGGCATTTTGAGAGACCCGAACCTGGAACCGGTTACAGATACAAAAGTTACAGTTGCAAAAAAAGTGTAAAAAAAAAAAAAAAAAAAACACAAAAAAAATATAAAAAAAAAAAAATAATAGTTGTCATTTTATTGTTCTCTCTCTATTGTTCTGCTCTTTTTTACTGTATTCTATTCTGCAATGTTTTATTGTTATGTTTTATCATGTTTGCTTTTCAGGTATGCAATTTTTTATACTTTACTGTTTACTGTGTTTTATTGTTAACCATTTTTTTTGTCTTCAGGTACGCCATTCAGCTGCAGCGCAGATTTATTTATCTTGACAGCAACAGCATTTGCTCCCACAATATATAAAGCCGTGACTCCAGGGGAGGTGATATATGCCGAAGCATGGGGGCAGCAGGGGCGGAGGAGCGATTTTCTCCTAACTTTTGGGGCGGATGCCCCCATGCTTCGGCATATATAAATGGTGCATGTATGCCCATCATTAGAAATGGGTGAAGGGAGGTATTCTAATGGTGGGCATACCCACCGATCAATCTCTTTTTTTCGTTCAGCCCACAGGCTGCATGGAAAAAAAAAATTAAAATATATGCCCAACAAGGACCAGCAACGTACTGGTATGTTGCTGGACTTTGAGTGGTTATACCAGAATGATGCCTGCAGGTTTAGGTATCATCTTAGTATCATTCTTTTCAGCCAGCGATCAGCTTTCATGTAAAAGCAATCCTAGTGGCTAATTAGCCTCTAGACTGCTTTCACAAGAAGTGGGAGGGAATGTCCCCCCACCATCTTCCATGTTTTTCTCTGGCTCTCCTGTCCCAACAGGGAACCTGAGAATGCAGCCGGTGATTCAGCCAGCTGACCATAGAGCTGATCAGAGACCAGAGTGGCTCCAAACATCTCTATGGCCTAAGAAACTGGAAGCTACGAGCATTTCATGACTTTCGCCGGATGTAAACAGCGCCATTGGGAAATTGGGAAAGCATTTTATCATACTGATCTTGGTGTGGTCAGATGCTTTGAGGGCAGAGGAGAGATCTAAGGTCTAATAGACCCCAATGTTTTAAAAAAAAAGTACCCGTCACTACCTATTGCTATCATAGGGGATATTTACATTCCCTGAGATAACAATAAAAATGATTTTAAAAAAATGAAAGGAACAGTTTAAAAATAAGATAAAAAAGCAAAAAAAAAATAGAAAAAAACGAAATAAATAAAAAGCACCCCTGTCCCCCCCCACCGGTTTTGGGGAAAGGCGAACGCAAGCGTCGGTATGGCGTCAAATGTAAACAGCAATTGCACTATGCATGTGAGGTATCACCGCGAAGGTCAGATCGAGGGCAGTAATTTTAGCAGTAGACCTCCTCTGTAAAAAAGTGGTAACCTGTAAAGGCTTTTAAAAATGTATTTAGTTTGTCGCCACTGCACGTTTGTGCGCAATTTTAAAGTATGTCATGTTTGGTATCCATGTACTCGGCCTAAGATCCTTTTTTTTATTTCATCAAGCATTTGGGCAATATAGTGTGTTTTAGTGCATTAAAATTTAAAAAAGCGTGTTTTTTCCCCAAAAAATGTGTTTGAAAAATCGCAAATACTGCGTAAAAAAAAAATGAAACACCCACCATTTTAATCTGTAGGGCATTTGCTCTAAAATATATATATATAATGTTTGGGGGTTCAAAGTAATTTTCTTGCAAAAGAAAATAATTTTTTCATGTAAACAAAAAGTGTCAGAAAGGGCTTTGTCTTCAAGTGGTTAGAAGAGTGGGTGATGTGTGACATAAGCTTCTAAATGTAGTGCATAAAATGCCAGGAAATGACCCCATTTTGGAAAGTAGACACCCCAAGCTATTTGCTGAGAGGCATGTCGAGTCCATGGAATATTTTATATTGTGACACAAGTTGCGGGAAAAAGACAATTTTTTTTTGCACAAAGTTGTCACTAAATGATATATTGCTCAAACATGCCATGGGAATATGTGACATTACACACCAAAATACATTCTGTTGCTTCTCCTGAGTATGAGGATACCACATGTGTGAGACTTTTTGGGCGCCTAGCCGCGTACGGGACCCCGAAAACCAAGCACCGCCTTCAGGCTTTCTAAGGGCGTAATTTTTTGATTTCACTCTTCACTGCCTATCACAGTTTCGGAGGCCATGGAATGCACAGGTGGCACAAACCCCCCCCCCCCCCAAATGACCCTATTTTGGAAAGTAGACACCCCAAGCTATTTGCTGAGAGGTATAGTGAGTATTTTGCAGACCTCACTTTTTGTCACAAAGTTTTGAAAATTGAAAAAAGAAAAAAAAAATTTTTTTCTTGTCTTTCTTCATTTTCAAAAACAAATGAGAGCTGCAAAATACTCACCATGCCTCTCAGCAAATAGCTTGGGGTGTCTACTTTCCAAAATGTGGTCATTTGGGGGGGGGGTTGTGCCATCTGGGCATTCCATGGCCTCCAAAACTGTGATAGGCAGTGAAGAGTGAAATCAAAAATTTACGCCCTTAGAAATCCTAAAGGCGGTGATTGGTTTTCGGGGCCCCATACGCGGCTAGGCTCCCAAAAAGTCCCACACATGTGGTATCCTCGTACTCATGAAAAGCAGCTGAATGTATTTTGGGGTGCAATTCCACATATGCCCATGGCCTGTGTGAGCAATATATCATTTAGTGACAACTTTGTGCAAAAAAAAAAAAAATTGTCACTTTCCCGCAACTTGTGTCAAAATATAAAATATTCCATGGACTCAAAATGCCTCTCAGCAAATAGCTTGGGGTGTCTACTTTCCAAAATGGGGTCATTTGGGGGGGATTTTGTGCCATCTGCGCATTTTATGGCCTTCAAAACTGTGATAGGTAGTGAGGAGTGAAATCAAAAATTTACGCCCTTAGAAATCCTAAAGGCGGTGATTGGTTTTCGGGGCCCCATACGCGGCTAGGCTCCCAAAAAGTCCCACACATGTGGTATCCCCGTACTCATGAAAAGCAGCTGAATGTATTTTGGGGTGCAATTCCACATATGCCCATGGCCTGTGTGAGCAATATATCATTTAGTGACAACTTTTTGTAATTTTTTTTTTTTGTCATTATTCAATCACTGGGGACAAAAAAAATTAATATTCAAAGGGCTCAACGTGCCTCTCAGCAATTTCCTTGGGGTGTCTACTTTCCAAAATGGGGTCATTTGGGGGGGGGGGGGTTGTACTGCCCTGCCATATTAGCACCTCAAGAAATGACATAGGCAGTCATAAATTAAAGGCTCTGTAAATTCCAGAAAATGTACCCTAGTTTGTAGGCGCTATAACTTTTGTGCAAACCAATAAATGTACACTTATTGACATTTTTTTTAACAAAGACATGTGGTCAAATACATTTTGGCCTAAATGTATGACTAAAATTGAGTTTATTGAATTTTTTTAATAACAAAAAGTAGAAAATATAATTTTTTTTCAAAATTTTCGGTAGAGGTGATCAAATACCATCAAAAGAAAGCTCTATTTGTGGGAAGAAAAGGACGCAAATTTCGTTTGGGTACAGCATTGCGTGACCGTGCAATTAGCAGTTAAAGCGACGCAGTGCCAAATTGTAAAAAGTGCTCTGGTCAGGAAGGGGGTAAATCCTTCCGCGGCTGAAGTGGTTAAAGTAAAAAAAAAGTGAAATATTCCTTTAAATATCGTACCTGGGGGTGTCTATAGTATGCCTGTAAAGTGGCGCGTGTTTCCCGTGCTTAGAACAGTCCCTGCAACAAAATTACATTTTTAAAGAAATAAAAGTCTTTTAAAACTGCTTACAGGTTTAATGTAATGTCGGGTCCCGGTAATAGGGATGAACAAACAGTGAGACAAACGGCATGGGTACCCCCCAGTCCATTACCAGGCCCTTTGGGTCTTGTATGGGTATTAAGGGGAAACCCGCACCTAAATTAAAAAAAAGAAAGGCATGGGGCCCCCAGGCCCTATATACTCTGAACAGCAGTATACAGGTGGTGCAAACAAGACAGGGACTGTAGGTTTGTTGTTAAGTAGAATCTGTTTGTAATTTTGAACTGGTACATTTTTAACGTGTTTAGCTCCAGCCAAAAAATCTATTTTAAGCTTTTTGGAAAACATAGGGAAGGGTTATCACCCCTGTGACATTTGTTTTGCTGTCTGTGCTCCTCTTCAGAAGACTTCACCTCACTTTCTGTCCCAATGACAAATGTTTTTAGAAAATTTGGGGTTTTTGCTGAAACAAGGATTGGTGATAAAGCATCAGTGGAAAGGAGAAACGTTTTTTCCCATATTAACATATTACAGGAGAGAATTTCCCTTTCTAGGGGTAGATTTCATCTCACTTCCTGTTGTCTCCTTCCATTTGTAAGTAGAAGTCGTTTGTAAGTTGGATGTTTGAAAGTAGGGGCCTGCCCTATATACTCTGCAGAAATTGTGGCCTGAGGTGTTGGTGTTGCCACAACACTGTAAGCCCTCACAGGGCCCTGCTGTGAAGTATTAGATCAAGAATTGTAATTACATGCCCCTGTTGAACAGGGGCAGAAAAATTGGGCCTTTGGTGATAGTGGTGGTGCTGGTGCCACAACACTGTAAGTCCTCACAGTTACTCTTGGTGGGCGCTGGAACGGGCCCTGCTGTGAAATATTAAATCAAGAATTGTAATTACATGCACCTGTTGAACAGGGGCAGAAAAAATTGGGCCTTTGGTGGTGGTGGTGCTGGTGCCACAACACTGTAAGTCCTCAGTTACTCTTGGTGGGCGCTGGAACGGCCCCTGCTGTGAAATAATCAGATCAAGAATTGTAATTACATGCCCCTGTTAAACAGGGGCTGAAAAATTGGGCCTTAGGCACTGGTGCTGGTGCCACAACACTGCAACCCCTCACAGATACTCTAGTTGGAGCGCAGGAACGAGCCCTGCTGCAAAGAATTGCATCAAAAATTGTAATCACACACCCCTGTTAAACAGGGGCTGAAAAATTGGGCCTTAGGCACCGGTGCTGGTGCCACAACACTGCAACCCCTCACAGATACTCTAGTTGGAGCGCAGGAACGAGCCCTGCTGCAAAGAAATGCATCAAAAATTGTAATTGCACGCCCCTGTTAAACAGGGGCTGAAAAATTGGGCCTTAGCCACTGGTGGCGGCACCCAGAAGCAAAAATATTCTTACAAGCTATCAGCATGATCATTGAGTAGGAAGAGGATAGTCACTCAGCATAACAGGATAGTCACTCAGCATAGGCAGTCTTGAAGGGATCTGACATTTCAAAAAAATGTATTTGGTTACATCAGCATCAGGTGCTTGGTATCTGGTGGTGATCCAAGACTGATTCATTTTTATGAAGGTCAGTCAATCGACCGAGTTGGTGGACAGGCGCACCCTGTGATCGGTTACAAAGCCTCCAGCAGCACTGAATGTGCGTTCCGAAAGAACGCTAGATGCAGCACAGGCCAGTAGCTCAATTGCATACTGTGCAAGCTCTGGCCAGTGATCTATCCTCAAGACCCAGTAACCCAGAGGATTTTTAGTGGGAAAGGTGTCCAAGTCAGATCTTGCCCCTAGGTATGGTAATGGTTGCTAGAATCAATCATACCTTGGGGCTGCGGACTAAAAAATTGTCTGAACGCATCGGTCAGACGGCCACCTTCTCCACCGCTCTTTCTTTGACTGACCGAAGCCTCAGCAACACGTTGTCCAGGAACAGGAGTTTGTAACCTCCCAGTCTCTGGGAACGCGTTGCACAGACCTTTCTGCAAGGCCTCCCGAAGATGTTTCATCCTCTGCTCCCTCTGTGATGGCAATATAAGGTCCGCAACCTTACCCTTGTAACGTGGATTAAGGGGGGTTGCCAGCCAGTAACGATCCCCCTCCTTGATACCACAAATACGAGGATCCTTCCGCAGGCTTTGCAGGATCAGGGAGGCCATGCAGCGTAGGTTTGCTGAGGCATTCGGTCCGGAGTCCTCTGGGTCACTAGGACGACATGATCCGCAGCCACCTCCTCCCAGCCACGTACAAGTCCATGGGTTTCTTGGGACTGTAAATGATCCCTTAAAGACTGCTGCTGATGCTGAGTGCCAGGCTCCACCTCCATGCTGACACAATCCTCCTCCTCGTCCTCTTCCTGTGTGATCGGCGGGCACGCAGGAACACTGTCTGGATAAAGGGGCCCTTGAGAGCTAAGGAAGTCCTCCTCTTCCTGCCTCTGTTCTGCCTCAAGTGCCCTGTCCATTATTCCACGCAGCGTGTGCTCCAACAGGTGGACAAGGGGGACAGTGTCACTGATGCATGCACTGTCACTGCTCACCATCCTCATGGCCTCCTCAAATGGTGACAGGACAGTGCATGCATCCCCGATCATGGCCCACTGGCGTGGGGAAAAAAAAAGCTCCCCTGACCCTGTCCTGGTGCCATAGTCGCGCAGGTACTCATTGATGGCCCTCTGCTGCGTGTGCAGCCGCTGTAGCATGGCCAACGTTGAGTTCCACCTGGTGGGCATGTCACAGATTAGGCGGTTATTGGGCAGGTTAAATTCCTTTTGGAGGTCTGCCAGCCGAGCACTGGCATTATATGACAGGGGGGAAATGCACACAGACTTTCCTGGGCTGCCTCAGGACATCCTGTAAGCCCGGGTACCTGCCCAAGAACCGCTGCACCACCAAGTTAAGGACGTGAGCCAAACAGGGCACATGGGTCAGTTGTCCCTGTCGGAGGGCAGAGAGGAGGTTGGTCCCATTGTCGCAAACCACCATTCCTGCCTTAAGTTGGCGTGGTGTCAATCACCTCTGAACCTGCCCCTGCAGAGCTGACAGAATCTCTGCCCCAGTGTGGCTCCTGTCCCCCAAGCACACCAGCTCAAGCACCGCATGGCATCTTTTGGCCTGCGTACTTTCGTAGCCTATGGAGCACTGCTGGTTCCGAGAACAAAGCACAGGAAGAGGCCATGGAGGAAGAAGAAAAGGAGGGGGTGGAGGAGAGAGGTGTGTCAGAATCACCAGTAGTGGCATTTTGGAGGCGAGGTGGCGGAACAACCTGCAACACTACTGCACCTTGTCCTGCATCCTTCCCAGCTGCCAGCAGTCACCCAATGCGCCGTGAAACTTAGCTAACGTCCCTGTCCATGCCTGCTGGACCATGAGTCAGCGGTAATATGCACCTTACCACTGACCACCCTGTCCAGCGAGGCCAAGACATTGCCTTCCACATGCCAGTAGAGAGCCGGAATCGCCTTCTGTGAGAAAAATTGGCGTTTGGGAACCTGCCACTGAGGAACCGCACATTCCACAAACTCACGGAAGGGGGCAGAGTCTACCAACTGAAAAGGTAGCAGTTGAAGTGCTAGCAATTCTGCCAAGGTAGCATTCAACCGTTGGGCATGTGGATGGCTGGGAGCGAACTTCTTTCTGCGGTGCAGCAGCTGGGGCAGGGACATTTTCCTGGTACAATCTGACGTCGGTGTACCGATAGCAGATTGCCCGCAAGTACTTGACTGTGACATACCTAATTCTACACCTTCATTCCTCTCAGTGCAGGTCTCAGAGAGGACTGAAGGTATAGTGGGGTTGGAGATCCCAGCTGATGAGGAGCAAGGAGAGGTCCTCTTTGTTCTTTGGTGTGGGTCTTTTCGTACGCTTGCCAACGAACTGCATGGCAGGTCAACATATGTCTGGTCAAGCATGTGGTCCCTAAGCGGGAGATGTTTTGGCCACGCGAGATACGCTTGAGACATATGTTGCAAATAGCAGTGGTGCAATCTGATGCACTCGTCTCAAAAAAGGCCCACACCAAAGAACCTTTGGAATAACGTGCGGACGGCAGCGCCCTGCACATGCGGAGCTCTGCGGCTTGATGCAGTCAATATGCTGCCCTTATGCTGGCCCCTGGAGTGCATCCTGCCTCATTGGTGATGTGCCTCCTCCTCCTCTTTCCTATCAGGCACCCACGTGGAGTCAGTGACCTCATCATCCCCTCCCTCCTCATCACTGGAGCAAACCTGGCAGTATGCTGCAGCAGGGGGAACATGACTGCCAGGTTGCTGTTTTTCTTGGGCACCCCCTCTGCCTGGGCTCATGTTACTACCTTCCTCTAGTTGAGTACCATCATCGGAGCCTTCAAAACGCTGGGCATCCTCCTGGAGCATCTACCCAACACTGTGGTCAAACAGTTCGGGGGACTCCTCAGGAGGACATGGTGGGGCTAGAGAAGGAGTGACTGATGCCATTGAGCCAAGGGAAGAGGCCGCGTTGGCAGCTGCTTTGCCAGACAAGTACCTTGAGCCTGGATGAGGGAGGATGAGGACGGCTTGGTCATCCACTCGACCAAGTCTTCCGCATGTTGTGGCTCAACACGGCCAGCTGCCGAAAAAAAGGCCAAGTGTGTCCCACGGCCACGTGCTGATGAGGATGCACCATGTCCACGACCAGCACTGTTGCCTCTAGACACAGAGCCTGCTTGCCCTCTTTTATTGGCTTGTGACTGTCTGCCTCTCCTTGTTGGCCTTACAGACATACTATTGGCCTGCAGTGAGATGTAGCTGCACAAAACTGGGATGTATATATATATATACCGATTATACTGCAGCTAGCAGAATCAACTGCCTGTAGTAGTATTATTAGTATGAGAACACCTGCACTTGTCTTCAGGTAGCTATACTGTAGGTGCAACTGTGCAGGGTATAATATATATATATATATATATATATATATATATATATATATATATATATATATATATATATACACACACACAACACCTGGGATGCATATATATACACAATACCCTGTAAGTGCAGCTAACTGACTCGACCTGCCTACTCTATCTAACTTAAATCAAATGACACTGTCTCTCAGTCTATCTATCTCTTTCTCAACGCAGGAACACACTACACAGGGCCACCATGCAGGCGGCCTTATATAGTGTGGGGCGTGTACTAAACCAGTGCAGAAATTGGTAAAAAATGTAGCGCATGATATACAAACAAAAATAATATATGGGTAATAAAGTCCATATAACCACAAGTCCTTCAAACCAGTGTGGTGACAAACAACTCAATGTGTAACAAACAAAAGTCTAATAAGCCATAGGCAAAAGGGTACGTGATATAGTGTCCGGGTGTGTGTAGACACAGATGCAACCACTCAGGATGATGGATTTGGCGTATGGCGAGAACTGGACATTTCACTCCTGTCAAATGTCTCCCCTCTGTCTGTTATTAGACCCGGGTCTAATAACAGTTCTCGCCATATGCTGTACATCTTAATTCAAAGATTCCAATCGTGAGTTCCAGTAGTGACGATCCATCTTGGTGATCTCTGTAGTTTCCTTGGAGTTCACCCAGAGGTTCCAACTGCCTGGATATTTCCCTATCCGCCCTGTGGGGCACACTGCCTTTAATGCCGCGTACACACGGTCGGACTTTTCAGCTACAAAAGTCCAACGGACGCTGACGGACTAAAGCTGGCTGGTAATCCGATCGTGTGTGGGCTTCTCCGGACTTTCAACGTACTTTTTTAGCCTCAAATCCGACGTACTTTAGATTTGAAACATGCTTCAAATCTTTACGTCGTAACTACGACGGACCCCGAAGTCCGCTCGTCTGTATGCTAGTCCTACGGACAAAAAAACGACGCATGCTCATAAGCAAAAACTAAACGGAAGCACTCGGTCTAGTAAAACTAGTGTTCGTATTGTAGGTAGCACATTCATCACGCTGCAAAATCTGTGATCGTTGAATGCAGCGCATTTTATTTCTTCTTTACGAATGCTCTAAAGAACGAAG